>JARHVA010003058.1:22500-657500 GCA_037957365.1 Torreya grandis | reverse complement strand
CATTACTTGTAATGTTGTGGAAGGTTTTGTCTCCAAAAACTTCATATTGTTCACTAATTTTTTCTCTAAACCTTTATTATAGAGCAAAATGTATTATTTTTTTTTGTGCCCAAGTTATGCTTAATTTTACAAAGGTTTTCCTTGATTATGCCTTTAACACATGAGAGTCTTTGTGTGAAGTAACATTGCAACAACTATTTGCATCATGATTATGTTGATAATCTAAAATTTCTATCTTTTGTTTGCTCCATGTAGATTATGCTTGAGTAGAAACCTTTGAATTATTGATGTTATTTACATATGAATTATCCCAATAGTCTCCTAGACCACTGGGTGTAAACATATTATATGAGACAAATACTCATTTATATTAACAAGATTAAAATTTAGGATGTGTCAATTATCATATATATATCGTCACATATTTCATTATTATTGTCATCACTATCATACTAATCTATGACTATGCCATTTGGATTTTTTGAATTTACCACCAAGGGGAGATCTAGAATAGTTTCATTTTTACTTACACTTACTTGTTGTTGCTTCTTTGTGTCTTCATTAAAGTTCATAATGACTCCTTATGATTTAATTTACTTGATTCTCTAACCTCATATGTATGTATTTGATTTAGTGAGATAGGTTGTGATGGAAGCACTATAGAATAATGCATAAAATCAGATTGTGAATTACCTTTGTTAATTGATTGTATCATTTTACAATATTTAAAATCATCATCATCTACGGGGAATGTATACAAATAGCCATTATGCATGAACTTCACACATCTATGTGATGTAGATGGTACTGCTTCCATAACATGTTTCCAAGATCAACCCAAAAGCAACTTTTAATGTAAATGATTATGTTTGACCTAAAATAAAGTAGACACTATATTGGGTCCTAGTTTCACATCTAATGATATTGTCCCAAGTACCAACATAATAATGTTATCAAATCCTCTTATGCTTTGATCTAATTTTTGAATACTATCCATATTGATACAAAATTTTTATAATACATTTATATTGTAAATATTCATTCATGATTTGATATCTATCAATATATGTTTGACTATTTTTATTTTACTATTAGAACACATCAACATATATTTTATGCTAATGTGAGCTAGACCATGACTTTTTAAATTTTAATTTGAACTTGAATGAATAATGTGAGATTTTGCTCTATTGTGTGTTTGGTAGGTGTTGGAGTAAATTAAGCTTGTTTAGGGTTTAATTGTGTGTAAATGGTGTACACATGGGATGTGCACATTATGTTAGCATTCCCACTTTGGGATATATATTTCACCTTAGGTGTGCCCATTATGTTGACATAATGTTATTATTCCCACTTTGGAATGCCACCTCTCACACACACTCTCTCCAATATTATGAGCACTCTTGGAGTGAATTTATATATGAGGAGAGTAGATATGGAGAACAACAATGACATGTGAATAAAATTCACTTGTATAAGAATTTAATCAATATATAGTTTTCTTAACCTTGTGTGCAATGCATTCATGTTTTGTTCTATGGTAATGCGCTCTTGGAGAGACCCTGGGTGAGTGCATAGAGCATTTAAATATGGTATCAGAGCGGTTTCCATTCAACCATTACCCAGTTAAATGCTTCAAATATTTTTTATTGTTCTTAACAATTGAAGGCCATACGACACCTATTGTTACAACTTGTTTGGTTTTGAATTTTTTTAAACCAAATTTATTTTAGCCATACAACCTCCTTGGACTTTAGTTGAAGAGTTTTTGGGGCTATGTCCATCTGCGTCTTTTGCCTTTTAATCTTAGTATGGTGCTTTGAATTTACATTATTTATGCTTTGTTTGTTCAGACTATATAATTATATGTGTGGTTTCATAACAACTAACTGCTATCAAGGTGGACATAAGTGAAGCTTATTTTGCTTGACAAGCTGCCAAGAGTGTTGTCACAATTGGTCTTGAAAGGGATATACTATAAATCATCTTGATTGTGTCTAATAGGTCCATGACCTTCTTGAAATACTAGTATTTTCCATTACCAATGTTTCACTTACACTTAGGCCTTGGGTTCACTAGCTACAAATATGTCCCATTGACAAATAGAGTCAACCATTATATTCTATAGATCCTAGAGTGAACTATGCATATGTGTTCCATAATATTGCGCCATTCAATTTTTAGCACTACTCGTGACACCATCATAATGTTTGAAAATAAGTAAGTTCTACTGTGCAACTATCAATTTGTCAGCAATAGGTATAGGGAACTATGCACATAGTGACTTTTTCCAGGAACTTAGAATAAAATAAAAAATAATTTCACTAGTATAAAGGGTCTCTTCAAGCACATGACCATTCACTAGATCAATCCATGAATCCCCTCATTGACAACATCCTTTGCACATCATTTTTTTTAGCTATTACACACCATTCTATGCATAATCAAACCTACCACCGATCAATTTTTTAGACATATAGGTAGTTGAGAGCCCCAAACTACCCTCTTCACCAACTCACAACTTGCCTCTCCTCATCATCAAAGGCCTCCATAGAGAAAGTCATTCCTCCACATTAATGTTGTCCTCTTCAGATCACCATTTCCATCTACCTCTATAATCCCACGACCCCTACATATTGGTTTCTCACCATCATTACATTCTCGCCTACCTATTCCCTCACCACCAATGGTTTTTTAAACCCATTCACTTCTTTTGGAAAACCCACAATTTTTTAAAAAAGGTTTTGAGTTTTACTTAAAAAAATTGAAATATTAAAAAAAAGAAAAATGTAATTTGTCCTATATGCCTTTTTATAATTAGTCATATTGAATCAATCCTTTTGACAAGCCTTGGGTGAAGGTAGTTATGGATGTGGACAAATAGTAGACATATGGGTGCTTTAGACAACCTTTGGCATGGTTTATAAGTTTTTTGGGAACATTCTCTTTGATGAGTTAATTTTACATGGTGGAAATTATTTCCTTTTAGTGGTGAACAACATTTATTGGGGTGATTTAATTCATTAGTGGCCAAATTTATTAAAGTGAAGGGGCATTTATTATTAGTGGGGCTAAGTTTTTTTAAAAAGTAGCAAACATCACTTAGTGAGGGAATTTGTAATTAGTGGGGTGATTATTAAAGTGGGACAAAATTCTAAAAGGGACAAATATTAATGTAAAGGGAATAAGTATTATTTTTTCCATTTACCTTCTATCTCAACTGATAAATATGGAGGGTGAGGTCTGGTCTTGCAAGAGGTTAGACCCCTTCATAAGTACAACAAACATGTTTCTTACTCTCACGTTCATTTCTAGAGGTTATTGATCATGGTACCCTATTTACCCACACTATTATTCTCCTAGATGTTTTTTCAATGTTAACCAACATCTATTTTGGGGGAAATTTTAATGCCAAATTGAGTGTTTTTTAGCCACCCCCAAACCCCCACATCCCATATCCTTATCACCTACACACTTATGGATTCATTTGTGGTAAATCCCAATGTCCCACATTATTTGAGTACATTTGTGCCACTTGTGTTTTTTGGCCTAACATTTATCATATTATTATAGCTAATGCTTTTGGACCTACTATTACTACACACTCTATATATCCAACTCTACATACATGCCTGCCACTTTTGAGAAGCATACCACTATTTTTGGCTCTCAAATGTTTGATTCCATAGGTCACACTACTAGACTTATAGGCATTGAGAAACATCTATAAGGAATTACTAGCCCTATTTAACCTGTTACATGGATGTCTCGGCATGGCATTAGTTATTCAATGGGTGTATCATATTTGATGGTATCCTTTGATGACAGAACTCATTTTTTTGTTTGATTCCCTCTTCATGAGGATGTTGAGCAACACAAGTTCTATTTCACCCTTCACTTAGGCTTGAGCAACCTAAGATTATAGTTGTCATATGTTATAACCCTAGTACACATCCATATTTTTTTTCATGCTCATATTATGCACTTTGTACCTACTCACATGTAGGAATCACAATCCACCACTTGTATTCATTTGGGATGGATTTTAGATCACTTATGGTGGTAACATTAACATTATTTTCAAGGAATTTACCAACATGATTCCTCCACTATTTAGATTATTTAGATTCCTTGTCTACACATAGCTCCCTTGTTTTAGGAGGAACTCTATTTATCCTTGATGATGTCTTTTATAGATTGATAACATTATAGAGTTTTTTGTGTCATCTAGTGTTTTTTATTTTTGGGATTATTTTGTACTCACATTGAGTTATAAAGTGCCATAGGGGGTTTGATGATTCAACCTTGTTTACCTTTATGTGTATGTGATTTATATTGATCACCTTATCACATTTATGTTGATTGAAATTTTGATCACCACCAGTGCCATCTTATTGAGAGATATTTGATTTGTATCTTTGACACTTTTTTTATCGTTGATAGCCTCCCATAATTTAAAGTGTAGCCATTCTAGTGATTCCTAGTGTTAGCTTGTCTTCTTCAATAGTTTGACAGTGTCTTTCGGTATGATATAGAGTTATTATGGTGAATACAATGTTAGTATGTCAATGTTTGAGTATTGGATTCAACCTACTCATATAGACTTTTGTGTGTCACTCCACCCAATTAGTAATATAGGGGGTATGGTGTAGATCCTACTTCTTTAGTTTTCATGTTCCTTTCTAACCCTTAGTGCATTACCTGTTTTAGTAGTAGATTAAATTTAGTTGGTGAACCTTTTTACCACTATTGACACCTCTTAAAGTCTCTTTTTGTAAGAGTTATTCAGGTGAATTATAGTGTTAGTTATTTTTTATGATCAAGTGGTGGATCTAGACCACTCATGTAGATTTGAATTCAATCGATACTTTTGAGTCCACAGAGCACATTTATATTTTATGGCCTTTATTCTATCTAGTGCACCTACTTCAATATTGTGTTGAGTCTTTGAGTCATGCTTCTTGGAATGCCATGCAACATAAGTTCTCTCTCTAGTTTAGTTGAGGTTTCTTGATTGAAGTTTTCTATTGAGTGTGCCACATACAAAGTACCAATTCTTATTTGACATGGTAGTTACAATGACTCAAAATCCATGTATTCTAACAAGATGGATTGGTTAACATAGGGAAACTTAGTATATCATTGTGAATTTATACTTGGGCTACATTATCAGAACTAGTAGTCAAGACCCATTTGTGTTGTGTATTTTATCTCCCTAACCTTTGGTTAAGGGAGGGTGTTGCAGTAAATTAAGCTTGTTCAGGATTTAATTGTGTGTAAATGTCATGCACATGGGATGTGCATAGTATGTCAACATTAACACCTACCCCACTTTGGGTGTGCACATTATGTTGCATAATGTTATCATTCCCACTTTGGGATGCCACTTCTCTATCTTTGTCTCTATTTTTGTCTCTCTCTCTCTCTCCCCCCTATATTATGAACATTCTTGGAGTGAATTTTAAGATGAGAAGAGGAGATATGGAGAAAAATAAGGAGGTGTGAAGGAGATTCAATTGTATAAGAATTTGATCAATAGATAGTTTGATTATCTTTGTGTGCAATGCATTCATGTTTTATTATATGTTAATGCACTCTTGGAGAGACCTTGGGTGAGTGCATATATCATTTCAATAGTAGGAAAGAATTTATTTTTGAAATAAATTAATTTTTATATACCCTTAATTATATTCATAATAGAATCAAAGTATAGAGGTTATTTGAGATAGTTTTCTCATGCAATGCCTCATATAAGATGTCCTTGTAAACAATTGACCTCTTTAGTAACTCTAGGATAGAAACATTCTCACAAGTATATTTTATTTGATCAATGATATCATACCCTTTGGTTTGAGTGGGTGGTCTTGTGGGGTGTGTAGGGGGTTGAAGAAGAACATTTTGACTACTTCCATTATGTCATGCATGGTGGGGCACCCTAATTATTCTATTAGTGAAAATAAGGACCGTGAATCAAATATAAGCCTTGGGTAAATAATGGTAGCTAATATAACATTGAGGTCGAGGGGGAGGAGGAATAAAGGAATTCATGCATGCCCTTTAGTGCATAGTGATAAAAAGAATCATCTAAAACTAAATATTACAACAATATGAATGAAGGCTAGCTAAATATTGTCTGTTATTAATTTAAACCTTATTAGTGTACACAGTTTTGATCTAAGGAGTTACATAGTTGTTATAGATTTTATATATTAAATGAAAATGACATGTAATGATTACAATCATACTTTGAGTTAAATAATAAAAACTATGTACATCCATTATAGCCATGTTAATTTGTGAATATGGAAAAATTTGAAATTGGGTTTGAAAATCATATTTAAATACAAAAATATAAAACCCTAAAATGAAAGATAAAATCCTAAGGAAAGACCTAGGGTTTGACATTCTCAATAAATAAATAGATTCACCAATATGTTTTACCTTATATTTGATTAATATGATCAAATAAGATTAAATTTGAATAAATTCATATTGTATAATGTATTACAATTAAATAATATTTAAATGTAAGAGGTAGAATCTGATTTGACAATTGCACTTGCTATCTATAAAAATTACTAAGATAATTAAGCTATTTAATATATTAATCTATTGTGAAAATTTGAGATTGAATGCAAATGTTAAAAAGGGAAAGAAAATGGATTGTGAGTCACTTAGATCAAGATCTGAGTCTCTAAATGTGCCTGGATAAAATTGTCATCTTTTGGATGGTACCGACTAATGCTTTATTATGAAACCTAATAGTTTCATCAAAGTGAGTTTTGATTCGTTATTTTCACATAGGGCACTACATCTACTTGTAAGTTGTATATATGTGGGATCTTTAGTATATATATATGCATGTAATTCCATAAACCTGTCTCCTTCTCTTCAAAACCATAGGTCCACTTTCAACACTAGGTTTTTGTTTTTAAAAAGGAAAAGAATGTGGGTTAAACTAACCCCAATAACTACCTGATGAATGGTTGAGTGTAACTTCCATATCCGATACTCTAAATAGGGATGTAGAACCACATGTACTTCTCCCCATTATTTGTATGTGTTCAATATTGTTTCTTTAATGAATGCAAGATGTGATCTAACTTTTAATACTTGGAAAATGGCATCTTTGGCTTGGCCTTGAGGTGGTTTAAACATGGCTAGGATTTTATCCTTGTGGTTGATGGATTAATTATAAATAATAGGGTAGTATCTTTAAATGTGTAATTTCTTGAGCATGCTTGATAATTACTTACTAGATATGAAATAGGCTTAGACCTATTATGTATCTATATGAGACTATTTGGGTACTTTTTCATGCCACCGACATGTAAAATGTATGAGACAACCCATAAAAAGGACTAAAATTTTAAAAATGATCATTGGTTGGTGTATGATGAGTCTATTAGGTTTGGATAGGTGTCAAATTCTGAAACAATTCGAGTCTAAAGTTTCTATGTAGAAGGCATAAATACTAATTTGGAGATCTCAAGATAGTTTGACTATGGTTTTGAATAAGTGAAACACATACTAGTGAATTCCTTTAGGTGATTGATAGAAAATTGGGAAGGTTGGACCTAAAGAAAGCATGCGAATGTGAGGGAAGGGTGACTAAGATACATATGTGTACATTCATGTAAGGTGAAGTTAGGTCAAAACTAATATTTATAAGTACATAATACCATATTTTAGTGTTTATAACTTGCAATAGAGTTATCCACCTTGATACTTATACAGAAATATGGTTTATGTGAATGTGTATATAATTACATCTCCACCTACGGGAAAGGAGGTCATATTCCTTACTTAAGACTTAATTTACATTGAACAAGAACTATGTGGGGTTTGATTTCAGCGTGTGGGATATGTAGTTGTAACTTCCTTGATGTTACCTAACCCATAACCTATTTTTAATGTGATTTGGTGGCAAATTAAGTCAAGAAAAGGAAAAATACTGCATTTTAGACATTATGACCATGATTATTGATAAACACAAGCACATGACTATGTATCATACTAAGGGGTAACCTGTACTAGAAATTATAGATCCAAAAATAGTGTGCACTAATATTTAGCATAGACAAATATACTCATCATTTTTTGATAGGCAATACTAATTCTACACTTGTCATATTCATCAATTAGGTAGTAGGTGCATTTCTATTTTACATAGTCAAAAGTCTATATTTCACACAAAGGTAGATATAGGTCTGTAAAGTACATAACGATTTCTATGATGACCAATTCATCAATTTTTATTTTCATATCATCCACTATCTCTTTTAAAATTTTAGTTATGTTTTTTTACCATTTTCAACCACTAGAGAAAATGTGAATTACTATTTTACATTTTCAAATGGTAGATCTCACTCATGCAAACATTTTAGCTTATTGTTCTTAGCTTATTTATCCCTAATCCACTTTTAGTTAAAATATATTTTCAAAATTGGTCAATTAATGGCCTACAAACATCAAATAATGGGCCAATTATGTGCACATAGTTGCACTTTATGCTTTTTTCTCCAATTGATCATAATTAGGACCTTGGTTTAACAAACTAGGTATAATAATGACCTAAGTATGTCAATAATGACAAATAATGGTTAATTGTGTGCACAAAGCACCAAGTCAAGATTCATTACTCTAATTACTCCTAATTAAGGCCTTGGTTTGTCAAATTTTATCTAATAAGGATCTATGAATACTTAATAAATATTATGTTTGCATAGTCTTAAATCAACCTTCATTATTATTCTTTGACTGAATTTGGGGCTCAGTTTGTCAAATGTAATCTAGTGATGACAAAGAACACAAAAAAATGACAAAGGGTAAATTATGTGCGTATACCTTGAGTTAGCCTTCATGGATCCAATTACCCCTAGTTAGGGCATTGGTTTTTAGATTTCACTATTATAATAATACACAATTAAAAAATGACAAACAAGGGTCAATTATGATTATATAGTCTCAAATTGACCTTAATTTCTTTTATTACACTTAGGCCTTGGTTTATCAAATTTGGTCTAATAATGACCTCCATATACAAAATAACAAAAAACATGGTTTAGTTGTGTGCATATAGTCCCATGTTATGTCCTATGTTAGTGTAATCACCTAAAAGTGTTATTTGGATGTTAAGAATGTTGCTTGAGTTATCCTATTCCTAGCTTATCCCTAGACCTATCCTAGAGCTTTTGCCACACTTTTTCAGTAAACATGTAGACCACAAACAACTATAGTCAGTTTAAATGTAGTCTGAGGATATCATTCCCAGATCCCAACCCAATGTGCCCAAAAGTCTACCAGTTGGACATTAGCACCACATTTGGGACACTAAAACCACATGGTGCTAGTTTCTCCAACTGGGCATTATTGTGATGCAGGAGCATCAAGGCAAGAAAACATTATTTTTATGTTTAGTATATAGGAAGTCAAAGGTGGTAAAATTGGGGAGTCAATTTATGTATGAGACTTTCTTAGGTATATTCATTCCTTATGTGTCCATTTGAAGTCATAGATATGTGTTATAATACCTCTAAGAGTTTTCCCTCCAAAATAAGAAATTTGAAAATTTAAATGTTTTTAAAAGGATAAAAAGGCCAAAATGCACGTATAGGAGTGTTTAGGTGAAAAATTTGAGTTAGGAGGTCCATTCAAGTCATAAGGAAGGGATTTTGATGTATTTCATGTGTAATGTTTAAAATAAGTCATTTTGAGAAAAGGCAAGATTACCCTTGTACGTGGGAGTTAGTTATGAAAATAAGAAGTTGATGTGATTGCCAAGAACAACTACATTGAAAATAGGAAGAGAGAGTAATTTGGAAGGGGGAATGGCATATAGGAGAGTGAGTGAGAGAGGAGAGGAAGCTCCAGCCAAATAAAACTAGGGAACACAGAAAAATTATTTTCAGAACCTCTCAAAGGTTGACAGAACCTTCAAGGTCCATGCTTGGACTATATTGTAATCAATGTTTTTGTAAATGAATCAATAAAAGATTAATATTATGTGCATTAATATATTATGAGGTATTTAATGTTCTTGTTTGATATATTATTGAATAATCCTTTAATACTCCATGAAATAACTATTTTGATAATGTTTGTAGGATAGAGTTATGTATGCAGGGTGACAAACATGAAGTGGAGTTTGAGTTATGGTTGTGGATTATTGATGAAAGAAAAGTGTTTGGATGTTGTATATAAGAATTTATGTGAATTATATAACCTTTATTAGTGTCTTTTATGGCATATTGTAAAGGAAAACTAATGGAAAAATAACTTAGTTGTTGGAAACTTGAATATTGCATGATTGATAGGGACAAAGTTGCCCAAATAAGGTTCCTAGTTGGTGTTGAGAATCCAAAGGTTTGGAATAATATACTTAAATTTTCATGGAATCAAGGTATGTATTTGGTATAAATTTTAATATGGTGAAATATTCAATAACCTTTAATAACTCAGATGTTGTATGTCCTGCCTATACCCTGTTTAGGGCTCACAATCACCTTGAAAGGGGAGCTAAAGAGTTATCTCATTGTTATTGTTACAATAATATTTAAATATAGTATTGTGATGAATTAAAAATTTAGTAAATAAGGTTATGTGGCTCTAGATAAGTTGTGAGAGAAATTATAAACTGAAGAAAGAACCATGTTATTCTTACAGACTCGTAGATAACATTGATATGCACAATAAACTAACTAAATGAATGTAATTGATATTTGGAGGTGAAAAATACTCATGAAAGGTAAGTTAGGTTATAATAAGTTGGAGTAACCTATGGAAGATCTCAAACTAAGTTGAGAATATTTACAAGGATACACAAACCACATAAATGTTTGCACAATTCCCTGCTAGAATTCAACATAGTGAACATTTTGATGAATAAGTCTTGATATAAGATAAAGGAGGGTCATTTAAAATTGAAAAAATAATATAAAAGTCCTATAGACCTAATAAATGTCTTAAAACATTTCAAATTAACCAAATACTTAGTAGATGTCAAGATTTTGTATCTGCCATGTTTTGCACAGTCATTTAATGAGCCCATAATTTTGTGTTTTGGTGTATTTTGAGCAAGTAAGAGTGAGGTAAAGATTTAAACTAGTTTTAAAGGTTTATATAGATGTAAATAGAGCTAATTAAAGTGTTATTGGAATTTAAAACCCCATACAACAAAATTTATGCAATTTATAAGGCTCTTGTCTTGTGTGTAGAGTCTAGAAACCCTAAACCTAGGGTTTGGGCCAATCAGAGAGATGTAAACATCAGAAAGGGATTAAAATATGTAATTAAAATTGGTTCAAGGTCAAAAAATTTATGTATGTAGTTTTTATTTAGTATGGTATGGACTAGTATGGTTTTTAGGACTGTGGTCTTGGAATAGGCCTAATTAGGCCTAAAAGAGGGATATTTTCCAAAAGAAGTGCTAGATAGGAGAAGAATTGGGTTATGAAACTTCATAAATATTTAATAAGGGATAAATTAAGCATAAAAATGGGATTATATCTTGAAAATAGATCCCAAATAAATCTAACTAAGGATGACTCTTTTAAAAAGGCTATAAGCCTTAGGGGATCAAGGTGAGCCTTGGGAGTGGTATTGAAAGGTGAAGTAGGTTTAGACATTTGAAATAGGTGTGGGTAGGCATGTTTTGACCATTTAAGACCATTAAATCATTGAAATTTAACTCTTGAAAACTAAAGTGAGATTTGGTCCTTGGAAACCAAGTGCTGGTGTTTAGTAGAAGCTAGTGAAAGATGTAAGGGAAAATTTGGCCAGTAAACAAATGTATGAGGTATGGATTGAAGGTGTGAACCATGTGATATATATAACATGATTAATAATTAATTTATTAGTCCATAAAATATTAACCAAGTAAGGAAACCATAAAGCATAGTGAATAAGAAGAGGAAACTAGTTTTAAGCAAGGACAATCAAGAACAAGGCATTAAGTGCATGTGATCAATTGAATAGAGAAATAAAAAATGGATGTTGTTTGATGAATTCTCATAAATATATTTTAATCATGTTTTTATTTTCCATAACTCTCCAAAATTGATAATTTTACAAATGTATGTTCCTCCTAAGGTCATACTAAGTATATTTTCTTATCCACACAAGTTATATATCTCTATAAATACAAGTCTATTGAAATTTATTCATTGGATGGAAAATAAATGCAAAATATTATTAAAATAAAAAAAAGGTTGAGAAAAATTAAGGTATTTGATCCCTATTCTACCCTACTTCTACATATTACCATATACAACATCCCTAAGCCCAAATTTCAAATATTTCAAAGCTCAAGCACACTCAAGGAATTTAAGACCATTCTCATTCTAACATTCACTTGCACTTGCACCAAACACTAGGTGGGAGAACTATATCAGGATTGACCCCTCCTTAGAGTATTAGTATGAAGGCAACTCTCTTCAAAGTAGGGTGTTGAGGATGTCTAACCTATCCTACTACTGAATACATATTTATTGATCATGCCATATTTGAAAGGAGGATTAGGGTTTACACACTAAATTAGGTTTTATAGGAATAACATAGAGTTATAGATTTCATGTGCATAGGAACAAGAACCAAAAACATAGGCATAAATGCTCCCAAAAATAGGAACAATCATACAAAGAGGACACTAGTGACACTTTGAGGACACTGCAATAGTATGGTGCTACTGTCTAAGTGGGGTGCTACTATCTAATGAGAAAATAGATCTTAGGACCCTATTGATAACACTCAGACTTGTCTAGAACCTAGTTTTCATAACTCAGATCATCTAGGACAATCACTTTCCAAATAAGTCTCCATTTAATCATATTTTTTACTATTTTTAAAAATTCAAAAGATGTCAAAAGCCATAACAAATTAATTCTTAATTATTGCATATTATTTAACTGATTTAGACAACTTAGCCCCTTAATCAAACATAAGATTTACCTAGTTAAACCTTAAAAGATTAAATCATTTGGTGAGCCTGACTTACTTTGAATATTGATTCAAACCCTAGTTTTTATTAATTCTAATTTTTGTGTAATAATTTAAGGTTGAATACTTTTGATTTTTTGATTTTTTAAGACAACCTAGCTAAATTAAATCAATTTTCATATTAGGGTTTCAATTTATTTGAATATAATTTAAATTGTTGCAAAGAAACCCTAACCTTAGATGCTCTTAGGGTTTGCATTATTTTTTCTCCTATTTTCATTAGTTGATATTAATATTTTAGAATCCATATTCTATTTTAATATCCAATTTGTTTACTATATGCCATCTAAAAAGGCTTCTCTCTTCGATTAAGAAGAAGTGCTAGACTAGGTGGTAATCCTATAGAGTATATTTAGATTCCTGCTATTCAAACCTATAACAAGGATAAGAAACCTATTACAACTTAGATATGAATCCTTCACACCCTGATTATGTGGAATTTAATGACAATGCATTTGAAGATGAACAATACAACCAAGAGAAAGATGAAGTACATATTGAAAATCATGACACTCTCCCTCCACTTAATAATAATGACATAATTATGAACAAAGATGAGGTATTAAAAGGATTCAAAGATATAATTTGGGAACAACCCCTTGATCATGCATATATCCTATAGGACATATTGGAAATCAAGAATAAAACAAATAATGATCAATATTCAACCCCTCCAGTTAATAATGTTGTTACACCTCCAATGGGGCCAATTCAACTGACTCAGATAACACAACCTAAAATTATTATTAAACCATTAGTGATATCTACACCACTTATGGCTAGTTCCTCCACTTTATATGTATAATTCCTTATACATGAGATTCATACTCTGTAGTCTAAGGTGTTACATCTTGAGAAGGGATCCACTAGACCATCATATGCCTTAGAGTATAACATTTTATTGCATACACATTTAACACATCACATAGTGGTATCTTCCTTACCGTCTAGTTTTTTGGCAACCAAGCTTGCACTATATGATGGCAAAGGTGACCTAGAGCATCACTTTAGATATTTTAATGCAACATGGTTGGAACATGTGTCCAACAATTGGCTTCTTATGAAGCTATTTACACACAATCTTAAGAATTATGTGCTACAGTGGTTCTATGATTTACCAAATGAATCTATCACAACATTAAATCCTTTAGCTGACATGTTCCAAGCACACTTCTCTATCAACATTAATGATAATATATCATATGCACAAGTGGCATAATTAAAGCACAAGTCGAATGAGCCTATCACAGATTATGTCTTACGATACAAGATAATATTATCCAAATTGACTAGCCCAATGGAAGAAAAAGAGATTTAGGATATATTTAAATGACATCTCTTACTAGCATTATATGAAGCTATCTTATTCAATAAGTTTCCTACATTTACTTATTTATGCCACACAATCAAGGAAAGAGAGGTTAATATATTATCAATAGGCAAACTCAAGTACACAAATCAATAAAAATCAATGATTAAGAGTTGAAACAAACCTCCATATAAGGTAAGGGCCATATAGAACAAAAGTGATAAAAAATCCATAGTCAACATAACTTTTGAGCCATCTTTTAGATTGGTTTTATCTGCTCCTTAACATAGAGTCTTCACTAATCTTTTAGAGTCACTAGCACGGGTTCTACAACAACTATTATAATGTAATGTCGTATCTCTCCCTCTCATTAAAGAGGTTGATACAACACAAAATATTATAAATATTTATGATTCAAATGCATTGTATGAGTATCACAAGGCACCAACCCATAGACAAACAAATGCATTAGCCTAAAGCATAAGATATCAAATTTCATTTAGGCTAATATTATTGATGTGGGAACACCCACAGAGGCATCAAAATAATAGAAAATAGAGGCTAAGGCACTAAAAATATTTTTAGACCCTTTACCAAAGCCTATAGTAAATGAGGTAGGGGAATATCAAGTGTTCACTATACATACCAGGTGCATCCATCACTAGATTCCTATCACATAATTACAAAAGAGACACATCCACTGCATAACATTATTGGCATGTATCACACTATAGTTCCACCTAGACCACTTATCACATTTTTAGAGCAGGAGATTGTGGATGATGACATATATTTACATGCACTCTTCATATGAGCATACATAGACCACCATCCTATTGACAGTGTTATGGTTGACAATGGGTCAAACATAAGCATGTGCACCATGACACTCTTAGAACACTTGAGATACATAAAGTGGGATATATCCCCCATAGATACATTCATTAGTGGTTTTAATGGCCACATTTAGAGCTCCATTGGGAAGATTGTGCTTCCATTATAGGTTGGACCAACACATATAGCCACTCGGTTCTTAGTAGTACCTAGTGCATGTGTATTTGATATATTTTTGGGCAAGCCATGGTTACTAAAACTCTGAGCCATCCCATATAAATTACACTAATGCTTGAAGTATATAACATGATAATTAGGTGGTTAAGGTTGAGGGTGTCCCATATGAGTATCCTCTACCCATCCCACAGGCAATTATAACACAGTTTCTAGATATAGTTTTAGCACAGACACTAGTTATAGTTCGAACACCATTACCAAATATTACATGATTATTAGTTATAATAGAGAGTATAACTTCTATATATACATCATATTGTTCAACAAAGTCATCAGTGTAGGTTAGGTCTACTCTTATGGTATCTACACGTATGCATACTCTCCCATGGTTACCATTAATAGAGAGACACCTACATCAGAGATACATCACATATTTTAGAGGGACTTCCTCTACTTAGTTTATGCCAAGGTCAATTTTATTGGGTTCTAGGGGTTCTCTGCATAGGGTACCTATATTACCTACAAGTTATTCTTCTACCAGATGGGTTCTTAAGACCCCTATAGTTCATAGGGCATCACAGTCAATGCCACAACATCATAGCATCACTACACATGCAGATTCAGAAATAAATCATAAAACACAAGAAATCATGTGCTTATAGTTGCCCTTTCCCACTACAAGCACAATCATAGTTCCCTTATTTGACACAATTCATGGTGATAGTGAGTCTCCCATGAGACTCATTGGTTAGTATGATTCCTAATCTTGTACATACTTCCTTCTCTCTCTCACCTCTTATACATAGTTTATTTTCATTTACTTATACATAGCTTATATCTAAAAAATATAAAAACAATATAACATGTCAAAAGATAAAAACATTCAAATATTACTCAAAATTAAATTTTTATAGATTGTATGCATTGTTATGTTACATTTCTACTACTTGCCAGATATTACATATTACTAGCTATCTTAGTATAGTCAATTTTATGATACACATATGCTTCACTTAATTTTGTTGAGTGCTTATAGATTACATACATGACTTCAATAAACTGATCTAGACTTACTATCATCTACCCACTGGGGACATATACATTGATCTAGGTTTATTCATTTGATACACCCAACCACTTATGGGCATATCGTACATAATTACTACTACTAGGTTCTATTCTTACATACTATATATTACAATTTATGCATTGATATATCTTGATATTGATCATTGCTATCCCTTGATTAGATTTTTTTCTAACTATCACTAGTTAGACTCAAAATATGTACATCCTAACATTTACATAGATTTGTACTACATAGTTTTACATGATTTCATTTCTAATTTTCCTCGATTAGACTTGATTGTGTTTTCTTATGCTTCTTCCATCTTTGAGGGAAATTGAATATGCCATTGTTATTTGGATCTATGCCACTTCTCTATTTATATGACTTGGATATGTGCACATGTCTCTTGTATGTGATTTTTTGATCGCATATGTGGACATTTTAACATGTCCTTCTATGTGGCTCTAAGACAAATTGTTTGTTACTTGTGTATGTGGACATTTGAATATGTCGTTGTATGTTTTTGTTCTTAGATTTAGTGACATATGCCCATGTCCCTTATTTTTGTCCCCTTGGCCTACTTTTGCATGCCTCATGTGTTTGTATTATGATTCATTGTATACTTCATCACCATGACACTTGTATTTTCTTATTACACACACTAGTTTTTGATTGCATGAGGTACCTCATGCATCTACCCTTCCTACTTTGGGTGTCATGATGGACATCATGCCCCATCCCCCTAGGTAGTGACTCAAATTTGATATTATACACATCAATTACATCTATCTTGACACCCTTATGTAATGTTATATTACAACATACATCTTACATTACCTAATTATGCTCATATACTTTTACATTCTAATGTTATGTTTGTACATTATATTGGAATATCACATATATGATCTAGCTAACACATTTTACAGAGCTACTTATTTTGAGGTCAATTCTTACATAAGTTCCATAAATACCCTTAAAAAGGGGGAATTCATAGGGGTTTATCATAAAAATTAGGCTATTACTTTGCTATTCATAGATAAATTTTAGCACATAGGCTCAGTTTTAGAAATACAACAGAGGGTAGAAATAAAAAAAAATAGAGACTCAAAGAGCAATTTAGTCACGCATATTTCAGACCAAATAGACATTAGCACCTAGATTAGGACACTAGCACCATAAAGTGATACAATCCACTACAGGGCACTACTATCTAATAGCCCCAAATTCAAAGGAGTCTAGATTAACTAGATCAATACATCAAGTATAGTATATATTTATATAGATACAGTCATAGGTTTGAAAATTATGTTTAAATTTTGCTTAGATACACTCATTTCAGCTCAAATTCATTCCATTTACTTAGATTTGGGGGAATCATTCATGACATGAACACTCCCACATTCAATTTAGTTACATATATTTAGTTATTACATAGTTAAGAATAAATATACTCAAATGTTAGATTAGGGGCATGTGCATGGCACATAATTTCCATATTCTCAGTTACACACAAGTTGATCAAATGGAATGACAAACTTGATGTCATTATATATATATATATATATATATACACACACTTGCTATCATATTCTAGGTTGTCACCAATTTCATGCCTTACTCCATCTACAATGGTTGGTATTCTCAAGTGGCTCAAAACCTCATAATGTACCCAAGTGGCCATATAGCCAACATACATAGTTAGATATACCCAGTTAAATACTTTCAACACTTTGCATAGTTTAGTTATAGATGCATCTATTTCACAAGGGTGGGAAATCATGGAGTCATGTCCTATTTGAGTTCTTGAGCCACCCACATGAGAGGGTTAGACACACTTCTAGTCTTATCCAAGTTATTCATAGATCATGATCCACTAAGAAGGGGTGAGAAATGATGGAGTCAAAACCGGATTGAGCTATTGAACCACCCATATGAGGATTGAGAAATTTATAAACCTAGTCTAATATATTTAATGATATGATCATTATATACACTCACACACATAGGTTATCACTTGGTTCATGCATGGGTTCATATACCCAATAAGGTATATTCATTCCTTTCCTCTCTCTTTACTTAGTTTTATTTAGTTACTTTATTCATTATAGACTTTTGCTTTTGATCATCTCTTAATCAAGGATTTATTTTTGCATGTTTCCTTATAGCTCATCGCTTTTGATTATTTCACATACGCAGACCTAAATTCACAAACTCATACTTAGCTACATAGGATTCAATTCCAATATAAGTCCAGGTATGCTTCTTTTTCCTTTATCCTAGTCATTCCACTTTGCTGCATTTGTATGATAAAGGGGATTATCCAAGATATTCATAGATCATGATCCACCAGGAAGGGGTGGGAAATGATGAAGTCAAAACTAGATTGAGTTCTTAAGCCACACATATGAGGATTGAGTAAGTCATCAACTTAGTCCAAGATAATCAATGATATGATCATATGTACATTCACACACATAGGTTATCACCAGGTTCATGCATTGGTTCATGTACCCAATGAGGTGTATTCATTCCTTTCCTCTCTCTTTACTTAGTTTTACTCAATTATTTTATTCAGCATAATCTTTTACTTTTGATCATCTCTTAAGCAAGGATTGATTTTTGCATGTTTCATTACAGGTGATTACTTTGGATTATTTCATATACGTAGACCTAGATTCACATACTCAAACTCAGCTACATGAGATTCACTTCCAATATAAGTTTAGGTAAGCTTCTTTTTCCTTTATACTAATCATTTTTCTTTACTACATTTATAGCATAAAGGGGGGGATGTAATCACCTAAAAGTGGTATTTGGATGCTAAGAGTGTTTCTTGAGTTATCTGATTCCTAACTTAGCTCTAGACCTATCCTAGATCCTTTCTCACACTTTTTGTTGTCATTGTAAAAACCACATACAACTATAGCCAATTCAAACATAGTCCCAAGATAGCATTTTTGGATCCCAACCTAGTGAGTCCAATAGTCTATCAAGTGGACATTAGCACCACATTTGAGACACTAAAGCCACATGGAACTAGTGTCCCCAACTGGGTGCTATTGTCCTTTTACATAACTCTCCCAAATAGATATGTTTCCAAATGTGTGCCCCTACTAAGGTTAGCCTAAGTACATTTTATTATTTTCACAAGCTATAGATCTCTATAAATACAATTCTATTTGACTTATATTCACTAGATTGAAAATAGATGCAAAACCTTATTCAAACAAAAGACAAGTTGATCAAAATTAAGGTATTTGATCCCTATTCTACCCTACTTCTACATACTACCATCTATAGTATCCCTAATCCTAGATTTTAAATATTTTAAAGCTCAATTACACTCAAGGCATTCGAGGCCACTCTAATTCTAGCATTCAATTTCACTTGCACTAAGTAATAGGTTAGAGAATTACATCGAGCTTGATCTCTCCTAAGAGTATTGGTATGTAGGCAACTCTCTTCACAGTGGGGTTTTGAGGATGTCCAACCTATCCTACTAATGAACACACATTTATTGTTCATTCCATACTTATAAGGAGGATTAGGGTTTATACACTAAATCAAGTTTTCTAGGCATAACACATAGTTCTAGATTTCATGCACATAGGAACAAGACCCAAAAACATAGGTGTAAGTGCTCCCCAAAAAATAGGAAAAACCCTACAAAGAGGACACTAGAACCACTTTGAGGACACTATAAAAATATGGCACTATTGTCTAGGTGGGGTTTTACTATCTTGTGAGTAAACAGATCCTAGGACCCTATTGATGATGCTCAAACCTGTCCAAAACCTAGATCATCTATGAAAGTCACTTTCTAGATAAGTCTCTATTTAAGTATGTTTTTATAAATTAAAAAAAAGTCAAAATCCATAAAAAATCAGTGCTTAATTATTGCATATTATTTAACTGAATTAGACATCTCAACCCTTTAATCAAACACAAACTTTACATAATTAAATCCTAAAGGTTAAATCAGTTAGTGTATATTATGAAACATACTTTTGTATTATCTAATATACACACTTTATAAATATGTACAAATAATTATCCATATATTATTTATATAATAGTTTATTTATAAGTTGTTTATAAATAGGAATATATTTTTAGTAGTCATCCTCAAAATAGTCAAAGACTATTTTGAGCTAATATTTCCAAAACATAGAGATGAATTCAAACCCTAAACCTCCTTACTTATCTATATAAGATCAATATGGCATGTATAAAGATGGCCTAATTACATGTTCATTTTATTATTCTTGTGAGGAGTACCACTGACCCTCCTTCACATAGGTGCTTTAATATATTTAGTATTTATTTTATCTTGACATATCCATGTTATTTACATTTTATGTTATATAAGTATGCATGCACTATGGGTGAAGTCTTGAGTTTGATTAAGTAATCATGGACAAATTCTAGAATATAACATGGTATTAGAGTTTTTTCTAAGCTTCACCTCATTACATGGATGATTTCCATCTCTCAAAATTATATCCTCTTTAATTTTTTGGGTTTTCTATCAAAGTTGCATCAAAGGGATCTTAATAGATTCAACACTTTTGAAGCTCCCTAGATAAGTTTCAACCATTCCATTACATATTGAACATCTAAGAAAGTCAATTTTGTCATTTATTTCATCAAAATGAAGAGACAATACTCAATTAATGGAGGTTGGATTTTTATTTTTTACATGCAATTTTTTTTGCAAGTATCACTACTTTTTGTAGTTCTTTTTTTCATTTTCTTATATGAATTTGTCAAAATTAAAAAAAGGAAAAAAGTCCAAAAAGGGGTCAAAATTTTCATTTTTTAGCTTTTTTTCACTTTTTCTATAGGTTATGTTATGAGTTTTGTTATAATAGTTGTAGGAACTGTAGATACTAAAATATGGTATTACATATTTAGTAATGTCATTTTGACTTACCTTCACCCTACATGAATTGTGAGTACATTTATGACTCTTATTCACCATTTTCTCACATTCACATGCTTTTTATGGGTCCAACCTCCCAATTTTTCATCAATCACCTATAATAATTCTCTAGTTTGTGGAAACTAATCAATTATTATACTCAGACATCTCCAGATCATCAAATCAATATTTTTATCTCCTAGATAGGGCCGTTAGACTTAGACTATACCAAAATTAAAATATTATCCAAACCTAATGGTTTCATCCAACACCAAGTAATGATTACATTTAAAATTTAAATCATTTTAATGGATTAACTCATACATTTTTCATGTTGATAGTATTATAAATTACCCAAAGAGTCCCATATGTATAGATGATTGATCTAAGTTTATATCCCTATCTATCACACATCAAGGAAACACATACACTTTTGAACATTAAAAGGGAATACCATATTATCTCTAATTTACCAATTAGTCACAAGGATAAAGTTTTATCCAAGTTTAAATAACTTCAAATCCAAGCTGAACTTGTCATTTTCCAAGTGTCAAAAACTAGATCATATGTTGAATACATTAAATGAGTATTATTGCACACATATACCCAATAGAGAGAACTACATGTGGTTTTAATTTTCTCTTTATAGTATTGTATTTATAGGAATATCTAAACCATTCAATGAAGAGTGGTTGGTGTCAACGCAACCTACCTTATTTCCCTTTTTATAGGCCAAAACCTAGTGTTAAAAATAGAGCTATAGTTTCAAGAGAAGGAGACATATTTTTGGTTATTTTATGTATAATCAGACCTCAAGATCACACATACAAAAAAAAAAGAGAAGCATACATAATTAATTGTACCTAAATATAAAATAAATATTCACATAGATGAAATTTTAGGTTCAGTTGCTAGCTTTAGAAAATACCAACTAGAGGCTAATGTTACTATCAAGGCATACCCAAAACTTTAATTCCTCATCCAAGTGACTCACAATCTAGTTTCCTACCTTTCCTACCATCTACATTAAGTATCAGACTTACAAGTTTTAGTTAAATTCTAAGTATCTTATCCATCTTATTACTTTCCATAATTAGTAAGTGTAAGTGTCAAATCAAATTCTACCTTTTACATTCAGATTTATGCTTAATTATGACACATAAAAAATATGAATAATAGGAAGTTCTATCTTATTTATTGTTAAATAATCAAAAATAAGATAAAACATATTGGTGAACCCATATATTATTTTAAACACATCAAAATCATAAGTTGCCCTTAGGGTTTCTTCTTTCTTTCTAGGGTTTCAGATTTATGCATATAATTTTGATTTTTAGTTTTGAGTTATGATTTTATTTTATTCACAAATTACACATGGATATAATGGATGCATATAGTTTTAATTTTTTGACTCAAGCTATGATTACAATCATGAAATGTTGTTTTCCTTTAATATACAAAATCTATAACAACTATGTAATTCCAAGGATAAGATCTTTGTACATTAATAAGGCTGAAATAAGTAATGAACAATCTCAAGACTACCATAATTCATGTTATTTTAATTTTTAATTTGAGATGCTTCTTATTACCACTTGACACCAAATGGCATGCATTACTCCATTTATTCATCCTTCTATTCACCCTCTTCATGGAACTTGTATGATTATTGAATCTATAATTGCTCATGAAATAAGAACTATGGATGCTAATAAAGAAAATGAATACGTGGAATTTCCTAATGGATTTTATGACATTGATGAAAGGGAATTAACTCAAAATATTGACATGAATCCATAAGTTCATGATGCATTAATATAAATAACATGAGATGAATATAAATAGTTTACTAAAGATATCACATCTAAAGAAAAACATTATATGTTTAATGATATTAATCAACTTTTTAGAGGTAATGATTCCATCAAAGGTGTTCATACTATTGTTGTTGCTACTATGCCTATGTCTACACCTTTGGCTACATATGTGACGCCCACCCAAGGTGTGGGAGTAACACAAGGTTTCTCTCATATTTCCATGTTAATTTTTATATAACCAACCAATGTCAATACTACAATGGTATGCATGTTAAATCATCAACCTCAGCTACTACATGATCCTTTGAATAAGTTGTTTCAGCTCTACATGTTAAGGTGTTTAATTTAGAGCAAAGTTCCTCTAGATCTAGTCATTTAATGGATTCACATTCTTTGGTTCAAAATCTATTGGCCCTAGATATGTTAGATTACCATTTACCCATAGGTTTTGTATCTCCTAAGATTATATTATATGATGGTAAAGGTGATCCAAAGTAACACTTAAGATCCTTTTGTGCAACGTATTTGGACTCTGCATCCAATGACAAATTGTTGACCAAGTTATTTCCATGCAGTCTTAAGTACTAAGTTTTACATTGGTTCTAAGAAATTCCATTTCAATCAATTAATAAATTAAAATTTTGACCAATTAGTTCTTAACACACTTTTCAATCAACATAAGTGAGAAACTATCTTATGCTAAAATTACTAAACTCAAGTAAGGATCCAAGGAGCCAATCGTTGACTATATACTTTGGTATGAGACCATTATATTTAAGATGGCCATCTTATGGCCAAAAAATGATTTTTAAGATATATTCAAGTAAATTTTGCTTGCTCCACTCTATGAGTCTATTGTATTCAAAAAATACAAGTCATTTGATGAGCTATGCCATACAATTAGGTATTGAGAAGCTAAGCTCATATATTTGAACAAATCCATATATACGCCTAATGCTACAACTAATTTGACTTCAAAGTTTCAAAGAAAACCAAAATAAAAGGTTAAATCAATGATACTAAAAATGAGACAAAAAAAATATTTAATGCAATATTATAACTTACAACTTGGCTTCTCTTATCCACTCCACTAAAGAGGCAATTTTCATGATTACCTCAATATTCTCATATCTTATTACAAAATTTACTTGAGTGCAATCTTATATCTATCCATCCACCACAAGAGGTTGATATGCGTATGAATACACATAAGGGATATGACAATAATGCACATTTTAATTATCATTGATGTTTTGGACATTTGAAAAACATATGGTATAAGATAAGGCATAAGATACAAGATCTCATTGATGACAACATTATTGAGCTTACCACACTTACAGAGGATTTGGGACCACAACCTAGCATAAATTCAAAGGTAATTTTTTTTTAATCCTCTTAAAACTTGTAAGGCAATAGAAATTAATAACATTACTAAGGTGCATATAACATGTGATGCACGTCCTCCTCCTTCGACACATGATCATACATTGGATAATATTATTGGTACATTTACAAGCATAACATTATAATGACCTAAAATTACATTTGATCATAGTAAGATTGTTGATGATAACACATATTTAAATTTTATTATTTGTATGAGCTTATGTTGATTCACAACCTATTCATGGTGTCATGATAGGCAATGGTTCAAGTGAAAATACTTGTACAATGACACTTTTAAACACTCTTGGATACACACATAAGGATTTGATATAAAAATAAGATAATAAAAATATTTTATGGATAGAGATAGAACCCCTTGGGACACATTGTGCTAACTCTTAAGATAGACCATGCAGTAGTTACTACTCCAATCTCAGTCATATCGAGTACATGCCTATTTGACATGTTGTTAAGATGCCATTAGATACATAAACTCCATGAAATATCTTATTTTTTACATTTATGCATTAATTATATAATTTTAAATAAGGTGGTAATAGTTCTAGATATTCCATATGAGTACTCTCTTCAGCTACATGTATTTCCTTCTCCATCGCTCTCCCCGACTGCTTCCCTCCACTGTAGTTGGTTGTTGCACCTATTCATGATCATTATATAAACTAATTTACTACATGTTGGGTTATTTTCTTTTAATACACAATGAATTTTACTAGTCGTGTACCTAAAATAATAAGAGTTACATCGAGCTAACACACCAACACATCCATGAGAAAGGTTCTCATGCACTCACTTGAAACACACAGCCTAAGACTATTTCCTATTGGTTTCATCATGCGATGGTGTATTCATTAATTTTATTATGTTAGGGTTCTCAAATAAGCACTTATTTCTAAATACATACTTAGCTCTATGACTAACTCTTAAATATTCATTCATTCCCGACTTAACTAATCACAAAAAAAAAGATGGGCACAAACTAAAAATAAAAGAGTAATGATTCCATTGTATTTATAATAAAATTACATAAAGTAGTTCATCAACACAAGAGCTTATTCTCATTGCATACATAAGTCACATTGAAAATTATGATGGCTCAAGATTACAATTACCAACCAATACTAAGTAAAGTTAGGGGATATTTATACATGGTCCTACCCTGACCATATAGTTAAAAAATAATTACATAGTGATGAATCACCAATGAATATTAATAGCAATGATTCATGGGACGCTGATACATTAAATTACTAAAGACCTGAGCCTAACTAACCTTATATACTCTCTCTTTACTAGATCTTCATTTTTATGTGCCTATCTTCTTACAAATTGGTGTTACATTTGTGCTTGATTATTCTTATCTGATGTCTGTGCAAAATGTTCCCTAACCATCTCTGGGTCCCTCACCCTTACCCAAGTATTTTTATATTATTCAAGTCCTATATTATTGGTTCTTCCATGTTTCTTGTATCCTTATTCTTCATAACTTGCCTCTTCTATGCCATAGTCTTCCATGCCATGTCTCTTATTGACCTATGATTTATTTGATGCCATTGTCTTAAAAAAGTACTTAGGATGAATAGATACAAAATTTAGGGCCCAACATCACCCCACACTAAGACAATAGTTTATATCAGACTATATATTATCCTTATGTCCCTATGATATCAAAAATTTAGGTCCTATGTGCTCGACCTGGTGCTTTACTTCTTTCCAATGATTCAATGTAGTCTGGAGTTTGGAAGTAATCTTTTCTACCTCTTATTTGAGCCACTTTGTCTCCTTGATTTGATCTATAAGTCACCCACTTGAGTTTTAAAACACTCAAGTGATGTAGTAGCATCCTTTTGAATACCCTCAAGCAAGGTAACCTTCATCAAAGCCTATCCTTAGAGTGCTATAAAACTAGTGTTTAGCTTTTAGTGATGATTTCTTATTTTATTTTTAAGGGCCTCAACATCCTAAAATGTTTGGGTGTGCTCAAATTTGTCCTTTATTCTAAACATGTTCTCAACTAATATTTGGCATTAAAGTTCTTCCACCTGAATCTTTTCTTCCAAAATTTTAGTAGGGTATGCTAATTTGACAAAAGCCATATACATAATGAGAATTGTATCACCAAATCTATTCAAAAAGCTTGTATAAACGTAAAAAACCTCAGTGAACTGCTTTGTTGCCCAAGTTTGATCATGTTGGGGATTTACCTAGTCTTTACATTTTTTCAATAACAGTTATACTAGGGTCCCCAGTTTATCAATAACTTCTCCTTCAAGGGGAACTCCATCAACAAGGGCCATCTCCTATTGTAAAACTAACTTTCATAGTGTTAGAGTCTTCACTCTAGACATAGCTGTTGCTTCTAGTTGGTGCTTGAGATATTCTAACTCCTCTTCAAGCATAACTCATTTCATGAACTCATGGAGATATAAAACAACAAACTATTAATGCTTCTATTTAAGTTGATTCATATCAAAATATTGTAAGGAATTTTGCCTTGTCACTTCATGAGCAAACTTAAGAAGGGTCATGCTTATCAGAGATGACATACACTATCGAGTATCCACATAAAATGTATCAGGAAGCTCCATCTCTCTTATTTCCAAAATAATACTATCCAAAGGTAGTTAAAAATAACACTCTTCATTATATACATCCATATAAAATGAAAGTTCTCATCGAGTTTGATCGATTGAGTCTTTAGGAAAATATTGCCACATATATAGGTCCTTATCTAAGACATTATTTTATAAGTAGGCCTGGATATAAGGTGTTGAATTGGTAGCTAGTGACCTGCACTACACATATTCATCAATAGGTTCCTTCCCTCTATTAAGGTTGTAATCGAGTACTTGAATATCTAGCTCATCTTATTGGTGGCTTGTGCTAGCATCAAGGTTAGTAGTGCCCAAAGTCGTGCCTATGTCATCCCCCTTTTCATAAATGGGACTCCCAACATCCACTTGTAGTTCATAAAGGGTAGGCTCTTCTTGATGTGCTAGAGAGGGTTCCTTCTCTAACTCTAGTGTGGCTTCATTTTTTTCTTTAAGGGAAGGTTAGCTTTTAGGTGGTGCTTTAAGAGTCATTGCTCTCCACTCAGATTCCATAACTTTTGGTTCAAAAATATCTTGTTTCAAAGGAACAAATGTCTATGTGGTGAAATAAAGGCCTTATTATTTTTACCTATAGGCACCCCATGATCTCATGGTGGTGAAGGGGAAGTCCATTTCCACTTTGGTTGTTTTTGTTGAGCACTTAAACTAGAATCATGTCCTAGCCTCTTCTCCCTTTGATGTCTTCCAATTTATGGCAGGGGGAATGGTTTCTTTCCTAACTTCATTACTCATTGACATCTTCTTTTTGGGTTTCAACATATAGTAAAACAAATGAACTTTGTCCCCAACTAGGATTTGATGTGCTTTGATATTAGTGTTATCTGATTCCTACTTTTATCGATAAAATTTCTTCCCTAAATATACATATAATTGGTAAAGAGTGTGAGACTCAACATCAATATTATAAACATCAATTTTCATTAAGCGTGCATCATATACCAAATTTACAAAATTCATGAAAGACCTGGCTGTGAAAGCATAAGGTAGCTTGACCCATCCAGACAAGTCATCTATAAGGTCCATCCAAATGCATGCTAATTAATAATGTTAATTAAATATAAACTAAGCTTGACCCCCCATTTGTACAAGCACTTAATTAGGGATGCACCACTCATTCCCAAAGGATTACTTCATCCCATCAAACCACCCTTCATTCTTAACTTGTGAGATGGGGTAATGGTGCCAAGATAGATGAATGGTTTGAACCACTTGGTTGGAGCCTTATTCTTAGGTGGGTAGGCCCACTTAAATTCATTACTAATGTATTCTAATACACCAATCTCATCAAATACCAATAAAAGAAGAATTGCATCCCAACTGGACTTTTGATTTGGCAAGTAATGGGCCTTTTCTACATCTACAATGATCTACTTAGCAAAATACTGAGAATAATTATAATTAATCCCAAGGGTCATCTAGTTTGATATGTGAAGGTGCACCATATCAAATTACTTCCATCTTTCAACTCTTCCAAGCTTGGTCATGGCCAAATGCACAACTATCTAAAGTGTAGGATTTTGGAGACTAAATATGTACATAACATGGTATTATTCACTATTTTGACCAAAAGTCAACATAAGTCAACCCCCTATAGTTTAAAACTCATATAGGGGTTTATTAGGGTCTTATATGGTGTACCATAATCTTATCAAGGTCATTTAATGTGTCACTACCTTGATCATATTCACCTTTAGGGCTATGTCATGTTAAGGGTCTCTTTTGAGTCATTTATGAAGGTTTTTATGGTTTATATAATAGAAAAGTATTTCAAAGTATCTTTTAACATCCCATATGTCATTTCCTTATTAGTCATGTGAGTCCTAACTAAAAACTTGTAGGTACTACATTAAAATCAAGAAAATAGTTGAAAGAAAGAAAGTTTGGGTAGTTGTATGGCTTTTATAGGAGTTGTGGCACGTGTGGAAGACTCTAAAATGGACCTTCAACTCCCTTAAGATCACTTATATACTTGGTTAGATTTAAAACACTTGAAAATGGATTAAAACCATTTCACTTCTCTATCACTCCACTAGATAGGCATAAATGACTAATCAATTTTGGTTTAGTATGACCATCAAAGGATGAGTCAAGTCAAATCCACTTGGTGGTATAAAATAATCTTAGTCTACTTCCATTTCATGGAAGTATTTCAATTATTGATGAGATATTCTCTATGAACCATTGTTTATAAGGTAACTACATCTTTTTGCATGCTCATGCCCACACCCTACATGTTTTGTCTTTTTTTGAGTTGTTCCATATAAACTAATTAATGAAAGTGGTTGTAGTGAGTATGGATATTATTCTCTAATGGTTTATAGCCCTATTTAGATGTGTGGAGGTGAATTGATGAGCCAAACATCTCAAGTTGCTAATGAGAGACACTATTGAGTTTGCAAATAATTTCATCTATTATAGGAGCTTGCATCTTAGTTTGAACTTCATATATACGGAAATGCAAGTTGACATATTGTGATTTGATCTTTCACTTCATAGTGAGCATCATCTTATTGTGAAGATATGAAGTCAAAGTCATATAGTGATTAATGACATAGTCATATACAATACACAGTAGATTTTCCTACAGATATTCACCTATAGTCAGGTGAATGAGAGTTTTGAGCAAAGTCATGGAGATGTGGTGAAGGTTTCAATATGTTAGATACACTCTTCAAACATGAACAATCAGGTTGGATTATGTAGATGGTTGAAATCAATTGAGACTACCAATATTCTAATGAACACAGTCCCATATACTGCTTATGTACACCTACAGGTGGTCCACATAGGAGTAAGCATTGGAGTTTAAACATTTGAAGCTTGTTTAAACCTTATTTAAGGTCTTAAAGCATTGAGAAATTCATAATAATCATAATAGATTCATAATGTAATAAGAAGACTTGAATCTATGAATCTTAGGTCAAGAAGGCTACTTTAAGGATTCCTTACCTTAAAGTTTCCAAAATAGAGACTTGGCCCTTCTTTTGATCTTTTAATGATGAAGCATTTTGAGACACAAAATGGTGTAATGTTTTCATTATGTAGTCTAGGTATAAGGGTAGTGAGTTGTCATGATAAATGGTTGTTTGGCCAAAGGAGGATGATGTATGAAGACCTCCATTTTAGGAAATATTTCACTGTAGGTTGATAACATTATCTACAATATTTTGAGTCTAAATAGATTTACAATGCTATGAGACCAATGGACCATAACCCTACAGATAACTACTTATTTGGAGTGAAGGTGGTACTAGTGATTCTAGGAACATATAAATGAGTTGAAATACAAGGTCTTAACTCATGTTATCATCATACATGGGCTCCTTTTGTCTCTAAAATAGGCACCTATAGTTGACTGTAGAATGATGGCACAATGTACATTGAGAGAGTTGACCGTTGGTTTGGATTTAGGATTGATATGAGTGTGTTTGATTGTGAAGGTAATTTAAAAGGCCTCCAAGGAAACCTAAGCATAAAATATACCGAGTATGACATCATATAAGGGTCTCTATGGCCTAAAAATAACCACCTACGGGTTGTTATGGAGGGGAAACCAACTCAGATTGGTGTCAATAGAGAAGTAATGAACACTACCCCTAAAAACATAGAAATTTGCTTAATAAATCATGAAATTAATTCATATATTTAAATAAAGTCTTAGGGCATAATTTAATAGTTCTAATTCTGAGTGACACCCTATAAGAAACTTCCTTTGTTTGAGAAACACAATACATAGTCTGCAAGTCTAGTCTAATCAAGTAGAGATGGGTGCACTTTGAGTTGGAAAAGAAGCATGGGAGTGTTGAAATGTTTTAAATAATATGAAAAGGATAATTAACATATCACTTTATTTTCATTAAATTAAAAATAGGGCAAGGAAGGTTTCAATTCCCAACTTATAGTCAACACACCAATCTTGCACACAGTCAGTGCTACAGAAGCCTACCTTGGATTTTATGATGTTTGGGGATGTTAGGAGAATGATCTAGAACTAATATTTTGTGTAGAGGGTCCCCAAGACATATTTAATCTCCTCATACCTTCACATTTCCTAGGACGATAGGGGAAGTGCCCTCTATTTTGTCTCAGACAAAGGGCACTCCTAGAGAGATACACCCTGTAGGCTTAGTATGAGAATGGTTAAGAGATGAGTTAGAGACTAAAAAAACACTAAGGAAAGGTTTGAGAAGTGGTTTCAATCATAAAAAAACATGATTAAGGCCTCATAGTACTGAGGACTTCAACATAGTATCCTAAACCCATAGATATATAAACTAGGCCTAAATCCCTAAGTGGGTGTAGTCTCACTTATAACACCAAGAGATAATTATAAATAATTGGAGGACCTTAATGGGGAGTTATATGGTGAGTTGGAGCCTTTAGTTTGCATAGAAATTCATGGAAAAATTATTTCATGGCTTAAGAACAACTCTGGGTTTATAAAATACAGGGAAGAGCTCGAGAACGCATCTTTGGAAGTTCATATCTATAAGAACGCTTAGCATGGAGACTTGAGAAGTTAGGAGATGTTGAAGGAGGTCATAAAAATGATTTGAGTGATATTTTTTAATAGATTTAACATCTAACTTGTATGAACAAATGTTAAGGGTCAAAACCACCTAAAACCCTCTAAAACCCTCCAAAACCCTTGTTCTTGACTTGACAAGAAATAAGTGGATAGAAATGCATCCATATGAGATAGTATGACTTGTAAAGTGATTGGAAATTTTAGATAAATCCACCAAGATTCTTCCCATTAGATTGTCTTGTACCCTATCTATAAAAATAGGGTAAAAAATTAGTTTTCTTGATAGATTTTGGTATTTTGTAGGTACAAAGGATTATTAAAGGATGAGGATCACTTTGGGAGATCAAGTGGGACCTAATATAACTCCTCATATCAATTTATTGCTTTAGTCAATCACATAGGTACCTTTGCAAGAACCTTCACTTCAGGTAGTCCAAACTGACATAGTAAATGAAGAGTGATCACCAAGTGAGAAGGTGCTAACTCTAACTGGGAAGAATTTTAAGGTCCAAAAAATGGATTTAGGGAAAAGAAGACTATTTATAGGTTTCATATCACCCCTTTCATGTATTTTTTTGGAAAACTGAAGGTCACTTTAATGATAAATATGAGGAATGAGTGAAACAAGGATGATGGTGACTATAGGTAGTGAGAACACTTGTCCAAAAGAAGATCAATGGTTAGGGATACATATAATGCATGTTGGATATTTTAATTAACCTAACCATAATATTTCATGTGTGGCATCTCTTCCTAGCTAATGATGAAGATATTTTTAAGAAGCCAATTGAAGGGTCGTATGCCAAAATTGAGCAGTTTTCATGCCTCAGACGGAAATTTATCCAAAGAGACCTTTCATGGTATATTTAACACTCTAATATTCTAAAACATAACTAATTATCATGCCTTGACAAGTGGAATTATGACCCTTGATTTCCATTTCTCTCTCTCATCTCACACATTCTATAAGTACTAGCCATTTTGGCTCTTGTTTTCTAATTCCACACCTGGTGTGGTGAAGCCTTACTATTTTAATGTTGTAATTTACCTTTGAATAATACATTAAATATTTTTTTTTATTTTTTAATTGTGCAAAGTGATGTATGGTGAGGTCTAGTGATAAGCATCTATCCTTGTTCTCTTTATCCTTTCATGTTTTATGGTAAGAAGTTTTCATTCTAACAGGTCATATGGAGTGTAGCTAGTGTGTTTGTATCCTTTCAAGTGTGAAATTATCTCTAGTGTCTACAACTGACCTCTAGTACACTTACCTTGAGTTGTCTCATGCATATCACCTCTATATTGAAATACTAATGTTAGAGTATTCTAGGACTTTGAAGCTAGTGTTGTAGGTCATTTCTCTTAGTGCAAGAGTATGATAGAATAATGGATATCCTTATGGTGTATCAACCCTTAGAATAGTTTATTTTCATGCATATATATACTCCTTTTTCACACAAGAAAAAAATTACTGTAGGTGAGAATCACTTAAAGGTCAATCTAGGGAGCTATCCCTTAAACCTAGAGGTCTACCCCTAATATAGGCAACCCACATGCCTAAAGGCATTCCAATGTTGCCCAAATATTAGAGTAGGCTTGAACAACCTCTTTTATGGTGCAAGATTTGGTGATAATAGGTACCAATTCTTGTACTCTATCACCACCATCATTTTCTCAATTTCATCTTGGTCCTCTAAGTCCCCATTAAGGTTAGCGCGCAAGCATTGTAAACTTGTGACCTTACTGATTATATACATAGTGATATGCATTCTACACCATACAAAGTAAAATTATTCCTCATGGATGTGAAATATAATAAATCCCATGACCTCTATAGGCTTCCCAAAATAAGGTAAACTAAAGATCTAGAACACTCTGGCATCATTAAGAAGATTGAAAATTATGAGATCATAAAAGCTCTCATTATTAGTGTTCTAGTACCCAACCATATAATTGTATTATAATTCTATCTCATTCCCAGGGTGTCAGTGATTATAATCAAATACTTGATAGGTTAACACTTTATATTTTGAGTTTTCAATGTGCAACACTGATTCAAGGTATTACATTTCTTCAATCAAAACAAGGGGTGGAAGAGGTGTTATCATTTTATTCTTTACTTCGTGCATCATCTTTGCTTCCTTATTAATGCATGTTCCTTCTATGTGTTGTGCCAAATTTTCCACTTGTGCACTGGAATCACTAGGAATTTATTCTCTGATCAAAACTAGTTGTCCTTCCATGTCTTCCAACTATTCCTCTTCATGGATCACATGTAAAGGCTTGCTTCTCTGGGCCTTCTTCAGCCACATCACCCTCTGAGGAGACCAAAAATTGAGCCATGACCATTTGATCCTCCTAAAAGAATACGTGTTTACTATTTCAACCTCCCTCAACTTTTCTTCTTGAACATCCTCTAATGGTAAACACCAACACCTACAACCTGTAACTCTTTTAACCACATTCTTATTATCATAATTTCACTAGTATCTATATTCATGATAATCACTTTACTTCACAACTACAAATTTATTTCTGAAATTTGATAGATCCTCCTTCTAACAACTTAAAAATGCTTCATTTGGCTCTATAAATTCAAGAATTAGCAATAGTACAGTATTAAAATGAAGACTTTTTAACCTTTTATAGCTTCGAGGGATAGCCCATATTTACTTATCCATGACTTCATCCATCATTTCACTCATTAAGGCTTCTAATGGTATTTCCATAGCATCCATTTGGCACACTTACCATTACTCTTATTAATTTATCACATTTAATGCATCAGTCCCATCCCACACTTTTATTGTAGTGCATGATAGTTGTAAAATAATTTAAAAGTTTCTATTTCCAAGTTAGGAACATAATTTTTCCATCTTAATCACCTCATAATAGTTATGCACCACACCTTGTATATTTTCTTGTCCTTATATGATTTCAATTATGCACCCCTTTTCCATGTGCATTTTTTTTACCATTTCCTTTGTGCTCTCTAGCTTTACGTCATTCATACTTCTTACCACATACTAAAAGAAGTCCATGGTCCTCCACGACATGAAAAAGAAAATAAAAGAGAACCAAGTGCTAATCTAAAATCAAGTAAATTTTTATAGGCACAAATAATGCCATGCTTTATTAAAAAATAAACCAAAATCCTAAACTAATCTAGTGGTATATGTCTTATTAACAAAGGGGAAGTACCATTCAAAATGGTAGGTCAAAGCTGATTACCATCAAAATGGCCTAGAAGGAACTAGACATCTAACCTCTTCAACTTGTATGTGCATGTGGGAAGAATGATATGAATAATGAATAGACCATCCCAATGGATGCAAAGTTTTCTTGAATGGAACATGAACTTGAATTTATAGACCAACACATGCATACTAGGAGAAAAATTCTTATTCTTAATATGTCTATCATGTCAAGTTTTTTATTTCTATTTCACCACTCCTTGAATCTAATGCATGAGAAAACATGTTTCATCCAACTATAGTAAAACATTTAGGCACACTTTCAAATATTTCTCATTGTCCAACTGACCAACACATGTAATAAATAAATAAGGTATAAGGAACTCAACTGGGAGAACTACTTTAGTACCAAAGACAAGGTTAAAAGGAGTGCTCTTATTCAACCATCTATACATTGTCTAATATGCCCATAATACCACATAAACTTGATCAACCCAAATAATATGACCAATATTATAAATCATTGTCAATTTATGACCAAGATTTTATTGAAAGCTTCAAGTGTACCATGAACTCGACCAAAAGGATGTGTATTATCTCATTAAAGAGATGAGTTCCATGATCACTAGTTAAACTTAAAGGACACAAATATATTGTGATGAGATTATCCCAAAGAAACCTAGCAGTAGTTGCATCAATATAATCCCTAGTGGGTGCTACTTCAGCCTAGTGCATAAGGTAGTTAGTGGTGGTACTGAGATAGTGTGCACCAGTATACCTTATAATAGGAGTAATGGGCCCAACAAAATAAATGACCCATTTCCCAAAGGGTTCATGATCCTATATCAGATGAAAGGGAATAACATCCCTCTAGTTAGATTTACCCATGTGTTGATAGATATCACATTGGCATGTGTAATATTTGGCATCCTTAAATAAAGTGGGCCACCACAACCCTGCTAATAGAACCTTCTGCATTGTAGCATCACCAACATAATGTCCTTTGAGAACATATTCATGAACCTCCTGGAGAACTTTAGTGCATACATGTTGCATCATGCATCTTTGTAATACTTCATCCCATCCAAGTTTATAGAGGTCACCTTCAATTAATTGGAAAAGAGCAATACAGATAGCCAATTACTTTTTCTCTTGAGTTTTGAGGTAGGCTAGTGTTGAATCTATGTTAAGGAAAGATATGATATATTCTAATTCCTCAAGTACGCATGTGACTTAAAAAAGTTATACATCAGGTAAGTCCTCCTCTATGGTGCATGCATGTTCACTAGATTCAATGCATGATAAGTGAATTATTCCATAATTAGTCTTACCTAGTTTTACCATCACAAAAAATTGAAACTAATAAAAGATAACAATCCATTGACAAATGTGTTCATGCAACATCTAGTTATTCATGAGGTACTTAAGTACTTCATGATCTGTAAATAAAGTGAATGGGGTGGCTAATAAATACTAACAAAACTTATGGAGTGGGTATACCATGGATAAGGCTCACATTCTATAGTTGAGTAATTCTATTTAGCTAGAGTGAGATTTTGACTAGAAAAGTAGATGGGATGATCAAGACTCCCCTCACTAGGTTGTGTAAGGAGAATGCCCAATGTCATACTTGAAGCATCAACATGTACATGAAATGGCTTTGCCCAATACATAAACTAGGGAATGGGTATAATGATTAGTTTGTCCTTGAGTGCTATGAATCCCTACTAGTGAATATTTTTCTATAAGAATTTACCATTATGTTTAAGGAATTCCTCCAACATCATTGTGATCTTAGTATATCCCTAAATGAATTTATGATAATACCCTATGTGTCCTAAGAATTCATAGACCTTGCATTGGGTGGTCAGTGTTGGAAGGAAAATAATGACTGCAATCTTAGCTAGATCTACCAATAGTCCATTGAAAAAAATAATGTGACCCAAAAAAATTCCAAAAGGAGTAGCAAAAACATAATTCTTCATATTCAAAGAAATCTAAAGTTGATGGCAGTGCTTAAGCATGAGGTGAAGATTAATATAATGATCACACACTAAACCATATTCGGTCAAGTCATCCAAGTATACTTGAAGGAACTTGTGAATAAAATCCTTAAAATATTCTATTGTGATACTTGAGAACATAGCTAAAGCATTCTTCAAATCAAAAGGCATCACATTATAGGTGAATGAACCCCATTAGTTGCAAAAGTGGTCATTGGTTTATCTTCTTCTACGATCTGGACCTGATGATAGCTGGAAAAACCATTGATGAAAGTATGAATCTTATATTTAAGAACTCCTAAAATTTCTTCCATGAAAGGTGTTGGAAAAGGGTCAGTTACACAAGCAACATTGAGTACCCTATAGTTTACAAAAATGTGAATGGGACCATCCTTCTTGATACTAATAACCATGGGACTCACCTATTCAAATTCATCAATAGCATTGATAACTACAATACATAATATATTATCAATATCCTATTTAACCTGAGCATACAAATTAAGATTCATTCGATAAGGTATTTTTATAACTAGTTGAGCACCTTCAACTAAATTGTTGTACATCTTGCCCAATGAAGGATGAACTCCATTCATCTTTGTGTAATTACATGGGAAAAATCTTGATATTATTTTAGAAGTTTAAAAATCTCGGTGACCTTAATATCAGGCCAATAATTCCCCATAGTGGCCATCTTAGGCATGTCCTCCATTCCAATATTATGTTGAACCATATGGAGTGGCTCAAAATATAACTATTGGTCATTTTATATGGTGTCTTTGAAATTACATGCCCCATATTTAGTATGTAAAGCTAAGTGGTCAAGGGATAGATCTTATAGGTTAGAAATGGTATCTTACTTAACTTGGTTCACAACCTTCTACTTGCCCTTCTGTATCTGTTCCCTTAGTACATGGTCTAGTTGAGAGTCAATTTGTAATGAGGATGGGGCAAGAGTATCGAGTTCTTGAAATATGGAAAATCTAGCCTCACATTCACCATATATATATATGATATGTCGTCTTCAACTGGTACTAGATAACCTAAAATAGCTTAATAGATCACTTTTAAAGAAAGGCATAAATCCATGTGAGGGGATGAATAAGAGAGTACTAAAATAATATTAATTCTAATGTTACTCTAAGAATTTATGTCTAGGTGTCATTCTTGATGAATATACTAGGCTCTAGCCTAGGTGCATAAAGTATCATAAAATGGATGAACCCACAAATATTCAGGCAAAGATGTCTCATCAACATTCTAAAGTTTTTCACAGGCCTTGATATGAGTTTCAAGGGAATTAATACCATCATAACTTAAAGTATCATGAAAGTGATTATCATGATGAAAATTATAGTGCATGACAGTGTTCGCTTGGTCTTAGGTGAGCAAATTGTGATGGTGAGTTTCCCAACAAAGACTAATTATCCATTTAGTAACATGAGTAAGTGAGCACATGCATTCATATTTAAACACATAAAAAGTTTCCATTTGATGCACATAGTCCTAGACCTCCATTTGACCATGAAACCTAGGTGATTGATCTATTTATAGGGTGGTCTAGCCATCAAACATCCACCAATGAGGCAAATAAACTTATGGTGCTTAATCAACTTACACAGAACATCCTCTCAACTACCAACTATGCCATAAATTCATCCATTAAGATCATATTACCTATGAGACCAATGTTTGTAGACATTATTGGTAGTGTCAAAAGTGGACTATGCATCCACCCATTGTAATATACCATTCAAACTAGGATTAAGATTCTAATTTCCCAAAGCTATGACATTATAAATATGATTGAGATCCTCCTCGACATTAACTAGTTTAATTAAATGAGGCCCCTTAGCATTGTCTAGGGGAATCACAACATGTTGATCATCATTTTCAAAATTGATTAGCACTTTTTGAAGCTCAAGTTAACATTATTTACATAAAACCATGGATGTTCCAAAAGAGCCAAAAAATCATCAACTTCAACCAACTTAATTACTTCAAATTCAACCTTGACAGTGATACCCAAAATGTCAATGATGGCATCCTTAAGAACTCCTATGGGTAGTGCATGAGACTTATTAGCCATAAAAAATATATATGGAGAAGGATGCAAAGGAGGGATTTCCATCTTTTTCCAATCATACCTGGTTAGTACATTTACCTCTATGCTAGTGTCTACTAGTATATCTTGAATGATCCAACCATAATAGTTGCATTTACTGGGATTTTTTTTTTGCATTTTATACTAGGTTGAACATGAGCCTCTTATCATTGTGAATGATTCAACTGATGATATTTTGTAGGATTTGGTGCTTAATGAATCAACTAGCTCCTTAAAAGGGGAATGATGTCTTCATCAAGAATCCATTTTCATAATTCATGAAACTCATCATACACTAAGTCTATAAGGACTGAGGCTTTATGCATTTTAGCGTGCGTAAAATCTCTATCCTTAAGGAACTCAATTTTGCCTTGCAACTCCCACACCAAAGTCATTGTGTCCTATAATAATTCTTTCTACTATTGAGCATCTAAGTAGTGTTTCATATGAGGCTCTTCCCATTGAACCTTGCCAATAGATGGATTTGAAACTAGCTAGGAAAGAGTGCCACTTCATGTAGTAATATTTACCTTAGGACCAATCAAAGTCATAAGGTGTGATCTCCATTGAGCAGTTGGAGTTTTTTCAATCCATATCATCCCATCACCATTCTAATTCCACTCTTTGGTGATGGTGGCATATAATTCTAGGCATTCTTCTAGATGATGCTCATTCTTAGAAAAGGCACCAGTTGGATATACTATGTAGTCATGCTGGTAATGCTATGGAGACTTGCACTTATAGCAGGTTCTAAGAAGAAAATAACCACCTCCATGTCTATGACCACAACCTCTATAGGACTGGCCTCCACCATTTTCTTGGTTGTTGGCTACGTAGGTTTGATGAGAACCTCACACACATGCCTTATTAATATCACTGATAAGTCGATAATCATTTATATCATGTGTATATGCATCACATATTTTATAGTATGATGATACTTTTGATTGAGTATCACATTGAAGTAAGGGGCAATCTATCACATCATGGTCTTCTTGGTAGATCTCATATGACTACTTGACCAATGTATGAATACTCCTCCTGGGACTATTTTTGTTATGACCTTCCACTTCATAGTCAATACTCCATAAACTACTGCAAGTGTTTTGAGCACTGTTTGTAGTGAGCTTCTCCAACTAAGACAACATAGTAGCAATTTGGCGTTACAAAAGGAAGTAATCCCTCTATCTATACTTCTAATGGATTCAACATGAAAAATAGCTTACAATGCTTCATGTGGATTAATAAAGATTTTTTGGTATAAAGTGCATCAGAAAGGAAGTAATAATCCTCCTATAAACCACTAAGCATGTTGTGTTATGTTTATCTCAAATGATAACTTGAAAAGAGGCATTTTAAAATGTGCATCATAATCATGCACACTCTTAGTGAGTTATTATTTAATATCCTTTAGGGAAATAATACTCTATTGTTCAAACTTTAGAATGTCAAATTCTTTAAGAAAATCCACCTTCAACTATTTGTAGTTTACCATAACTTGTTTTAGATCAAACTCATGGTACCATTTATGCACACGATCGAAAAAAGGTAGTGTCAAATTGGGTTGCCTTCCATTCACTAGAAGTGATGCCTCATGCCCACTAAATTAGTTCACATTTATGAACATGTTCTACATCATTTTAAACACCATAATATTCAAGCAAATGAAACATCATCTCATAGTAGATTGTAGGTAGACTGGGCATTGGCAACGGATCCTATTATGATGTCCCTCTAGTTCCTCCTAGACCTTATGGTAGAGGTCCACTAATGCCTCCTACACCACCTCTGGATCCTCTAGCTAAACCACCATTGGTACCACCTACCATACCTCCTATGGCATTAAAAACACCTGATATGTTGGGCACATAAGTAGGTTGATTAACTATTGATGGGCATATACTCTACCCACTAGCTATATTTGGTTCACTAGGCATTCCAAAGTGAGTGATAGGGTTGACTTGTAATGGAAAAAAATTAATGACAAATTATTATATTGATTATGTATTTTAAATTATCTTCTACAAGTTTAGACTCTGAATCCACACTATTTGTATCCTAATCTATTACAATAACTTCATCCAAATCAAATGCATGAGCATGCACTATGGGTGGGGAATTGAGCCTATATACATTGGGTTCTATAATCACCAATTCTTGACTTATTTCTCTCACATGTACCTATACTGGTGTAGGGTGTGGTCATATGGTTGGGGAGTCCTCATTATGCCTTTCTACCTCCTTGTGGATCCTTGTAACACTTCCAGAGTCTTCTTTTTCTCTCCCTAGATCACTTCTAACCATAGACTTTCACCTAGCCTCATCATACTTTTGATTATGCAAATCCAACTGATTGGATACCATGGTGAACCAATAATCTTATATCAATATGCGCCCCTTCATTTCCACACTAATTGTGCTGCTCACATGAGGGAGAGTTTAGCTATCTATGTGGAAGTTTTCAAGTCCTAAGTCAATTATAAGCTTCTTAATTTGTAGTGAAAATTGCTTAAGATACCTTTTGCACGGTTCTTGGATAAATTTAAACTGAGCTTCCTATGGATAAGAGTACATAGATACCATGAATTTCAATATATAGATATTAAGTGTTCCTCACCACCAAATGTCCACCATGTACACCTAGGTCACTCCCAATCTTTCCAAGGCTGATTGAAACTCTACTAACTAGGGGACCTTCCATCTATAATTCCTTGAATGGTCTTACATGTACACCAAAATCCAAGCATGCAAATGAACATGCACTTCTAAAAATAAATATTCATAGCGTGAATTTTAAAGGTGTTATTCTACCCATGCACATGTAAAAAATCTTGGTTCAAGATACTAAAGTTCAATTTTTTCATCTACAGTAGTAACCCAATGCTTGACATTTTCCAAATATAACCATTAAAGCATTTTCTCACCATCGTGTGAATAAGCACAATAGGTCCTGATAATAGAACCAATATGTTGGGCTCTTTTCCTTTAGTCTATCATGAATTTTTCTAGTAGTGCACTTAAGAGAATAAGAGGTCCAATGAGCTAACATGCCAACACATCATGTGAGAAAGGTTCTCACATGCTCACCCAAAGCATGCAACCTAAGATTGGTTCTTGTTGGTTATGTCATGAAATGGTTCATTAATTTAGTTTCTTATGCCAAGATGCTTGAACATGTACTTTCTTCTACATAAATACTTGGTTCCATGACTAACTCTTAACTGTTCATTCATTCCCTACTTAACTAATAAAAAAAAGATGGGTGCAAACTAAGAATAAAATATTAATGATTTCATTGTATTCATAATTAGATTACATAAAGTAGTTCAAAATAATAGCTTCCTCTCATTGCATATATAAGTCACATCTAGAATTATGACAGCTTAAGATTACAATTACCAACCAATACTAAGTAAATTTTGGGGGTATTTATACATGGTTCTACTGCAACCATTTAGTTACAAAAATAATTACATAGTGATGACTTGTCAATGACCATTAACATCATTGAGTCATGAGAAGTCGATACATTGAATTCCAAATGAACCAAGATGAACTACCCATATATACTCTCTCTATGTTGTATCTTTATTGCCATGCACATATCTTCTTATGAAATAGTGCTAGATTCATGCTTGACTATTCTTTTTGACGTTCATGCAAACCATTCCCTAATTGTCCCCAATTCCCATGTCCTTGCCCAAATATTTCACTATTTTCTAAGTCCTATGTTCTCAGTTCCTTCACGTTTCATGTATCCTTGTTATTCATAACTTGCCTCTTTTGTGCCACAACCTTCTGTGTTATGTCTCTTCCATTACTATGTTTTCTTATGCATCACTATCTTCAACATGTATTTGGGATAAATAGATAAAAAATTAAGGGCACAACAATACACCCATTCAAGATTATATTATAGAGGCATTTACCACATCTATTCACTATCATTTTATGTACTTAGTTATACAACCTATGTAGGTTCATTCCATGTAGTTAACTCAGAAGAGAGTAGTTGACTTTCCTAGATGCACAATCCTTTACTGCCCATCACATCAAATGATATCTAATATTTATTTGATGTCCTAGACTACAATTATTGATAGTTAATCCCATCCCATAATGATCAAAACCACAAGTTTATCCCAATATACAATATATTTCATAGGATATATTGCACCCTTGAGTTACTCGTCATACAAAAGATACTATTATTGATGATGTTGGGAGGTAAAGTACAACACGAGATAATTTTTTAGATTTAGATTCAAATACAACTACACCTACATATGGTAATTTCCACATAGTAAAGGTAACCATCATACTATATGATACACGATTTTCATGTGATCAACCCATTGATGCGATCCTTGATTAACATTATTCACACTCTAAAACTATCAAAAATAAAAATAATTTAGAATATTCCAAAAACAATCATGACATGTTTTCTAGATACATTATTTATGTATCTTTGTTATCACATGTTTGATATATACACACACACACACACACACACACACACACACACACACACACACACACACACACACACATTGTTTCACGGTATACATGAGTGGCATGCAAGACATATAGATACACATGATGAATATATACATAGATGCTAGACATTTCTATACCTAGGGGCCATACCAATGCAGGGGATATCTTCTTCCATAGGTTATATTAGTACATGTTATATTTTCTATGACATTTACATTTACCATGTTGAGTTACATTACTTTCTTACACATGTATTTATATTACTCATACTCTTTACAATTTTAAAAGTTAATGGATATGCTACTTTACTATGTTATGATATTGACATACTTAGATGGTGTAGACTAACTTACTTGTTCTATGTTTCATTGTTATTGTTTCTTTTCACAATAGGTTAGTCATTTCTTGCCTATTATTTGTAGACCTTGGCCTTGTGTGTGCGACATTGATTATCCATTGTTTTCATCCCTTGTATTTGCATGTGTGAGATTTGTTGTCCTTTATTTTTGGCTCTTAGCCTTGTCTATGAGATATTTATTATCCCTTGTATATGGCCCTTGGCCTTATGCATGACATTGAGTGCTATCATGTGTATCATGCCCATGACATTGTCTATTAAGCTTTTTGAGCTTGTTGAGTTTATAGGTTTATTGATCCATTTCACAAACCTCTGAATTTATGGGTAGTGCCATGATTCACATCATTCTCCTTTATTGTGTAGTCTTATTCAATGCTTATATCTATGATAGTTACTATGATGCGCCTAGCTACTATATACATCCTGACATGACACATATATGTTGTACAATATATCTTTTATACATGCTTTGTTGACATATGCATTATTATGATGACATATTATCCACATGTTACTAAGATTATATATGATTACATCAAGTACATAACATGATATCTTTGACTCTTTTCTTTTAAGATGAGTGGCTCGTGGGCTACATCCTTCACCTCAAAAGGGGGTCACATTAGTGTGCTTGTCATAGAGTTTTAAGCCTTCATGTGCAAACACAAATTAAATTTTTTACATAATTTACATGATTTAAATTTTTCATAGTGGTTCAAATATCAGATTGATGTAGATTTAGAACATGAATTTACAAAATTTGGACAAGTTTTTGGGACATATGACATACATATGCATGCATATTATAGGGACAGGAGTGACTAGTTTTTGGATATAGTTACACTTGGGTGCATTTGCCATGTATATGTACAATTTTATAGGAAAATAAGTGACATGATTTCAAAAATTCACATATTTTGACACATATTGGGGAATATGAGATACATATACATACATTTATAGGATCATGAGATATAAATTCGTAGATTTGGAAAAAATAGAATATAAATGCATTGCATTCTATATCATATTGACACATATTCATGGGGCATGAATCTTGTTCATGCACATACAAACTTTTACAATTTTCTATTTTTCAAACATATTTGATGGTAATTAGAAGTGAACACCTTTAAATTTAAAATTCTATTTAAAACCATTGATTAATGTTTTTTGAGGTAATACGGTTGAGGTTTGGTGACTCTCAATGACCATGGCATTTACCTTTCATCTTGGGGTTAAAAGATTAATTGTTATATTAGTTATACAAATTGGGATTTGATCACCCCCAATTATCTAAGGGGCTTAACAAGAGGAACGATTCTCCAAGTGCCTTCAATGTAAATCACAATTTATCCAATGCCATAACAAGGAACCATCATCTCCAACAAGTAATAAGGCAACATGGTTCACCCAATTATAGGTGTAATGTCTCCTTTATATTAAGTTTCAATCTTAAATTAATTTATTTTCAAATTTTATTTCATGGACATTGATTCTTACATGTTCATTTCAGGTTTGTTATGAGCAAACTACACCTTCAGAGAATCTCCCAAACATAAAGTATGTTGTAGACGCTCAGATACGTCTCATTATACTTTTAATTTGGTATTTTTAATAAATTTAAATAATATAATAAAATGGGGGAATTTTTATATACTAATATATGGTATCAGATACTTGGTAATGTCAATTTTAACTTACATTCACCCTACATGACTTGTGCATACATATATGATTCTTATTCACCATTATTTGACATCTAGATGCTTTTCATTGGTACAATATTCACAAGTTACTATCAAAAACCTATAATAATTTATTATTATATATAAAACAAATAAATTATCATACTCAAACATCTCCAAATCATTAGATTAGTATTCTTGTCTCTTGGATAGAAACATCGGACTTCGATGGTACCAAAATTATGGTATCATCCAAACCTTAAAGTTTCATGATCACATTTATAATTCAAATAATTCAAATGGGTTTTATTTTATGTTCACATGTTTTTGGAATGATAAATTACCCAAAGCAACCCATATAAATAGATAATAGGTCTAAGCCTATATCCCTATTGAGCACTCATATATGAAACATCTATACACATACACATTCAAAGGGACTATCTTATTCTCTCTAATTTACAAATATATCAAAAGGAGTAGGTATTATCCAAGTTTAAATTACCTTAAAGCCAAACCAAAGTTATCATTTTTGAAGTGTTGAAAGATATATCATAGGTTGCATACATTAAACAAACACTATTGCATAAATACACCTAACGAGGAGAATTACATGTTTGAATTCCTTCTTCAGAGTATTTGATATGTATGTATTACTCATACATTAAAATAGGAGTGGTTGGGGTCAGTTAAACCCACCTTCTTTCCCATTTTTTAGGCTAAAACCTAGTGTCAAAAGTGGACCTAGGGTTTCAAGAGAAGGAGATATATTTATGGGTATTATGCACATAGTTAGACCTTAGGATTGCACACATAGATAGAAAATAAGTAGGGTGTAAAGGCATATACTAGGACATATAAGAAAAATTCATACAAAAAAATTATCAGGTTTAATAGGTAGATTTATAATATACCAATCATAGGCTGACATTACTATCTAAGCATGCCCAAAACTCTAGTTCCTGATTTAAATGACTCAGAATCTAGTTTTCTTCCATTCCTATCACCTAAATTTAGTCTTAGACTTGTAAAATTTAGTAAAAAATTATCATATCCATATTATTAATTTCCATAATTAGTAAGTGTCAAACCAACTTTTACCTTTTGCATTCATATTTATGCTTAATTATAATACATAAATAATCTGAATAATATACATAGTTCTATCTTATTTAGGGTTAAATGGTCCAAAATAATGTGAAATAGGAATATACATGTTTTTTTTGGGAAATTGTATATTTATAATTGTATCATTTAGTATCTCATGTCCCTTTAAAAGTGATCATTTCTACTCTTTTTAATTTGCTACTGGTTGTAATTCATATGAGGTTTTCAACTAGGCAACTTGATACACATACTCCTTGGGATGATTTTTTGAGATTTTAGTGATCTCTGATTCTTGTGGATATAATAGTTATTTCAACCAAGTGACCACTCAATCCAACCTTCACCTAGATAGATCTATGAATTCAACCAAAATTTTGGACACCACATAGACATTTATGTGAAAAATAATCTGCAAATTTTGATTTTTTAGGGACTTGTTTGCAAGCTAGAGGCCACTAAGCATTTTTATGGACAACCAAAGTTTTATTCAAAGTGACCTTGGTTTTGAACCTAGAAACTAGTAGGGATTTTTAATAGCCTGATTTCCATATTTGAGAAACCATAACTTTTGCACTTGGAAACAATTTCTAGTGAATTATTTTTAAAACTGCGTATTTTTCTATGCTCTTTACATCAATGCACATTTTTAAGTAAAATACATAGTAGTTTTGAAGAAACTAATCACTAGGTATATGCACTCACATTTAAAAAAAATTAATTTCAAATCAAAAATTTTCAGAAAAGAGGGCAAGAAAAAAGAAATCACAATATGTTTTCTTTAGTTTTTTTCTAAAGAAGAATACAATGGTGCACAAGCTTCTTATTTTATTCAATTAAAGTAGTTCAAATTATTTTTATTTTTTTCTAACCTTTGTTTATCCATCCAATCATATTTTATGATACCTCACATATGTATACACACAACACTTCAGTCATTTTGAACACTCATTGAGGATGATTATACTTAAGCATGTTAATTTTTTTATGACAACTTGGTAAGAACTTAAAGGCACCTTGTGGATTCCTTCCACTCATGCAAATCACCTAAGATAAAATGTTCAATATTTAAGCATATTTGGTTTATATATTAAACATCCTATAGTTTTATAGAGATCCTCATATTCAAAACCATTTCCTGACTGACTTGGTTATTACAATGTCTTGACACCCATGTATTCTAGTATGATGAAATGGAATCCACAAGGACCTTAGTACTATTTGGTATTCCTTGACATATAGACATAATTTAGTAGCATATTAAATTCATTCATTATCATGACCATTGTATTATTTGTGCTCACATGTACATGGGTACCTAACATGACTTAGTTTTTGGGACCCATATTTGAGGTTTTGACTCTCTTGTTCACTTTCCCTAAACTTTTATTTGGTGGGGGGGGGGGGTGTTATTAATGTTGTACTTGAGAACACCTATTTGTATCTTGAAAACTTGTCAACATTATTTCTAAGCTCACTTAGGTTAGTATATATTATTTCTTCCTCTCCTTTTATAGACTACGTATTAAGAGGAAATGATAGAGTATATTATGACATACACTCTTGTAATGTCTAATATACACTATTTATGGATATGTAAAAATACTTATCCATATATTATTATTATTATTATTATTTATAAACAAGAATATATCTTTAATGGTTATTCTCAAAATATAAAGCCTATTTTGATATAATATCTCAAAAATATAGAGATGCCTTCAAACCCTAAAACTCATTACTTATCTATATAAGAAGATGAAGGGCATGGATAAAGGTGGCTCAATTATATGTTCTTTATATTATTCATGTGATGAAGGTCATTGAACCTCCTTCACATATGTGTTTTAATATATTTAGTAGTCATTATACCTTGAAATATATGTCTTATTTATGTTAATGTTATATAGGTATGCATGCATTATCGGTAAAGTCATGAGGTTGTTTAAGTGATCATAGACCAATTATAAAATTTAACACCTTGTTACTCCAATTTATAATTAGGGACTTGGTTTGTGAATTTTGGTTTAATAATGACCTAAAACATCAATAATGAAATCAAAGGTTATTAATTGTGTACGCATATATGAAAAACAAAATTTATTACACCAATTATTTTTGATTAAGGCCTTGATTTGTCAAAATTTCTCTAATAAGGATCTACGAACATAGAATAAAGACAAATGGGGGTCAATTTTGTGTACAACCCTAAATCAACCTTGATTATCATGATTGCACCTAACTTTGTCCTTATTTTTTCGAGTTTAGTCTAATAATGACCTCAGAACACTTAATAATGACAAACAAGGGTCAATTATGTACCCCTACCCCAAACCATTCTTCATTTCTCCAATTAGTCCTAATTAGGGCCTTATGTCTAAATTGATATAATAATAACCTAAGAACACTAAATAATGAAAATATGGGTCAATTGCATGCACTTTGCCCAAAATAGACCTTCATTGCTTTGATCACTCCTAATTAGGCCTTGGTTTGACAACTTTAATCTAATAACGATCTACAAACATGAAATGATGACAAAATAGGGTCAGTTGTGTGTATAGCCCCAAATTGACCTTCAATGTTTTGATCACAGCTTATTGGGGCCTCAATTTGTCAAATTTACTCTTATATTAACCCATGAACACAATAACAACAAATATGGGTCAATTATGTGCACATAGCCACATATCAATATTAATACTCTTATCTCTACTATTGAGGGCCTTGGTTTGTCAATCTTATTATCATAGCCATATGTGAACATAAAATAGTGACAATCATGAGTCAATTATTTGCATGTAACCATAAATAAATCTTCATTACTTTAATCACACCTAGTTTGGGCCTTGGTTTGTTAAATTCAATCTAATAATGACCTATGAACACTAAACAAGGAAAAATAATAGTCAATTATGTGTTCATAGTCCCAAATGAGCCTTAATTGCTTTAATTTCTCCTATTTAGGGTCCTTGTTTGTCAAATTTGGTTTAATAATGACCTAAGAACACTAGTAATGACAAACAAGGGTTAATTTGTGTGCATAGACCAAAATCAACATTCATTTCTCTAAACATTATACCCATTGACTCTTATTGGTTTTCATTGGTCAAAATTAACCATTATTAGTTCAAATATTGGCTGATTTGGGGATAATCACATTCTTAATTGACCTTAACTGGTTGATATTTGTTGTAATTATCCCTTGTTAGTAAAAGAGTTCGTAAATTTTGGGATAATTTCACCCTATTGACTATAACTGATCACGAATGATGATGCAAGAATGAGAAAGGGGATCCACTTAAGGACTACTTTTATCTCTATGTTGTTTGGGTTGAACACTCATTTATGGACACCTTTTTAGCACATATTCAAACTTGATGCACTTAACACATATTAATTGGATTCATATTCAAAACACACAGTGGAATATATGTGTACATATACACTCTCACAAAATTGACTTGATAGTCTAATTACAATACATGAATAATATTCAAACTCTCATATAGTGCCTCTTGGACTAAAATGATTATTTGTTCTTCCCCTTCATAACTCGTCCCTCTCTTCAAAAGTAACTTATTTCTCTCCCCTTGACATCCAAAACTTTATTGGGTGTCTCTTAAACTTCCTTGATCCCTACAAAATGTACAAGAGTTTGACAGCTTTATATTTTCAGGAATAAATGCCAAATTGTCTGTAACATCTCCTTCCATGCATCATAAAGCAAAGACAGTCACATGTAGCTATCAAAATTTAACACAATACCATTTTAAAAGGAGGGAATTGACATGTAGGTTAAATAATGAATCACCAAGTACCTCTAAAAATATTAGTTATCCAAGTGTTACTACATTGAATCACTTAATTATTGAGTTCTCAATGATCAAGTGAAAAAATAGGCCTAATGACATCTACCAAAACTATCATAACTTTAACAAAGTAACTCCAAATGATATAAAATTTAACACAAAAATTATACATGTTAGGTAATATGAACTCACCAAATTTTGGCATCCAATTTACTACAAAATTAAATAAACCTATTTCCAAGTGTCACACACTAAAAAAATGATGTAGATTGATAGAAATAGACAATACAATAGTGTTGTAATTCAAAATGAGCTGAAATTTGACACATAGCTTGTACATGTTAGGTAATATGACCTAACCAATTTTTTCTAAATGTTGGTGTAGGTAGTTACCTAATGAAGGTTTGACTACACCTATTATATATTTAACCTTGCTTAGGTAGGTTATTAGGTCTTTATTGGTGATATACTACATCATAATGACATTATCATGATGTCATCATTCATTTGTGGGTGCTTGGGGTCACAAAATGAGTGGATGGAGTCACCATCCAACTTTTTACCTCGAGTCCACACTCCACTCAGGTCACTTTTCCACTGTGTTCCCTTAGTGCTCTCTCCACCTATAGTGCCCACCCACTCACCTTGTCTCATTGAATCATCACACACTTAATTGGCCTATTTATAGGTCTATCCTCCTTTGTATGCAAAGGTGGAAAGACATTGTTTTTAGTGAGGATTGTGGATCTAATTGACCCTTGTGCCATTTCTATGGTAGGCATTCTAGTGATATAACCATTATGTTAGTGTATTAGATTAGCTTAGTGAGTTGTAAAAACTGTGAGTGATAGAGCTATGAGTTATGTGAACCCCATGCTTTATACACCTCCATTCAATGAATACAATATATTAGAGTTTATGCTCTCTTTTTGGTTTTTGAATTCAATAATTATGTGTGTGTTCATTCTACAGTTACCGATCTTGTATATTTAATTCTGGATGATTCTCACATGGCATCAAAGCATGGGTACTGGTATAACAAGCACTATAATATTTTATTATTGTTAATATGAAATATTTTAGTTTACTATTTTTTATTATTTTAAATTGTGAGAAAAACTTGTAGATTTGTGTGTTCGTCTGTTGTTTTTTCTCTTCTAACTGTCATTTATCATTTCCATTTGCATGTGTTGATATTAGGGCAATAAAGCTTAGTTTTTCAGGTTTGAATTCTAGTTTTTTAACCTTTGTCTTGGACCAAGAAAATTTCTTGATAGTTGTTCCATCCACCACTCAACTAGTTTTCTCTCCCCAAGCCTCTAATCAAGGTTTCTTATCACTTTTTTTATATATCCATTTCTTTTAAAAATGTCTGTTATTTTTAAAATCATGGTAAAACAATATGCAATCACTCAAAAAAATTTCTAGTTTTTGTGAATCTCATTCTCATCTTTCCATAATATTTTTAAATTATAAATTTAATGTAACCCCACTGGGATCTACCTAGAAATACATGATATTTGTTATTTATTCAAACAACATATTCTTTTATTATATTTCACCATGAGAATCTAATTAGTGATCTAGCTAAAATATTCTAAATGAGCCAACTATAAAATAAGCATGTGAAATCTATTCGTCACTGATCACTACCATCAAGTGAAACACATCATAATTGAATATAAAAGTAATTACATATATCCAACCATGGCTAGTACAAATATACAACCACTACTATCAATTTACATTAAGTAAACAATTACATCTCATTAGAAATAATGTTTCAATAATAATAAATACAATACAATGTCAAAAATATAATCTCCACAGAGTATGAGTTCCCTGAACTCTAGTATCTATGGCAATCTTAAGTGTCATCTCCAAATAAGTAATATTGTGAGAAGGGAGAGCATCATCCAAATACTTTTCCACACCAATCACAGACCATTGATCCCTCGTACAATCCCCCATTAGGGAATGGGCCTCCCTTCATGGATGGGTAGATAGTGATGGTGCAGGATTCTAGAGAGACAAGATAGTACTCGTGTGCTGTATGATTTCTAAAAATATGTAGTGCATCATAAAGAAATATTTTCTAACATGATATCACACAAACATGTAAATCATAGATATGAAATAAAAATGTCTAACTAACATTACTTTGGCCAAAGTTTTAAATAGTTATTGATCTTAAGGATCAGTCAATTTTAAACACACCACTTGATTGGATTACCTTCACCTAGTATTGATGATGCTATTAAGCTAGTGAAGTCCATCTCACTACTTATTCAGTGTCAATAAGGTAATATTTGGTTATCATAAATACAATCAATAGATTTATATAGATTACTTCCTGTAGTAGTCATAAAACATGCTTAAACACAGGAATAATCAAAATATATACATTTAGTTCGTCAAATATATGAATGAATCACCACTATATTATTTACCACATAATAATAAGCAACAAATACAATTTATACCAATGGGGTATAATCTATGCTTAGATTGCATACTAGTAATTTTTGTAAGTATATTTAAATACAATACATTCTATGATAAACACCAATATCATAGTTCATCCTTTTATGTATAGACCACTCAATTACAACCAACCATTCATGATAAAGAAGTTATAATTCTCACAAAAAAATTATCTTTCATTTAAACAATTTTTTATATTTTAGGAGGTTGTATTCATGTAGTAAATTCCTGACTCTTAGGATTTCATGGCTTGTTTCTAGCAGTTAATAATACTACAGATATAAACACACCTATATATATATATATATATATATATATATATATCTTCATATTGATATTTATCATATATACGAGCACATGTACATTCATAATATGTACAGTATATGAGGACTCAAACAATATATAAATAATGTATGTAAAAGTCATTAGTCATTTTACAATTCTAATTAGTGTACAGCCATGAGCTTCAAAAGTTCGATGGTTTAATCTCTTATGCCTTTTAAGTCTAATTAGACATTCTATTTTCTTTACACACATTTTATTCCTTATGTTCAAGCTCAGTATTTCCAATAAGTGGCATAATCACATTATTAAACCATCACATTGTCAGGTGTAATTTTATCTAAGTGAATTGTATTAGACAACAGAATCGTGTAGGGTAATAATTAAGAACTTAAGAATGCTACGTGTCTTCTTAGCACATACCTCAACTCCGATCATACATATATCAGTAAATGGAACTAAATCTTAAAATAGTTTAATCACAAGATTGAATCCTCTAACTTTATTTATGTATTTTAAGCATCTCATCCCAACATGATTATTGTAAAGGAAAATTCTCTCAGTCCTCTATGCCACACAATATTCATCACCGTGTAGATAATCAATATGTTGGTTAACATAGTTATAATCGATAATATATCAATTCGCCTATGAAAATTATAACTTATAGATAATATAATTTCAATATTATATTAATCTATCATAATCTATGGATAATATAAATCCAATATGTAGGTATTGTAGGTTTTACTTACATAAGTATAAACAAGCTATCTAGTATATATGAAGATCAATCCACTAATCTTTATCTAGACTAATTATTTAGATAGACTATGTTTTACTAATGAAGATCAATCCAACTATTCTATAATATCCAATATGTTTTACTTGCAGTTGTGTTTTTAATATAAAGGGTGCTTTAACACAACACAAATATTCTCGGTTATGTAAACCAAAAACTTATAACTCATACCATGTATTTTAGCAATGACTTAGGGATAAAAATATCGTTGTGTAAGTGTGAGTTCTCGCTTTTCTAAGTACCAAAATATTCATAATAAGTAGGATTTTTAACTACGTTGAAAATATTAGAGCATTTTAGAATCATGGTATTAATAACTATTCCTATAAGACATTAAAAATACATATGAATTTAGATTACACCATAATTGAGAATATATACAGATTATATCCAAGTATGTATATAGATTGAATGTTTGAGAATTTCCCATCCATATAATAAATACATTATGGTTTAGTCAACTATAATATGGATTAGATAATTATTCAAGTATGTATATAGATTATTGGTTTAGTCATATATATTATATATCCCAAAAACTGCAATCATACACATTGTTCAATCTCACATTAACTCATATCATGTTAATGTGATGTAATTTTATAGCGCTACTAAATAACTATATATCGTTGTCAATAAGAATATGAATCACTTAAGACTATATGCTTAACTTAACACAGTACAATTAATAAGCTAGATCATTGTCATAATAAAAGTTTGTTGTTTTTCCAAATTTATATGGACACTAATCAATTAGAATCTCAGAGTATTAGCATGTTTATCAATATATTGAGTCAATATATGATATATGAGTAATTATGTAAATTATCAGGATCATTATAATTCATTATAAGGGGAGTATTGGAAATCATGATCTAAATAAATTTTATAACGATGCATAGTAAATTCAAAAGCAAGTATATCACATACTAGAGCTACAACATCATTATAAAATATACACATATCTATGTGAAAGATCGACCCATAGAATTATATTTGTCATTGTATATATCATATTGAGTCAAACTTGTGATGGTGAATAAATTATAAATTATATATCATATTATATATACCTTATAGTGTTGGAATATTATATGCCACGACACCTTATGAATCACTGGAATTAACTGATTAGTCTCATATTTTGGGGTTATATATATATATATATATATATATATATATATATATCATCTCCATTAAGGATATGAACATCAAAAAAAAATATCACAAATTTCATCATCGATAAAAGAAATGAACAACAGATGAATGTTTAATAAACATCATCATCAGAAAAATGAATGAACAACAGATGAATGTTTAATAGATGCTTCATTTTATACTCCTAGAAGCTACTCCAACTGGTTTCATTTATTCAAAATTTCATAATTTATTCTGAAGTTGCTCTAAACTTAGCCTGTGGGGTTTTGAGATCTCAAAAAGTAGTCTGGGCTCTTAGAAATTGTTCATAAATATAATATTACCAATCCAACAAATAATGACATAAATTGGAAGCTCATATTGGTACCAAAATTTTTCCAAAATATTAGGCCCCAACTCTACCTGTATAACTTGTACCATTTGATTGATTTTGGCCTTCACTAGCTTGTGAATGGAATGATGGGAGAGAGAAGAATATTTATGCAACTGAGAGAGTTTAGTATTTTTTCCAATATTTTTTATGGCCTTTAAAATATTAAAGGATGTTCTAAAGTTTTTGTCACTTGCACATGACTTCCACAAGTCAGCACAACTTCTCTAACTCCTCAAAGTGGAGTTGAATTTCAAGAATTTGGAGTTTTTATAACATGATGATAGGTGTGGTAGTTAATTAACTACTCCAAAGACATTTTAAGGGGTGTGTTACATATTTTTCACTTAGGAAACTTTGAAAAACACAAATATTAGCCAAAATCACCTTTTTCACTCATTTTTACCACCTTCAAGCTAGAAAATGGTCTTTAAACACTTCAAAATTTTATGAAATGTTGTTAGAATATGTTCAAGACATAAAATGACATTAATTAACCCAAAATAACCCATGACACAACTTAACCATGACTTATTTCTCCATGACACCCCTAGATCACTATATGACCATAACATGAAATTACCTTAACTTCTCCAAACTAACCTTAAACCATGCTAACAAGGTTAAATAAAGAATCTAGGGACCATATAGGGTATACCATGACTACCTAATAAGACTATGAAAGTTTTCAAATATAGTGGGGGTGACCATTTTGACTTGGGGTCATATTTGGTCAATAGCTACATTAATATATAAAAACATATGTGGATAGGGGTCTTCAAGTAAAATGAAGAGTGTGGTTTATGTTAGACACAAGAACTTGAAGTGCCCACCCACACATAGAGATATGTAGTCCCTATGAACTTACAAACTTCAGAAATAATGGTGGCATGGCCCTTAACATTTCAACTTATATTTTTGAGGGGAATTATGTGTGACCACTGATTAAAAACAACATAGATTTGTGACATGGTAGTGTGACCCTGAATGTGATATGTGTTATCATGTGACCTTGTGATCCCAAAATATGATTAATTTGAACTTCAAGAACCAGAATGTGACCTGAGGCCACTTATTGAAAATTAAAAAAACAATCCTAAGTATTTTTGGGTAATGTAAGATTTCTTGCACACCTAAGATGCTCCTGTCTTAGACACCCAGTATAAATAAAATTGTATATAATATCTTGATCATGAACCTGCAATTTCAACTGATCTTCCATGCTTGTAAATATTATATGCACACATCAAAGTTAAATTTTTGGTTGCTTTGTTTTTACACTTAACCAAGTACTTGTAGTACTCATCGCCTCTTATCTTCTTTCCAATTTTTGTCTGAAATGGCCTATATTTTTTTTTTGGGCTAGTAGTTTCTCTTTCCAATCAACATATAAGAAATACATAACTCATTCTTTCTCCTCTATTTTTCTTTCCACATATGGATACAAATATGATACATTAAAAAATTGAGAGATATCCATTCCATTGGGAAATTCAATTTCATAAGCATTAACTAGGAACTTTCTGTGAATTTTACAAGGTCCAATTTTATTTGACTTGAGCTTGTTATACTTGCCTTTTGAAAAAATATCTTTATGTAAATGGGCCAAAACTAAGTCTCCAACTTCAAAATTTTGTTCTCTTCTTTTATGATCAACAGAGTCTTTATATTTTTTCCACTTTCCTCTAATATTTGTTTAATATCTGAATGTACAATATGCATCATTTATGTATAATCCTCACCTTCAAAACTTCTTCGATTTAAATTAGTTGTACTCCTTAATTCACATACAAATTTACAACTACTACCATATAAATTTTGAAAAGGAGTCATACATGTGTTTCTATTAACTGATTTTTTAAGTGAATTTAACCATTGTTTGTGTTTTTCTTCAATTAAGCACATCAGTGAGTTTTCAAGACTTTGATTCACTACTTTTGTTTACCCATCCATTTGAGGGTGATAGGTTGAGCTAAATCTAATATTATACCCAATTTCTACCACAATGTCTTCCAAAAATGTATAACAAAATTAGTATCTCTATCTGACATAATACTCCTTGGGAATCCATGCAATTTTACAGCCTCATTAAAAAACATGTTAGAGATATTTGTGGCATCACTAGTCTTCTAACATGTTATAAATGAATAATTTTTAAAAATATATCAAAAAAAAAAAATGTTCATTACCTCATTGAGTTCTCAATAGTCCAAGAATGAAATCCATGCTCAATGGATCCCATTGTTTGTTCAAAATAGGTAATGAGTGATATAAAACCGTATATTAGATTTTACCTTTTGCATGCTAATAAATTCAACATATTTGCAAAAAATTCTTCATATCCATACTTAATTATGCCCAATAGTATTTGTTCACTTAGTTGCACCAAACATTTTTCATATCCAAAGTGACCAGCTAAACCTCTATTGTGTTTCTCTTTTAGTAGGCTCTCTCTCATAGAACCTTAAGGTATGTTAAACCTCTTCCCTTTAAAAAACAATCCATCTTAAATCATATATTCTATCCATGGTGTTTTATCCATTTCTCTGGGATTTTTGTACACTCTCCATGCATTCTAAAAATCCTCATCATCCTTGTACAATTCTTTCATTAAATAAAAACCAACAACTCCAATGCAGAGCTCATTCAAAATAAAGGTTCACCTACTCAAGGCTTCTAAAACCTTGTTATAGTTCTCACGTCTATGTTTCAAAATAAAAGAATAACTCTAAAGAAACTCCACCCATTTCATATGCCTTTGATTTAATTTATCTTGGATGTTTACAAATTGTAAGACATGGTGATTCATACACAAAAAAAATTCTTTTGGTAACAAATAATATCATCACTTCTTAAAATATTTCACTATTACTTAAAACTCTTTATTATAAACAAAATATTTCCTATTTACCTCATTAAAATTATCACTAAAATATGCAATTGGCTTGCCTTCTTGACTTAGCATTACTCCAATGGTTGCTCTTTTTGCAGCAAAATCCACTTGGAACACTTTCCCAAAATTAGGTAATGCCAACTCTGGTTGTTTTGTTATCTTTTTATTTAAAATCTAAAAACTATTATCTATTGTAGTTGTCTAATGGAAATTATTTCTATCTCCCTTCATAGTTTCCATGATTGGTGCACATATTCCACTAAAATTCATTATATTTTTTTTTGTAGAAACTCATTAATGTATGAAAACTTCTAGACTCAAACATACTCTTTGATGAAGGCCACTCCACAATTATTTTCACCTTTTCAGGGTCCACTATTAACCCATGTCTTGAGACCACAAATCACAACTATACTAGCTCCTCTTGCATGAAGTTATATTTCTTTAAATTAATAATACAAATTTATTATTTTAACCTATCCAAGATCATTCATAAGTGTTTTAAATTTTATTCTCTAGAATGACTAAAATTTAAAATATCATCCTAATAAACAACCACAAACTTACCTGTGAATGGCTTGAGTACCTCATTTATGAACCCCATAAAAGTAATTAGACTATTTGTCAACTTGAATGGCATAACCAACCACTCAAACAACCCATCATTTTCTTTAAACGTGTTTTTACATTCATCACATTCTCTTATTCAGATTTGGTGATGCCCACTCTTTAAATCTATCTTGGTGAATTATTTGGCTCTGCTTAAACAATCCATTAAATCATCCATCTTTGGTAACAGAAATTTGTATTTAAAGGGAATTTTATTTATTTGCCTTGAATATGTACACATTCTCCATTCTCCTCCTTTCTTTAATGTTAATATAGTTGGAACTGTACATGGGCTCAAACTCTCTCTAATCAAATATTTATTCAATGACTCTTGCACATGTCTCTTTATCTTTGTTTTCTCCACTAGGGTTAGTATATAAGTTGATTTATTGGAAAAACTTACACCTATCACCAAATCCATGTGATGGCTAATGCTTCTCATGGGTTGTAATCCAAAAAGATAATTATTTTTCACAATGTCAACATACTCATCCAACAAATTCTAGATTTCAATGGGAAGATCACTACCTTAGTGTATCTCACATTTGATATGAGTTCTGTATCTAAGGCAAAACACGTCTCCTATTCTCTTACTACTTAAAAAAATTCCTTTCTTGGAACCATTATCACCTTTGAACAGTTGCACACTACTTCTCCTTTATCCTTCAATGGACTTAAAGTGAACTTATTTCTATCATTCATGAGCATGGAATTATTTATTCTTCCATCATGCACAACTCTTCTATCATACTACCATGGTCTTCCCAATAACACATGACACACATCCATGTGCATAATATCACATATGACCTCAAATTTATATGAATCAATTTAAAATTTCACCAAACATTGTTCAAATACTAACGCTTGATGGCCTTTAAGCAACCATGAAACTTTGTATGAAATGGGTGTAGTAATATTTTCAACCCAAGCTTCTCTACCATTTTTTGAGGCACCAAATTATTTTGTCACTATCAATGACTACCTTACACCGCTTACCATTATATTTGCAAATGCTCCAAAATAGACTTTTAGTATGTACTAGTTTGTTTACCTCCTTAGTTGGTTTCAACAACATTGTCTTCATCATAAGTGCCTCTCCATATTTTGGCTCTTCCTTATATACTGTGTTAGGGATCTAACACTTTCATCATCACCATTATAAATATGCATGTTTTCCATTCAGTCTCTCTTGACACTATTTTTATAAGGTTACTTTTGGACATTCATAAGCCACTATGTTTTGCATAGTTATTGCACTCAAAAGTTTTTTTCTATAAAGCTTTGGCCTCTTCCTCTTTCAAATGATTCTATATCTCTCTATAAGTAAAGCCTCATACTCCTTGTATTTGAATTCTAATTTTGAGAGTTGCTCACTTCTCCACCATAAGTCTGTTGTGCTCTTCCACCATTGCTTTGTCCCCTTCCACTTGAGGACCATTATCTCTAGAGATCATTTGTTTCCTCCTAGACAAATTTTATTCTACGTTCAATACACATTGATAGGATTTTTCCACACCTCTCAAGGTCAACAAACCAATCTTATCTTGAACAACAATATGCATCCCATTCACATATTTGTCTAACTTCTCTTAATCATATTCTACATACTCAACTCTTAGAGTGAGCCTATAAAACTCCAAAGTATATTATTTAACACTTATCTCTTTATGTCTTAGGTTTTGTAGCTTCCTAACAAACTCATCTGATAGTTTAAAGGCAAGAATTTAGCCTTCAATTATGTCACCATTTGATCTCATGATCTGATTTTCTCCTCACATTTATTATATCTTTCATTTTACACATGATCCCACCATAAGACTACGTGCCCCTTCAACTTTGTGCATGCAAATTTAACCTTCTTAGGATCCTCCATTGACTCATAATCAAACTAATTTTCTATATCTTGTTGTCACTAAAATTGAATTTTCTGAAAAATCAATTTGCAAGTCAAATTTTACATTGCAGATTGTCTAATCGAATCATGTTGATGTTTTAGTCGAGTAAAAATAGTCTAGAGGTCAAATATAGCCTCCAAAGCATGCACAAGCTCGTAATCTTTTTTCATTGGATTCACAAAGTGGTTTGAGACTTTCAAACAACCGAATAAGTCTTTGCTTATTTTGAGATAGCTTTGAATAGTCATAACTGAGCTAGTGAATTCTGGATTGGTCTGCAGAGACGTCGAAGTGATTTTCAATCTCCTCCACGATTTTGGTAAAACCTGTATTCTACATTTTGATAGTTATTGCGTAGTTTTCTATAACAATGTGCCGATTTCAAAGCTTATTATTGCGTCGTAAAAGTCTTATCTCAATCCCTTCATGCTCACTATAAACCTCCAACAAGGCTACAATCCTCCATCAACATGCAAACAGCTCAATCTCCCTCCAGAATTTCATTTTTTTATAGCGGTCTTAAACATTTTAGTTCTTTGACTGCAGCGTTAATCCAATACACATGCACTACAAGTCCTTCAAGAGCCAATGCATCTCCTTCCAGATGTAGTTTCTACACTAGCTTAGACTAGAGTATCTCTGGACCAGATTGCCAACTTTTTAGAGATGGAAGAGCTTCGGTGTACTGCAGTAGAAAATAGAGAAATGAAGCCAAGCTGACCAATCATTGAAATTGAAGATGGGGAATTCATTTGGGATTCTTCCTCACCTACGTCTACATTATCAGTAACGTGGTTGCAGGTGAGGATTGGGATGAAAGTTACAATATGTGGACCTGTTGGTTCCGACAAGTCAAGCATGTCATGTATTCTTGGATAAATGACAGAAAGTCTAGGGAGGTTAAGGTGAGAGGCCGTATAGTATATGTTTCTCAGGCTCCATGGATACAATACAAGAGAACATATTGTTTGGGAAGGCAATGGACGAAATAAAGTAGCATGCAGTTGTTCGAGCTTGTGCACTGGATAAGGACCTCCAACTGTTCTTTCATAGAGACCAAACTCAGATAAGATGAATGGATATTAACTTGAGTGGTGGGAAAATGTCAAAGAGTACAGCTCGCTCGTGCTATATACCAAGATGCACACATCTATCTTCTTGATGATCCTTTCAGTAAATGCGGAAACTGGGACTTACATCTTCAAGGAATGCTTACAAGGAATTTTGAGTTCAAAGACCATAATATATGTGACTCACTCATGCAGACCTTATTCTAGTAATGCAAGATGGAATGATTACTTAGGATGGTCAATACAACTATATTTTCCAAGAAGGCATAGATTTTAAAAGATTTATTGGTTCAAATGATCAATATTTTGAGGTTATTAAATCATCAAAAATCAATTCAGTTTAACAAGTAGTTAAATGGAGCAATGGAGTGAGCATATGAGTAACGAACATATAGGACCTCAAACCCCTTTCAAGTCAGCTAGTATGCCGAATATCCAGAATTCAATATAAGATATGGAAAACAATGGCAGTGAAAAGGGTGCAGAGGATCCTAAGCTCAAGAAAGAGCAGATTGTGCACGATAAAGAGAATCATAAAGGGAGGATTAGTTTTTAGATTTATCGTTCCTATTTAACTCTAGTGTACAAGGGCCTCCTAATCATTGTCATATTGCTGGCACGTGTTATTCTGAAAACATTGGAAATATGTATTAATTATTGGATAACATCTGAAACCACCACAAAGATAGATGACAAACAAATCATGAGTAGTTCTCTTCTCTATTTTGTGTATATTTCAATAATAGTGGGTCCAAATTGACTATAAGTCATATAATTCTTTTGAATTAATCTAATGTTATAAAAATTATTTCATTAAGAATTTTATAGAAGGCAATTTGTAAAAAGTGCCAACCCGAGTTGATTTGAGTTAAGTTAGTGTTGAGGACAAGTAAAGCTAAAAAGGTAGTTATGTAACCATCTACATAGCAACTATTTATATAAAGGATGGTTATCATTATAAAAGGGTTCACAACTTCTTCTATTCACGGTTCAAGAGGAAAGAATGATTGTCTTTATACAAGTTGATCATTTTCAAAGAATGTGGTAAATTCAAAGTAGACAAACTGTAAAATAAATAGATTGGTTCACAGGTGTTTATTATTTCTTATTTGTAATATCTATTGTTTAGTCTATGAATTAAGAAATATATTAAAATATGTGCTTGTTGGATTATGTGTAAACTCTCTTAGTTTTACAAACTTTGCATTGGAAACCATAAAAAATAGACTTTGTGTTATATACACCTAATTTGGGTTGAACAAATACTTTGAGATTTTGAAAAATCATTCAAGTTGTTTGTCTTGTGTTGTTATTCACAACATTAAAAGGAATAGTCCAAACTAGACTGTTCGATGCTAAACAAAATCCTACTTAAAAGGAGGGAACATAAACTTTGTGTTCATTTCCAACTTAAAATACAAATGTGTTCTATAGAACTTTGTCTTGAAACCTCTATGGTGATGTATTCATTCCCCTTAGCCCTATTTGAAGCATGTCTTTCTCACCATTTCTATGGATACATATTTTTATTGTTGAACTGTCTAACTCACTCCATTAATCTAGGTAATATAAGTTGTTTTATGTGTTAAATCTGTTGTAGGTTACCTATTTTCCTATCCATTTCTTTCTATTCTCTGTCCATTCCCATTTCCCTCCCATTTCTTCCATTTTTATTTCCTTTTGTACTTTCTAGATAAAATACCAAAAATCTTTGAGGGAGTTGCCCCTCTCAAACATAAAGAAAAATCATGCTTAAACTCATGGTTTCTTCAATGTTCCTAGGTTTATATCGCATCTAGTTGGATGAGTCATAAAAATAATCTAAGCAAGTAATATGTTACTAGTATGACATAAAATCTTACCAACATATATGTAATCCAATCCACAATCTCTTCAAAGTTCAAGCTTCCACTATAGCATGGTGTATCCAAATTTGGCTTATTGCCAAGTTTTGCAACAACTTTGAGAAATTTTCCCTCACCTTCATTCTTCATATCTTTCTCTTCAAACTCTTGAGCTCTATTTGATTCTTCATCACTCACATCTTTAGCATGAGTTCTTCTTTGGGTTGTCTCCATCACATGTAACCTTGTTTGGAGGTCTCTCATCATTTATGCTAAATCTGCTATTTTAGGTGTTGTTCCCCTTGCATCCATTTTCATGATAACACCTCTATGTGATATTACTTCACCCAAATGTAAGATTCTCTTTCATAACTTGTTAATGACATAACTAAAGTCTCTTTCACACACAACCCAACAAAAATAAAACTTTTCTTTGATACCAATTTGTGTAGGTGGGAGGTACATGAGGCCAAATTAATGACTTCCTCACTCCTTAAAAGTGATCAATATTAAATTTCAAACACATAGAGACACAACACAAAATAGAGACAAAATTTTTATTTATTGACTTAGAGACACATTACATTCACAAATGATAATTTAAAATTAAAATCTTTTGTTACATTTGTAGGCCTAAAGCTCTACTTCTTCCATGATATCTCTCTTGTTTTGTGACTCTACTAATTTATCGATCCCCTAATTCTCTTTCAATACTCCTACCCTTGCTTGATCTTTTCTCTATTTTATCATATCGTGAAAATCCCATTTATTATTGCATGAGATCACTTCACTTATTTTTTTCTCTACTTTTCAACATTCTTTATATTTTATCCAATTCTTTGTGATTTTCAATGAAAAACAAACACACGTGTTAGTTATCTTCCATGTGATCATCACCAACATGAAGTTCTTTTCTAGGGCTTTATAATAACACCCTAAAACCCCAATTTGGTGCCACCATGCAAAAGTTATGAACTTCTAAATATATTGGTGTCATTCTCCCACCGATGTGACCAAATCATGAACATCAATTACAAGTTGAGGGTGATCGTGCCACTGGCATGATCCCACATCCTCTGCTAAATGGGCTACAAATGTTTCTTGTGATCTCCAAGGTCTTTGTGGACCCATGGATTTATTAAATCCACTTTTTGGTGGCTCATGCATTTTCCCAAATACTTCAAGCTAAATCCATTTTAAGGTGGTGACATGTCCACATTATACTATGGCCACTATGATAACTTGTAACCCTATGGTGATTGTGACACTTCTGCAATCTTGGGCATTAGAATCACATGATCAATTTTTCCTCCTGCAAGAGCAAACTGAGGTTACCAACACTATGAACATGAGAATAAATTTGGTGGCCATCATTTATTGTCAACCCATAATCCTGTGAACTCCATTAACCTACTGTAAAATTATTGGACTTTACAAACCAATGTGTAACTTATCAAGGCTAGTGATCTCTATGGGACTGTAGACTGATGCAAACACTTAGTGTTTTGCTGGCTACCTTAAAATATATAAACATGTGTATAGGGGTCTCTAAGTAATATGGAGATTGTTTCTTTCATTAGACTTAGGAAATAAAAGTGGTCCCCAACACACACACATATATGTAGTCCTTGACTTATGAAATAATGTGTGTACGGCCCTCAACATTACAACTTATTGTTTCAAATAATATTATGTGTGACCACCAATAAAACACAACTTAGAGTTGTGACATGGGAATGTGACCATGTGACCTCGAAATAATCCATGTGATCCTATGACCTCATGATCCCCAAGTGTGACTAACATGAACTCTGAGAACCATAATGTGACCTGAGGCCACTTATTGAAAAATTATAAAAAAATAAAATATTTTTGAGTGAGGAAAGATTTCATGTACACCTTGGATGCCGCTACATCATTTTGGTTCAATACAAGTTTAGAAGTTCTATGAAAAGAGAATGATTTAAGGTTTATAATGATTGAATAGTTATAATGCACATTTTTACTTTATGATCCTTATGTAGGATGCTAGTGTGTAGCAGTGTGAATGTGACGATCATTATGCAAAGAGTCTTCCATGCATCATTTTTTGATAAGTGTTGTGACTTGACTTGCGAGTTATGATCTATGCACATATTATTCAAATGTGAAATGTTTTTGGGAGATATTAAAAATGCCATTTTTCCATTATGTCTTACAGATCATCAGAATTGTAATGGGATTTTAATGGTTTTGGTGCGTAATGATGTGTTAGAGGTGCAATGTGTTATGAGTCCTTGGGATTATGTATTTTTTTTAAAGCTTATAATGGGTTGTTAAGAATATTAATTTAATTATGTGGGTCTTGTGCCTATATAAATATGCCCCTAGTCCTGAATTGAGATAATTTTTTAGGGAGTTAGAATTGGATTAAGAGATAAATACCTAAACTTATAAAGACCACAAGTTAACAAGCAGAGATATGAGGATATGATGTTGTAATACATCTCTATTGAAATTGTAATGTTGTTCTTGTTGTGTGCAAAGTTATATTTATGTCATTGAAAACAAATAAATAACTTTGTTTTTTATTGTCATGTTTCATTTATGAATGTGGAATTCTGAAGGTTGTGTGGTCTAAGATCTCTCTTCATTGAGACCCCTAACCATCATAGCATCATCAAAAACATACCATTTTTTATTTTGTCTATTATAAAAAAATATAAGTCACAATAAAAAATATTAATTTTAATTCCCACATTTAAGAGGAATCAACCTAACAATAGGACTCCATAGCCCACTTTTTTGGTTAATACATAGGACATTGACTGTGAGGTTTTAGAATTTGCATTAATGTTTGAAATTGTAGATAAGGAAAGGGAATTTTTTAAAATACTTATATGCATATGGTCAACAAAGGGAAAATTGGTTTTATGTGTCTAGGAAATATGTTGTTTAGAATCACAATGAGATGGCATGTAATTCAGCGTGGGGATGAAGACAAGGAAGAAGTTCTAGGTGACTTGAGTAGACATGGTCATAAATGTAATTAATATACAAAGATCAAGGTGTGATATTATGGTCTTATTTATATTTAAAAATATACATCATCAATTATAGAGGTTTACATACATGTCATCGATAGTTCTTATGTCCCACTCAATCAAACATTCCACATGTCCATGTGTATCATGTCTTCTTATCTAAGTACTAACTAGTGGTCAATAGTGTCCCAATGGTTTCAATAGCCATCATATGACTATTCTCCCACCATAAGAAAAATATAAAAAATAACCACACCATAGGGAACACCTTTGACATAACAAGTTTTATCATCACTAGATAATTAAATAACTAATATAGTCATTTTAATTTGTTGAATGATCAATATAGGTTTTTAAGGAGGTACCCACAACCATATAAGACATAAATGAGGGTTCATTTTTTATGCATATTAATATACATGTTAGAATGATCGATGTAGACACCTAAAATTGGCCATAATTGACTTCCAACTGGGCTTTAGATCGGTTCCTATTAACTATTGCAAATTAAGTCTAGAAATCACTAAACATCCTAAATTTGCTTGTGCATCATTCATAAAATCTCAAAATAATGTTGAGACATCCCTAATTGGGGTATCCTATCGTATGTAACAATAACCTCTCATAGATTCATCCTTAAGCATCTTGCAGCATCACAACAATCAATTTGGCCTATGGACCTATTAAGTGGGACACATGAACAAAAATAAAATCTTGAAAGAGCTAAATGGATAATAAGAATTAATTAACAAGCTAAACCAAATTAAAATTGTAGTTGAATTATCCATGTGCAATAATGAATAACTAAAAAAGGAAATTTAAAAATGCAAATATCTTAGCCTTTCATCATGACCTTTGTGAGTTGTCATGCTCTTTGAAAATATCCTAAAATATCTCATTTTGGAGACCCATGCCTATTCATTGTAAATCATGATTAATTGACAACTATTAACTATATTGCAGTTATATTTGACTCACCTAAGTTAGGTTTGAATCCATTCCAATCCTTAACTCCACCTTGACTCACCTTGGGTTGGGGTTAGATCCATTTGCTATAAATACAATGCCTTGCCTATTGAATTTTAAACTATTTTGGTGTAAAGTTATCATACACAAATGACTTTAAATATTTGAGAAGAGTAGTGTTATAATGCAAAAATTGCCTTGCAACTAGTGTTATAATGTTAAAATATTGAGCCAAGCTACAAAAAAAGTCATGGTGCCAAGGAGAGAAGGAGCTACACAAACTCCATTATCAAAGACTCTTTGAGCACAAACTGAGTAGGCCACCCAACAATGCATATGGAGATCTCAAGGAATGTAAGAGATTGTGTGTCTTTTGCATTTTATTTATTCTTTTCATTTATCTTTTGTTAACTAAGCTCACCCCTAAGATCTAGGCTCAGAGTGTAAGTATTAGTATGTTTATTGAAGTTTTTATTTCTTGAACTAATATGTTACTAACCTCCCTTCTTGGATCCTATGATCACAAATGGCATGCTTGGTGAAACCCAAAGCATCTAATGTAGTAAGGAGACCAAACTGCAACTCATAATTTTTCAAATGAATGCTTAACCATCTTAAAAATTTGAGTTTTAGCTTTGTTTTTGCTATATTCTATTTTTTTGATCACACACACTTTACAAAGTGACCGATATCGATTTATTCTAACTGACATCGATCCTGTCCTAATTGGCATCAATCAGTGTGCAAGACATAACATAGAGAAAAACTTGGTTTTTGATATTTCTTGAAGTTTTTAGTTGATTTTATTGACTTGTATACTCTTTGTATAATCATCTTGTTATAGGTTTTGTGGAGTTTTTATACTAAGTTGAACTAACAAACATTTTTGAAAAAAAATTTATTTTGCCTTTAGGTTCACAGGTAACCAACATCAGTTCTAGTCGACTGGCATCAATTTGTTGTAACTAGCATTAATTTTTTATGAAACCAATTGACATTGATTACCTTCTAACAGGTATCAGTCACTGTGTAACAAAAATAAAGACAAACCTAAGAGCTTAGTTTAACAAGTATTTTGCTCATCCATAATTGTGCTTCAAATAAGAAAACAAACCCTCTAAAATTTGCATAACCAAAGTGAGAAAAGAACATAAATTTTCAAGTGCTAAGTCTTGAACATTTCATTTTGGTGCCTAAAAGGAATTTAGCTAAGTCTCGAACATTTCATTTTGGTGCTTAAAGAGAACATAGGTGTTATGATTAGCTTATTTTGTGAAAGTTCTTAAAATTTTTACAACTTAAGCCAAAGGGCCAAAAACTTCATCAAACACTTCATTTGGTGCATAAAATTAGCACTTACTTAGATTGAAAACTCCTTGAAGTGTGTTTTTTTAAGCTAGATAATTTATACTTGTTTATTTTTATGTAAAATGAAGAGTGCATATATGCCCTCCCCCCATCCGCTTTAGGGAATTCAGGTGATCAAAAGTAATTTTTTATTGTAATTTGTGCCTTGTCTAAGGCATGAAAAGAACATTGTTGAGGCTCTCCACAAAACCTGTATGGTTTGGGTGATTTAAACACAACCTTTAAAATCTTTTCATTTGCTCATTTATTTTATGCAACTTGGCTTGTAAGTGGGAGTTCATAGCCTCCTCATGAGTTCTTTAGGGGTGCATTGACCTGGGGTTTCATCTCCCAACATCGTACCAACCCCAGTTTACATAGGGTATACAAATTAGGTCATGTATACTATAATTACCAGGGGGTTGAGCAGCTAACCTCTTCAATCGTAATGAAGACCTAAGTCAAGTTTGGCTAACCACAAGATTCCACTAAAAAGTACATGGATGGAATCGCTATGAAAAGGAATAGACCCTTGCATAGTAAGTTAGCTAGTATGAACTCAATTTATGTAAGGCATCTCTAGTGTTAACCACACTTGGGACCATCTAGACGGTGAATTTTTTTAAGTTTTAGAATAACCTCACTTATTTTGGACATGTTATTGATGTAGGGAGAGTAGCTCGAAGTTTCATGTCATCATACAATCTCTTAGGATAAGGGGGTGTAAAAACCTTACTATTTCATGCTCTTTTATTTTTGAATTAACACTTAAAATCCTTCCAAGAGCATGTATATAGACATAATTTAATGATACAATACAACCGTATCAATTATAGGATCTAGGACATTACATTTAGATGTTTATGTCATTTCATCCTTTATTGCTTGGGTTTTGAGTCTAAATCTGTTTATTTGTCTTTCTATGTCAAAATGAGTCTTGTGTCCACATCACTCCATTTTTTGAGGAGGTGTTATGTCTTCCATTTGACACCTCACTTTTACCTTAGTCTTTTGTCAAAAATGTTGTATGTGTTACTTGATTAAAATGGGTAATGTTACGCTACCCAATACATTTCAAGTTTTATGCTTTGAAGTCTTGAAACAAACCATTGATCATACATTTAGAAAATGATAACACCATTATGCTGTTCAAATAATTTCATAGACTTGTTTTCCCTTGAGTTCAAATTTAGAACCAATCCATGTTTGTCTTTTGAGTCTTTGTCTAGTGCCATTATGTCATTCACCTTTGTCTAGCTTGTTGATAGAAAAATCCTAGTTTCTTAAGTTGAGTTTTTAATTAACTTTGACAAGTTCAAATCCAAACATTGATTGATTTCTATTTATGCCTTGTGTAATTTGGGCTTAGACACCAATATTTCTTTTTTGGGTTGTGCAACTTAGGTTAATTCTTTACCCAATTTTAAAACTATTGTTTGTGCCTTTATTTGGGAGAAAATAGTTTATCTCCAAGTGCATTTTGTTTCATGCCTTATGCCAATTGACCAAGTTCATGTCTAAAGTTGAATGCCTAGTCTATGCCAAAGTGTTTCAGATTTGTTAGATTAAATTATACCTTGTTTTTAAGTCTAGCTTTTGTGCTTGTTTTGCCAAAAGTCTTAGCATATGCCTGTTTTGAGCCTAGTTTTTTATGCCACGTTTGGCCAAAAGACCTAGAAAATTTTATTTTCCTAGATTAGACTTATTTGGAACACTTTGGACCTAGAGTTTGGCATGTCAATTTTTATTTAGCCACTCAACCTTTTGTGTGTGATACATTTGATGTTACACATATGATGTTAGATTATTTTATATCAATTTTTAGCACAAACCATTTTGGAGATACAGCTCCACCTCTTAGACCAAGTTGGACCAAGTTTGAACCTTTTGTCCTTTGGATAATGTTTTTTAGAGTTTGTATAACTCTAGGCCTTTTGTTGAACATTTATCATTAACTAGGATATGTCTTGTTACACTTATGGTGGAACCATGTACAATCTAAGTTATGATAGCATGGCCACATGAATTGACTTTGTTCAAGAACTCTATGGTGAAGAAGTGGTTTGTGAGATGGATCCTTATCCTCCTTACAATCCTCAATTTAGGGAACAAAGCCAAGATCTTCAAGAGCAGTACATGGTGGTACCTTCTTTTGGTTGGTTGAAGTACAATATTCACCCTCACACCAATCATGGCATCTGATCTCCCACCTATTACCATTTTTATCCCTCATCCTTTGGATTGTGTGAGAAACCAAGCTCCACAACACCCTTCCATTACCATTCTAGGACCTCATCCTTTGGCTCACGATAGCAACAAAGATTTTTAATTCCATACCATTACCATACCAGGCCCTTATCTTTTAGCTTGTATGAGCAACTAAGATCCATAATGCCCTACCATTTTTATATAAGGATCTCATCCTTTGACTTGTGTGAGAAACCAAGATCCATAATACCATACCATTTTTATACTAGGACCTCATGATTTGGCTTGTGTAAACAACCAAGCTATACAATGCCCTACCATTACCACTCTAGGACCTCATCCTTTGGCTCACGATAACAACCAAGCTTCATGATGCCCACTATTACCATACTAGGCCCTCATCCTTTGGCTTGTGCAAGCAACCAAGATCCACAATTCCCTACCATGTCTATACTAGGACCCTTTCCTTTGGATTGTGTGAGTAACCACACTCCACAATGCCCTACCATTTCTATACCAGGAACTCATCCTTTGGCTCATGTGAGCAACCAAGCTCCATAATGCCCTATCATTTCTATTCCAAGACCTCATCCTTTGGCTTGTGTGAGCAATCAAGTTCTACAATGCCCTACCATTACTATTCCAAGACCTCATCCTTTAGCTTGTGATAGCAACCATGCTTCTAAGTATGATAGCTTGTTATCCCAACCAAGTTGTGAAACTATGACTAGATGGGTTACAATTACTGTCTTAGGCCATAAACCATCTTTTATTAAACCTACAATTATCCAACCACCAGCCATCCTTCAACCATTGCCAACCATTCCCCACTTTAGAAAACCCATGCCAATTATCTAACCCCAACCAAGCCAATCAATACCTCTCCAATCGAGATAATCATTCGAAGACCAAGCTATATTCAAAACTAGTATTTTAAAACTAATTGTAAACCAAGGACAAGAAAACCAACCAAGCTATGATATTTTTTGGGAACACTTATTTATGACAAGTCAACCTATGATGAATCACCTCTTAATCCTATACCTGTTGTTGAGGGTCTCACTCTGACAAACCAATATTTGTTGAGTCACTTCTTAATGATTATAATTACCTTTGGGTAAATAATTACCTTGACCATATGCCTATTTTTCAAGATCCTCCCTTTGATAATATAGTCTCTTAGGATTTGTCTCTTAACCTTTTTCCCATCGTTAAGGAGTCTCACTTTGACAAACTAGTCTTTGTGGAGCCCATTATGCCATCATACACCATTACTTGTCTAATACCAAACATTCAACAAGACATCTTTGTAGCAACATCCACATTAGATAAAGAATCAAAATTGAAATTAGGTTTTATTCTTGAATAGACATCATATTTAGCATTAGAAGCACAATCAACGTCAGTCTCTACATCAAATTTAGAGTCACTTGAGTCAACATCATTTTCAAATTATTATATGTTCATGACTTTTACAACATTGGTTATTCATGCCTTACAGATCAGTTTAAATACATTTGTGATCCTTCCATGATTTTTGCGGATGAATAATGTAGCTTCAATATAATTTCTCCTAGTATCTTCTATAAGGATTGTTCGGCCTCTTCCCATCCCATTACCATTCTACATGCCATTAACACCAACCAACCTAGCCATTATATTGACCTTCCACCTCCCACAAGTGTTGATTGGGATTGATATAATCACATCTTGTTAAATTGCATCCATGGCAACATATCAGTTGAAGAACATTAGGGAGGCTAAAACCAAATTCATGCAGAAGAAGAATCTTCTAGTGAAACCTCCTTAGGGGTGATAGGGGATATTCAAATTTCAAAATCAGCATATTCTAGTGAAATATTTTTGGAGGTGCTAAAATATAATAAAAGTCAAAAGTCAACGTTCCTTAGTGAAACCTTCTTGAAGGTGCTATGGGAAAATAAAGACAACTTCATTGGTGAAAACCTCTTCGAGGCACCAATAGTTGAGCACAATACTTATTCAATGGTTGATGAAGACATTATTCAAGATGAATTAAATATAGCTTCCAATCTACAACATAATAAGATAGTAGCTACTCTCAGGCCTATACAATAGAAAAATCTAGTGGTCCTATTAAGAGAATATTCAAAAGCCTTTGGCCCCACCACAACCAAAGTTATGTTGAATCCAAAATCAAGAACACTGTGTGTTCATGAAAACCTCAATCTTCATTTGCTACCTGACCATTATACATTTCATTATCATCTACCTTTACATCACCAAATCAAAACTATGCTTCTTTATTTATCCATATTTACCATCTTTGGCTACATTTTCCTTTATAGAGGTTACAAAGACACCCTATCTCTAATATTGGAGGAAACAACATCAATGACCAACGAGGATCACAACAACATTATTGGATTCCAAATCTGTAGTAGGTTCCTGACAGATTAACTATTCAAAAGAGGTGTGGGATAGTAATCTACATGATTGATTATTATGGTTGTATCATATGTTGATCATGACATGCATCTCTACATCAACATGAACAATAGAATCATACCCTGGCCAAAATCATAAAACCAAAAACCATACCTTGCCAAAAGCATTTACCATGCCTTTTACTTCACCATTTACATTGTCTCTTTCATTTTCCATTTATCTTGTCATTTTTTCACACGTTGCCACTTACCTCAACTTATTACTTGGGGGCAACCCTCTTAGCATTTAATCCAATTATCATGTCATCATCATCCTAAACGATGCCATACCATATGTCATTTTACCATGCCATCTCTATTAGACCAAACCCTATTTTTAGCCATCCTACCTAACCCCTTTTCATCTTGGTTCCTTTGGTTTTTCCTACACCTTCTATGAGGGGATTCTGATCTAGTTTCAACAATTTCAAGAATTCCAATAGTCTATGAAAATAGTGTGATAGTGGATCTAGTAAGTTATCTTTCATTCATGTTTGACTGATGTTATTGATTATAACCACCTATGGGAAAATTAGTAGTCCACCTTGTGTTACTAATTATAACCACCTATGGAAAAATTAGTAGCATAGACCTATGCCATTTTTTACTAATTATAACCACCTATGGGAAAATTAGGAACAACACCTTTTACCATGCATTGTCACATCACCTTGACATTACTATTATTATTTGATTTGTTGTTTGGACTTAATCTGAGAACTTATTGTTACCAGGTTTGATTTCATCTCCTTTTATGTGGGCAGAACTACTATGACTTGAGGTCCTAATGGGACTATGTAGGTTGTGCTCGATTCAAGTTAATGTCAGCTCAGTACCCATTTTCCATACACTCTCACCAATTTGTGAGAAACCTAAGCCAACACTCTCATCATTTTAAAAGTGGTATCTTGTCAATATCTAATGAATTAAGGTACCCCAAAAATCCTAAAAACATTCAAAATTTTCAAAATCTAAAAACATTTGTCTTGTCTAAGCCTAGTTAGTCATCCTCGATCCACCCTACTAGGGTAAATCCATTATTAGGAATCTTTATTTTGTTTTAATTTTAGGCTTTTTATGTGTTTATTTGCTTAGTTTTTAATTTGTTTACTTGCATGTTTGTTTGCTTTTAGTACTGTGCCTCAACTCAATCTATATGTGTTCATTGGGTGATTCCTTGTGCATTATTTTTGAGTCCATCCATATTTATACACCAACATTTTCATCATGGTTTTTATCATTGGTGCATTGTTTTTAATTATTTATTAGATTGGGAATCAATCCTTATGCATATTTTAGAAAAGTTCTCATGGTGTTCTATCATGAGGCATATCATCATGTGCTATAGAAAAAATCAGCTTGGGAAGTCTTACAAGCAATGGATCCATATAAGTTTCTCCTTGGTAACATTGGCAAATCTTCCCACCCTCTTTGATCAAATTGACCAATTAACCATTCTAGTTGTATCAATGCTAATAAGGATGAGCATCTCCATAATGGTAGGTATAACTAAATCATTCACATTGATCAATTCTTATTATTTTATTCCTCTCTTTCATCACTTTGTGCATCATCATGTGCCTAGTTTTTTATGGATTATTTAGTCATTAGACCATCGCATCTATGTTTACACCCACTCATATTTAATCTATGCAATAGATTATATCCTTGAGTTATACTTGCCAATTTTTCCTATTGGGGCACAATCAAACATATTTATTCAATCTAGATCATCTTAATGTTTATAACCACCTGTGGAAAAATCATTATTTTGACTCATTAACCCTAATTGGGGCATATGTTGTTGCCACTGATTATAACTACTTTTGGGCAAATCAATGTCTCAACCTTTGTTATTGATTATAACCACCTTTGGGCAAATTTATACACTATTTACATCAATGCATGCAAGCATTTTATTGTTTGGATTAATCTCACCCACGGGTTAATTTCATTTTTTTCTTGCTTTTTTTTAGGGACCATCCATGAAACATATGTGATGGTCACTCCCTCGAGGGGGCATCATTATAGGCTTCCCAAAAGTTGTTTGGAGCTTTTTATTTAATCATTATCTTTTCTTTAGCTTGGTTCATTATTTGAGAATATGTTATTGTTACTACTACTTTAAACATCTTCCCAAACAAGGAAAAATTATAGACACCTAAAACTAGCCACAACTAGACTTTAAACCAGTTCCTACCAACCATTAAAAGTTAAGCCTACGAATCACTGAATATCCCAAATTTGCTTATGCATCATTCATCAAAGATCAAAATCATGTTGAGACATCCCTAACTGGGGTATCATATCATATGTGACAATAACCTCTCACAAATTCATCCCTAAGCATCTTGTGGCATCACAATAGTCAATTTGGCCTATGGACCTATTGAGGCACATGAACAAAATTAAAATCTTGAAAGAGCTAGATGGCCAATCAAAATTAATTAACAAGATAAACCAAATTAAAATCCTAGTAGAATTATCTATGTGTAATTAATGAATAATTAAAAAAATAAATTCAAAAATGCAAACATCCCATCCTTTCATTATGACCTTTATGAGTTGTCATGCTCTTTGAAAATATCTTAAAATATCTCATTTTGCAGACCCATGTGTATTCATTAAAAATCATGATTAATTGAAAACTATTAACTCTACTAGGGTTATATTTGACTCACCTAGGTTAGGTTTAAACCCATTTCAAGCCTTAACTCCACCTTCACTCACCTGGGGTTGGGGTTAGATCCATTTTCTATAAATACAATACCTTGCCTATTGAAATTTAATCTATTTTGGTGAAAACTTATCATGCATAAATGACTGCAAAGCTTTGAGAAGAGTAGTGTTATAGTGCAAAAATTTCCTTGAAACTAGTGTTATAATGCTAAAATCTTGAGCCAAGCCACAACACAAGCCATGGTGCCAAGGAGAGAAGGAGCTACACAAACTCCATTGTCAAAGAATCTTTGAGCACAAACTAAGCAAGCCACTCAACAATGCATATGGAACTCTCAAAGAAGGTAAGAGATTATGTGTCTTTTGTATTTTAGTTTTTATTTTCATTTGTGTTTTGTTAACTAAGCTCACCTCTAAGATCTAGGCTTGGAGTATAAGTGTTAGTATATTTATTGAAGTTTTTTTTGCTTGAACTAACATGCTACCAGACTCCCTTCTTAGATTCTTATGGTCATAATTGATATAGGTTTTGAGGAAGTACCCAAAACCATCTAAGACAAAAATGAGAGTTTAATTTCTAAGCATACTACTGCACTTGCTACCTAAAAATAATTGATCTTATATTTTATTGTTCACCAATTTACTCATTTATCATTACACTACAACTCCTTTGATGCAATTATATTCATTCTTAATTTTTCATCTGAAAAAAATTTAACACATTAGACTAAAGCTATTTCCCAATATCTATCAATACACAACAACATGAAGCTAAAATAAATGTCACCACACTTGGATCATTTTATACTAAATGTTACCATACTTGACTCATATAAGGAAAACTTGAGAAAAGTCATCTTAAGAAAAAATTTAACCCACTTTACCATGTCTTTACCATGGTAAAATATTTCTATTATGAAAGAAGTGCATGTTTATGAAGTTTTGGGATATTTTCTTGTTGTCAAGATCATGGTTCATTTGAAAAAGTAGATGTATTAGCCCCATATACAAGAAGTAGATAGATTCATCATGAAATGTAAATTGTGTTGTATAAACAGTTATAAGGTTATGAAAGAGGGATTATACATGTCTTTCCTTGTGCCTAATGGACTATGTAAAACATCACTATAGGTTTTGTGGGAGGTTTGCAAATCTCTAAGAATTGTTATGGTTATCTATATATTGTTTTAGATAGATTCAACATAATGTGTATTTTGATTCCATATAATAAGAACATAAAAGGGCATGAAGCAACAAAATTATTCATTTTTAATGTTGGGAGAATTTAAATTATTAATTAAAAAGTACCAAAGGAATTGGGATGAGAATTTGGCATATATCTAACACTCATACAATAGGGTAGTACATACATCTACTAACATGTAACCTTTTGAAACATATTTGGGTTATTTGCTTTCTTTCACACTTTAGGTAAATCCATCTCAAGGCAAGAATAATGATATAGGTATCAATAAAATTATAAGGCTAAACATGATCAAAACCAAAAGGATCACACATTCAAAGCAGGAGAAAATGTGTTGTTGTATTTGTGAAAGGAGAGGCTTTAAGGACAATCTAAAAAGCTCAAACCTCTAATATATGAGTCATTCCCCAGTGTGGAGAAAATTGGAGAGAATGCTTCCAAGTTTGGTCTACCCCATTCATGTGGATGTACTCAGTTATAAATTGTGAGAAGTTGCAACTATATGAGTTATCAATGTTGGATGAGAAAAATGACCATTACTACCCTCTAGAGGAAAATTTGTCTTGGATGCACATGAAGAGTTGGAGGAAGATGTGGTATTATAGTGAAAAGATAAGGAGACTAGAAGAGGACCATAATAATCTTATATCAAAGCATAAAACTCATATAAGATAAATGGATGTTAACTTGAGTGGTATTAAAATGCAAAGAATAAAACTCACTAGTGTTATATACCAAGATGCACACATCTATCTTCTTGATGATCTTTCAGTGGATGTAGAAATTGGGACTCACATCTTCAAGGAATGCTTTCAAGGAAGTTTGAGTTCATAGACCATATTATATGTGACTCACCAATTGGAATTATTACCTTGTGCATACCTCATTCTAGTAATGCAATATGACATGATTACTTGGGCAGGTCAATACATCTATCTTCTCCAAGAAGGCATAGATTTTATAAGATTGATTGGTTCAAATGATCAAGGTTTTGAGGTTATTAAATCATCAAAGTATAAATTTAGTTTAACAAGTAGTGACATGTATCAATGGAGAAAAAGAAAGGGAATTTTGTAAAATACTTGTATGCATAAGGTCAACAAAGGGAAAATTAGTTTTATATGTCTAGGAAATATGTCGTTTAGAATCACAATGAGAAGGCATGTAATACAACATGGGGAATGAAGATAGGGGAAAAGATCTGTTAGGGTGTGGAGCTAAAAGCTTCAACCTTTGCAAACTGAGGAATAATGGTTGCTGAGTTCTACAGGAACCGGCGTCGGCAGAATGACCGACGTCGGCAGGATCCAGTGCAGAAGGCAACCGGCGACGGCAGGAAGTCGGCCGACGTCGGCAGAACCAGACCAGCAGGGACCGACGTCGGTCGCCTGTGTGTTCCTGAAGTGTTCGTTTTACGGACAGTTAGTTAAGTGAACTATGAGTTTGCATGTCAAGACCAGCCAGAGTCTTGGGCTGCGAGGACAATTGTCTAAATTAAGAGTCTTAGTTATTGTTTGAGTTAAGGATCTATTTATAGACCCATTGGCATGTATTGTATAAGGCATGAGATAGAAAGGAAGAGTTCTTACTAGTTGTAAGATCTATGAGTTGCAGGTTGTTGCAAGCTCATTGGTGATCTACATGTAAGTTTGGTCTTTGAATTGCAGGTTGCAGGTTCATGAGAGATCAGCTTGAAGTGCTATAGAGTGCTTGATGTACCGGCATGGTTATTACTGACTGGTTGGTGAGGTGAACACCAATTCTGTGTGTGAGTTGGTTGTTGGGACCGTTTTTGTGTAGGAGAGTGTGTGTGAGAAGAATTACTGTACACTTGAGGTGTGGCGAATCTCTGTAAGGTGAAAGAGTGTGGCGGCTCTTTGATGTATTCTTTTCTGTTAGTGTTAATACAAGATAGTGTATTGTCTCTCACATTCTGTGCTATTGGTGAATTCTAGTTACTCGTGTTTCTGGTTATTTCCGCATATTCAATTGCTTATATATTTGGTAATCATACTGTGCTCTATCTGAGGAGCAATATCCTAACCAGTGGAGTCAGAGCATGTTTGTTGTTCTCTGGATTTCCTGACAAGTGGTATCAGAGCCTTGGTTGTAGGTTCTTGAGCTTGATACCAACAATTGGTATCAGAGCTTTTGGTTGGGATACTAACAGATTGGTGTAGATCTGGGTAGTGTGTTTTGATTACAGGTTACTCACAGGGTTTCTGTTTGAGTGGGAGTTGAGCAATGTCAGAAAGCAGTCAACTACGAATGGATAAGTTCAATGGCAAGAACTACCAATTATGGAGGATGCAGATTGAGGACTATCTGTATCAGAAAGATTTGTACTTACCGTTGGGTGGGGTTGCTAGCAAACCCTTGGATATGAAAGATGAAGAATGGGAGGTTCTTGATCGGAAGGCTCTGGGATCTGTTAGATTGAGTCTTGATTCATCTGTGATTTCCAGCTTATCACAGTGTAAGACAACGGTGGAGTTGATGAAATCTTTGGCAAATTTATATGAAAAACCCTCGGCTTCAAACAAGGTATTTCTTATGAAGCATTTATTTAATTTGAAAATGTTGGAAGGTGGATCTATTCATAGCCATCTTAGTGATTTCCATGGTTTAGTAAACCAGTTAAGTTCAGTGAATATTGTATTTGATGATGAACTTAGAGATCTCTTAATCTTGTGTTCATTACCTGAAAGTTGGGAAGGTTTGGTAATGGCAGTTTCTAATACTGTGTCTCCTTCAAAAGTCTTAAAAGTGGATGATGTTGTGAGTGTAATCTTGAATGAAGAGATACGCAGGAAAAGCACAGGTGAATTATCCGGAAATGCTTTGAGTGTTGAAGGAAGAGGAAGGCCAAGAGAGAGGACAGAGCGTGGGAGATCAAGGTCGAAGACAGGCAAGAGATCCAAGTCCAGGTATGGCAGAATAACCTGCTGGAAATGTGGAAAGCAAGGGCACTTAAAGAGAGATTGCAGATCGGGTGAAGATCATCATGAAGAACATGAAGAAGAAGCAGATGCTGCGGGTTACATTGCACAGGATGCTCTGGTATGTTCTTTGGATAAAGTAGAATCTTGGGTATTAGATTCTGGTGCCTCTTTTCATGCATCTCCACATAGAGAATTTTTTCATGAGTATGTCCAGGGAGACTTTGGAGAAATTTGTGTAGGGGATGGTAAGCCTTGTCAGGTTGTTGGCAAAGGCAAAGTGAAGCTGAAATTGCAGACAGGTGACACATGGGTGTTAAAGGAGGTCATGCATGTCCCAGTTCTGAAGAGGAATCTGATTTCTGTTAGAAGTTTGGGTGAAGAGGGTTGCACAGTAACTCTCTCAGCAGACTCTTGGAAGGTTACCAAGGGTACACTTGTTATAGCTAGAGGTAAGAAAGTAGGTACGCTTTATCTATCTACTTGTTTTACTGATTCTCTTTCTGGGTTATCTACTTCAGCTATAGATTCAGAGATGTGGCTTGATAGGCTTGGTCACATAGATAAGAAGGAGATGCCGGTTCTTGAGTCAAAGAATATGCTTTCGGATTTGGAAGGCATGGATCGTGGTTTCTGTATGCAGAAGAAGAAAGTAAGGTTTCTTGAGGAATCCGATGTTAGTGACAAGAACGGGAAAGCCTTGGTTTTCAAGGAGAAAGTGACGGACAGAGTTCAGCATAAGGTGCAGAGGAATTCTGAGCAGAGCAAGGGTGATTTGGACAAGGTTTTGATCCAAAAAGAGCTCGCGGGAAAAAGTCAGGTCTCACAAGAAAAACACAGAGACCGACGTCGGCAGGAAAACCGGCGTCGGTGTCCAGACAGGGACCGACGTCGGCTATGTGCAGCCCGACGTCGGTGACTCGGGGCAGACAGAGACCGGCGTCGGCCAGTGGAAAACGACGTCGGCAGAGAGGCAGTCGCAGGGAACCGACATCGGTCGGCTGTAGACTGAGATGTGACCGGCATCGGTTACTGAGACAAATTTTGGGTGGACAGCTAGTTGTCATGGAGTCTCAAGCGCCCATTTGGAGGACTGAAGGTGTAAGTAAGTTCTTAAATTTGTCATTTCCCTTCTTTACACTACTTGTTGCTCACTTATGGTATAGGACCGGGAAGTTATTAAAGAAGCAGAACAGGTAGATCCAGGAAACAGTGGGAGCTAGGCATGGATGAGGATGTGATTCCTTGGAGGAGAACCAAATAGGTGTTTTGGGTAGTGTTGCCAGCTGGAAGTAAGCACTGAGAGACGAATGGATGTTGAGGATGAAGAAGAGTGGAAATGGATACATGAGATGGAAGATCAGGGTATATGATCTTGTATTAGCTGCAGAGCAATGGAGGTTTGATCATTGTGTTTCTCTTTACCAGGTTGGATAGTATTAGCTACACTATTCTATTTTCTGTATGATGTGCTTGTTGCAGGGTTACATATACAGGTACTTCTGAACTAAAGGTAAAGCTAGTTCAGGTGTTTGTCATGGAGAATCTGGGAGCAGCAAGATTCTTTGGCATGAGTGTGTTCTAGAGACATGGAGGTCTTGTTGACTTTGTTTCAGGATGATTGTGTGAAGCCGGTTAGCACACCGATGGTTAGACAGTTCATAGAACAGGTGTCTTGATTCACATAATGAGGTTGTGTGCATGGTATGTACTAAACCTGAGTTTTCCCAAGCAGTGGGAGTTGTCACAAGTTTGGAGTCAATCCGGGAGAGTAATACTGAAGGGCAGTTCAGTTGGACCAGCAGCAGGTGCACATGCTATGCAGGGTCAAGTTCTTTTTCTACATGGTTGTAGATGCGGATGTGGCAGGTAATTTGGATGACAGATTTTGCATCACGGATTTTGTGGTGGTTGGTCTTCAAGAGTGATCTTGAGGAGGGATACAAAGCCAAGGAAACAAACTAGACGGTGTACAGGTACAGGTACAGGTTGCAGCTGTTTATCTCCAAGTGGGAGATTGTTAGGGTGTGGAGCTAAAAGCTTCAACCTTTGCAAACTGAGGAATAATGGTTGCTAAGTTCTACAGGAACCGGCGTCGGCAGAATGACCGACATCGGCAGGATCCAGTGCAGAAGGCAACCGGCGACGGCAGGAAGTCGGCCGACGTCGGCAGAACCAGACCAGCAGGGACCGACGTCGGTCGCCTGTGTGTTCCCGAAGTGTTCATTTTACGGACAGTTAGTTAAGTGAACTATGAGTTTGCATGTCAAGACCAGCCAGAGTCTTGGGCTGCGAGGACAATTGTCTAAATTAAGAGTCTTAGTTATTGTTTGAGTTAAGGATCTATTTATAGACCCATTGGCATGTATTGTATAAGGCATGAGATAGAAAGGAAGAGTTCCTACTAGTTGTAAGATCTATGAGTTGCAGGTTGTTGCAAGCTCATTGGTGATCTACATGTAAGTTTGGTCTTTGAATTGCAGGTTGCAGGTTCATGAGAGATCAGCTTGAAGTGCTATAGAGTGCTTGATGTACCGGCAGGGTTATTACTGACTGGTTGGTGAGGTGAACACCAATTCTGTGTGTGAGTTGGTTGTTGGGACCGTTTTTGTGTAGGAGAGTGTGTGTGAGAAGAATTACTGTACACTTGAGGTGTGGCGAATCTCTGTAAGGTGAAAGAGTGTGGCGGCTCTTTGATGTATTCTTTTCTGTTAGTGTTAATACAAGATAGTGTATTGTCTCTCACATTCTGTGCTATTGGTGAATTCTAGTTACTCGTGTTTCTGGTTATTTCCGCATATTCAATTGCTTATATATTTGGTAATCATACTGTGCTCTATCTGAGGAGCAATATCCTAACCAGTGGAGTCAGAGCATGTTTGTTGTTCTCTGGATTTCCTGACAAGATCCTGGTGACTTGAGTATACATGGTCATAAATTTAATTAATGTAGAAGGATCAGGGTGTGATATGTGATTATTTCTATTTCAAAATATGCATCATCAATTGTAGAGGTTTACAGATATGTCATTGGTAGTTTTTACGTCCCACTCAATCAAACATTCCACATGTATATGTGTATCATGTCTTCTTATCTAAGTACTAATTGGTGGTTAATAGTTTCCTAATGGTTTCAATAGCCATCAAATGACTATTCTCACACTATATGGAAAATCTAAAAAATAACCACACCATAGGGAATACCTTCAACATAACAAGTTTTATCATCACTAGACAATTAAATAGCTAGTATAGTCACTTTAATTTTTTGAATGATCAATATATGTTTTTGAGGAGGTACTTGTTGACCAAATTAGGTCTACTTACCAAAAATATGCATAGTCCAAGAGTTCAATGGAAGGAGTAGGATCCTGATTGAAGAGTGGTCCAATGATTCAATATGAGTAGGCTTCATGGTGAAACTAAGCAGTTCAAGGTCATGGAATAGGTCTGCACAAGATTCAAATTTTCATAGTTATTTTAGGCCTTCAAGGATCAAGCAATAGTTCAAGTACAAGTTTAAAAAGGCTTACAGACCTTGGAAAAGCTAAGTACAAAACCTTTTTGGGATAAGTTTTTACTTGGGAGTTCTTTAAGGCTTTTATTTTGTTAAGCTAAATTCTTTTGGGACCCTTTTTGGGCTAAGTGTTGAATTATTTCGTATAAATTATCCGAGACAAAGTTTTTGAAGGCATGAATTCTTTTAGACAAATCATCTGAGACAAAATTTTTGAAGGCATGAATTATTTTAGATAGAATGTCTGAAACAAAATATGAAGACGTATTTCTTTCAGAAAAATTGTTATATAAAAATTTCCCTAAAGACTTGTTTCTTTTAGAGAAATTATCCATAGTAAAAGCCTAAGGGTCATTTTTTTGGGAAAATTATCGAAATAATTTTATCGAAGGATCATTCTATAGCAAAGTGGCCAAAACACTTTTCCTGAAGGGTATTTTATCAATCAAAGTGGCCAAAACACTTTTTTCAAAGGGTCATACTATGGGATAATGGTCCTATATAATTTTTTTGAAGGATCATTTCATGGGAAAATGGTCTGAAAGCAAATGCCTGAAGGATCTTTCTTGACAAAGTGCCCTAATTATTTTTCTTGAAGGGCCATTTATTTGACATTTTGGTTTCGTTTAAGGTTTTTGAAGGGCATTTCTTTAGGAAGGTGTCCTAGATAGAATTTTTGAAGGGTAAGTCTTCAACAAGGTGGATCGAATGAAACTACTGAAGGGCTTTTTATTTTGAGAAAGTGCCACAGACAAAGTCCTGAGGGGTTTTTCTCTCGATAAAGTGCCCTATACAATTTTTCCAAAGGGTCGTTTTTGAAGAAAATGGTCTAGTTCAAGGTTTTTGAAGGGTCTTTTTTCAAGGAAGGTGCCCCAAACAAAATGTCCAGTAAAAGGTCTAAAGGAAATAACCCATAAAATTTGTGATCTAGATAGTTTGGCAAAGGTTAATTTTAAGCTACAAGAAATAACTGTTTGAATTCAAAAAGTCCAAGATGGCCCTACAAGTGTCATATTCAATCACAGAGATGATAATTGGTTTTCCAATATGCAGTGATAGTCGCATGGACATCAAATACATTTACACAAATGTCAAAGTTCAAGCCATGAAAAATAGTCATTTGTATTCAAATGGGTTCAATATTGATGGTTTGTGTTCAATCTAAGCAAAGATATAGTGACACACGTGAAGTAAAGAAGTCAATAAGATGTTCATGTGGATATCAAATTTAGGTCACGATAAGTAACCATTTGGGTTCAAAATGTCCTTAAAAGGTTTAAAGTTCATCAAGATCTAATGGTTCATGGCCCTCATACTAACACATGAAATCTAATGATCTATGTTGGAGTCAAACAAGTCAAAAGGTCCTCAGGTTAAAGACTTTAAAGATCTAAAAGTTGGACATGATCCAATAGTGTGGGTTTATCGATCTGAGATCCAATAGTGTGCATTAACTAACAAAAGGATAAGCTCAAGCTAAATCAATGATCATCATTCAATCATACCAATGATCTAATGGAGCATAATAATTGACAATAAAGCGAGACCAAGGAGATCTATGGTGCACGTGAACTCATATATCTTCATCTGATGGTGCGTGATCAAGTCAACATGTCAAAGGGATCTTCTGGCAATAAATCAAGGACTCACATGTATTTGTATAACAAAGATCTAATGTGTGAGTAGAGTCAATAAGTCAGTAGAATTTATGGGACCAATAAGAATAAAAATATTTGGGCACAATGAAATGGGTTGAGTCAGTTTTTGATGACCAATCAAGCAAAGGGAACCCATACATTTTTGATGAAAGTCAATGGAATAGTTTTTGACTCAGGTATATAAATGCAAAAGAACCAGAGCTTGGATATGATCCAGATGGAAAAAATGGGACCAAGCATTGCCAATAAATCTCCATATAGGTAAAACAGGTCATTTGGACCTAATACAGATACCAATAATTTCAAAGCAAGGTCAACTAGTTTATAGGTTTTTATGAATTTTGTGATTGTGTGAAAACCAATGATCCAAGATTAGTTTTCCATCTATAGAATGGACCTAGATTCGAGTTGGAACAAATGCAGATGCAAGTGTGATCATAGGGAGATGTGTCTCACCTATCATCAGGGTCAATTTTTAATAAATAGAGATAGTTGGCCACCCAAAGTAGATGTGGTATAATTTTGCAGTTTTCCAAGACATGATCCTTATCAGTAGATCATTAGACAATATCATGGAATTCAAAAAAAACATGGGGTGGATGGATAAGGATAATAAGAATTCAATTATTTTATAAAATTTGTTCCTTATTGATAAGACCATGACTCAAAATCCTCAAGAATGCTAATCCATTGAAAGTGATTGGGCCTTTTTCAATGCACAACTCTCTCTCTCTCTCTCTCTCTCTCTCTCTCTCTCTCTCTCTCTCTTTCTCTTCTATAAATACATGATTCCAAGACTTAAAACAAATCCCTCTTTTTTGGTATGACCAGACTCTATCAAAATTTGTACTGTGACACTTTTTGATGCAATAAAGATTGAATTTCATCATTTTCTAAGCTAGATTGAAGTGGTTTTCATGGATTCATGTACTGTGGTTAAGTGAATGTCTATTCCTTGTTTATGTTTGAGTTTTTATCATCTTTAGGAAGTGCTTAGTAGTTATTATAGGTCATTATAAGTGCAATTTATAGTTTAGTATTCTAGCTGGAAAGTGGATATTTGCCCTCTCTTGCTACTTTGATAATTGATTAATGCCTTATTCTAAATTTTTTATGTGAGATTGATTTTAGTTGGTCTTGAATTGTCTCATAGTGTGTATTATGTGAGTTTGATGATCAAATCATTGGTGCATAACCTATTTTACATACTTTTATAATTTTTGTAAAATATATCTCCCTTTTCCAAGCAAGTGCTAGTTTAGGTTTAGTATAGGTGATAGATCTAGAAGGAAGTTGGCCTTCTCTAGAGTTCTAATCTATTATTAAGATACCCATAGCCTAGGATCAGTCCCATGTTGGACTGCATTTGAGTAGGAAGATCTGAACAATCCCCTGCTCTGCTAGGGTGCAAATGTAGAACACCAATAGTACCCACAACCATCTAAGACATAAATAAGGGTTTATTTTCTAAGCATACTACTACACATGTTAGAATGATCAATATAGGTTTTGAGGAGGTACCCACAACAATCTAAGACAAAACTAAGAGTTTAGTTTCTAAGCATACTATTGCACTTGCTACTAAAAAATAATTGATCTTATATTTTTTTGTTCACCAATTTACTCATTTACCATTACACTAAACTCCTTCAATGCAAATATATTCATTATTAATTTTTCATCTCAGAAAATATTAACATATTAGGTTAAATCTATTTCTCAATATCTATCAATAAGCAACAATATGAAGCTAAAATAAATGTTACCACACTTGGCTCATCTTATACTAAATGTTACCATACTTGACTCATTTAAGTAAAACTTGAGAAAAGTCATCTTAAGAAAAACTTTAACCCACTTTACCATCTCTTTACCATGGTAAAAGATTTATATTATGAGAGAAGTGCATGTTTATGAAGTTTTGGGATATTTTCTTATTGGCATTCATTTAAAAAAGTAGGTGTATTGGCCCAATATACAAGAAGTAGATAGATTCATCATGAGATGTAAATTGTGTTGTATAAATAAGTCTAAGGTTATGAAAGAGGGAATATACATGCCTTGCCTTGTGCCTAATGGACTAGGTGAAACATCACTATAGGTTTTGTGGGAGGTTTGCCAATGTCTAAGCATTGTTATGGCTATCTATATATTGTTCTAGATAGATTCTACACAATGTGTATTTTGATTCCATATAAGAAGAACATAAAATCTCGTGTAACAACAAAATTATTCATTTCTAATGTTGGGTGAAATTAAATTATGAAACAATAAGAACCAAAGGAATTGGGATGAATATTTGGCATATATAGAACACTTGTACAATAGGGTAGTGCATACATCCCACTAACAAGTCACATTTTGAAACATATTTGGGTTATTTGATTCCTTTCACACTTTAGGCAAATCCACCTTAAAGGTGAGAATAATTATATAAGTCTCAAGCCAATTACAAAGCTAAACATGATCAACACTAAAAGGAGCACACATTCAAAGTTGGAGAAAACATGTGTTTTAGAAAGGAGGGGATTTAAGGACAAGCTAAGAAGCTCAAACCTATAATATATGAATCATTCCCCAGCATGGAGTAAATTGGAGAGGATGCTTCCAAGTTTGATCTACCCCATTCATGTGGATGTACTCAATTTTAAATTATGAGAAGTTGAAAATAGATGAGTTATCAATGTTGGATGGTAAAAATGAAAATTACTACCCTCTAGAAGAAAATTTGTCTTAGATGCACAAGAGGAATTAGAGGAAAATGTGCTATTGCAGTGAAAAGATAAGGAGACTAGAAGATAATCACAAGAATCTTTGTAGGTTGACATCAAAGGAAAAACTCCAAGGCAAGCAAGCCAATACCTTAAGGAGAAAGTTGGGATCCCTTCCCACATATCCTCAACTAATAATTTTTTTTGGGACCAAAATCCTCCTAAAATAAAGGTGTGATCCATTTAGATTAGGTGAAATAAGACCTTTTCATCATCCAACTAGAGAACAACCAAAATCAATTAGTAAGGATAACTCTATTTGATTATTTCTCGTATAGTGATGAAACCACTAATATATGTTAATGGAATTTTTGTAACCCCTAGTTACCTAAAGTGGAGGTTACTTAACCATTGGTTTCCTCATGGGAAATTAAATAACCACCAACATTTGTAAGGATAATTATGCAACCAATGCTCTAAGTAAAGTGATGCTTTCCTTTGGGTCAATTGTAAGAGAGAGTGACAAAAAAATGGTGATGTCTCTTCAATTCTTAGTCATTTAGGATTTAGTGCAAAAAAATCCATCCCGAGAGCATGATAAATAGAAAGACCCAAATCCAATTGTAAATGTGATTGTTTGAGAAGTAGTATTGGTGTTCAGGTGGTTGTAGTAGGAATAAAGTTATAGAGAGGAATAAATATGTAGAGGGAAGTTGAGTGAGAAAATAACATAAAAATTATTGTATGTGTTCTATTGATTTATTTTAAAATCATCTTTGACCATAAGAATATCAATCAAGTAGACCTTTTATCAATTATAGCTAATTTTACCCACATTAAAGTTTCCAAGGTAAAATTCTTAGTGTCCATTATCAATCTTGTTTTACTTGGAGATGTTCAAGGTTGTTTATATTTATAGTTTATTGCTACAAGTTTTGTTTACATTTCCATAAACATGCTACATTAATTCTAAGTTCTTAAAACATTCAAAATTGCTAATTAAGATTAGAATTCAAGTTTGTGTATTACGATTTTGTGAATTCCATTAAACAATTGCACTTTAGAGTTCTCATATCATTTAAATTTTGAAATTATGATCTTTAATTAAAGATTGAACCAAATATCATTCAGGGGATACCCTATAAGAATTATTCCTTTGTTGTCTCCTTTGTAATCAGTGCCTCCTACCACCAAGCCATAGGCTTGTGAACAATGAAAATATCCATACTAAGATTGATATTTGCATGTGTCTTGCCTTATTTGTAGAGTACCTCTAATATATGTAGATGGTTGGGATAATTATCAAGTTGTTAAGGACTAAAAAAAGACTAGTATTCCTAAAATCTATGGTCTTTATCATATCCTTTAACCTTGAGTGATTGTGACACTTATCGCAATCTTGGGCTACTAGACTCATATGATCAATTTTGCCTCTTATGAGAGGAAACTGAGGATGTGGACCTTGTGAACATGAGAATAATTTTGGTGTTCAAAAATTCTTATCAACATATCATCATGTGAACTCTATTATCCTATTGTGGACCCATTGGAATTTACAAATCAATGTATAACTTGTCAAGTCTAGTGATCTCTTTGGAATTGTAGAGTGATGTGAACACTTAGTGTTTTGATGGAGACCTTAAAATATACAAACATGTGTATGGGGATCTCTAATAAATATGGAGACTATCACTATCGTTAGACTTAGGATATTGAAGTGGCCCCAACACATAGAGATATAAACTTAGAGACATATGAAATAACATGTGTTGTCCCTAACATTGCAACTTAGAGTTTCAAAGAAAATTATGTATGAACAATAATATAAAAAAACTTAGAGTTGTGACATAGAAATGTGACCATGTGACCTTGAATGAAATCCATGTGATCATTTGACCTCATGATCCAAAAATCTGACTAATCTGAACTCTGAGAACCATAGTGTGACCCGAGGCCACTTATTGAAAAATTGTAAAAAATGAAATATTTTTGGGTGATGCAAGATTACCTATACATCTTGGATGCCCCTGCATCACTTTGGTTTAATGCAAGTTTAGAAGTTCCACGCAGATAGAAGGATTGAAGGCTTGTGATGAATGAATAGTTCTAATGCACATCTTTGCTTTGTGATACTAATGTAGGATGTTGGTGCATAGTAGTGAAAATGTGAGGATCATTGTGTAAGGAATCTTCCATCCATATTTTGTTTGATATGTGTTACAAATTGACTTATGAGTTGTGATCTCTACCCAACTTATTGAAACATGAAATGTTTTTGGGAGCTCTTTAAAATGCCATTTTTCTATTATGTGTTACAGATCATTGGAATTGTAATGGTATTTTAATGGTTGTGGTGCATAACGATGTGTTAGAGTTGCAATGTGTTATGAATCCTTGGGACTGTGTCTTGTATTTAAAGCTTATAGTGGTTTTTTATGAATTTTAATTTAAGTAGGTCGGTCTTGTGCCTATATAAACATGTACCTAGGCTTGAATTGAGATAATTTTTGAGGGAGTTAGAATTGGGTTAAGAGAGATATAGCTAAACTTACAAAGACTGCAAGTTAGTAAGCATAAATATGAGCATATGATGTTGTAATGCATCTCAATTGAAATTGTAATGTTATTTTTGTTGTGTGAAAAGTTGTAATGAAATTAATTCGATGTTAAATCAGTAAAATAATATATCATAAAAATGAGAGCAGAGATAATAGATCCACCCAATAATTTATAGAAGAGAAAAATGCTTAATAAATATAAGTGAGTCACTTTGAAGGGGTAACCTTCACAACAATGCAATAAGAGAAGAATTTTTAATAAGATGATAAAATATTAACCACTACCTCCTATATATACTCTACTTAGGCATGGTTATTCCATGGGCCAACCATACTAAGAACATCGATAAATGTAACAAGATAATATGAAGGTATGTAAGACACAAGTCAACCACACATATCCCTCTATGTATTATAGGTTAAGGGCATAACATGTCCCTCCTATTTAGAATAACATTATCATCAACATTGAATCAAATCAAGATGTTGCTATAGGAACACTTCATCTTCCCATATTGCATCTTAAGAATGTAGATTATTCCATTTGATCAAATACTCCTTAATCGCTTTGGTCCACAGTTGCTTAGTGCATGTGTGATGGATATTTTTAGGTTCCATAATGTCTCAACATTCTTCATCTAATTTAGGTAAGTCACTCTGAGTGAAAAATATATGTCCAATTACATTCTTTAGGTAAGATACATGTAATACCAGATGTATGTGAGTGGATAGGGGCAATTCCAACACACTACCAATTTTTTTTCAAGATTTAATAAGGGCCATAATACTTAGAGGACAACTTGTTATCATTTTTATGTTGTAACAAAGACATATACTTATATTGATGCAAAAAAATAAAGACCTGATCACCTATGTTAAAATATCACTCACTATGGTGTTGATCCGCTTGTTGATTCATTTTATTTTGTCTGATTGCTAAATTATCTCACAAATTAATGAGTACCTCTTATTTATGGTGAATTTGTTCCTCAACAACTTGAACCTTAGGATGCACCATCAAAGTTGAAGTGATGGATGGGGGGTGATACCATATGATGTCATAAAGGAAGACATTTGTGAAAAAGTGTTAAAAGAAGTGTTATACTACCATTCATCAAATGGTGGCCAATGAACCCATTTATCTTATTTATCAGAAACAGAACAACAAAGATACCCTTATAGACATTTTTTTGACTATCTCTATTTCTCCATCAAATTGAGGAAGATAGGATGAGCTATGAGCTAAATGGGTGCCCAAACATGCAAATAATTTAGTCCAAAAATTACTAGTAAATATGGGATCTTGGTTAATAACAATGATATTTGGAGTACCATACAATTTATGAATTATAATGAGAAAAATAAAATTCATTGTACTAGCAAAAAATGGTTGTGATAAAGAACAAAATTGAGCATACTTGGTGAGTCGATCCAAAACTACCACGATAAAATTTTTACCCTTAGACTATGGTAAATCATTAATGAAATACATGGAAAACTTCTCCCAATTCTAGTTAGGGATAGATAAAAGCTATAAAAAACCTAAGGTCTTTATGGTTTCACTTTGGCTATGTTGACATACCATGCATTCAACCATATATTTTTGAACATCCTCTTTGAGTCCTTCCCAAAAGAAAATTTGATTGATTATATGATATGTTTTCAAAAACTCTAAGTGACCTCTCAATGGAGATGCATGAAGTTCCTCAAGGATTTTATGTTTGAGGAGAGAATGCTTACAGAGTTATAATCTATATTTATACCATAATGTGTTCCCATTTTATGTAATTTTTTCAAATCCTTCAGAACCTTGTTGAAGATTTTGAATCAAATCATGGGTAACACTATCATTTTCCCATTTTGATCTTGCTTTATCTAGCCAATATGCCTACCGAATAGTCATTGTACATAACAATGCCTCAATTGATTCATCCCTCCAAGATAGTGCATCTATCACCACATTCTCTTTTCCCTTCGTATAGACTATTTAAAAATCATTACCTAACATTTTAATCACACATTTTTTGTTGTTCTTCAGAAGACAATCATTATTTCAAAATATATTTGAGCCTATCATGATCAGTCTTTACCTAAAAGTGATGACTCACTAGATAAGGTCTCTATTATTTAACTACATACAAAATTGCCATCATCTCTTTCTCATAAAATGGCTTGAGCTCATTTTTCCCCTTAAGTTGGAAACTCTCAAATGCAAGTGGTTTGACTTATTGCATGAGTACAACCCCTGTGCCATATCTTGATGCATCACATTCCAAAAAAAAATTAGAAAAATCATGAGTGGCCAAAATTGGAGTGGTGCACATTGCTAGCTATTTTCAACCGTTCAAATGCCTTGGTAGTTGTATTGGTCCACTATAAGGAGTATTTATTCAATAAAGATGTATGGGGTTGTGATTCTACCATAAATTTTAACAAACCCATGATAGTAACCTTTCAACCCCCAAAAATCCCTAGAGTTTCTTGAGGGTCTTAGGAACTTATCACTCTATCATTTCTTGGATCTTTTTAGGATCAACTTTCACTCCATATGAAACAATATGACCCAAGTACTCCACCTTTTAGATGCCAAAATAATTTTTTTAAGGTTTTGAATAAATATAATGTTGGTCCAAAATCAAGAGTCCCTGTTTCACATGCTTCAAATGGTCTTCTCAATTTTCACTATAAATGAGGATGTCATAAAAAAACACCAACACAAACTTTAAACAAAATGACTTGAAAACAATATTCATCAAACTTGAAAATGTATATGGTGCATTTGAGGCCAAAAGGCATGATAATAAACTCATAATGGCCTTCATGAGTTCTAAAATCTATTTTAGGTATGTCCTCTTTGTGGATTTGAATTTGATGATACCTAGAGCAAATATCTAACTTGGTAAAATAAACTGCACCATGTAATTCATCTAGTAAATCATAAATTACTAGAACATGAAACTTATCTTTGATGGTATACTTATTGAGTTATTTTTAGTCTGGGAACATCTTCCAAGTGCCATCTTCTTCTGTACCATGACTATTGTAGAGGAATATTCACTTTTGCTATGTCAGATGATTCCTAACTCCAACATCTCTTGTATCATTTTTCAATTTCACTTTTCTAGGCATATGGATACCTGAATAAATCTCTTCTTCTAAATCACTGACTCCACTATCTTCGACTGGGATAGGATATTTAGAATACAAACTCTTCTTCTCGAATCCCTTCTTGAATTTTCCTTTCAAATTCTTCTTGTATGTAGACTTTCCTTCTTCATTGTCACCATTACCCTTATTTGGGCACTTAGCTACAAAATGTCCAATCTTTTCACAATTAAAAAATTTAAAAGGTAATTTTCCTTGATATTTACCTATGCCCTTTTTTTTGGTTTGCGAATGAATAGAGATCCATTGTCATCTTCATCATCACTAAAAATATCACTTGATTCTTAAATTTTAACTTTCTCTTTCTTTAATGTCTTGAAAGTAGCTTCTCTCTTTGAGGGTTTCTCTTGTTCGGCCCACATCTCATATGCCGTAAAAATACCATGTAGCTCATCCATCTTTAGCTTGGATAAATTCTTCATCTCTTCAATTGATAAAACTTTTGCATCATATCTCAATGGTAGAGATCTCAAAACTTTTTGTACCACAATTGATTCTTCTAACTTTTCTCCAAGACCTTGAGTCTAATTAACTATTTGATCAACCCGCAAAAGATAACTTGCTATATTTTCTTCCTCTTCCATCTTCAAACTCTCAAAATGTCTTCTAAAAGTCTGAAGCTTAGCTTGCTGAACCTTTCCATCACCTTTATAAATATTCTCAAATTTTACCCAAGTTTCATGAGCAAATTTACATTTCACAATTTTAACAAATTCTGATTCAGATAAACCACATAAAATAGCATTTAAAGCTTTAGCATTATTTTCACTTGCCTTTTTTTTCACTAAAGTAGTTACAAGTGTTTGTGGCTCTTTATATTCCTCCACCACTACTTGCCAAATGTTGAATCAAAGGGACATCAAATAAGTCTTCATCCTTATACTCCAAAAAGCATAATTTGTCCAATCAAACAAAGGTGCCTTATTTGTAGAAAAACCTTCATGTGATCCAGCCATCGTGCTTTCTCAATCTATCTTCAAGCTATAAAACTTTTTACAAAGAAACATGTGCTGATACCAATTGTTAAGCATGAAATATACTGAGAAGGGGGGGTGAATCAGTATATTATATATCTTTTACTTAATCTAATTTCTTTTTTTTAACCACTTAATCACACATTCAAGATATGAAATAAAACTAAAACAATAATATGCACCACACAGGAGAGAGTGAGAGACATAAAATTTTTATGTGGAAACCCAAAGTGGGAAAAACCATGGAGAACAAGCTCAAGTATATGAATGAGCACTAACTCAAATTACAAAGTTTGCAAGCACCAACTTGCAGGAGCACCAACCTCTTTGTCAAGCACCAACACAGTAATTATTAGTGAGCACCAACCCATTACAAAGATTTTTGAGCACCAAACCATAGGAGAACCAACCCCTCTTGTGTATAAAACACAACTATCTCTCAATTTTTCTTACTCAATAAATGATAAAACTCTACAATATCTCCTACTTTTCTCTATTCGAAAACAAATACAAACTATGCACTCTCTTACATATTATAAATGACTTCTCAAGCCTTTAGTTATAGATTTATAAATTGCCTTTGGCATTCACCATTTGTGACCCTTTAATCCTTATGGAAAATGGTGCCAAACTTGCATGACCTTTTGTATCCTTGCATTTGAAAAGTCACATGGTGACCCTTTATAAGCAAATGCATCCTTTCCTCTTTTGTCTTTATATTGGTGACTTTTCATATTCTTCAAAGTGTTAATTCATGGAAAAATGTACCATACCCTCTTTCATATTCATATGGTGAATCTTGGAATTCCTCAAGATGACTCTTCATGAGAAAATGCGTCCCATTCCTCTTTTGTCTTTACCCTGTGACTCTTTGACTTCTCCATGGGCCCTCTTTTGACTTATATGCAACCAAAAATATATTCATTAATATTAAATAAATATTAACACACATTAGCAAAGATATGAATTTAAAAAACAACATTAAATGAAATGGGGCCTTTATCACCAATAATATACCTTTGACATCAATGACAATATTTTCAACAAAATCTCCCTTAAAATTAATTTTTAGGCTTTAAATTACCCCAAATCAAATGTGGTAACTTGGTGGAGAGTTTGAATAGATAATAATGGTTGATATTAGGGTTTAATATAGTTTTTTAATCCCATATCATGGTGTTTATTCTCATAAATAAGGTTGGATCTTTATGAACAATTGTTAAGAAGCAAGATTACTCCAAAATCCTTCAAAACCCTATCGAGAGAGCATAAAACCTAAAGATTTGAAATTTGAAATTGTTTTGAAGATTTATAAAGAATTAATAATGATTTTAATGAAATATACATGATATAAAAACATATTATACCAAGTTATAATCATTAAAAAAGGTTATATACCTAAAAAATGGACATAGATGATAAACATGCATGAGAAATGAGCACCTACAGGACCGCAGACCTAAAAGTGAATTTTAAGTGATTTTGTAAGTTAACATGCACTTTAAATGATTTTAATATTATATTGGGTCCATATATTCATTTAAAAATAATAACTAGCTCTTGATACCATGTATATCTCAAAATATAAAAAAATTACCAAACCAACATGTTTGCTGCCCTAAGAGATCCTAAACCTATGAAATTTTAATTTAAGGTGGCAGGGGGAATATTTAATAAATTTTTTTTGTGGTATTATGTTTTTATAGTACTCGAGGAGAGATAAAATTCAAAATTATAGGCTTGTGCATGTAAAAGTGTTGAAAATTAGTTCTCAAGAAATCCAAAAGTGCAAGAACTCAAGTTTTGTTGGTCTAAATGGATTGAAAATTTATATGTAGGTATTCCAAGGTTGTATCAATGAAATAAAATTTTTTCACCCTTTTTATTTCATTCATGATATAATTTAAGAAGAGATATCTCTCTCTTAAGAGCTTCTCAATCACCAATCAAGCTCACACCTACAAATTTGAACTAAGTCATCCTCAAGATCCATGAAAGACATTATAAGAGGCTTAAAATTTTCTTATATAAGGTATATGTTTCATGATTTAACATTTAATTTTATTTTATTTACATATTAAAGGATGTGATTATATAAATTTCAATGCAAAATAAGAATGTGAACATAGTCAAGAGGTCATCAAATGAGGAGTTGAAGTTGTGCATCATCAATACACCATCATAATTACCATTCAAAATAAGACCTAAAAAACCTCAAGAATATCATCCCTTACCTCTATTCCAAAATCATAGAGAATAATTCAAATCAAACAAGAACTTTTAAAAGTGGAGTTTCATCATGCAAGATTGGAGGAGTTGGTTGAAGACTAGGTGGAGTTTCATCATGCAAGATTGGATTAGTTGGTTGAAAACAAAGTGGGGTTTCATCATGAAAGATTGGGGGATTTAATTGAAGAATAAGTCAATATTTAAAGTCTATGAGACAAATATCCTCTAAAATAGGTCAAATTTAATGATATTTGACAACATCAAGCCTCAAACAAGGACTTCTATGCCCCCTTCGCAACTTGGAGAATTAAAATCAAGTAATTATACATTGAATAAAGATGAAAATGTCAATTGAAAGTTAACTTTAGTTATGTTTCAATTTTCAGCCTTAATGAGGGTATTGATGACAATTTTTCATGTTGGTCCCCCCACTAAGGGCTCCTTACACTATATGTTTTAAAAAATTTCTAAGTAATTTATAGATACCTCTAGCTAGTTGTGGCTCAACCTTGCCAAATTTCAGACTTGTAAACACCTTCTTGAACAATAAAGAAACTAATTTTACCTTAACATATGCTAGTTATTGTGTTAAATTGATGATTTTTTTGTGTAATCTTATGATAATTATAACCTATCCCTAATTTATGTCTAATTTTTTGCACCTTTATATAGAAAACATAATCTTGTGCAAATTGTAGTTTATGTCTCTTAGAGTTTATGCAAGTCATAGTTGTGATGAATGTTAGTTGAGATTCATAAGACAAGTGGCCATCTTTCTAAGTACTATTATAAGTTGAATCCTAACTATAAAATAATTATTCCAAATATTCATTGGTGAGTTGTGAGTTGTGTATGTGTGAGTGCTCTTTGAGCTCATTCTGTGTGTATCTAAGTAAGTTGAGGTATTCAATTTTGGTCCATCACCCTATAATTTATCATATAATTATAGGAATTTCTCTCTCTCTTTTCATTTTAAATACCTAGTTTAGGTGAGGATCAAGTTTATTCATCAAGGGAACCAACCCTTTCTAGAGGTTTACTTCCATTATAGGATACCCACAACTTGGAAGTGATCACATTGTGTCAATTGGGTGAGAAAGTTTGAAGACCTTCCTCAAGGGTGCAAGCTCAATTTGATAGTAGGACACATATATGTATTTCCTATACATTGAATGAGAAAGGTTTCTCTTATTACAATCTAAAATGTTCATACATTCTAGTGAGTGTGTTTAGGGTAAGTGCACAAAGTTGGGGGATAAAAAGTGGCCTACCCATATACATGATTTTCCTAAAATTTTAGAAATTTGAACTTCTATAGATAATTTGAGATATATAAAATCCAAATATGAAGATGGTGTAACAACATAAAATGTAGTATTTAGAGTATAGTTTCCAAAACACTAAATGTTTTTAAAAATGGTTTAGTATAACTAGGTCAAACATCTAAAATCTGAAGAGGAACTCTTATTTTTAAAGAAAATAGAGTAGATAGATGGTTGTGTGGTGCACCATTTTTTAAACAGAGTTTAATATTATTTAAAACCCTTAGAGAAAATTTAGATACAATATTCTATTTTGTGACCTATATTTTTTTCAATGAATATCTTTTTTTAATGAAATTTGTAAGTTAATAGATCTGGAAAAGTGACTAAAATATGGATAGTTGTTCGTGTGGCTCACCTAACTACCTCAAAAAAATGAAAAATAGTTTTGTTTTTGAATGTGTGTCTAATTAGGTCTAGTTTGTGACCATATATCTTTTTTTTCACTTGGATCAACAAAAAAAAATTACATGAACATGTATAAGCATGTATATTTGTAGTAGTTAGTGGCATAAAAAAGGTATAGTTATAAATTAACATAGTTTGAAACCTTAAATTAGTCAAAAAATTATAAAAATCATATTTTTGGAAAGAGGAGAGTATACTAGTCATGATGGTATTAAGTTTTTGAATTTTACCATTGAAATTCATAGTGTATTTGGTGATCGAATTTGAATTTTATTGTTTTTTATGAGAACTCTCAGACTTGGCTGTAGATTGATAAGTCCAACCCTTTGGCTCAAGAATCCAAGCTATTCCTAAGCCAAAAGGCACAATTTTTGAATTCAAATTCAAATATCATGATTACGTTAATAATGTGATCATGTTATTGACTATTTTAGTAACATGATCATGCTAGTTAATAACATGATCATGTTATATATCCATAACACCCAAAAACCCAAATTTGCTCTTTACCTCAAATTTTATATATGATATTATATGTTTTTTATCTCCCTATTAGTGGTGTTATATTATGTGATATGGGAAAAGTACCTAACCTTAGATAGTGAATTAAGGTGTCGTGGTATCATATTGGACTTCAAAAGTTTTATGGGAATTTTAATATGTTGACTTGATACTTATAATTACTTGGTTTTAAGGTGTAATTCATTATACATTTTACGATATAACTTATTTTATGATGAGATGTAATAAAATGCATTTTTTAAACATATGGCCAAAAATTAGCCTTTGAAATACTAAATTAGTTATGCATCTAAAGTAAATTGGAGCTATTTCAATCCCCTTCAACCTAATTGCATGAATATAAAATGTGATTTGTGGGTTGATCAACTCCAATTTCATTAGCTCGCTTGAAGCAAAGAAATATTATTTATCTATATACAAGTTATACATGTATAAAATGTGGTTTTGATCTCAATAAACTTGAAGTCATCAGCTAATGAATTTAAATTTCAATTATTTTAATTATGAAGGTAATTAAGGTCAAAATGAGCCACATAAACCTATTTTAAATTATATATGATATGATTGGAGTGAAATTAACCCTAAAGTCATGTCATATATAATTAACTAAAGTGTTGATTCATTTAATTGAGGAGGCATTTGAGGCCAATTTGAACCCCTTCAACAACAAGATATGATTTGTGGCAAAATTAAGTTTGATTCTATCATGAATTGATCTAATTAGTCAAATTATACAATTAGGAGCATGATTTGGGAAAAATTGAGCCCCCAAACCATATTTATGGCTCAATCAATTGTATAACATGTATGCAACATGTGTGGCTTAATAAACCCTACTTTTATCAAAAATGCAAACATGAAAGTAATTGTCACAAATAGGTGAACAAGCAACTCAAATTTTCTTAAATTACCTTAGTAATTGGACCCTATATTTGATATTTTAAACCCTAAACCTTGTACCATTTAACTTAAACCCTATACCATTTACCTTAAACCTTATTCCATAAGCCCTATACCCCAAACCATTTAAAAGGTAGACCTTAAACCCTAAACCAATGAATTTAGCCCTAATTAACATCCTTTATATATAGTAAGAATTAGGTTCATAAGGATGAACTTGGTCAAAATCACATCACTCATTACCACAATTGACTTAATTAGCTCAATATGTGATGATGTGGGGGATATTTGAGCCCAAAATCACTTTCTTTACTCATAGATATAGGTTTAATGAGCTCAAAGTTACCCCAATCACCATCATGATTGTACCTTATATACCCTAATCCCTAAACTCTAAACCATAAATATAAACTCTTTAAACCTTGAACCAATCATTTTAGCCCAAATTAACATCATTTAGACTAAGAATTAAGTTCACATGGCTCAGTTGGCATAAATAACATGATTGATTGCCCCATTTGATTAATTCACTCAATTTTCATGATGACTGGGTATACTGACAAACCAAAAACACATTATATAGTAAAAAATGAGTCCAAGTGATTCAAATTATCCTTAATTATCTTTATAATTGACTCTATATACCCTAAACCATATATACATTAACACCTAAACCCTAAACCCTAAACACTATACCCTAAATTATAAACCATAAAATTTCCCTATTTACCAATTGATTCAATCCCAATTAACATCATTTATAGTAAGAATTAGGTTCACATGGCATAGAACGATTAGACATTATATATACCATTAAACCTAAACCCTATCCCTCAATCCTTAATCCCTAAAACATAAATTGTAAGACCTATTCCCTAATGCCCACTACATGCTGGAAACTTACATGCCTTATGACATAACTGATTTTATCATGAGATGTCATAAAATGATTTTTTAAATTGATGGCCAAAACTTAGCCTTTGGAGTACCAATCTAGTTGTTCATCTAAAGTAAATTAGGGTTGTTTCAGGCCCATTTAACCTAATTACATGACTATGAAATGTGATTTTAGGGTTGATCAGCTCTAATTTCATTAGCTCAATTGAAGTAAAGAAACATGATTTATTTATATACAAATTTTACATGTATAAAATGTGGTTTTGAGATTAATAAACTTGAAGTCATCAGCTAGTGAATACAAATGTTGATTAGTTCAATTATGGAGGTAATTAGGGTCAAAATGAGCCACATGAACCTATTTTAAATTGTATATGATGTGCTTTGGAGTGAAATTAACCCTAATGTAATGTCATATATAATTAACCAAAGAGTTGATTAATTTAATTAAGGAGGTATTTGAGGCTAATTTAAACCCCTTCAAGAGCAATATATGATTTAGGGTAAAATTAAAAGTTTGATTCTATCATGAATTGATCCAATTAGTCAATTTATGTAATTAGGGGCATGATCTGGGTAAAATTGAGCCCTTAAACCAAATTTATGACTCAATAAATTATATAACATGTATGGATTAGTTACCCCTACTTTTATTAGAATTGAAAACATGAAGGTAATTGTCATAAATAAATGAATAAGTATCTCAAATTTTCTTCAATTACCTTAGTGATTAGATGCTATATCCAATATCTTAAACCCTAAACCCTGTACCATTTACCTTAAACCCTAATCCATAAGCCTTAAACCCAAAACCCTTTAAATTGTAGACCCTAAACCCTAAACTAATAAAATTAGATCCAATTAACATCCTTTATATATAGTAAGAATTAAGTTCACAGGGATGAACTTGGTCAAAATCACATCACTCATTAAACCATAATTAACTTAATTAGCTCAATCTATGATGATGTGGGGCCAAATTGAACCTAAAATCACATTATTTACTCATAGATATATGTTTAAGGAGCTCAAATTTTCCCCTATCACCTTCATGATTGTACTTTATATACCCTAAAACCTATACCCCAATCCCTAATCCTTAAAGTTCCTAATCCCTAAACTCTAGACCATAAATATAAACTCTTTAAATCCTAAACCAATAATTTTATCCCAAATTAACATCATTTAGACTAAGAATTATCTTTATGATTGACCCTATGTACCCTAAACCTAGTCCCTATATCCTAGACCCTAAACATTATACCCTAAATTATAAACCATAAACTTTCCCTATTTACAAATTGATTTAGTCTTAACTAACATCCTTTGTAGTAAAAATTAGGTTCACATGGCATAGACCAATTAGACCTTATATACACCCTTAAAAATAAACCATTCATGCCTTAATACCTAATACCTAAACCCTAAAACATAAATTATAATCCCGAATCCATAAACCCTATGCACTAATGCTTTAATCCTTAATCTATATTAAGTATAATATGATCACATTATTAAATAACACAATCATGTTATTAACTAATGTGATCATGTTATTATTAATATTGAAAAAAATTAATTTTAAATGTCTATGTTTAACCCCAAATGAGTATTAGTAATAATGCAATCACATTATTCTTAATATACACAAAACTCGCTTCTCAATGTGTATGTTGAAGCAAAACCTAGTATCAAGAATAATGCGATCATGTTATTGAATATTGTGATCATGTTATATAACACAATCATGTTATTATTATTATAGACTAATATCACTTTTCAACATCTATTTTAAACCCAAAGCAAGAATTCTATCCCCATAAACATTCTCTATGCACTTCTATGGGACCTACATTACTTGTGTACTTTTGACCACACCTTTGAAAAGCTATAAATTATCCTTGATGTGTGGAAAATCACATTAGAGGAAGATTAATATGTTGAAGAACATAACACTATCTTAATTAGAATATTTGAGAGATTAAAACAAGATACGAATGCACAAACTTCATGGTAGACAAGGTACAAACCCTAATCCTGATGAACTAAATGCCATAGATAATGAGCCAATTGATAATAATGAATTAAATAATGATGAAATTGATCATAATGAATTGAATAATGATGAAATTGACCATAACGAAATGAATAATAATAAAATTGACAATAATTTATTAGATAATGTTGGAATTTTACATTCAAAGTTATAAGTTTTTGATTTTGTTGATGTTGAGTCTATGTGTGACGCTTCACCCCCCATGAATGAAGAAAATTTGATGGAACAAATAATGATGAAATTAAAATTCAAGAAAATTTCATGGAAACACATAATGAAGAAATAAATAATGAATAAAATGTCATCCCACCTCTAAACAATGAAAGCAAATTTTTTTTTGAAACACCCTCTCCACAAATTATCCCATTAACAACACCTTCAAGAATTATGCATAGAAAAGACAAGTAATTAATTAAAGTCGATGCAAATATTTTAAAACCAATGCATGAAAAAATGTTTGATCACCATTCAAAAAGATTGGCTCAACAAATTTGGGATAGTTTCTTTCATATTTTAGATTATGATAGTCAAAGATGTCAATTATTTGTTTCATTGATAAAATTGATTTAGATGAGACCCATAATGTACACATTAGGACTAAGAACATATAACATGGATGATGAAAATAATGAAATTGCTGAAAATATATATGATGTATATCATACTATAAGCCCAAAATCATGCACTCAAAATTATAATGATGCCTAACATATACTTACAACTTGTGCAATAAGTGACCAAACGGGGGGAAAATGAATGGTTTCAAAAATAAGTTGAATACTTAATATAAACAAAAAACATTAATAAAAAAAATTGAAATACGTAAAAGACTTAATTAACCTAATATCAATGAGCTCTGGGCATTCTCTAGTAGACTTATACTAAAAGATAAGACTATAGCCAATAATCTCAAAGAGTTACTTGCTCAATTTTGGAAAGACAATACAAGAGTTTTTCCCAATATAAGAGATGTAGTGAAAAAAAGAGTTAGTTCTCATAATCATGAACCATGTTTGAAACATTTAATGGATATGAATCAAACACAATTGTACTCTAAATTTTTTGAAAAACATCCAAAAATTTCTATTTGTCAAATATATTTTGAGATGGCCAAACCTTTTTATGTAATAATAAATCACACACACACCACTTGTTATAGGCAACATGTTGAATTTTTAATGCAATTTGATGTTTTTTGCCATATTCTTTGTACTTTGCATACTAAAAACATTTTATAGGAGTGTGGCCTTGAATTTCCACCAAAATCAGCCAGGGAATTTATTCCAACTATATTTTACAAAAGACCAAATGGATAACTATTTTATAACAGATCATGTTTAAATGAAAATTGCAGCATTTGTGGTGGATTGCCAAAATAAGAAAAAATATATCCATGAAGAGATTAAGAGTGTAATTGGATAGGAATTAGTTGGTTTAAGCAAATATAAATTAGTGACTTATCAAGTAAAAGATGGAAAAGAATCTAAAATATATGAGTTTGTTAAAAAAAGATACTTATCTCCAAATTTTTGGTTAAATTTAAGGAGAAATTTGATTATGAGTATGCAAGGCACATACACAAGGCTAGATGGTTGGATGAACATTTTAAGATAAGTAAGGATACATTCCCACTTGGTTCAATTGTTTCAATAGTTGAATTTTCTAAAAATTACACATTTAAACCCCAAATGGAAGTTCAATCATAGTATTACAACTCATCACAAGTTATCATATTCATGCATATAACATTCATGCATTCACATGATAGTACAGAGCAATAGTGGAAAATATTAATGGAGTACCATTTATATATTAATAATGATCGAACACATTGTTTAAAGTGTGTGCAAGGTTATTTTTAGAAGTTATATGAACTTTTGAGTCATAGGAACATTAATTTGAATCAACATTACATTTGGTCAGACAATTACACATCACAATTCAAAAATACATGAATGTTTTATTGGTTGAGAAGGATGCACATTTCCACTTGTGTAGAACACATTTGGAGTTTCATCAAGGCTATCCATGGAAAAGGGGAGCATGATGGTGTTGGATCATGTGTAAAAAGAGATATTACAAAGGAGGAATATAAATTTGAAGAGGGTGTTCATTTGAAAAATGCAAAAACCATGGTTGAATGGTGTAATGAGAACATGTGTCATGGTGCTCAACCAAATTATACTATTCATAGAAATTTATGGTTAATGTAGGAAGAACACTTGGAAAAGTATTAAGATTTTATGATTCTAATGGATTTAAGTGACCTCCACTCATTTCATAGCTCAAATTCAAGTTCTTAGACTATTCATACGAGACACATGGCATATTTTTGTTCTACATGCATGGACTTTATTTGGAATGAGTGTGTGTCACAAGAGTGGGTAGATTATTGGATTTCCAAACCTCTAATTATAATCAACACATATTAGGTTCCAAAATTATTATAATTTATAAACATGACACCATTAGATGACTTTGACCATGTATCTAATCTAGTGTAGCTAGGTAGAATATTTTTCATTATGTACAATTTATTCTCATTATATATCTTCACATTGTCACTAAAAATGTTTTTTTATGATACAAGGCATGTTTTTGTAGTTATTGTAGATGAGGATAATGAAGAGGGCATTGATTAATACTTGTGTTAGTGTGTAGGGAGAAATAAAAAATTGACTTCACCAGTTATAGATGGATAAAACATTAACTATCCCACTAGGTTAGTGGTAGTCACTGGAACTTGGTTTTGATGATATCCTATAAAATATTTAGATAAATGGTTGTTTGAAGAGTTTGAAATGCATAGAAAGATATTTTACTATTCAAATTTGATTCTTGTAATGAATATTCAATTACATAAATATCATGGGAGGCCATTAAATAGGAAACTATGGTAAATTTGGGAGTTAGACCATGAAGCTAGTCTTATTCAAGTGTGCAGGACAATGTAGAGAATTCATAATAACAAGGGAAACATAAGCATAACAGAGATGAATTATCATGTGTTAAATAGGAATTGATATTAATCATTACTTTATTAAGGTTTACAAAAAATTTAGAGTAACTTAGAATTAAATCAAACATTAACCATGATAGTGCACACAAGGAGCAAAATAAGAAATATAACAGGTAACCATAACCAAATAATTTATACTGATCTCAACAAAAGGTTCTCTCTCTTCTTCATACAAGCATACATATATATAGTCATTTGCAGTCTCTAACTATTCACATTCTTCTCATACATTGACATAAAAAGAGGAGACTATTTATTTTATACCCTTTTATAAGTTATGGAGGATAAGATAAAATACCTATAATCAATAAATAAATACATAATGCATGAATATTCAAAGAATATCTTGCACAAATTTACTATCCATTTTATTCTCCCAACACTTTCCTAGACTTAAAATGTTGTCTCATCCTGAGACAATGTCACAAGATCATCTGAATGTATTCACACTGTAGAAGTTGAAGACATGGGTAAACTAATAAGATTTACAATAATTACTCAAGGCACCATTTTTGGTTTTCACCTCTTGCACACTACTTAGCCACCCTTTTGGGTTTTCAACTAAATAACATACAAACCTACCACCCTTTTGGGTTTTCAATAGGTTAGCATAATTAGGTGGCTACCCTTTATGAGTTTTCAACCATCCTAGCCCAACTTATCTCACTAATTGTACCCATATACAAAATTATTTACAAAAAAATTAAAAACTTTTGCCTTAAGTAGTAATTAACTTGAAGTAGTTGGAATTACTGTGGAAGAGGACTGGCCATTAGGATCCATGGCCTTGGACTGTATAGCCTTGCATTATTCAATGACTTATTGGAGCTTAGATGGGGGTTTGTAGACTGGAACATTAAGAATCTAAGTGACCTCAGTGTAAAATGGAGATAGGTCACTCTTGTAAGTGTTCTAATTGATCATCACATCCTAAACCATATGCATAAAGATGCACATCAGTGCATATATCTAATGAGTTATTTCAAGTCCAAGTCATCGATGGTACTCATGGTTGCCTTCATATTGTTGACCCTCATCTAGATTTATTCACTTAGTTATTCCAGCTTATCTACATGACATTTGGCCTGGAGACCTATGAATGAACTGCATCATAACTCATGCTACTAGTTGATAAGTCAATCACACACATTATCCCTAGCATTGAGTCCTAAAGATCTCCATCATTCTCATCCACCAATGTGGTTTGATTGTCCATAGTTGTCTTGGTGGTGGCAATGGTAGTGAAATCTATGTTGGAACTGGTGATAGAGTCATCAAGATACTACTTCTAGTCTAGTAGACTTTGTATGACATGATGTGCTTAGATGGATACAACATTTATCATGCTCTAGTATTCTTCCAACAAAGTAATCAACATGGCTACCCTAGTCTTCATAATCTAACCCATTATAATGACTATGTAAAGCTACTAAGCTATGCACCAATCTTTTATGAGCTCAGTAACTAACATCTTAAGCTTGCATTGGTTAGACATCACTTGGTCCTTGTTGCCCAAATAACAAAGTCTAAGCAAGTATCCTCAATCATTTTTTCCACTTCATGAAGGTGAGGCTTCAGCTCCATATTCTCTACCTTTGACTAATCCCATTATTTATCCAAATAAGGAGCCTTCTATGTGATTGGCTTCTAGAAGGCTATGACACCCTCTAATTATTTCTTCAAGGGTAGCCTGGATACATTTAATGAAGCCTCCTACTTGATTACGATTGTGGTTAACATGCTTATAGATGTTGACTTAGGCCATTTCTTATTCTTTTCTTCTACCAAGGCCATGGTTTTGATTTATCTTGTGTGACTTAGGCCTGCACTTGTGATTTAGCTTGTTCATATGCCTATTATTGACATAGGGATTCATCACCATCCTCCTTTTTCTTGGCAACTTCTATGGCCTACTATTCTTGAGCCATTGCATCTTATTTTCTCTTTTCTTCTTCTTCTTCATTTTCCTTTTTCTCTTTCTCCTCTTGTGATTTATTGACTATGTCAACTACTTCATGTGCCTCCTTGGCCACATCTATGGCCTTATAAATGTTAGCCTATATATCCTTAGCCTTTTGTGTGGCCTCAGCTTCTTAAAATTACTATGTAACTTGATGTTTTTGTGTTTCTTCTTTCTATTTTTTTTCTCTTTCTTCCTCACTCACCATTCTATTGCATGAGCTACTTCTTACCTAGAGGCTTATTTCTTTTCTTCTATCAATTGATATAGTGTGATATCTTCAACCTCTTGATCTTAGGGTAATAGAGGTAAATCACTAGGTCACACATTTGAGTTGGAAACTTATGCCTTCTACCTCCCAAGAATGACCAATCTACATTTTGGTGATGGTACAATAGATGCAGGGGCAAGTTGTGCATCTTATGGCATAGTTGGGCTACAAAATGTGCATTCTTCTAATGTGAATAAACCCTAGACATTTTCCTTATGTGAGGCCTGTGCATAAGTATTTATGGTGGATTTTTTTGTCAGAGGTGTAAAAATGACCTTGACTATGAATGTTAGTGTAGGTTATGGTTAGAAGAAATCAATTATGCCCTGGAGGTGATTTTATTCGTATCTAACTATGTCAATAATAATGGAAGGGGGGAAAGATGGGAGGTCCACTCATAGTTCTAGGGGAACCTGACTTTGCATTTGAACTGTGTGTACCACCTTCTAAAATAAAAAATCATTTTCCTCCTCCTTATCATAGAAGTCCCTAGCCATGTATACCATCATAATTTGGTATACTTCTTGCTTAGCTATGACCATCTATAGGAGGTCACAAGAGCTCACTATCTTAGGCACCTTCAGATTGTCCATCCAGGTCATGGTGCTATGTGTCTTTCACTTCAGGGGAGGAGACATCGAATGGTGTTTTGATTTATGATTGCCCTTCTACTACTATGAGCTGGTAGCTTATTTTGGTTATGGCATTGTAGGGACATTTTCACTAGGTAATATAGATTGTAAGGGGATTACATACCTAGCTATGAATGATTTTTTTAGGCCACTTTAGCCTATGAAATGCCCATTATTACAAAGAAGGGGAAAAATTATAAGGGTGATTGTGGTAGCTCATAGATAGTGATAAAAACTCCTTTAGACAGCAGGGTGATAAAGGCATGTTGTCCCAAGTATTACATGAAGTTGGGTGGCACTCGAGGACGTGTTGAGATGAGGTCTAAACACTCCTCCCACTAGGCTTTGAATTTTCCATCATGTGCAAGGGATCTACACTCTTATATCTAGATGAGATTTCAAAACTATTATGCCAGCCAATAATCTATATTAGGGTACACTTCTCCCTCTAGTGACTTCCATTACATAAAGTAGAGCAAGAAGATGCAGAATTGGTATTAGAATGTCTACTTGGGAAATGTGTGACACTTTTCAATGTTTGTGAGTAACTCTTGGATGAAGTACTATGGCTAGTTGAATTATTCATTTCTATGGATCATATGGTGAGTAATGTCCATGACTCCTTTGGGTATTTTCTTGGTAAACTTGGTTTTCTACCAAAATCTTCTTGTGATGCACTCCATTAGGATATTCACTGGCTCATTTGGGATTTCATCAATGGGAATCCCTTTGTTTCCTTACACATATAAATGTCAGACTTCTTGAAAAATGGGGGGGGGATGTTTTTATCTTGTATGGATCCAAAGAATCTCCATGCACAGGGATGCCCAAAGCTTAGGCCATGGCTTATGTATTGATGATAATAGTCTTGTCTAGGCCTAGTATATGTTACCATCATTATACCAGATAAGAAACACTTGTATGATTTCTCCCAAGTCATCAAATATGGGCATGTATAGTAGGCACTCAATATTTTTATTTTGGAAATGGTGGGGTGCTATGAGGGCAAACAGTTGCACAATATCAACAAGATCTAGTCAAAATAACTTCTGCTCAGCTTGGCAAAGGTAGTCAAATAATTTTTAGTCACTGATTTTTTTTTTAAAAAATTTTTCTGAGGGCTATATCGACACCTATGGCCTCTTTTTGAGAATCAATAAGATTCTTGATAAGCTATGAGGTATCCATAGCTACATGAAGTAATGAAATTGGAATACTATCTGATATGTATGGAATATAAGGAGTTTGGCTCTTGATAATTTTAGCTTGGGTAAAATATGCACCAAGATGAAATTATGACTTGATATTTGAACTTAGTTTTTATAGATTTGGTACCTCTTGGACTCCACATCCAAGCCATACTTAGCTGCCCATTCATCTTGAATGCAATGGTGTATATGGCAAATCTATATCCAATCTATCCATTAAGGAAGTTAGTCATTATCGCATGTCTAGAGTTACGTCGGTATGATCTTTGGTATCCATATGAGGGGGTATGAGTAGCTGATGTTGATGAGCCATCAATTTTTTGAATATCACATAAATTGACCCTTAGATCATGCATTTAATTTTGGTGGATGACCATTATCTGATGGATATCTTACTGATGGGATGTTTCCATACCTTTCCTAAACTTTATTTCTTTTAGTCACTCCTCTTTGACATTTTTGATGGCACACGTGGATCCTCTTATGCATGATTGGTGCATGCCATGCTTGGGATTTTAATTCTAAAATGTTTTTGAAGAGATCATCTAAAAACAAATATAACTAGAAAATAAACACACATAACACATGAAAAAATAAGGAAATCCTAATCTACTTGGTGCTACTCAACACCCACTCAATTTATAGAATGAGGTCAATTGACTATTAGTGGTAGGGCTTAAGCCTACATCTATTTACCCACCTTGGTAACATAGTTTCCTAAAGATCTCTTAAAACCATAATTCCTTTTTGTGTTAGGTCATGTATAATATAGGGCCCTTTTCATCATATCAATAACTTATCTAGGAATGCTCTAAAATGAAAGTCATCCAATAAAACTAGTTGATCTTTATAAAATTATTTTTGGTGTAAGTTGCTATCATGCCATGCTTTCTGGTTCTATTTGTGCACTTCCTATGTTTATGATGCTCTACATTTGTATTCATCCATCTTATGTAGTTCAATAAGTCTATTAGTTAGAGACTCACGATTGCCAATCCTCATGATCATGGTGATGCAAAGGATGGGTACTAATTATTCCATCAGCATGATTGCTTCAAGACCATACACTAACTAGAAAGGTGTAAAACCCATGGCTCAATTCTAGTGCATATGATATGCCTATAAAATCATAGGAATGTGATCTTCCCAATCATACCTCTTAACATCATAGATCTTTGTTAGCATTTTACCCAATTCTTAGTTGAAAAATATAGCTTAGCCATTGGCTTGTGGATGATACGTAGTGCTTTTATGATGAGAAATCATAAATTCCTCAGTCAGGGCCTTAATGGTGTTGTTTATAAAGTGCATTTCTCTATTACTGACTAACTTTATAGGGCATCCAAACCTTGAAATGATGTTTTCATAGAGAAACTTCACTGCTTCCTTTACACCATAATTAGGTATTACAACTTCAACCCACTTATAAAAATAGTTTATCACAATGATGATATATCTTGTTTTATTATGCTTGCTTGGTGGATTGATAGGTCTAAAAAATTCAATGCCCCATTATTCAAAGGGACGCTCAACTAACAGAGGTATCAAAATAATTTCATATTTTTGTAGTGGTTTTCCCATGCGTTGGCAAACATCACAACATTGTGAAACTCTGGGTACATCCTAGAATAAATGTGGCCACTATAACCCACTTTGTAGAAATTTTTATGATGTAGCCAAAAAATGTCTTCTTGTGACTCCTTGATATGCCTCCTACAATATTTGAGGTCATTTATGATCTAGAACAACCCTATACAAAATTTCATCCTTCCCCAAGTGATACAGAATCTCATTGATGATGGTATATGATAGGGCTCTAGTAACAAACTAATTCTTATCACGTACTCGATAGTATGAAAGGAAGACTCCTTGTTTAAGGAAGACTCCTTGTTCAAGGAAGTTTTAAATGGAGTCAAAAAATTTAGGAATCATAGAAACATAGAAGAAGTGAGCATTAGGAGAGTTTTTTTATAATTCTTCTAGCTCTTCACCATTAGGAATGCAATTGAGATAGTTTGGTCCCACATTTTTTCTTCTTGGCTTGACATTAATGTATAATTAAAACTTATTAAATAGAATCAACCATCAAGAGATGCATCCTCCTAGCATCAGCTTGTTGACAAGGTGTCATAGAGCTTAATAATCAGTGAAGACTTCAAATGGTGTTGCAAGTAGATAGTGCTAAAATCTCTAGAGTGTGAACATGATGGTCATTACTTCTCATTCAGTGGTTATGTATTTATTCTATGCATTAGATAGTTTTCAACTATAAAAATGAATAGGATGGTCAAGTCCACCATCTCCTAGATACATAATCATAACACCAACTATGATACCCAAAACATCCACGTGTACATGAAAAGGATTGCTCCAGTCTAGAAAAACAAGTATATACATAGTAACCAATCTTTGCTTCAGCTTGATGAAGGTTGCTTGACATTCTAAATCCCAAAAAAAATTTGCATTCTTGCATAGTAAGGATTTTAATGAAGATGAAATAGTTGTATAACCTTTGATAAACTTGTGATAATATCTTCTATGCCCCAAAAAAGAGTGCACTTTGATGGAACTGATACGTGGAGGCATACTCAAGATTACTATGAGTTTTGCTTGATCTAATAGAATGCCTTTGTTGCATACGACATGTCTAATAAAAACACCAAAGGGTGTAAAAAATAATTGTTTCTTCAAATTCAAATTGTTGCATAGAACTTGACATCATTTTAACATTAAATGTAGTTTAAACAATTTTTCTTTGAAAAAGGAGAATATTACCTAATCATCAAGGTAAAATTTTAGAAGTCATGAATGAAATCCTTGAATGTTGTAACCACTACATGAGAAAACACCATAGGTGTATTCTTAAGGACAAAAGGCATGACCTTGTATGCAAAAGAGCTCCATTCCATTGCAAAAGTCATTTTGGCTCTATCTTCTTCTATGATCAGTATTTGATGATATCTACTAAAACCATCCATGAAAGAATAGACTTCATGTCTCATGATAGACTCAAAAACTATCTTTGAATAGAATTGGGAATGGATCATTTACATAGGCATCATTCAAAATGCAGTAATCCCCACATACTCAAATTTCTCTTAATTTCTTGGGCTAGACTACCATGGGGCTTACCCAATCTATCTTTTATATTGGATAAATGATTCTTTCATCCTACATTTTATCTAGTTTAGCCTTTACTTTTAGATTCACATTTGGATTGAATTTGTATGGCCATTTCTTGGTGGGTCATGCACACTCCTTCAATTCAATATGCATCTCACCAAGATCTGGGTCAACTCCTTGAACCTTTAAGAATTTAGTGGGAGAGACGTCTTGATAATCCTTTAGGAGTTATAGGGCTTCCATAATTTTAGCTTCTGTCCAATAGTCATTGATGTTTGCCAATTTTGGGACCTCCTCTGTCCTGATGTTTGCGACATGATTTTTGATAGGTTATTGATAAATGTTGCATTTTTATTCATAAATGGATTCCTATAGCCTCTGCTTCCCTTCCTATTTGGGAATTTGGATGTTAGACATCTTATCTTCTTTAGTAGGTGCTACATTGGTGTTTTTGAGTGGTTTTATAGGTTACTTAAGCTCAAATAAATCATTCAAATATAAATCACCATTAGAATTAGAATCCTTAATGTCATCTACCTCATCTTCTATGTAGTGACATGGTTTTATTAGAGATTATTCTTCAATCTTAGTATCTTTGTACCTTTATAATGTTGAATTAAGATTAGAGGTTGCATTCTTCTACACAGTGGATTCTATTGTGGTGATTAAGTCTTTTACACACCCATGGCATAAGAAGTATTTAAATTTATACAATGCATTATGAACCAAAGGATTTTCATCTTTAAAAATAAAGGTTTGTATAAAATCAATTTATACTTGTGCCCAATGTTTGGTTTCCCTTCTATGATTTTGGTGCATATACCATATTGATGATAATGGATTAAGTGTATAATGGAAAATGTAGATCCAGTACTTTGGTGTCACACATTCCTCATTATAGACTTCAACACATTTATGTATATGAATTTTAGGGCACTCACCTTCTTCAAATAATGTATAATTAGTGAAAATGAATAGTGGCAGATGGAACTTATTGATCATGATATCACATACATTATCCCACTCAAGCCGGTCATGTTGATGAGTTACTCACCATGTCACAACAACTCCCTTAAGGGCATAATTTAGAGCATTGGCCCACTGGTTGATGGTTAGTATATGAACTTATAAGCATAGAATGAAGTCATTCATGTATAAAGACCATTTGTATTGGTCAAAGTTCATGATAACCCCAAGCCCAGTTGAGGGGGTAGGTATCTAAGTCACCACTAATAAATGAAGCTATTTCCCATGGAAAATTACCTTACCTATTTGGCTTTATGTAGTCCTATGTGTGATCTTCAACTTGATAAAGGAAGTCAACTTGTAACTGAGTAGGGGATTTTGTAGATATAGATACACACTCTTTGATGATAAATGGGTTTGATAATAGTTGTATAACTACTAGTTTGGGCCTCCATTATTCTGATGTCTTCAATTATTAAGTGAGCAATGATTGTACATAAGGTCTGACATGCTCATATAGGAAGTTTCATTCAGTTGCACATAGAGCTTTCAGATTATCCTCAAAGTTCACCTTCATCTAACTAGTTTCTTGCATGACGTATCAAGAGTCTAGCTTAGCCAAAATTATGTAAGGCTTGTGCACTTTTTAAAGAGGAATGAAAACCACTTTATCACCTTGGTGATCCTCTAATCAGTCGTGCACTATGTTAATAGTCATCTGACCATCGTATGTTCATTTCTTACCTATGATCACAAGGTAATGTGTTGCTACAGTTTTCATGTTGATGACTTCAAAGTCACCTCACAGTGTTAGTTTTAAAACTTTAATCTCCACATCTTCTAATTTACCAATAAGCTCAAACCTTCCATAATTAGTTAAGCTCATAGTTGCTAGGCTATAACTCAAAATTGGTCATCTAATGGCTTCCCAGGTAGACCTAGGAATCATATTGACCATGCTACCAAAATCAAAGATAACATTTAGAATATTGTAACCAATAACTTCAATATTGATGTGGGCATCAAAATCCTAAAGCTTTTTCCTTTTGATGTATTAGAATATCTTCTCCATCTTTTGTCTCCCATGTTGTGCACATTCTACTAGATTATACATCAGGTTTGTGATGTTTTATGAGATGTCTTCATTACACACTATACTTAAAAGTTTCAAAATATCAGTGAGCACAATGAAAACTCCACCCTAATGCATGATGTGCATGATCTAGACATACATTTGTGCATATGTTTTTGTAGCATCTCTTTTGGTGGTGTTTTGATCTTAGATGTTTTTCAACATCTGCATAGCTTCATACATGAGGCCCATTTCTATAGATGGATCTAGGTATTTATCCTATTTAGATTTTTGAATCCCCTAATCTAGTGGTATTTTGAGTGGGGAAAACCTTTGTCTACATGTTATTATCATGTAAAAACATTTAAAATGCAATTTATTTAGGTTTCACACTCACCACATTCACATTTTGAATAGCCTTATCCTTTCACTATTTCTCCAAGATAGGACAATCTTATGTGTCATGTTGATCAGAGATTTTTTAGTATGCATAGTATGACTACCTTTGAGGATTCATCAATTAATTTTATTAGACATGATTATATTCTTTACATAGATAGAATTGTAAGGGAGGTCATTAATAGTTATTCCCTCTAACATCCTGGTATCCTCCTCTATATCCACCTCAAGTTCCTCCTTTGTTTGACTAGTATCCACCTCTATATCCTCCTTATTATTGCATAGTGTTCCAATGTTGGTGCTATTGATTATTATCTCCAATTTTGAATTCTTGTTGCATAGATGGTGGGGTAAAACTTGTCTATTTATTCTACATTATAACTAGGTTCTAGGGAGCTACATACTAGTACTATGGAGATGGAGGTGTCCATTATGGATCTATTTGGGTGGCACATATTTTATCAACTTTTGGGCATGGGATCACCAGCTTCATTGAAGACAATTGTTCTTTAGTGATGGTGATATGTTTTTGGTGATACCTTCCTTGAGCTCCTATAAAGCACTACAATTATTTTCATCATGGTTATTTGATTTATAGAAGCTACAATACAAATTATATGGGTTCTTAACATATTATTGTAAAATGTGGAACTACATTGTAACATGCCCCATTACTTGGCAGAGTTCATAAAATTCTATCTTGACTTTAGGACAATCATTTTTGTGATGTCCTTATTTTCCTCACTCCATACACCATAGATTCAATTTAGACTTATCTGCCTCATGATATTACTCCATTATTTTCATGAAATCTTGTAATGTATTTTCAATCTTAGAATTGACAATATGGGATTCTCCATAATCCTTAATCTTCTCTACCTACAAGGTAGTAGCTCTAGCATCTAATTTTGTATCATATTGAGTTTGCATGGTGACAAACCTGATCCTAGAGTGTAGTAATTCAATGAACCATGTAACTTTGTCTTTATTTGTTAAATCAAATTCTACCTTATTCATATCATCAAAGAATCTGTGGTCATAATCATAGATCGATTCTCTATAATTTTGTCATATCTCCTTTAGGTCTTGTATAGTCTGACTAGTGAGTTAATTGATCCTAAATTTTATGACAAGCCAATCCTCAACATATTTTAGGCCTACTAAACTTATCTTTGGTAGATAAACTCAAGTGCTCTACTAGATATTGCCCCTACTAGTGTGCACTTTTTGATAGCTTCATTAGTGATGTCATTAGCTTGCCATCTCATCTTACAAGTTAATAGGTACTATTTAAGATCCGTAGACCCATCATAAATGGCTAAGTTTATGAATCTTCCTAGATGAATCATCATGTTGACTGGTATGGATGAAGTTTATTATGCAATTGATACTAGAAGAGGCTATGTTCTAAGTGATCTTGCCTACATACTACTAGGTGAGTTATTATGAACATAATGTTTGTTTGCACTTCCTTTTTGTTGTTCAATTTCAATTAATCCTATGGCCTTCAAAGCCTTTATAATTAATCTTGTATGATTTTTGGTACCCCAACGGGTCACATGTTCTAAAAATGGTCCTTCTCAACTATTACCTTCCTGTCTACCTAGCTGAAAGCTTCTAATAAAATATAAAATATTGGGTTATGGGGATGTGTACTCTTCCAATGAATGGTTATTTATTAAAACTTCTTCTACTATGCTTGAACCTAAATTTAAACTATGACTGTGTTCTATTTATTTAAATAATTTTTCTTCTTCTGATAATACTCTTTCTTATGGATGCACGCTACATCTATCATCTATTTTTTCTACTTCTAAACTATTCTTTCCTTCCTCTTTACACATCTCATCTTCATCCTCTCACTCTATCTGTTAGCATTCATCATATTTGTTCTTCATTTATCCTCTCATTCACCACATATTCACACTCATTCATCATCTAATCTAATACTAATCTTACCTTTACTCATAGCTACATGGGTATTCTTCTATTTATTCCATTTATTCTATTGTTGTAGTTCCCATTTTGAATCCAGACTTTTCTTCTGACTCTACTTCCCTCATGTCTCTATTTTAGATTTAGGTTCAAACCTTACTTGTCTATCCATAATTCATAATAATGTTTTACAAATTCCCATATACCCAAAGTGACTAATATATATTAGCTAGAGTAGGCACCATGGCCTTATCCATAACCAACATCTATATTATGAGAGGTAGTCGCTACAAAAAATGTCCTCTAATTCTTTGGAAAAAATAGTTGTGTGTAGCTTCAAATGATAGATATCCTTGTATTAAGAACTTGGTGATGTATTCATCTATGGTGGTGGTAACCCAATAGTATATTACTCTTGTCCAATCAATTTTTAGTTTCAACAACTGGTCTATCTTCTCTTCAGTCCAGGTAATTATTTATTTCATTCTGGGATTGAAGCAATAGTATTCTAATCTTGCTAGCTAATTATTATTAGTTTAGGTAATTTGCACCATAAATTTTCATATATTTCTCCATAGATGTGATCTTGAATAATTTCACTAGTGGTAATACCAGCCCTTTTAGATTTTTATTTTACAAAATTCCATACTTTTTGATCTAACCATGTTTCAATGTCTTGTTTCCCTAGTAACCATCTTAGCATAGTTTCCTCTAGAAGGAGTGTTTCCATGCTCACCACAACATTGTTATTATAGGTTCTTGATGCAATATAACATGTTAAGGATAAGGATAGCTAATTCTTATTCAAGTGCTCAAGATAGTATAGAGGATAGGAAAATGAAATATCATGTATTAAATAGGAATTAAGATTAACTAGTACTTTATTAATGTTTAACGACAATTTGGAGTAAATTATATATAATTAATCTAAAATTAACCCTGATAGTGCACACAAGGAAATAAATAATAAATAGAACATGTAACCATAACCAAATAGTCTATATTGATCTCAACAAAAGGTTCTCTTTCTTCTTCATACAAGTGTACATATATATAGTCATTTGCAGTCTTTGACTGTTCACATTTTTCTTATACATTAGGACCAAAAGAGGAGAATTTTTAGTTTATATCCTTTTACAAGTCATGGAGGATAAGACAAAATACCTATAAGCGATAAATAAATACATAACACATGAATATTTGAAGAATATCCTATGCAACTTTACTATCCATTTTCTTCTGCCAATAATACTATCAAGGTTAGAGCAGATCCTAGTGGTTAGTTAGATTCAAATACATAGGTATGTTGAATTTTCAAATGTATATGTAATAATTTTTACCAAATGTTTTTTAATTTATAGGTAGTACATATAAATTTCTTTTTTAATTACTTACTAACAATTTTTTATAGGTTAGTGGTGCCTAATAAGCTTCCACCTTCATGTGGTTGGCAATATTAGTAGATAATTATATATTATTAAATATAAGAGAATCTTAGGTTAGACATGATAGAAGTGATATATTCTTAGGTGGAGGTCCTGGAGGTATAAATGGCAGTTAGAGCTCATGAAGTTACTTGTTTAATGCCAAGAAGTTGTATTTTTAGACCTATCACTGTAACTTATCCAACAAATTGCTCTCAAAGGTTCCACCTGAGTGATTTAGGGTGAAATTATAGGGATTAAATAAGAAGGATATGGATTTAATGGTTCATAAAAATGACTTACAGGTTTTTTTATGCATGTTTGAACTTAGGCTAATAAATTGCATATTTCTTATATTGGGAAGGGCATTCTTGAGGCCAAAATGGGTGGTAGGTTTATCAATCATTCCTAATGGGAGGATAAGAACCTATTAATATACATTATAAAAATCCCCATATATTTTGGAAGTGTCATTTTTAAATTAGGAAGTATCAAAACTATAGTTCTGAAACCACAACTTAAATTTTGACAACATTTATTGTCAGTGTTTCTGCACTCCTAAACAATAGTGAAAATAGAATTACAGGTGGATTTGAGAATTTTAGTAGTGTGATAACATTTAAATTACCTATTTATATGTGATCAAAGTGATATATTATAAATTGGAGGTCCTGGAGGTAGAAATGGTCATTGGAGCTCAAGAAGTCATTTGTTCAATGCCAAAAAGTTGCATTTTTTACCCATCATTGCAACTTATCCATTGGGTTTCTCTTGAAGGTTTCACCTAAGTCATTTAGGATGAGATTATAGGTATTAAAGAGGTAATTGGGGTATAAAGGTTTACATAAATGAAATATAGGCTTCATTTTATGCATGTTAGAACTTAGGCTAAAAAATTGCATTTTTCTTATATTGGGAAGGACATTCTTGAGTCCAAAATGGGTGGTGGGTTTTTAAATCGGTCCTAATATGAGGCCAAGAACTTGGTCCTAGATATTATCCTCCCCTTTCAAATTTTTATCAGTGTTAGGTTTTGGTTAGGAAGTATCAAAATAATAGTTTTACAACCACAACTTTAACTTTGATACCATTTATTGTTAATGTTTTTGCATTCCTGAATGGTAGTGAAAATGCACTTTTAGGTGGATTTAAACATCATGGAGGTGTGATAAAATGTAATTTACATATATATACATGATCTAAGTGATATATTCTCATGTGGAGGTTTTATAGGTAGAAATGGTAGTTGGATCTCAAGAAGTTGCTTGTTCAACGCCAAAAAGATGCATTTTTGGACCCATCACTGCAACTTGTCCAACTTATTGCTCTAAAAGGTTCCACCTAATTGATTTGGGGTGTGATTATAGTAATTAAATAGGTATGGTAAAAATCTAATGGTTTAAATAAATGACTTATATGTTTTGTTTTATGCATTTTTGAACTTAGGCTAAAAATTTGCATTTTTCTTGTATTGGGAAGGGCATTCTTGAGCTTGAAATGGGTGGTGGGTTTATCGATTGGGCCTGATGGGAGGAAAAAAAACATTAATAGATGTTAAATACCCCGCATAATGTGTTTTAAGTGTCATTTTTTGGTCATGATTAAGCTCTTGGCATACATAAATTCTGAGTAAATCTAAAGTAAGGGTTTCATGAGTAAAACACCTCTAAAACTAAAAAAAATGAATAATAAGGTCTAAAAATTTGTTATAAAATAGAGAACGGATATTATAACTTATTAAAATTATTATTGGGTTGAAAATATGTTTTTAATTTTAGGTACAAAGGACTATTTTTATGTGTGCCTGTAGAAGACCATTTTTGAGAAAGTTGTGCATAAGGTAAGATGAGATTTTGGTTGATTCGAGTTATATAAAATTGGGTAAGGGTTAAAATATGTTAAAATAATAATATAAATATAATTTTAAGAGTTAAAAACTCTATTTTGATAAATCAACCTATTGGAGCAATGACTAGGTCTAGAGACCTAGAAACTTAAAAAGATAGAATTTGATAATGAGAGCTCAATCTCTTAGAGACCTACAGTTGGTTGATTTATTTTAAGTTTTGAAACATAAATAAATCCTTGAAGTTTCCTAATACTTATACAAAGTTTCTTAAATAATATTTTTTAAAAGGAGAGTAGATTCGAGATATTGGTGACTAGTTAAGAGCAGACCTAATGAGTAATTGACTAGTTTAAAAGAGGATTGTTTGAGAGTGGATTTTGAATCGATTTGATGTTGTAATTATTAATTATCTTAGAGCATATGAATAGGAATTTCATAGCCTTATTAAGAATAGAAGAGGAAACTATGCATTAGGTAGCATTAGGGGATGATAAAGGGTTTTGGCCAAACATAGATCATTGTCTTACGAGTGAATATTTTATTTCAAGTTAGTAAGTTTTATTTTTATAAGACTAAAGAAATTATAGTCAAGACTAGGCATAAGTTCATATTACAATTTTAGCAAAGCTGTAAATATAAAGAAGTAGACCATCTACATGGTCACCAAAAGGATTTGAGTGTAGAAGAGGTATTGATAGAGATTACTTGAGAGGTGAGGGAAAATATAAAGGAACAATAATCATAGAAGGCATACAAATAGTAGGCCTAATTTAAAGGAAATCTAGTCAAAAAGGCATTAGATCTAGGTAAAGGTGAAATATCAGGTAACTTATAGGTATAGGTATCTGAGTGAGAAATTTACAAGGATTTAAGATTGATTTTATGTCTTTGCATTATAAAAGTTTGAACACGATTGATAATCAATTTTAAGTGAAATAAAATTGTGTTAATAATCAATTGAAAATTTGTAAATGGGTGATGATAAATGCAAAATAGATAAGAGTGTTATTAGTCATTTTCACTACACACAATCAAATAAAAACTTAAATTTTTGAAACTATGGGAGATTTGAGATTTATAGCATTGAAAAGAACAATTTTTTAATCCTCATTTGTGTACAAAATTAAATATGAGATCTAATAGATAATAATTTGGAAGATCAAAAAAACATTATACAATAACATTTTAAATTAAAACCGAATATAAATTAGATAGATTTACATGATAGGTATACAATATAGGCATATGTGTACAATGTCAATAATACATAGATTGCCATGATAGGAATACAAAAAATTACATCTACCAATATAGTATCTAATGTTAGGTGAATGTCATATATGCATATACAATGCCAAAAATGTGTAAATTTCCATATAAGAATACAAAAAAGCACATTTCATGTAAGATATCCTATTCATCAAATAACTTTCCTCTCTTTGCCTTTCTCAAAGAAGACTCTCCTTGAGATGCCCTGTTGGTAGATGTAGATACTTCTAATGCCTTGGATTGCTCTAAGGTCTGACTATGGGTCCTACACTTATAACTCTCTTGCAGTTGAACGTATTCAAATAAAAATATTATTATAAAATTAACATAAAATACATTCAACCAATTTTTAATAAATTAATTTTAAATTACAATAAAAATCATTGAAACATGCACTTACTGCAAGCTCACAGTCTTGCTCAATCTATTTCGATGCTCAAACTAGTCAGTGGTAGGCTTAACTATTCGAATAGGCATATGAAATAGGGATGAAACATGAGAAGTTGCCATACTAATCATCTGACTAAGACTATTAGATGTCATAGGATAACCATTTATACACAATACATTCACATAAGTTATATTTTCCCAAAGTATGTAGTAAAATAATTAAAACAACTCTATTTTTACAATTTAAAATTACAAGTTAATATGTACCTCTGTCAGTGCTTGTGTAGATGACATTGCAGTAGCAATGCCTATATCTATCTCATCTTACAGTGATGGAGGAGTGTCTACTTGAGCCATCAACTGTTCATGTAAACAAGGTCTGACTTAATTTTTTATAAAGTATCAAATATATATATGGGAAGTATTTCTCAATGTAAACCAATATATGTATGGCAAGGTATTTCAATGTGCATATCATGAAAAGATAATGTAAACCAAGAATCATGGAAGTGTAACTACCATGAAATGTGCAATGGACAAGAATAAAAAGTAGTTTTCTTGTTGGAGGTAATATATAAATTATAATACATGTAGGAAGTATGAGTGCAAGAGTATGAGGTGGAAATAATAGTATCACTTTGAGAAGGTAGAGTTATGGAGAGAAAAGGAATAAGAGACATATCAATAAATTTATCAATATTTATAAAGCTTCTTTGGATAGGTTAAAATGTAAATAATTGTCTAGTAGTTTATAATCAATCCTATGGTGTTCATATATCTAGTCATAGAATATTCAAGTTAGTAATCTATAGGTTCAAAGTGGTGAAACCCAAGTTTCAATACGCTGTCTTTAGGCACAGTCAGAAAGAGGAAAACATAGTCAGTTTAAAGTTCATTATAAATGATTTAAAGATGTGTAATGGATAGAGGATATATATGAAATGAATTTAAACACATTTAAAGTCTAAATACTATTAATAAAGTGAAAAATACATGGGAAAACTATATACAGTCTAATTAGTAACAATTCTGAGTTTGCATAGTCATAAAGAAAGACCATATAGAGTTCTTGAAAATAGAGTTGAGGATTTAAGGTATTGTGAATGTTATGGGATATTGTTTTTCCATGTGTGAGGTTCTTTTAATTTCTCTCAAATGAAGGTAAATGGTCTGAAGGGTTTATTTTATCTTATTTGTTGACATAGTCATGTTAGAGGGGTACAAAATTCTATAAAACTACATGTTGGGAGTGATTTAGTATTGAGAAAGGAAAAGTAATAATTTGAGAAGATGTGTGAGGTAAGGGTATAGTCATTTCAAGCCTTATAATCTTTTATAAGGGTCAAAATGTCATTCTATCTCATTTATTATCCTCTCAGGTAGGTGCAGGACTGAGACAACACAAGTTAGGGTTTGAAATTGAAAAATGAGATAACAAGTGATTTAACTAATGAAAAGTCATTAAAATTTGTGGATAGGTGTATTATATGGGAGGAAGAGGATTTTTAAGGTTTAAAATTTATTTGTGTTCATATGTTATAGTTTTACAGTAAATAGCCTTGAATAAAGCTTAGGAGACCTAATTAGTCTTGAGTGGTGTTGAGTTAGGTGTTCTCCAAAGAGATTTAAATTATGAAAGTTTGTGTGGAACTATGTGACATAAATAGGTATTTGAATGTGGGTTTGGTTTGGTTGGGATATTTTTAATTTACTCAGAACAAGGAGGTTTGCCTCAAAAAAGGCTAGTATAAGGAAGGTGTCAAAGAAGAATGAAGAGTTAAGTGAAGAGTTGAAGCTTGGGGGTTGTGTGGAATGGTTGGATGCATGAAATGAGATATAATTAAGTAGGCAGATGTATTATGAGTATTTTAGAATTACAAAATCAAATTAGCATGTAGACCTATGAAAACACATAAGAATATTGTCAAGAATGGAGAAAGGATAAAAAGAGAGAACATGAAAACAAAGTATGAACTGAGGAGGTTGATGTTAAAATGAAATATTATAGAGGTAGTTGATTATTAAAATGAATTCAAGTAGAGAAGGAGGATTAAGTGAATACAAGGAGATTTAAGATCCATTGAGTAAGAGTGAATAAGAAAGACCTAGTAAAGCAAAGTGATCAAAGAGATAAAGAGGTTGAAGACAAAAGACAAAAAGGACAAGAAAAGATCAAAGCTGGGTATTTGGTAGAGGTAAGTGTTTGTTTCCATCCATAACAAGGAAGCTTGTTGAAACCTCTGCATCAAGATCCTTGATAGATAAATTTAAATTAAACTTACAAGAAAAATATACATAGACTAAATGTACATAGAGCATAAGATTAACTTGAAAATTTACCTCTGTATAAGTAAAAGGTGTCATCCTAACAAAAATAGATGCAGTAGTGGATGGGCCAACAACTAGATTAAAAAATGTAAACAATAGCTGCATCAAATCAAATGTTATAACTGTTGACTATGATGATGAAGGCACCATCATCTCTTAGGACATAAAAAATGGCATATTTATTATTTAATTTATATGTAAATTAATTATTAGCTGAATTTAATTCACAAATATATCTTAAATTTAACATGACATTTATATGAAATATACCTGGATTTGTGTAGTGGCTAATATCTACACACCAAATGTGCATGCTAAAAACTCATCACTTATAAGTATATTATCCAATCCCTCTGAACCACTAGTGTCATCATCATCAAAAGGTCCAATGCACATAGCTCTATAATAACTACAAAGGTAGGGTTGGATATGCACACTAGGTGGAATATCTCTAGCATCGATATATGGGAGCCTACTCGTATGTTGAATGAGTGTATCAGTGAGTGAAATAAGTGTATATAGAGTTTTGATCTCCATAACCTATTTAAATACATAGGGGATGTCAAGATCAAGTGGATTTTAGATATGGATCTTTGCAGGCTGATTAGGTGCATGACATGCACTTAGTAGATCCTGTGCAGAGCCTTTACCTCAACCATGAAACTAACTATAATCAAAATAGTTTAGAATCTCATTGAGTAAAAATTCACAGTAGAGTTTATTCAAAAAATAAAATAGGACCTCATGGTTGTTACACGATGGATAATCAAACACCATCCACCATCAGTCCTAAAAATTGGTCGTGATTAAATTATGTTGGTAGTGATGGATTGGAAAATGTTTTGCAATTACCAAAAAATGGTGCATTGATGGCTGGGTCAATGAATAAGGCACAAATGGAGGATTTGATATGTCTTTGTTCTTGACCTCAAATGCTAACAATTTATCAACATAATAAGCCCTACAACTATCCTGATATTAATCCCATCTATCATTATGACTCATTATAGAGTTAATTTGACCTAATAATGTCTCTAAGAATTGGCTACATAGGTGTGGCGGGTGTTGGTAGAAGTGGGATCCCTCATTCTCCCAATTAATTCTTCAATTTCAATTTTATTTTTCATAATGTGGTCAATTAGACTCTCTTAAATACCTGGGAAATTTTGTGCAACTATAGGAGGGTTAGGTGGAGGGATAGGAGGAGGAACAAGAGGGTTAGGTAGAGGATTATAAGGAGGAATAAGAGAGTTCTGTTGAGGGTTAGGAGGGTTAGGCAAAATAATAGGAGGGTTAGCAGGATGGGCTATTCAAAATAAATAAATCACCATTAAAAAAATATTAAAATTACTAAAAAATAGGGTTAAATAATGACAATAACTAAAATTTAGGGTTAATAAGTGTATTTTTTTAGCACGTACCTCTTTTATATGGTGGCATAATTGATTAGCAGCTACCTGGGATGAATTATAGTAAGGTTTAGCCTCTCTCACCCAAAATGTGATCGTGAAATGGTAAGGTTAACAAAGGAGGCTTCAATGAAAAATTATTGATTTTGCATTCAAGTTTTGATTTTTATTTTTTTGGTTACATAGGTAACATAAATGTGTTATTAATATGATCATGTTATTCAAAATAAAAATAACGTGATCATGTTATTAATGTGATCATGTTATTATTTTAAATAACATGATCATGTTATAGCTTGGTAATTATTTAGACATAATTTAAATAATGTAATCAAATTAATTAAATAAAATGATCACATTATTTAATAACATGATTGAGTTATTGAAAATGTCCATAGAATTGTACCCCAACTCTATGTACTTACCCTTTAGCTAACTAGAGTTGTCCTTCTTCATTCCTGGGATCATTTTAGCAGCTTTTATGTTTAACTAGATAGAATAATTACATTCTCCATTACTCCTTTACTTTCTCATTTTCCCCCTATTTTCCATCATTCCCCTCATTTTCCATTTTATCTTCTTTCTTTAATTTTTGGTTAAAAGTGAAAAAAAACCCATAGAAAATATTTTTTCTTGTAAATAGTTACAAATAGTTTTTTCCTTGCTTTCCTTTTTTGGTTTTCAATAAAGGTATCTCCACCTGATAATAGGAATTGGACTTTGTCCCCATGTTTTTGACTTATGTGATGACTCTATCCCCACACTATTGATTTAAAGTCCACATTTTTCCCACTGATAATTTTTTTGGCCAATAGGATCAATGACCTTGATTTGCACAACTTATTTCTGAGCTTATTTATGTGTATTTGCATCTAATTTTCATCTAGTGGATAAAGGGATAAAAGTGGTGTATATATACTAATTTGGTGCTTTTTTAGATGTGATTTGAGTCTAGGCTAACTCTAAGGTGCCTTGAGAATAAGAAATATGTTTGTTGGGGTTGAAAAGAGCTAAGGGACACTAGGGTGGTCCCTTGGTCATAAGCACACCAGACATACTAGTGTCCAAGAGGCAAAAATTAAGGCACTAGGGACCTATATGTCTAGAGGGGGACTAATTTTGAAAATTTTAAGGATGGGTTATATCTACACAAGATCTGGATAAGGATCAAAAGAGGCCATAAGATAGGTCTAGGGCTAAGCTAGGGGTAGGCTGGTCTCAAGTGACACTCATTGCACTCAAGTGACATTTTATATGACTACATCCCCCCCATTTATTCTATAAATGCAATAAAGTGAAATGACTAGGATAAAGGAAAAATGAGCATACCTAGACTTACCTATGAGGTGAATCCCATGAATCTAGTTTGAGCGTGTGAAGTGTGTTCTATTACATATCCTAAAAATGAAACATGTATGAATTATTACTTAATTAAGGAATATAAAAAGTAAAGGAAAAATTGAGTAAAGAGATAAGAGAGAGGAAATGAATGAATACACCTTTTTGAATACATGAACCAATGCAAAAACTTGGTGTTATCTTATGTGTGTGTAGTTGGTGATTAAATTAGTGAATAGCTTGGATTGAGTCGATGGCTTGCTCAATCCTCATGTGTGGGTGGATTAATAACTCAATCCAATTTTGAATCCATCATTGCCCACCCTTGTTTAATTGATCATAATCTATGAATAACTTGGATTATACTGATGGATTATCTAACCCTCTCATGTATGTGGCTCAAGAACTTAAGTAGAATATAACTCAATCATTGCCTACCCATGTGTAATAGATACATCTATGACTAAATCTATATGATGTAATTGAAGCTATGCGATAAAACTAAAATTGTGTAGGATAGCTCTAGGTCCACATAGTAACTCTAAAATATAAAATACATCAAATTCCACTTCGGCATTCGAGAATGTAGCTTAGGGACTATGGATAAATCTTAACCACTACAAATAGAATAAGGCATCAATCTAGTTTAAATGGTGTCTGAAGTATACAATGTGGATAATGACATGGATTTATTATTCCATCAAAGATGAGTTGGTGTAAAAATGATCATGTGGGAACAATGTGCCACACACATGCCCCCAATTTTGATATTTATGTATATAGATTCTATACTAAGTTGTAGAAATATATGTCTATGTAAATCTAAAACTGAAACATGAGTGATCATGCCACACATGATTCCCCCAATCTGATCAAACTTGTATGATTATGTGCATAATTGATAATAAACTAAGTATAATTGATAATCTGTGATTGATACTATGCAAACCTAAACTGTAAGTATTGTACCTTCTAGCTAATCTAGATTATCTTATTGGATTATATTCACCTACATACACATAGAGAAATCAAGGTTGGATTAGATACACATGGAAAGACATGTTCAAATTTACACATACATAATCAATAAGTCACACATAAGAATATGGGCACATGTCCAAAGCATACATAAAATGAAATGAAGTGTCTTAGATCCCTAAAACAATGAAATATTAAAATACCCTCAAGTAGATGTAGAAGCAAAGAGACACAATCAAATCTAAACAGAGAAAGCTAGAAATGAAATTATGCATAAACATGTGGTATAAATCCATATAAGAGAAAAGAGGTACATAAACTAAGTCTATAGTAGTAGTATTCATAAAAAAATTAGTATAGTAGAGAGTAATATAACCTGGTAGACCAAAATCTATGTATAGGATTCCCCCAATGGGTGAACGTATCAATGTTGAATCTATGTATCTATGCATATGCCCCTAGTGAGTAGATAATAGTGAATCTAGATCTATGTGATGGACCTGAGTCCTATAAGATTCTGTGAACACTCAAAGAGAACAAGTGAAGTATGTATGTATGATAAAACTGAACTATACTAACATAGATAACATATGTAGTATCTGGAAAATATAAATAATGTAAACATGGAAATGCATACAATATGAGATTTTATATTTTGTAAGCAATATTTGAATGGTTTTATATTATGAACATATTATATTATTTTTTAATTTTTTGAGTATATAATCTATGCACAAGCAATAGTGAAAATGAAACTATATACAAGGAGCAAGGTATGAGGAGATATACTACTAACTGATGAGTCTTGTAAGAGACTTACAATCAATGTGTCTTGTATCAAATAACATAAGATTGATCATGCATGATGTGTAATGAGGTATCTGAGATATGATAATTATATCTACTAATTGATCTATAGTTGAAACAACCTATAAAGTGGGGTTATAAATCTATGGATCTGATTGAACTAGCTTGTGAACTATGGGGCTCTTAAGGACCCATCTGGTATAAGAGGCTATAAATGGATTGGATTTTATATGTTATAATATTAATCTAAGTGGTAATGGGGTAGATAGATATTCTATAAAATCCATAACATGTCTATGACATAGGGATCTCTCTAATAAAGGTTTTTGTGGAAGAGTTTGCATACATGGTAATGTTATAGGAGTAGACCTCACCTGAAATGATGGATCAACTGATATCTGAATTATGCTAATAGGATTTATGTTTAGAACTGTAACTAGTAAATGCTATATAATTAGTTGTGGAATAGGTAAAGGATACTCATATGAAAGGCCCTCAACTGTAACCACCTAATTAACATTTACATATTTGAGACATCTATATATGGTATATGGACTGGCTTAAAGCTATTATATCCAAGCCCTACCCAATAACATATGAAATGTGCCTTTACTAGGTAGGATTATGAATTTTTTTTCCACATGTGTGGGACCAACCTATAATAGAAGTAAAATATCCCCATTGTAACTTTAGACATTCCCACTAAAGCCATGAATAATTATATCTACATGAGAAATATCCTAATATAAATATCCCCAAGTGATGTAAACGTGTGATAGTACACATATTGATGTTTGACCCATTATCAATCATGACAATGTGAATAAAATGATGATCAATGTAGGCTTATACAAAGAGTGTGTATAAATATATGTCATTAGTAACTATCTCTTGGTTTGAAAAGATGATGATAGGCCTAGTTGGCACTATAGTATGATACACACTAATGATATTATATAGAGGGTGTGTGTCCACTATATGAGTATGATAAGATGTGGGTAGTGGCTATGCCTAATATGTATAATGAACACCTAAAGTTCCTATTGTCTCATTAGTTGTATGTTTTGGAAATGAATCTAAATATATTTTCATTGCTTTTATTTCTATTGGTTGTACTTTGGTTGTTTCTATAGGATTTCCCACATCAATGATATTATCATCCATCAAATTATGTATCTTATGTCATAAATTGATGCATCTATTTATAATATGTCCTAGTTCCCTATTATGGTTAGAAAATGCATTGACATCATAATTATTTTGAATAGGCCTAGTCATATCAACCTATTTGATGGGAGGGAGAGATATGACATTTCATTCCAAGATTTGTTAGAGAACATGTGCTAGTGATTGAGGAAGAGTTACAAAAAATATCCTTGGAGGAGATGATAGGACCATGAAAGGAGGTGGTTCTAAAGTTGCATCAATTTTTTTTTTAATCATTCATATTCTCATTGGCTTCACCTTGCATGGGGGATTATTGGAACTCTTAGTATTTGAATCTAATCCAGTTGTGTCATTTAATTTTTCCATGGAGAGAAGCTTGACTTATTTCTCTTTCATTGTATGAAAAATATATGTGAATGATGGAAACTTCTTGAATAAGATAGATTCGTGCAATGCTAGTAATAAAATCTATTTGAATATGTCTTGTAGTTCTTTATTTTTCATGGGGAGAGTCATCTTTCCTAATATAGTTTTATACTGCAAGACATATTCAACTATTGGCTTATTAGATTTTTGTTTGAGTTATGAAACTTGAGCATAAGAAACCTTAACACTGATGTTGATTGAAAAGTGTGCCAAAAACATATCTACCAATAGATTGAATGTTGTGATGGACTAACAAGGAAGATTATAAAACCATTGCAATGCATAGTCCTTTAAACTATGAGGGAATAACTTATTGAGGAGCCAATCATTGGACATAATTTAATCATGCTATGTGTAAATCTCATAGATGTTATGGGTCACCCTTACCATCATACAAAGTAAGCTTGGGTGACACAAATATGGATGTCAAAAGAGTTATCTCTATATGTTGTGCCAAAGGTGTATGTATAATAACATGAGAATACAAGGCATGTGATGGTTTGGTGTTACCCTAATAAAGATGTAATATATTGGAATGTAGAGAATAAATATCATGCATGAAGGATTATACATAAGGATAGGAGGAATGTGTACTAGCCATAGGAGGTGTTTCCACTGGTGAAGGTTGTCTAGTTATAACATGTTTTTGTAGAATATAAGTTTCCCCCATAGTAGGTGTAATAATGTTAGCATTTGTGGGGTGAGATGATTGACCAAGTTATGTTTTATTACTTTCTAATATAGCTTGCAAAAAAATTTCATGATCATGGGGTTGTTCCTAAAGTCTTTCTTTGAAACTATGTAAGATTTCATCCTTATCGACTATAGAAGTGTGTCCCAAGTCCTATCTTGTGGATCATTGTTATATTGGTTGTATTTCTCATGTTTTGAAGTATTATCATTGAAGTTCACATAATTAGGGTGTGAAAGATCAATACGGGAATTGGTGACTAGTCCTTTATCCATGGCACAAGCTCAAATGGAAGGAATTTGGGTATGCTCAATAGGATTACCAGTAAGCCTAGCATTTCTTCTTAAAGGAAGAGATATAAAAAATTTAGATGGCATATAAAAAATAAAATGAAATAGTGCTACTAAAACAAAATATATGAAATTTGAAAATCCTAACACAACTAATGGAAATATAAAAAAGAAGGATACAAAGACTAGAAGCATTTAAGTTTAGGGTTTTGGGAATTATTTGAAGTAAGTTAGGTTCACCAAATGATTTATATTTATAAAGGATTATGGAGTTTAAAAACCTAGGTTATTAAAGGCATAAAATAATAAATTAGAGGATAAATATGCAATAAATATAGCCACTAATTTATACAAGAATTGACCTAATCTAATTATTCTAAAAATAGTAATGAATCACACAAGTACGTACTTAGCTAAAAATTGACTAAGATAAATGAATATGAGGCTAGAAATTGGTTGAAAAGTTTATTAGAGTGTCACAAGATGTACGTAGGTCTTAGAATCTCTCTTGGATAGTATTGCATTGCATTAGTGTCCTCAAGGGGGTGTCAATGTCCTTTGCAGGTAGGGACTATGATCTTCTGGAAATAGATTCACCTAAGTTCAAAACACCTATGCCTATGTGGACGAGCTCTGCTTCACTATCTGTGACCTATTTTTTATTGATTTAAGAGTAAAAACCTAGACCTCCATGTTTTTAGGGTATTGAAAGAGCACAAGTAAAAGAATGTGATGTTATATGGGTAGTCTAGATGTCCTCAACACCCTACTATGTTAAGAGTTGCCTATATCCCAATACCTCGAGAGGGGATCAAGCCTGATGTAGTTCTCCCATTCTAAGTATTTGTGCAAGTACAAATGAATAATATTATAATTATTGGATTGAGTTCTTTGAGTGTGACTTAAGGCTATAAATTTGAGTAAATTGAGCTTAAGACTATTGTATATGGTTGTATGTAAGAGTAGGGTAGAATAGGGATCAATGGCATTAATTTGTATAACTTGTTTATGAGCTTGTTTGTGTGTATTTACATCCAATTTTAATCTAGTGGGTAAGGGGATAAAAGTGGTGTATATATATTGATTTGGTGCTTGTTTAGATGTGATTTGAGTCTAGGTCAATGCCTTGAAAACTAGAACTATGTCTGTTGGGTTGAAAATAGGTAAAAAACACTAGCACATGTATGCATCTAAATTTGCTAGCTTTGTTTCTCATCACTATTATTATTATTCAACACTAACATCACTAATTTCATCTAATTAATCTTAACATTAATCCATCATCCTCCTAGTAATTTGTCTAACACCCCCTCTTCACTCTTCTACATCATACTAACCTTATTCACATCCCACAAAATATTAATCCTTTTATTATCCCACTTATTAATATCCCATTTACTTAAATAACCCTTCCTACACCCACTTTTCATTTTAAAATTCCATTTAATCCCCACTTGTCCACTTGCTAATTTTAAATTTCTAAAAAACCTACCCACCTATCCCATAGGCACTCCTACATACGCAGTACCTAGTCTCAACCTAATTCTCCTATAAACCAAGATAAACTCACACTAAACCCCATTAGAATTTTTAATTCCATAAAATTTCTCTCCCTTCTCTCTGTTTAAACCCACCATCTCCTTCCATTTGGAATAATGAGTTGAATATGCAAGAAATCCATGTTGATCGAATCCACTATTTAATAAAGTTATCAATTAATCCATGCAATCCAAGTCTTGATTCAAGTTAATATCATGTTTAAATTATGAGTCTGTACGCAATCGATGATCATTTAGTCTTTTTATTCTCTTGAATCTTGTTTGGAACATTTAGCTTTAGACTCATAATGTTGGTTTTTAATGTTTATTTATATGCATTATGATCTATTGGATCCAAATTATGAAGTAGATTATAAATTCAAGTGATTTTGAATAATTTTCATAATTTATGCAATTTATCAAATTTATGACCTCACCTATGATTTTACAAAATTGTTACTCACTAGTTATGATTTTTCAAAATCATATTTAATAAACCCATTATCACCTATTACAAAGGAAAAATTGTAACTTAGGTCAATGCCCCCATTTTTGATTTTGTACCCTTTTATTCCTCTTGCTAATAAATTCCTAATTAATGTATCTAAAATAAAAATAACCAATCTAGGGTTAGGCACTTATTGGTGGTCCAACATCTGTATGTCTCTAGAAATCCCTAACCTTCTCTCCATAGTGTGATGAATGTGGAATATTTTTGATGGCTATAAACTCTAAAACACTAAAATCACAATATTAAAAAAGTGAAAATGAATTTATTTTACACATCCCCTTCTATTTTACCTTTTTTAACTCTTCTTTCCCATCGTAACACATGTTTAACCATCATTAACCCCCATCACCATCTCACTTCATCTAAATTATGTTATTCATTTAACCCCATCCATAGAAATAATACATTTAATTATTTTAATAGACATCCTAGTCTCTGGGGTATGTGTCCTTGCTCCAAATTTTTTCATCTCACCCTCATGGTACATATTCATCCATTTTCCTGTTCCCCTATCTAACATTGTCTAATATCCCATAAATCAAAACTACATTGGCCTGAGGCCTTTTCAAACTATGTAGGCATCATTTAGACATTTTTTTAGTGCCCAAGGGTAGCTCGACCACTCCCTTCCTCTCCAATCCCTCAAGGTCACTTGAAATTATCTCCATTAATAGTTTTGAGATACACTTTTATCAATATTCATCTTATCATTACCTTATTTCAGCCCATCCTATGGCATATGTCCTTATCTGGGACTTGTCTCCACCTCATGACCCAATAGTCTCGATTTATGTATCCCCTTGACATATTTATTTGCTTCAAGATTAGTCATCTTATTTCATAAAACCACTTACCTCTTTCCTAGGTCTTGATTTATACCTAGGATACATCCTAATACATTGATATTTATTGTTATGGTGTGTTCTCCCTTGGGATTGGTCTTACACTGATAACATTCATCAACTCTTATTCCTTTGAATTCTCACTTGGGGTATCATTAGGGCATCCCAACCCTTGGTCATCTAGTGTACATAAACCACCCATCATTCCTTTTTGAGTGGCCATTTATCTCATTCTTACCTTCATGTCCCCTCGAGGGGACATCATGTATCTTCATTCTTGTTAAATTTTTACTTATTAGTTTTTATTTGAAAAAACCATTGCTCTGTTTACCTCATTTAGTTGCAATGACCTTTAAAAAAAGGGAAAAATGTATGCATCTAAATTTGTTATCTTCATCACTAACATCACTAATTTCATCTATTTCCATCTAATTTGTCTTAATATCATATTCTAATACTTATAATATATCCCTCATCCTACACTAACCTTATAATATCCCACACCTAATTAATTCACCTAAGTCTTTAGTATTTACTAACTAGCCCCATCCTAACCAATAGACTAAACAACCCTTATTTTCTCATCCTAACCTTATATATAACCCATAATTCCCCATTATTTACTTATTAACCTAATAATCCTATTCCATGCCCGCTTGCCAACTTAAAATTCAAAAATACTAACCCACCCTATCCACCTACCCATAGCCTTTCTTATAAACCTAGTTACTAATCCCATTTTAAACCTCCACTAAACCCCATTAAATCTCCTAATCCTCTTTATAAGTCTCCTTAACCCACCTTGAGCCCCTCACTTCCCTTTCTAGGGATTTCTCATAAATTTTAAATCAAGGGCTCATTTAATGACTTATCCTCTAAGGAATTTTTAATTCCTTAGAAAAATGAGAGTCGTTGATTTATCAAAGACCCAAATTTGAAATTGGGCCCTCTATTTACCCTCCTTATATAAAAACCATGACAATTTCTTGGCCATGGAAATAGAAAGAAATATAACAAGTTTATGAATCCTCCATGCTCTTTTAATCATTACATTACATTCATAATCCTTTGCTTGTCCTACTACATCTATCACCATTAATATTGAGCATCTATTGAGACCATTGTTGCATCTATATATTAAATCCATACTACCTTGTAATCTAACATTAATTGAGTAAGTTATGTATATAATGGGAAATGTAGCAGATCTATAAATCAATTCTAGTTCGGAGAAGATAAATCCTACTTACATTTTCAATTGGGGATACATTATATAATTAGGTTCATGACCAATAGGGATCTATTAAACCTAATCAAGGTATATATTACCATAATAATTTCATTAGGGAGGGTTCTAAAGCCTTTAGTCAAACAAAACTATGCAATAACCCTAACTAGGTCTTATGTTTTTATATTCACTAAACTAATAACAAGTAAAGCAAAGTCTAATCTAGGGCTCATGAAATATTTTGGCACAAAGTGGGGGTAATAAAAATAAAAATTAAACATACATAAGAGAGTCCTAATTAAGATATGTATAGGTAAGACCCTAATGCATGGAAAGATAAATATATTCAAAATCCATTACTTATGCTACTTTTATCTACTAAAGAAAGGAGCAAAGTTAGAGATACTTACCTTGAAGATTAACTTGTCAAGACCCAATCTCTCCTTTGGCCAAAGGTGCTTCACAAGAGGTTGTTATGGTTTTTAATTATCACTAAGAAAAGCCAAAGCATCTAAAAATTCTCCATAAGATAAGATTTTTCTCGAATTAGAAATCCTAAAATAAGACTCCTCAAGTAAAATGGTAGAAGATCAAATTGTAAAGAAGCATAAATGAATAATTAACTCTTGTTGTATCTCTAAGAATGGTTAAATGGATGTGTTTATATAATCAGATATAACCCTAATCCTTTCCAAAAGTTTAGGCCAACAAGGTTGACCCAATCGACTTAGTATCATAATTGACAAAAACAAATTAGTTCACAGACTAGGTTGGCCAAGGGCTAACCTAGACCCTAATAAGTTTTATCAATAAGAGTACAAGGTTGATAGGACTGACTATGTAATGTAAACCATCAAAAAGGGTTTTAGGTTAGGGAAGTGTTAAATGAATGTGGTAAATTACTATAAGAGGGTAAAAAATAGGAAGAAAAGCTTAGGGGAATGTTTTTAGGAGCTAATTAAATTGATAACAAGTGGTTATAAGGGACAAAAAATCATACAAAACACCAATGGTCTATCCACCCCTTTCTCGATGCACCCCTTAGGGCATGCACTCAAAGAGATTGAGACTCGACAAGTTCATTCAAGATAAAAAGTATCAGTAATTGATAAAATTTAAAAATATTATATACATACATATGCCCCACTCAAAGTGATGTGTCACTCAAGTGCAATAGGGGATGGTGCTTCGAGAAAGAACATAGTAACACACAACATTGAAGCTAAAAATAACTACAATATTTTAAAGCATAAAATAACTAAAGTAAATGATAGAAAGGGAAATAACTAAAAAATTAAATGTGTACATATTTTAAATTACCTTTATCAATGGACGGTTGTCTATTGTGTTTGTATTTCTGACCATGGAGGGTGTAGAGACTACTTTTGACAAACCCAAGGATACAAAACCAAAGAGCAAAAACAAATAAATGCAAGAAATCCAAGATAAGTGATGCTATGTGGATGAGATGTATTTATAACTTTGGCAAGTTGGGGTGACAAGTGCTATTTTATACCAAATGACCAAGTAAAATTTTAGAGTAAATTAGGTAATTGAAAAGCCAAGGCTACTAAAGACCAACAAACTCAAACAAGTAAAACTTAAGTAAGAAAGGAAAATTAACCAAATCAAACCAAGGATATATGTCAAAAATGGATGGTAATCAGACATCAATGTGAAATCAATAATAATCTTTAATTAAACAAATATGGACAAGAAAAATGGTAAAACAAAATTGATGAGTGAGTAGTAACAATCCTTACTCAATCATCAATGGAAAAAGGTGCATAAAAAGGAAAACAACATTGTTAAGTGAGAAGTAACAAGCCAACCTCACTCAATAATGGAAAAAATACATGAAATTAAAAATGGACATAGGTGCCCATAAAAATGGTGGTATAATAATAATAAATTATAAAATAAATCAATGCATATCTATAAATGTAGAGCCATGGTGTAAATAAAGTAATCCATAGTTACTCAATCATATTGTTTTGTTCAAAAGATAGATAAAATTGTAAAAAAGTAGTGCTATCATGTTTTTAAGATGTGAAGAAGAGGGAAGTATATAAGAGGGAAAAAATATTTAAAATCACATGGTTTTGTCAAGGGGGAAAATGAAATGGGTAGAGGAGAGAATGAAGGAAAAAACAAGGTAAAGGAACTCTTTATTGAAGTAAAAACACTCAAATTAGGTTTGTCAAAATAAGAACACTATCAACCTTAAGGAATATGAATAAATTTTATTAGACACACAAGTCTTAGGTCAATAAAGGAAGTATGTAGATCATCCCATGAAGGCTATATGCATGAAAAGTAAAATAGACCTACCTTTCCACAATGGGTTCCTCATTCCTCAGAACCCCTTATAGAGTCATCAGTCTACTGCAAAGATTGGGTACTTGCATGAGAAATTAGGTATCACCATAAGAGTTTTTTCAATTCTCCTATTCCAATCTACTGGCCTAATATACCCCAATAGACCTCAACTCTATCATAAGGCCAATTCTAGAGTTTGAGCTTCGATTGGAGATAGGATATGTGTTTGGCATCATGTCTTTTGGTGTGATTTTGAATTTTGAGATTTATATGTTGCCTTTTGTATATCATTGACTTTTGTTTCAAATTATTTGGATTTTAACTTTCTTTATGGATTTTTCTATTCTAGATTTATAAAACCAAACATGAGTGCTAAAGATGACTTTAATTTGAATACTTGGGTCTTGGTTGCTCAGAGAGAGAACTTAGAGCACATGGTGTCTAAGAGTCTCATAAATTTAGGTGAAATAAAAGTGCTATCCTAATTTTGACCTTATTTTATTTAATTTGGAGTGAAAGGAAAGGAAATCAAGAGGAATAAAACATGAAAAAACTTGAATTACTTCAAATTGTAAAAAATTGTAACAAAAGGTGAAGAGGGATATAATGATAGTAGAGTGTGATTCCCTATCATAATAATGAGGGGAATGTAGGAAAACATGATAACATAGATTGTTGGGAAAATTTCATTTATCAAAAGAAGTTGAAGTTGAAGATGAGAATAAAGATCAAAAACTTATAACCATTTTAAAACACATTCTAGATAGGGAATGAAAAGATGGTGATTTTATGAGGAAGGCCAAATTCCATCCATGGGATTACACTATAACTCATAAAAGATAAACCCACAAGGGTGTATAAAGCATGTGAAAAATAAATAAGATAAAGACGGTATTTTTGAGGAATACCAAGCCTTATCCATGGTATTATACTACAACTAAAAAAATTAAACCCAAGAGGTACCAAAAAGTATTGGAAAGTGATAAAAACAAAGAGGACAAAAGTGGAAAATCATGAGGAAGACCTAGTCATATACGCAGTTTTACAATGCAACTCATGAGAAAAAAGGAAAGCAAAAATCCAAAAGGAAGGACTATGTTTGTGAAAAGAGAGAACTATTGTAGAGGGTGAGACCCATGTAAGCATCGTATAATTGTTTTTAGATAGATAGCATACAGAAAGCATGGTAAGAAGGAAGGATCTAGGTAAAATAGTCCTTGAGGAATTGTGCATTGGTGGGCTCTTTGAAAATATGACTTTCATTGGTTTGAAGGTAATAGGTACTTGGACTGAGAATATCTTTGACTAAATAAGGCCCCCACCATTTTTTGGCATATTTACCTTCTTTTTCATAAGTTTAGTCTAATTTAAAGACAAGATCAGAATAGTAAAAGTGTGAACTTTAACTCATTTGTTATGTTATTTGGCAATATGGGCCTTGTATTAGTAATTATGTTATAAATAAAAAAGATGGTGTTCATTAAGGATATCAAGAGCATGAAGATGAGATTCATGAAATTCTTCATTAGGTATGATGTCATGAAGAGATATACGAAGAGAGGGAAGATCAACTTCTAATAGTCAGACTGATTCAGAACCATAGACTAGAGAAAACAACATTGCCCTAGTGGCAGTGTGTACGCTAGTGCAATAGTCCCAAAGAGTAGGATAAATATGAAGATGCTAATATGTGTGGGTTTTACTAAAAAAATTGGATAATTTTATTAATAATTTTATTTATGGTCTTGATTTGGCCATTACATTGTAGGTGATAGGGTGTGTAGAATTTGTGATTGATTTTAAATTTAGCATAGAGTTGGTTGACGTCTTTATTTTTGAAGTTACCTCTAAAATGATAATAATGAGAGACACCAAAGAAAAAAATTATTTTATTAATGATTAATTTATAGATGGTGGTATCGGTGATATTAATGATGGACATAGCCTCAACCCATTTATTAAAATATTCTATGGTTGTTATTATAAAGACATGCCCATCTTGAGATCGAGGTAATTCGCCTATGAGATCTAATACCCACATGGAGAAAGACCAAGAAGATTCTATGGTTTGAAGCTCAACTAAGGGTTCATGAATTAAATCATCATGAAGTTGGTAAGGAGTACACTTTTTACTAAATTCTATTGCATCCTTCTCAAGAGTGGGCCAATAGTATCCCATATATAAACACTTATGGGTTGCATCATGTCCACTATAATGGCCACCACAAATGACCCCATGTGATTGTTAAAGAAGAGAAAAAATCTCATATTTCATAACACAATAGATCAGGGTACCTTTAGATTGTGATAGTATATGATATTATATCAAAATACATACTTAAAATCTTGTTTTCAAATGCAAGACTTTTTGTGGGAATTAAGGTTTGGAGGATAAGTTTGGTGTTCAAAAAATTGAATGATATCTTTGTACCATGGGATTTTTCAAATGGTGATGACCTCAATGTGGAAAATAAGTGAATATTTTGGTTGAAGAGAAGATGGGGATATTATTATTTGGATAAGAAAAGTGGGATCAATAAGAACTTAGTGTGGATGAAAAAGATATGTTGATGAAGCAAGAAAATCATCAATATAATTTTGATCTTGAGGGATATGCTTGATGATAAAAGAAATAAAATATTTAGCGAGGGTAGTTGAAATTTGATGATATGGGATATCAAGATCAAGAATTTCTCTCATGACTAGGATTAAAGCTTTGTACTCCACCATGTTGTTAGTGACATCGAATGTGAGGTGAAATGCTAATGGGATGATTTTTACAATAGGGATCCTAAGGACATAACCTACCCCAACTATTTTAAGTCATTTAGCACCATAAAAATGAAGGGCCCAAGTATCTTCTTGTAAATCAACATTATTTTTATAAATTTCTTCTATAACTACTTTTGGTTTAGTAGTATTGGGGAAAATAGTGGACTCATCTAGATTACTTGCTTCAAGGTCAGTAGTGAAGTTATAAAAGTAATCTTTAAGATATATGGATTGGTTGAGACCTTCAATGTATAGAATATTATCATTAGGAAGATTATCTTGAAAGTGATTGGTAGCTAGCATAGGAGTTGAAACAAGTTGATCGGTAATTATTTGTCCTTTGATATCTTTTTGGGTAAAAATTCAGAGATTAGATTCCATAAGAAGGACCATCCACTTGCCAATTCTATCTCTAGGAAGGAAGGCTTTGGATAATAAGTGATGAAGGGGATTAAAATGAATGATAACATAAGTGGTTTGATAAATCATATAATTTTTAATTTTTTTAGTGTCAAAATATATGATGAGGTAATCATGTTTGACTTTGGTATAATGTTTCTCATAAATAATGAGGCATCAATTGATATAGTAGATGGCATATTCCCTTCCAGTATCATCCTATTGGGCAAACATTGCCCCAAATAATAGTGGTGTGGAAGAGGTATACAATATTAATGGTTGATCATTTGAAGGGGACAAAGAGTAGGTAGGTGAATCAATGATTCTTTCATATTATAAAATGATTTTTGACAAGGATCTATCCATTTTATGGCATTACCTTTCTTAAGAATAGAATTGATAGAATAGATATCGTAAGCCATTTTAGGAATGAATCATCTAATTGCTCCAATTTTATCAAGGTAAGTGTGAATGTGTGGAATGGATCAAGGGATGGGAATGCTGATGATAGTGTGGATCTTGGCAGGATCGACATCAATGCCACAAAAAGAGACTAAGAATCTTAATAGTTTGCTAGATATGACACCAAAAAAACATTTATAAAGATATAGTCTAACTTTAAATTTAAGGAGATAGTCAAAGATGATGGTAAGATCATAGAGATGAGTCTTTCAACTTTTGGATTTGGAAATGAGGTCATCCACATAGGTCTCTACAATATTTTGAATAAGATCATGAAATATGTGAGTCATTACCTATTGATAGGTAGCTTCAACATTTTTGAGGATGAAGTGCATTTTAATGTAGCAATAGGTGCCACATTTTGTGGTGAAAGTTATCTTATGTTGGTCTTTAGGGGAGATGTGAATTTGGTTATAACCTAAGAAACCATCCATAAGAGACAATATTTCATAACCAGCTATGGAATTGATGATGGCATATATTGAAGGTAGAGGGAAATTATCCTTGGGACAAGCAAGATTAAGATTACAAAAATCAATACAAATGTGAATGACCATGATTACCATCTTTTGAATAGGGACTTTGTTAGAAACCCATTCAGAATAGTCCATAGGTTTGATAAACTTAACATCAATAATCTTGATAGGTTTTTTATGGCATGAGGTGGAAACTTTAGGTTGTTACTTTTGGTGCATGGGTTTGGCATTGGGGTAAGTGATAATATTGTGTACCATGATGCTAGGATCAATAAAAAGCATATCCTCATAAGACCAGGCAAATATCTTATGATATTTATTGAAAAATAGGCTAAAGTTATCATGTTTAGTAGGTGTGAATTCATGAGAAACTGTAATTGATTAAGGGCATGATGGAGTAAAATATTCAATTTGATTAGTTTCTTTGATAATATAACATTACCATCTTAGAAGTGATATGTTTCATTAGGTAAAGACCAAATTTGATGTGCTTTAGAGTTGATGCTAGCAATTAAGTTGTTGAACCAAGGGGATTTATTTTTGAAATTCTTGAGTTTGTGATGTTGTTAAGGAAGTTGAGGTTTTGGGCATGAAGTAATTTAATAATTGATTCATCGATAGGAAAAGTGGGAAGAGTACCATAATACTTAACATCTACTTTGAGATCAAGAATTTGATTACCATGGTGATTGTATTCAAAATGTATCTAATGTACATTTATGGCCTTAGCATCTAATATAATCTTAGGAATAGGGGGAGTAGGTTGATCAGATGAGATTGGTGTGTCATTAATTTCATTGATAGGGGAAGAATTAGATGCAATGAGTGGATATATAGGTGGTATAGAAGATGTAATAATTTTTGGATGTTCAGAAGGTAGGATTTATTCTACCACCTAGGGAGTATCAATAAGTGGAGAATTAATGGGAGGTAAATGACCTTCAAGAGCTAATTCAAAAATAGTAGAAATGGTATGAACATCATATTTGAAAGCATGTATTTATGCTAATTTTTTTTGATAATGTTAAACATCAAAGTTATGGGATTGAGATTGGGCCATGATGTAGTTATCATCATAGGTTGGAGAAATGGTACATGTTTGAGATTCAAGAGGAGTTTTAGAAGGGGAGATTCCTAGATTACTGAATTTGTGTGTAGACATGGTTAAGGGACCTTGAAATAATTTGGCCACTCCATAATCATTACGTGTGAAGGCATCTTTTGGGTAAGAAATGTCTTGAGCATTGCATGAAGGGGGGAAATCAATGATCTCATTAATGATAGAAATAGTGAAGTTATGAGGTAATAAAGAAGGAGGAAGCCACTCTAAGATGTAAGGAGGTATCATAGTATTGTTTCAAATATATTTTAAGTCATTTGGTTCATCATCATCTGAATTAGCAAGAGTGACATGTAATTCTAGATTAATGTTGATGAATTCAAGTAAGGGAGCACTGTTGATTGTTGGAATGGTAGGAATGTGATATTGAGATTTAGGATTGGGAAGTTGAATACTCCAATGGTTGGGGTTATCCTCATATTTATATCCTTTTCCATTATGTATGAACTTCATGCATTGGATACCAAAAGAGGTGATGGCCCTCATTCTATGAGTCCAAGGTCAGCCTAGGAGTATGTTGTAAGAATAGTGACAAATCAAGGACCATAAGCTTAGTTTAAATAATTTTAAGTCTGATTATAAGGGGAACACAAATACAACCAAGTGGATTTTGATTAATTTTATAAAATCAATGATAGGTTAGGCATAATTTCTTGAAATGATCCTTATTATATCCAAGTTGTTGGATGAGCCATAAAGATGTCACATTAATATTGGACCCTTCCTCAACTAAAACTTTATGATTAAGGGTAGTATTAATGGCTATTTTAATGAATAGGGGTGGATCATTGGCACAAAAAAGGATTTCATCATTAATCATGTCTTCTTTAATAAATTAAATAGAAGGTTTGGAATAAGGATAAATGGATTCAATGGTATGCATGTTGGTAGGTTGAGGCTCAAGAGAGGGTGGTTCTACATCTATAGAAGATGGATCTTTAATTTCTTGTAATTGTTTCATGAGGAAATTTTGATGATAAGGGGAGGTCCAAACTAAATCCATAAGGAGAATATTTCAAGGCAGGGATTTAATTTATTCAAGAAATTTTCAATGGGATTTAGAAGAAGAACCAATGTGACGTTTAAAAGGTAAGATAGATTTTAAAGGAATAGAAGTGGTTAGGGGTTTGGAAGAAGGAGATAGTTCCTCATTAGCTTCTGAAGCTAAATGATTAGTGGTATTATCTTTGAGAAGTTGTTCTTCCAAATATGGTTGCTTAGGTTTGGTGATAGGATCTTTGTGAGATGGTTTACAATGATAGTTAACTTTAGCTATGTTAACATATTGAGAGTTATTGTAATACTGGTCATGATCAACATCAATATCTCAAACATCCTTGGTAGTTTGTTGAGTAGTAGACGTGGGAAAATATTTTTTGTTAGTAGAAGAAAAAACTTTTGGATCTTGTCATTTTTTACAAGCAGTGTTGTATTTGATGATGGAGTTGGATCATAGATTTATGATTGAAGGAATCACCAAGCATATATGAGACACAAATTTTAGTAAGCCCTCTACAAGTTTCATGGGAATGATCAATGTCAGCATGGAACCAACAAAATTGATTAGGGTCATACCATTTAAGTGGATTATTGGGATAAGTAAAGGGTTTAGAGGGAACTAATAATTATTTCATCTATTACACAGTTAGTAGTATGTGAGAAGATAGGGGATTGTTGACTTTAGTAACTCCTAGTTTGGTTTGAGGAGTATTGCTAGAAACTTTAAGGAATTTGGTATTAGATTCTAATTATTTCATGAGGAAGTCTTGATGTTCAGCTTAGTCAAGAGCTTTGTTAAGCATTTGAGGGGAAAATTTTTAAACCTTATATTGAAGTAAAGGAGTTAAAGAATTTATAAAGAGTTTAAATAGATTATCATCAATCATGTTATTGTCAGCCTTATGGACCAAATATTTCTATCTTTTGATAAAATCATGATCTAATTCAGTGGGATATTGATTAGCATTGATGAAATGGCTAAATAAATTTTTGGGAAGGTCATTGTGTTGAAACTTTTTAATTAGAGGATTGACTAAATATTCAAGTTACTAGGTGAAATGTTGGGGAATCTGGTTATACCATAATAATACATTTTCAGTGAAGGTTTTAACTATAAGTTTAATGGTGGAAAAAGTATTAGTTTGGTCCACTCTTTATAAATATTGCCAAATGCTTTAAGAAAGGATGTAGGGTCTTTAGTACCATCATACTTAATAGTTGGAGAGATATTACCAATATCAATAGAAATGATGAAAGGAGATAAAGGCTCATTTTGGATGTTTTGAAGCATTTTTTTATTCATGATAGGTTTAGGAATAAAATTTACTAAGGCATATATAAGAGGTGGAGGAATAAAATTTTGATTAGTTTGAGGAATTAGAACTGAAGGTTGATTAGCCATATTGATCAAATGACATCATAATTGCATCATTTGGGAGGTGTTATAAATTTGCATTATGTTCATATGTTGTATGGAAAGAAGTTGAGTCATATCAATTGGCAGGTTGATGTTTATAAGACTCCTTGAAATGGAATTAGGGGGATGGTTATTGGGAGGTGGATTACTAGTGGGATTATTGGATAGACTTATGTCAATTACTCCCACATTTTATTGAAAATCTTGAAGATGAGAATTGTCTTGATAGGTACAAAAAGGATCAGATCCACCAAATTCATCTTTAGGTGTGATTTGAACCATATTATAATCCATAGATGAAGGAGGGAAATAAATGTTCCATGAGTGAGAGTTCTATTGGGAGGTAAAGAAAGGGAGAAAAGAAATACCCCATATAGTGTCTAAATGGATTCGATTTGTCTAATAAGATTATAATAGGGGATTTTATGATGTTTTAAGGAAAGAAATAGAATTTTAAGAAAGAAGAAAGAGAGATATGAAACAAATAACTAAGTTGTCCAGATAGAGAAGGAAGTCAACCAAATAAAGAACCAAATTGGCTAAATAGAAGAGCAAGGTCAGTAATCATATATGAGGTTGATTGGGTTGATAAAGTACGACTAGAAATGGGTTGAGAAGAGTATACAGTTAATTGGGTCCATTGTGTACTAATGAACAAAGTATGAGAAGAGTACAAAGTTGACTGGGTCAACTATGTACTACTAGATAAAGAGTAGAATGAATAGATAAGAGACACAATCATGCTGGTTGATTCTATACTATTGGTAGGAATAAATATAGAGCTTATAAGATATTGTATTGACCATAATGATAGTGTGCTAAAATAGGGTAAATTTTTTCAATATAGATAAAGTAAGAATGAAAGAAACACACAAACAATTGAATCAATGTAAGTGATCCAATTTGGGCACACAACACAAAACCTTGGGCCAATGTTGGCTAATGTAAGTTTTTGTAATACAACACTCAATGATCAGAGAGAAAGTAATCAATTAAAAATTAAATGCTAAGTGGTCATCCTGAGTGCTATTAGATTAATAGAAAGTGTTAATTTAAATGTGATAAAAGAGTTGGCTAAAATAGGTAACTAGAAATCAATCTATGGATAGTTTCAATATGTTTAGGTTGAAAGGGATCTCTGTTGTCAATGGTAATGGCTTGGTATTTGGGCCTACCCCTCACTTCACAATCTTATAGTGATAAAGGTGTTGGGTGCTTTACCAATATATACCATTAACCACGTATTTATACTTGGCCAAAAAACCAAGTTGGCTTCCCCCTTGGTGATGAAATCCAAGTAAGTAGGCCTTGGGAAGACAAGTATTTAAATGTGTTTTGAGTATTATGTGATTTTATAGTGTGTACGAAAGAGAAAAATAGTGTAACTAAATAAAAATTTGAAAAAACACATATTTAGACTCTATGAGTTACTCTAAGCATGCAAACAACTAAAAAATGAAAGTGTGAATTAATTACTAGAAAATAATTATTAATTCATTGATTTTGAATGGTAAAAAAATAGTTTAGATGACACTACATGAAAATAGTAAAGAATAGAGTTGACTAGGTTGCAATTCTTTTGTAGAATCAAAATATTTAAGAACAAAGTTGAATAGGTCAACTAAGTCTTTTAAATAAAAGATAGGCTATAGAACTAAGTTGACCAGGTTTACTTAGTTGGTTATAGGGTTATAGTTTTGAAGACTACTAACTTGTATAAAATACAACTGAAGAAAGTACTAAAATGATAAAGAGAGAAAAAATAGGAACCTTGGTGGGATTAAGGATGGTTAGGATTGAAAATTTTATGTTGAAGTGCCTTAAATGTTGCTTTCAAATTTTGTAAACTAAGTTGACTAGTTCGATCCAATTTCACAAAACCCTATGTGCTGAAGAAGAATAAGATGACTAAGTCAACCTATTCAACCTAGTTTGCTAATCTGAATACTACTAAAGAGAATAAGATGACAAGGTCGACATGTTTGACATTATATGCTTATTTATGATTAAATAAGAGTATTATTTCAACCTGTTTGATCCATTAACCTGTATCTAATGAAGACTTGCATAGATATAACAAAGTCATTTTGATGTGATTATGTGTCAAACGTGCACACAAAAAGTTATAACTATACTGACTAGTTTGATACAATACTAAAAATATAAAAAAATATAATAAGACAATAGAAAATGAAATAGTGAAATAAAATCCATAAGGGTTAGAGTCATGTCAGGTTCACCGGAATGTATGTAATGGGAAATGCAATAGATCTATAAATATATCCAAGCTTGGAGAAGATAAATCCTACTTACACTGATGATTGGGGATACATTATATAATCAAGGTTATGACCAAGATAGATCTACTAAACCTAATAAAGGGATATCTTACCATAATAATATCACTAGGGATGGTTCCAAAGCATCTAGTCAAGCAAAACTAAATAATAACCCTAACTAGTCCTATGTTTTCATATTCACTAAATTAATAACAAGTAAAGCAAAGTCTAATATAGTCCTCACATAAGATTGTGGCACAAAATTGGGGTAATGAACATTAAAAGTAAACATGCATAAGATAATAATAATTAAGCTATGTATAGGTAAGACCCTAATTCATGGAGAGAGAAATATATTCAAAATCCATTACTTATGATACTTCTATCTACTAAAGAGAGAAGCAAAGTTAGAGATACTTACATTGAAGATGAATCTTTCAAGATTAAATCTCTCCCTTGGACAAAGGTGCTTCATAAGAGGTTTTTATGGTTTGTAAAGATAACTAAGAAAGGCCAAAGCTTCCAAGAATTCTCCACAAGACAAGATTCTTCTCCAAGTAGAAACCCTAAGCTAAGACTCCCCAAGTAAAATGGTAGAAGAGCATATTATAAATAAGTATAAATGAATAATTAAATCTTGATGTCTCTCTAATAAAGGTGAAATGTATGTGTTTATATAGGTTTTTATAACACTAATCCTTTCTAAAAGCTTAGGCTGATAAAGTTGACCTAGTCAACCATATCATAATTGACAAAAATAAATTAGGTCACAACTAGGTTAGCCAAGGGCTGACCTAGACCTTAATAATTTTTATCAATAAGAGTACAAGGTCGATGGGGCTATCTATGTAATGTAAACCATTAAAAAGGGTTTTAGGTTAGGGAAGTGCTAAATTAATGTGGTAAATGAATAGAGGAGGGTGAAAAATAGGGGGCAAAGCTTAGGGGAATGTTTTTAGGATCTAGTTGGATTGATAACAAGTGGTAATAAGGGATAATAATCTTATGAAGCACTAATGGTCTTCCCACCCCTTTCCTGGTGCACCCCTTAGGGTATGAACTTAGAGATATTGAGACTCAATGGGTTCTTGCCAGATACAAAGCATCAGTAATTGATAAAGTTTGAAAATATTGTGTATAAATTTTTTCTTAGAACAACATCTATGATCTTAGAGGAAGAATCAAAGAGGCAAGATGATGGTAAGATTGTTCTAAATAGTATTGATTACTTCCAATCTCTTTCCTTTTGATGATTTTGTGAATTTTGAGTAGATTATAAATTATTGTGTGAAATTCAAATATATTGCTCAATTTTTTTATAATACAATGTCATCCCTTGGTTACTAGCATGATGCAGTAGTGTCCAAAGGGGTGCGCTAGTGTCTAGGTGGTAGAACCTATGGCACTAGGGGACTAAATGTCTAGGGGAAGTTCTTAGATTACTTTTAGAATGTCTAGGTATGGGTTAGACCCACACAAAATCTAGATAAGGATCAACGAGGCCCTAATATAGGTCTAGGGCTAAGCTAGGGGTAGGGTGGTCTTAAATGACACTCATTACACTAAAGTGATATTTTATATGAGCACAAGTATAAGATCAAAGGCCTAATGAGGTACCTAATAACATAGAAATTCCCCCAAATGAGGATGTCAGAGTTGTTTGAAGCCCAAGAAAAGCTCATAAATGAAGATATTTTCTCTTAGTGAAGGGTTTGGTGAATATATCAATAATTATTTCTATTATTTGAATGTAGTGGAGATCAATGACTTGATTATATATGAGCTCCTAAATTAAATGCATGTTAATATCGATATGCTTGATCCATTTATGGAGGATCAAATTCCTATAAATTTGGATTGTGCTTTGGTTCTCACAAAAGATGATTGTTGGTCATTGAAATTGGATGTCAAACTCAACGAGAATCCCCTGAAGCCAAATAACCTAAATGGTAGTATTAATATATCATATATATTAAAACTCTACACAAGATAAAGTACTAACATTATGATTCTTGTTTGACCAACTAATTGGACCTTAATTGAGGGAAAAACTATAGCCTAATGTAGAATTATGACTCTGAATGTAACCAGCCCAATTTGAATCTATATAACCAACCAAGTTGATGTCAATGCTTGTTCTATAGTGAATCACAAAAATATGAGTACCTTAAATGTAGTGGAGGATCTACTTAGCTACTTTTCATTGTAGCTCATGTGGTTTTTACATGAATCTAGAGACCATGCCCACTACATATAAAATGTCATGTCTAGTGTGTGTAAGGTATACAAGACTACCAACAAGTTTTTTATATGATGGAGCATCAACCAATGGAGATGGAAAATCAGGCTCAAGCTTCACACTAGATATAAAATGAGTCAATGTTGGCTTATAATTAGTGATGTTGAATCATGGAAGCAAATCAAGAGCATATTTGGATTGTGCAATAGGGATCTCAGAGTCTAACTGAGAAATTTAATCCTAAGGAAGTAATGCAACAAGCCCAAGTCATTCATTAATAACTTGTTAGACAAATAAGTTTTCACTATTGTGATGGTGGATGAAGAACTCTATGTGATCAATAGATCATCCATGTAGATAACCAGAATCAACAATGAATTATCCTATTGCAAGATGTAGACATTTAGATCAGAATGAAATCTAGTGAACCCAACTAAAATAAAAATTGAGTCCATCTTAGCATACCAAGCTTGAGGATCTTGTTTGAGGCCATCAATAATTTTTTAAAGTTTGTAAACTAAGGAGGAATCTTACACAAATCCTTGTGGTCGCTCCATGTGTATTTCCTCTTTCAGCTCACCATGAAAAAAGTAAATATTCACATATATATAATGAACATCCCATAGATATGCTGTGATAATGCAAAGGGTGAGTTGGATTGAGTTCATTTTGGCAACTATAATAAACATCTTGGTATAGTCAATGCTAGTACTTGAGAAAAATCCTTTGTTATCAAACATGATTTGAACTTGTTTATGGATCTATCTAATACAAACATTTTTTGGTAGATCCACCTACATTGAACAAGTTTTCTTCCCTTAGGAAGTGGAAATAAATCCCAAGTGTTGTTCCTCTGCAAGGAACTATACTCCTCTTCCATAGTAGTATCCCACTTAAGATTTCTTGATTCTGAATGAAATGATTATGGATCATAAGTAGATGTAATGAAAGCATGTGGGGCCTTATATAAATATAAATGGGTTTTCCCATTTTTTGATGGATATCTAACCCATTGTCCATCACTTTGTAATGTTTATCTATCCCAAATAGGACCTGTGTTAAGAGAGTTAGGAGGAGATTCCTTAACATCTGAAGATAATTTGGGAGGAGGAGGAGAATCCTCATCACTAATCTCAATGTCAAAACTAGAAGAAGAATTATGATCAACATGAGGTTGATCAAGAGGATCTGGATCATCAAAACTATCATCAAATACTAGTGAATCTAAGGAAGAGTGAGAGGTGTCAAGTGTGGAGTCTAAAGGACCCTCTATAAAATAATAACTCCTCTAAATGAAAAACTCATAAGTAGTGGGATGGAATAGATTGTATCCCTAAACAACCTTAGAATATTCAATGAATATGTGAGGCTAACTCTGAGGTTTCATTGCCTTACATTTATTCTTTGGAATGAGAGCCATATTAGGTGACCCAAACAATCGAAAACACTCTATTATGGGGTTTTTACCACTCCAAACTTTAAAAGGAGTAACTCCCTTAAATTATTTATGAGGAACTCAGTTATGGATATAACAAACATAATTGATTGAATTGGACCAATATTAAGGTCTAAAAGACTTGGATGAAGCATACAATTTGTCATTTCCTTTAAGGACCTATTCTTGTGATCTACAACACCATTCTATTGAGGACTGTATAGAATTGTATGTTATAGTTCAATCCCCTCTGATGTACAAAATTACTCAAAATGGTTATTGGCATACTAACCACCATTATTAGTGCATAAAATATTTATGGTTTTACCTAACTATTTATTTATAAGCACCTTTAAATTCTAAAAATGATCAAAGACATTAGATTTATACTTAAGAAAATACACTAAAGTATACCTCAAATAGTCATCGATGAAAGTAATCATGTACTTTATCTTATTGAATGAAAGTTCTAAAAATGGACCAACAATGTCATTGTGGACATTAGATAATTTATGTTTATCTCTTTATGATTTTGCCTTATCATACTTCTCCTCTGGATGCTTACCAAGAATACAACCCTAACAAACTTCATTATAAAACTTAACTTGTGGTAACCTTGGTACCATGTCTTGATGATTGAGTTGATCTAGGTTGAGATAGTTGAATGGATAAATCACTCATGTCATAATTTAATCATCTCATCTAAATGAGTGACCAATGCAGTAGAGGTTTGATCAAGATAAAAAATGTGAGAATGTATATAACCTATATTTGTGATGTGTTTCCCAAATGCAATAATGGAGTCACTATTAACTTCCCTAATAACCAATGTGAGTGACTAGTAAATAGATAGGAGATTACATGTAGAACATCATGAAATGTCCCATCATTCACTTCAATAGATCCACTCCCAATAACTTCAGATGAAGTATCATCACCCAAAAAGATGGAAGGTATAGAATAAGACTCTAAGGGTGAGAACATGTCCTATGATAAATCCATATGGTATGATGCACCAGAATTAATAACCCATATAGAAGGTTGGGATGCAACAATAATAAGTGATTTTCCATACTATTTACCCTTTTTAATGTATCTAGCCTTAAAATAATCCTATGTTGATGAACTCTGATTGGAAGAATTAGGGACACTAATATTATTCTTCTTGAGAAAATTTGTTAGTTAGTCAATTTGCTTCTTCATGTATTTTGATTCATCATGTCCAAGTTTCTTGTAGAATCTGCATATGATTCATTATTTCTTAGATTTCCCATCTGAAGAGCAAAATTCTTTTGATGCTTTTGGCTAAGCATCAATATTTTGACTCTTTATTTACTCTAGGTCCTTATTTTGTTTCTTCTCTGTTATACTATAAGCCTTATATTTATCATGACTTACAATCAAGGCATGCAATTAGAGACTTCAGTGTACCCATTTGAATGAGCTTGTCTTGCTCCCAAGTTAAGTAAATATAAAAATAATCCAAGTATGGCATGGTCCATGTATCTCCAGTGGCCCACTTGGTTGTATTGAAGGTAAAAATGATGAAAAAATAGTTGGAAACCAATTTGGAAGGTATGTAAATAATAAGTTGATCATCTTTTTTTGTTAATGCTTTACTAGATTCAAATGTAACATGAGTTATTTAAAATTTGTGAAAAAGTCTTATATCATATCAAAGTCACCTGGGCTTAAGCTAATGATTTTGTTCTCCAACTCATGAACCCTCATTTCATCTTGATTTCCAAAGCATTTAACTAATGTGGACAAAAATTGATTTAGAGATGTTGTAGATTCAACATGAAAGAGCAATTCAAGAGACATAGACACTTCAATTGTACCACTTCATTTTATCTATCTTAGGTGTCAATTCTATTTATGTACCCATTATAATTTAATATAAACCTTTACTTCTTAAAATAATTTTCACTTTGAATTTCCACTCGTGATAGTTGAATGGTGTAAGAATCAGAATCAAATTAAGATCTATGATGCAGAAATGAAGTATGTAATAAATTATGTGTGTTGGAGACTATGAATGTAACACCCCTTAAATATATAAAGGTTCATATTTACTAGGAACTAGAATATCACCAATATGTAGAGTTCAAAAAACTCACACTTTCAAAAAAATGTCACCTCAAAAGGAGCAGTAGGCTAAAATTTATGCCTATTTGAATGTTTATTGTTAGAAAAAAATAACGTTCTTCACTTTGCATTAAAAATTTAGGTGTGCAAATTGTTAAAATATTTTTGGTGGAAAGTTCTCTACAAAAAAAACTTATGCCTCCTTAAAGCAAAATTTAAGCTATTTTGGGTTGGGCATTACCAAGGTAATAACTCCCATATGACCAGGGGCTAAGACCAAATTTGGGTGCCTCCCCTCACTTTCATTGATGTGGGATTGACATCATTTAAAAAATATGTCTTTTTGAAAATGAATAGTTTCACACTTCACTATATTAAATTTGAAGTCCTTTAGACCATCATAAAAGTTTGAAGGAGGTTGTGCACTTGTCAGGGTTTTAGATTGCTCCCACAATCAATTTTTTTGATGTTAAGGTTTTGTATTAGGATTGTATGGCCCTATTGCATTATGGTTTGAGATTGCACATGTACCCTAAAGTCCTGATGTTAGGATTTTGGATGTTTCATGTAACAGGGAAATGTTTCAAGGATGCATCCCCTCCATGCATGTGTTTGGGTTTTTGATTTCTCTTACAATTTGGAGTCTAGATGTAGGGGAAGTGGACTAATCCCATAGATCAAACTCCTAATGTTAGAGTTAACCACTATTCCTGTAGTCATAAATCTTGATGTTAAGGAAGTTAAAAATGCTCCAAGTTAAAAGTCTTGATGTTGGGGATGTCATCTACTCCTACAGTCAAGTTCTAATATTGAGATTTTTTTTAAGGATGTAACCTCTCCTTGCATTCATTAGGGTCTTGGTGCATTAGGGTTTGTAGGCATCCTTGCAAGTTTTGAAGATGTTGATTGATCCTGTAGTGTATATAGGTATGAAAACCTTGATTTTCTCAAAAAATACCAGATTTCCTCCACATATTGAAAATTGACTAAAGACCTTGTAGAGATCTCCAAAAACCCAAAAATGGTTTTTCATTGAAAATTACATATTGTACAGATCTACATGAAATTATTAGAAAAATCTTAAAACCATCTAGAAAATGAAAAATTTGACTGTCATGAAAGTAGGTCATGTTTACAACTGACCCTAGGGTTTTGACACCTTATGAATCTGATTGTGTAAGATATTTTGCATGATAACCCACAAAATGATATGTGACTAGTAAATATGCCTTCTCCCTTGTTATTTTTCTCAAAATGAATCTGCTGATGATCCTAAAAGAAGAGCAAAATATGAGAGATGGTGAATCCGTAATATACTAGGTCAATGAATGGCAAATATATAACATGCAAGTTGAAACTCAATATTTCACAATAGAAATAATGACAATCACCTACTAGAAAAGCTTTAATACCATATTAGAGTGGGCCATAATTAAGGATCTACTAGATAGATTCGAATGTATGATGCGATTACCTATGTAGTAATGAAATAAAATATGAACCAAAAGAAGTAAATTCTCAACAATCAAAAGATTGAAATATTAGCATTAACATCATTATCCATAAAATATTTAGAAAGGTACATTGTATAAGTGAAAGATAAACATATCCTCACTTCCTCATGAATGTGGGATTATCTTTCACAAAGACCTAAAAGACACCTAAGCAAGCTAAACTAAACATGTGCAGGAAAACCATTAAATGAAATAAAAACCTATACTGACATCCCAATCCTCAATGTCTTTTTGTTTTAGAATATCTCCTACCATAGTTATTGAGGCATCTACATGAACATGACATGGTTTTCTCTAGTTAGGAAAGACCAAAATTGGAGCTATTACTAGTCTCTACTGTATAATTATATTTTTGAGCTATGGACTACTAAAAATAACAATTTTATCCCAAAACTAAAATAAAATCAAAGGGAGAGAAATATAGGAACAATAAACAACTATAAATAAATTATCACCATCACCTTGCTTGTAATGGCTTCCATCCAAATCTCCAAACCAATTTTCCAATGCTATTTGACTTATTTGTGGATTGCTTGATAATGGGTTCAACATGGATATAATGGCTTATTTGGGTGATGAAGTGGATGAAAGAGGTTATGGGTGCTTAGGATACATGATATTTGGATTAAAATATGGATTATGATATTTAAAACTAATCTATCCATGCTCCAAGCATGGTTATTTATAATTTGATGGAGGAGGTTTTAGATGAATTTTTAATTTATTTAGAATTATTTAGTTTAAATGATTCTAGAAAGTTAGGGAAGTCTCTAGATATAGAGGCTTATAAATTATATTAATGGATAATAGGTATTATTTATGGGTTTAAGGAGGTTTAAGGCTTATAGGGGTGTAGGAAATACTAGGAATAGTTTGGATAGGGGGTAGTTAGAATATATATGAATTTTAATTGGCAAGTGGGCTAGTGACTAATTAATGTGTCAGGATTAGTATTTAAATGGGATGTTAGTGGGATAATGAGGGGACTAATTTTTCATGGGGTGTAGAAAGGTTAGTAATATGTAATAAATATATGATAGAGAATATGATTTAATTAACTGGTTAAGATTGTGCTTATGGGATTAAATAATGGAATTAGTGGGATAATTAGGGAAAGTAGAATTAGGTGTATACATTATTCCCATATTTGAAAGTTTATTGTGAGTTATAAAGAGAGGATTAATGGTCTTTCAAATAAAAAACCATTGTGTGTGAGTAAAATAAGGTTGCATGATGCCCCCTCGAGGGCACATGTGGGGAGGTATGAGTTATAAGGACAATTGAAAAATGATCCACAAGGTGGGTATAAAATCAATCTAATGAGGTGTTGGGATGTCCTAGGTTCTTATTAATATATAATAGGATTCCCCAAGTGGAAATGAGAGGGGATAAGGTTGTAGGTGTAAGACTAGTCCTAAAGGGGAATGCCCCTGAGAAATAATGATTAGCCTCATAGGATGTGTCATGGGAAAAATACCAATGATGAGGAGAGAGGAAAGTGAATTTGTGTGATAATATGAAGATTCATAAGATCATGAAATATGTCTAAGAAATGGATAGATTGAATAGTCCATGATCTGGCAATATTTCCTAGGTAAAGACACATGTAAGGGAAAACTATATGTCAATAAAAGATATACAATAAATGATTAGTGATAATAAAAAAATTGATATAATGATCATATCTCACATGATTTATTGGATTCAAGTGACCCAAAGAGGATGGGATAGGGATTTATTGTTATTAGTGGTCAAGCCATCCTTGGGTATAAATAGGTGGCAAGTGTTGCCTATATAGTCTAAAGAGACCTCAGGATGATGTTGTTTTGACATGAGATTTTTGCCAAAGAGTAGGAAAATAAGGCATACCTTGAAAATGATTAAAATAACTTGAGGATAGATAATAATGATTGAGATCATGATTTAATGTGATAATGGGATGTATAAAGGGATATAAGGGTTAGAATTAGGTGGTTGGGTAGGAAAATAAGGTTAACAATGACTAAACAGGGTGAAGGGGGTAAAATAATAGGGTTATTTAGGGGTAAAAAGAGTTATTTTCACTCTGTCTTTTATGATTTGATCTCTAGACAGAATAACTATGGATCACATCTTATGAGTGTCTCACCATGCAGATAGAGTATGGGAGTATCAGAGACTAGCATATGCATGACCACCAATGAGTACCCCATCCATGATTTATTATTTTTTCATTAATGTATTTATTTCATGCATTTATTAAAAGTACAAATGGATAATGCAAAACTAACTCTGGGGGCATTGCCCCTAGTTGTGGTTTTATGGCCATAAAGTGTGGTATCCCACTCGCAATCTACAGTCTTGTAAAAATACATGTGGTGAAATGTAGTTTTTAAATACCATATCAAATGAGCTAAAGTATCATAATACCACATATGGGGTATGTGGTCTTGTAAAAACTCAAGTGTTTAATTATGGTTTTGTAAAACCATGAGTATCAATATGTAGTTTTGATAAAACTATAAATTAAGGTTAAGGGGTAGGTGCAATTTTGATGAAAATTAGTTTAGGTGGTTAGTTAGGTAAGGGGATGGGTAGATGGGTAAGTTAGATAAGTGGATGAATGGGTTAGAGGGGTAAACTAACAAGTTAGGTGAGATTAACAAATTAGGATTATTTTATTAGAGCAGTTGGATAGATAAGATGGATAAGGTAGATAGATAAATAGGATAGGTAGGTATGGTAAGAAGGATAAATAGGATAGGTTGATAGGTAAGGTGGGATAAGGTTGATTGATAAATAGAGTTGATCAAGATGGATATATAAGATTAACCAGTTAGTAGTGATCGATGGATAATAGGTTTTGTTATGGTACAAGAGGATTTAGGAATATTAATTTCTAGACTACAATGACTGTCGATCCTTCACAAGATGTATAGGTTGACTCTAGTAGAGTATGGAGTCCTAAAAATGATTTGCCTATATTACATTATGATGATGTCATTTATTCAGATAAATAGGGCTCTCATCATAACATTACTGGAGTGGTGGCACTTTGAGACCAACACATTTCTTTTTTTATAGGGGAGATGATCATCACTTTGGAGGATGTATTATGTATCTTTTGGATGTCAATGAGAGGTGATTCATTATACTAGTAGTTATGGGAATTGGGAAATACTATGTGTAGACACCTAAGTCTGGCCACCAATAACCTCTAATTAGGCTTTTGAGCAATTTTTACCAAAATGCATAATTTGGCCTAAAAACACTAAAACATGTTAAATGATGTGAAACTGACATATTCAGGTGCCAATTTTGGCTAGAGTTTCACTAAATGGGATAATATAATTTATGGGCCAGCTAACTTTAATTAGATCATTCCAAGTCAAAATGCCAATTTTGCACTTAGGTGCTCTGGATTGCTCTTTCCTATCAAATATCTTGCACGAGACATGTGGATTTGTTCTTTTGTGTTGACAACATCTTAAATGGGATAATGGTTACAACACATCTGACATTGACTTCCAATTCTAATCCAATCAAATTTTGGGCCAATAACAAGGCATTCTGATTAATTTGTGCACAAAGTGTTTAATCATGATTAAGAGCTAATTAAACCAAATTAGAGCCTAATTAAAAATTCTATGGAAACTTGTTGAATACTTATTTTTGGAAATTAATATTGAATATTTTCATCATCAAGTGACCTCATTTCTTGGGAAGACATCCTAGGTCATAAATGCCATAAATATTAGGATTTATGCCTCCCATGCCTCTTAATTACCCCTCTATCCCAAATATTAATGGGGATATTTGTAGAATGAATTTAATATTTAGATTTATCCTTATCCACACATCTCAATCCTGAGATGGATATTTTAGGTTGATCCTCAAACCATTCCAAAAATCTACAAATAGAGAGGTCATGAACATCATTTCAAAAGCTATTTTGGTGCAAAGTTATTATGCTCAAATATCTTCAAAAAGTCTTGATAATGTAAATTTATAATGCATAAATGATTCCAAAATCTATTGTAATTAGTGTCACCATGACAAATTTATTCCAAGCCAAGACAAGCCACAAGTCACAAGGCGCCAAGAGGATGTGGAGGATAGTCAAGCTCCATTGCAACAGACTTCATGAGCACAAGCTGAGTAAGACACTACAAAAGCATTTGGAGCATCCAAGGAAGGTGAAGGATTCTTGTTTTTCTTTACTTTTTAGTTGTGTTTGTCATTTTTTTTTATTAATCTCACCCTAGTAACTAGGAATGAAGGTGTTAGTTTAGTGTGTTATTTATCAATTTACTTTATTTATTTTGTCACTAACAAAATACTAATCTCCTCTTCTTAGTCAAATTCTTAGTTTAAACTGTGTAGAGATTATGCAGGCATATATAGGTTGGGGTGTGGGATACATGGATAGACATTAACAGAGCATTTAGAGATGAGTAAGTCAATAGGTTGACCTTGATGGTTATGTCTCTTGTCATTGACATATTATTTCTAGATAAGAGCAGGCAGTGGTTTCACCTCAAGTTGGGGGATATAGTTGATGACATGGTCTAAGACTATAATGTATTTTCCTAGGGCCCCTTAGTAATAGGCCATATTTACATGGAGTTACACATGGGTACATATATAGGGGTAACTATATTTAGTCCTTCATTGCTACTTTAGATTTAGAGCTAGGAAAACATAGATATTGAAATAACATTGGGTACATAGGGAGATAAAGATCCTGATCAACCCCTAGTTTTTGGTTGGTATATTATTTTGGGAGATAGATAACACATGTTGGAGAAATGAAGTTATATAAACAAGCTTTAGATAGTTTGAGGGATGATCAAATCACATGGATGCCCTATAAGTAGGTCTAATGGGGATGGTTAGAAGATACGAATGTAATGAGGTTTATGATGATAGAATACTACCTGATCAAGCGTAGAGATTATATTATTGAGAGATATAAGCTAAAAAGGGTTTCATGACATTTTTTATATCAACAATACATCCCAAGGGAGGATCACTTATTTTTGAGGAGTAATAGAGAGAGACCCCAGTGGGGGTAGATAATGGATAGGGTACTAACAAGGGTGGATTATGTTAGCATTGCTTTAGTTATATGGGATTACCAAAAACCTATGGTGGATCTAGGAGTCATAGTTTCTTATATAAGGTGGTGGCTTCAGAGATGGATCTAGAGGTTATTTAGGCCACTACAAGGAGTAAGGAGGAGAGGAGTAGTATAGAAGCTAGTTAGGCACATGTCTATTTGAGGAGGTGATAGGCTCAGAGACCATAGTCCTAGGCTAAACATTGGTAAGATGGAGAGGATGGATAGGATGGGGGTGATTAGGCATCGATGGTCATTGATGGTGGGGATTAGGGAGTTAGATGGAGAGACTAGGCCATATGTGGAGGAGACCAAATAGTGAGAGGACCATATCTAGGTGTAGCAGGGCCCTCTAGGTTAGCTATCACTATAGAGGATTAGGCTTAGATGGATAGTCTAAGATATGAGGTGAGGTCCAATTCAACAAAGGTGGTAGAGATTATCACAAAGTGGGATAGCTATAGGTTATAATTTATAGAATTATAATGCTATATTATGGAGAGGGATAGGTAGATGGAGCTTATATTGGGATGAGGGATGATTAGATAACATATTTATAGGGATAGATAGGCTAGAGTTAGGCCCAAGATTGAAAAAGAGTGAGATTATAGAGGTAAATTCATACATGAGACACACATATAGTGGTGTTACATATACATATTAGCCATAATCAAGTGAGATTTAGCTAGAGAGAGGCAGAGCTATAGGTGGATGAGAGGGCTACGGAGGAGGGTGGTACCTTATTATATAGGTAGGGTTTGGGGGATATTATCAGGTAGATATCTTGCTTGATGTGTAATGCATGGTATTATAGATATTTATATGAAGGTGCAGTGCCAATGAACTAGTGTGTAGCATCTTAAAGGGCCAAGACTTCCTCTCATTTAGTGCATCAACCAGAGAGGGGGATTCTAGGATAACTTTGATATATATTTTATAATACATGATGTATATTTTGGACATGTATTTTTATATTTATCACATGGATTCCCATGGGACCCATCTTGTATTTATATTTTTTGATAGGACTTTGTGGACATTTATGTGATTATGAGACTTTTTTATTATGATATATGACATTGTGATGATATTTTCATCATGTGTTTGATGATGTCCTCGATGGATTTAAAATTACCCAAGAATTATTATATTTCAAATTGGTATCTTAGGATTGCATGTAGGTAGTTCAAATTTCAAATTTTGAGTTTTCTTGCCAAAACTTGTTTTTCAAATTTTTGGCTTGTTTTAGGACTTTCAAGGGTAATTGAATGGGTTGATCAAGTGTGTGAACAAGTTTTAAACATTATTAGGAACATATTGAAACCATGTCAAAGTTCCAAAGATTCAATTATACAGAAAACTCATGTTAGACCAAATTTCATGCTTTGTAACTCACCTTGTAACTATTGGTAAGGTGACCAATGTAGTTACATCAGTTGTTTCCTTATAAAACTAGATATTTTTTATGATATATATTTGATGCATGTTTTATAATATAAAAATCTTAAAAGTAATAGAGGAAGAGAAGACCCTGTTAAAGGAATTGGACATAGACCCCTGTTTTGAAGTTAACTGCTTTTGTTGCAGGTTATATATGTCCTGTTGATGAATGAATGACTTTGGTAATTGTTTAAAATGTGATTTAAGGATAAATAACATTTGTTTTTTTAATATTTTCTCAAATAAATAGGAAAAGGAGACCTTTTTTAGATTTTTCAGACATATACCCTGTTCTTTGTTATTTGATTTCCCTATAGACTATGTGTTTCAATATAATGCACAAAGTGGTATTGACCATTAATTCCAATCAAATTTAAATATTTTTGGACTTAATTTGAAAATAAATTCTCTAATAAATATTAAAGAGACTCACTATTATTAATAAAATTATATGGATAAACTATGTATCCTGTAGCGTGCAATCTTAGACAGATTGTATGTTTTGTATTGTGAATGAAAGGGGCATTAAATCAATTTGAAAACATAGAAAACCATTTTGGTGAGTTCCTAGTGACATTTTTAATTTTTTAGTGTGGTTAATAATCTTTGAAATATTTTATTTTATGGTCTACAGTCTTACAGACCTGAAGTTGCTTTAAAAACCTATAGTCGTAAGAGTTTTGAGTTGGAAAACATAAATAAATGATTGTTAAAATCCTATGGATGATTGAGAAAGGTGTCTAGGGTTGAAACCAAGATAATACATATTTTAAAGCTATTTAAAATTTTCCAAAACTCTCTTAAATTATTTAATAGAGGTCTTAGGTCTGCACAGGGTAGTAAAAGCCCTAAATTAGGTTTTGACTTATATCTTGCATTATAACTATTCAAAAATCCCAAAAAATTGCAATCTAATGTATTTTCATGTGATATAAGTGAATCACACACTTAGAGACATATATACACTCTTGTGTATGGATTTAGAGTGTTTTGTTGTGTAAGGGCTAAAGGAGGCCTAACTGAGGACTAAAGAAGGAAAGTGGGTCTAAGAGAGGAATTAGACCTTGAAAATTGTCACACAAGAGTGTCCTAATAGGAGAAACTAGAATATATCTTTATAATCTCACAACCACTTATATTTTATTTGTATAAGTTAATTTATGGTCATACAGGGCTAATAGAAAACTTGACAAGCTTATAGAGATTGGTGAAGAAATCAAAGTTGACATTAATTCTAAGAAACCTCTACATCATTTTTAGTATCATAGCCAATATTGGATACCTGATAACAAGTGGGCGAGATAAGATTCTTTGGAAGAGAAAGAAATAAGTACTTGTTTGATAGATTACCTAAGAAAGGACCAAGATACCACCTAGGAGAAATAGAAGAGGTGTTGCAAGGAATAAAGATGCTATGTTGGCAAAACTAAGGGAACTTAGAATCAGCTTGGATGCTAGGTTGACTACAGTAGAACAAAACTAAAAGAGAGGAGTCCTAATAAGGGACTTGAGTGACAAATAAGATGAGCCACAAGATCATGAGGAAGAAGAGGGAGAAGAAATAGTTGAAGGACCTAAAGATTAGGGTATAGAGATATTCTTGAAGGTGATCATGGGTCAAATATCTAAAATAAAGGTGGAATTTCCCACCTATGTAAGTGGTCTTTATGGAGAAGAACTCATGGATTGGGTGAATGAATTAGATAAGTATTTTGAGTATGAGGAGGTACTTGATGAGAAGAAGGTTAAGTTTGAAATAAACAAACTAAAATGGCATACTTAATAAAGGTGGGACTTTACTCAAGATAAGATAAGAAATAAGGGAAAGAATAAGATAACTTATTGGGACATAATGGTTGCTAATATCAAAGGCAAATTCTTGCCAGGTGACTAAGAGACAAACCTATCCAAAAAACTATAAAACTTGAAGTAAAAAGAAATGTCTATGAAAGCATATACAAAAGAGTTATATAAGCTTACCATCAGGTCAAGACATGTTGAGGAAGTTAAATAAAAGATTACAAGGTATTTGAATTGTCTAAGTTATAATCTATAAGATGAACTAACACTTTTTTGCCCAAGAACACTAGAGGAGTGTGACCAATTTGCACTCAAGGATGAAGACAAGTTGAATCAAAAAAATAATCAATAGAATAGAGGAAGGGGAAAACATTTTAGAGGTAGAGGATAGCAATGGGTAGAGGATTTTTGTAAATAGGCCATCAAGGTGAGTCAAAAAATTCACAAAAGTAACCCACTAGTTCAAGAGGTGGTTTTAGAGGCAGGAGACCTTTCAACAAAGGTGGTTATGCATCAAAGGGTAGAAGATCGATTGGATTTGTATGAAGGTGTTTCAAGTGCAATAAGTTTGTTGGCCATAAGTCATGAGAGTGCCTAGAGGACAAGCTAGTAGGAAGCCCAAGAAATAAAGGGAGAAATTAAATTGCACAAGGAGGTGAGGAAGAGAGTGTTTTTTATCCATCACTTATGGAAGAGCCTAAAGTGGGAGAATAATTTCTCATGAGAAGGGTGTTGATCAAGCCACCCAAGGGGAAGGAGCCACCACAAAGGAAGACTATTTTTAGGAAATCTTGCAAATGCCAAGGTAAGTGCTAAAAAATGGTCATAGATTTAGGAAACATGGATAATATTATTTCAATAGAAATGGTTAACAAGCTTGGATTGAAGAAACTACCTCACCCCACACCCTATAAGGTCACATGGTTGAATAAGGGTCATAAATTCTTGGTGAGTGAACAAATTTGGGTAGAGTTCCAAGTTAGAAAGTATAAGGATAAGGTACTTTGTTATGTCATACCAATGGATGTGTACCATGTACTTCTTAGGAGGCCTTGGAAATATGATAAGCAAACCACTCATGATGGAAGAAGGAACATGTACACCTTGATCAAGGATGGAGTTATTCATACTTTACTTCCCATGAATGATGAGGAGAGTGATCAACAAGTTGGCTCACACATGATGTTGGTAAGTGGTAAGGAATTTTTAAATTCCATGCATGAAGAAGAGTTAGGATTTGCTTTGGTAGTCAAGCCTAGGACTATAATGACAGCCACAAAGATCAATGAGCTACCCCAAAATATCTAAGATATGTTTGAGAAATATGTAAATATAGTTATTGATGAGCTACCCAACACATTGCCACCTATGAGGAACATAACACATCATATAAACTTTATACCTATAAAAAGTCTACCTAAAAAGGAAGCCTACAAGATGACCCCATAAGAGACTATTGAGATCAAAAGACAAGTACAAGAGTTGATTAACAAAGGGTTGATCAAATAAAGCTTGAGTCCTTATGCAGTGCCTACAGTATTGGTGCCAAAGAAGGAAGGTGATTGGAGGATGTGTATTGATTCCAGGGCCATAAACAAGATCACCATAAGATATAGGTTCCCACTTTCTAAGATGGAATATTTGATGGATTTCTTGAGTGGAGCAAGTTACTTTTCCAAGATTGACCTCAATAATGGGTATTACTAGATTGGAATCAGGCAAGGTGATGACTGGAATACTACTTTCAAGATAAATGAATGTTTGTATAAGTAGTTGGTCATGCCATTTGGTTTGACCAATGCACCAAGAAATTTATGAAATTAATGAATGAGATACTAAAAGATTTCATAGGCAAGTTTATAGTGGTATACTTGGATGACATACTAATAAACAACCATATCAAAGAAGAGCATCTTCACCATTTGGAGTTGGTTGTGAGAAGGATAAAAGAAGAGAGGTTATTGATCAACCTCAATAAGTTTGATTTCATGAAATTAGAGTTGTTGTGCCTTGGATATTTCATATCACAAGGCATGCTAAAAATGGACAAGAATAAGGTGAAGGTAATCATGGAGTGTCCAACACCTAGGACAATAAGAGAGGTGATAAATTTTCATGGTCTTGCAAATTTTTATAGGAAATTAATTAGGAATTTTAGTGGAATATTTGATCCTATCATAGAAACCATTAAGGGAGATAAGAAAATTTTTGTATGGAATGAGAAGGTAGAGAAGAGCTTCCAATACTTGAAGAAAAGAATCATGGAGCAGCCAATACTAGCATTAACAAATTTTAACAAGGTGTTTCAAATATAATGTGATGTAAGTGGGGTGGTAATAGGGTTTGTCCTAAGTTAAGAGGGTAGACCTATAGATTATTTTAGTGAGAAGTTGAATGATGCATAAAATAAGTACTCATCCTAGGACTTGGAGTTCTATGCAATGGTACAAGCATTGAAAAAATGGAGGCATTATATCATGCCAAAAGAGTTCATTATGTACAAGGATAATCATGCACTTCAATTCATCTCTAATCAGCCCAAACTAAACCAAATACATTTGAAATGGGTGAAGTACATGCAGAATTTCACCTTCACCATCAAGCATGAACAAGGGCAAAGCAACAAGGTTGCAGATGCATTAAGTGGGAGGATCTTATTGGTGCATGAGATTTAGTTATAATGTGTTGGGATTGAGTCACTCAAATACATGTATGAGGATGATGAAGACTTCAAGGAAGCATATAATACATGCAAACACCCAAATACACTAAAAAAGGAGCAATGGTTGGATTTTATTCTTCAATATGGACTACTATTCAAAGGAGTATAGTTGTGTGTGACAAAATATTTTTTAAGAGGAAATATGATCCAAGAGAAGCATAGTGGAAGCAGGGCAGGCCACTTTGGTCTTGACATGACATTAGATTTGCTCAGTAGGCATTATTATTGGCCTAAAATGCAAGCATAAGTAAGGAAATATGTGGAAAGGTGCAACATTTATCAATTAGAAAAAGGTAAGAGAACTAATTCAGGTTTGTATCAGCCCCTATCAGTCCCAAATAGGCCCTGGGAATCCATAAGTATGGAATTTTTAATGGGATTGCCTAAAACATAAATGGGTTTTGGTTCAATTTATGTAGTTGTTGATATATTCTCTAAAATGTCACACTTAATACCATTTAGAATCACTAATGATGCCACACATGTGGCTAGTTTGTTTTTCAAGGAGGTAGTGAGAATTCATGGACTTCTCATGAATGTTGTTTCTGATAGGGACACCAAGTGTCTTGGTCACTTTTAGAGGAAATTGTGGAGGAAGCTAGACACAAACTTGAGTTTTATTTAATATTACCACCCTTAGATAGATTGGAAAATTGAGGTGTTTAATAAAAACCTAAGGAACCTATTGAGGTGTTTATCCAAGGACCATCCCAAGCAATGAGATCTTGTGTTACCTCAAGCAGAGTTTTCTTATAATGACTCTAACAACAAGAGCATTGGTATGAGCCCATTCTAGGTAATATATGGTATGTATCCTAGAGGTGTATTTTAAGTTAGAAACAATATTCATATGGACAAGAGAAGTATTTAAGGTGAAGAGTTTATAATGGTAATGAAAGAAGTATATGAACAGGTAAGGAAGCACTTGGAGTCTAGTGTTAACAAGTAAAAGAAATAGGAAGATTTGAGTAGAAGGAAAGAAAAATTACAAATTGAAGACTTATTATTAGCTCATCTCAGGAAGGAAAGGTACCCAAGGGGTGAATATAACAAGCTGAAGATGAAAAAAATAGATCCTTGCAAGATTCCTAGAAAGTTTGCAAACAATGCATATGAATTAGAGTTACCTAGTGGGGTAGGTATTTCACCTATCTTCAATGTTGTAGACTTGTACCATTATAAATAAGTGATTGAAGGAGGAAATATATTATAGGATGCATCTATAGTAGGCCCAAATATTACTTCAAGTACTTGGTCAAATGGAAGAATCACCTAGTAGAAGATGCCAAGACATAAGAGATGAAGTGCATACTGGACAAGTAGGTGATCAAGAGGACTAGAGACAAATCGTAATTTAAGTACCTAGTAAAATGTAAGAATCACCCAATATAATATGCCATGTAGATGCCTGAACATGACATACATAAGTGTGGGAGTACTCTGGAAGCACTCATGGATAATAATATATGAGTCCTTTTTTCCTTTCCCTAGGAGTATGATGCATTAGCATCACTCTTAGGGTGATTTTTGTCATATTTTTTTGTTTTATTTCATTAATTTATGTCTTTTGATGATTTTTATGGATTTAAAATTCCCTAATAATTCTTATATTTCAAATTGGTAGCCTAAGATTGCATGTAGGTAGTTCAAACTTCAAATTTTGAGTTTTCCCTCCAAAATTTGTTAATATTTTTTTTGAATTTTTAGCTTGTTGTACAACTTACATGGGTAATTTAAAGGGTTGATAAAGTGTGTAAAAAAAATTTAAACATTCCTATGGAAATTTTAAAACCATGTCAAGGGTCCAAAGATTCAATTGTATAGAAAACTCATGTTAGACTAAATTCCATGCTTTGTAACTCACCTTGTAACTTTTGGTAAGGTGACAAAGGTAGTTACATAAAATGTTTCCATATAAAAGTGGATATTTTAAATGAGAGATAGTTCATGCATATTTTAGAATAGAATAATCTTTGAAGGAATAGAGGAAGAGAAGACCCTATTAAAATAATTAGACACAAACCCATGTTTTGAAGTTAATTGCTTTTGTTTCAGGTTGTATATGTCTTGTTGATGAATAAATGAATTTGGTAATTATTTAAAACATGATTTAAGGATAAATAATGTTTTTTTTCTGAATATTTTCTCCAAAAAATAAGAAAAGGATACCTTTTTTAGAGATTTTAGACACACCCTATTCTATGTTATTTGATTTACCTATAGACTCTGTGTTTCAATGTAATGCACATAGTGGTATTGACCATTCATTCCAAACGTATCTAAATATTGTTGGACATAATTTGAGACTAAATTATCCAATAAATATCAAAGAGACTCATTGGTATTAAGAAACATTTTATGGACAAACTTTGTTTCTTGTAGCATGCAATCTTAGACAAACTGTATATTTGGTATTGTTAATAAAAGGGGAATTAAATCAATTTGAAAACATCTCAGACCATTGTGTTAAGTGAATAGTGATATTTTTAAGTTTTTAGTGTTATTAATAATATTTTTAATATTTTATTTTATGGTATACAATCTTATAGACCTAAAGTTGCTTTAAAAACCTACACAGTCATAGGAGTTTTGAGTTGGAAAACATAAATAGAGGATTGTTCAAAGCCTATTGATGATTGAGAAAGGTGTTTAGGGTTAAAACCAAGATAATTAAACTTTTATAGTTCTTAAAAATCTTCCAAAACTCTCTCAAATGATATATTAGAGGTTTCAGGTCTACAGAGGGTAGTAGAAGCCCTAAATTAGGGTTTGACTTATATCTTGCATTGTAACTCTTCAAAAATCCCAAAAATTTGTAATATGATGTGCTTTCATGTGATCTAAGTGAATAAAATACTTATATTCTTGCATGAACTCCTGTGTATGTATTTTAGAGTGTTGTATTGTGTAAGGTCTAAAGGAGGCCTAATTGAGAAGGCCTAAAGCAGGAAATTAGGTCTAGGAGAGGAATTAGACCTTGAAAATTGACACACAAGTGGTTCTAATAGTGTAAACTAAAATATATCTTTATAATCTCACAACCACTTGTAATTTTTATATATAAGTCAATTTATAATCATATAGGGCTATTATAAAACTTGACAAGCTTAGAGAGATTGGTGAAGAAATCAAAGTTGACACTAATTCTAAGAAACCTCTACATCATTATGAGATTTGGATAGTCATGGTCGCATTAATTCAGAGTGCATAGGGACTTGGAGTGGGATATCTGTTAATGACATTCCCAATTTTTTTAATGGTTGGTCATGTCAGACCATCCTTGTTCCTATTAATAAAAATACAAGATAAGATATTTACAAATAAAAAACTCAAAAGGAAAATATAACAAGACAATGACACAATGGATTATGACATCATAATAAGAAAATATTTACATGACATAATAATATTAACAAGATAACTCAATGAAAATATTTATATGGGGATAAAAATACTAAGTGTACACATTGACCATCAACAATATGACTCAATAAAAAGTTTAAAAGTGATTTAAATGATTTTTATTCTTTAAAAATAACCTACAAAGGAAACTAAATAATGTAAAATAAAGGATAATAATGATGAGTATTTACAAGATAACTTAATCAAGATTAGCCTAATATATAAAGGGTGAAAAAAGGATAATGCATTTTTAACAGGAATTATTTTAAGGACATATCTAAATGGATATTCATAATGTACACTGACAAAATGGGTTATTTACAAATCAAGTGCCAAATAATCTTTGCAACAATCGAGATAAGGATCAACCTAGACATAACACCAATCTTGAGATCTAGAGTGAACTTTCAAGATTCAGTTATGTAAAAAAGACATTATATATCCTGGAGAAGAAAATATTTTATGACCCTTCTTTAGTAATGAAGTTAGTGGGTACACATGGATGTATACTTAGATAATGAATGGGGATGGACAAATCTTGGTGTGATTGAGGTTGATAGGAAGAAGAGTCATCTAGGATGATTTAATTGGGATTTGGATTAGGAAGTTAAAATGAAACTAGTGGTTTTTAAATTAGATCAAATGTTCCTATAACTCTTCAACTAGTATCCCCTTCACACTTTCAACAATTATCTTCCCCATGTTTGAAACTCATATCTCCTTTTTTTCCAAATCATATATTTTACGCCCATTTTTATGATCAAGGTCATATGGGAGGTGAACATATAAGATGGGAAGATAGAAAAGGAGGAAAAATGATGGAAGTGAAATGATGATATATAGATGTGCCCCCAAGAGTGGGGACCTATAAACAGAGATTTTTGGACCCTCTAGGTATAAAACCATTTCAAGTGAATAATATTCATGGGCTCATCAAGCTCATCACCATCTAGAGTGGCTAATTTATATACCCCTAACTCAATTTTTTTTAATAATGACATATAGCCTAAGCCAATTTGCTTCAAATTTATCCTTTTTTTCATGTTTGACATTGGTGTTTTTATGATTTTCTTTTAGGATTAGATCACCAAATTCAAATTCTCTAGACTATATATTTTTGAGATATTGGACCTTAATCTTATTTTGATATGCTCTTAGTTGATCAAAGGCATTTTGATGTTTCTCATCTAACAACTCTAGCTCCTGTAACTATTCTTATCTATAGTTATTATATGTTATCATTCTCACAGATAAATTCATAATGAGGGGAGCTTAACCTCAACAATCAAGATTGATTCTTCCTCATATACCAGAGACTATAGAGTATCCCCAATAGGTGTTCTGATGCTAGTTCTATAGGACTAAAGTGCAAGATATAGCTATAGCTGCCAATTTTTTCCAACTTTAGTGATAAGTTTCTTAGTATTTTGATAAGCATTTTATTTGTCACTTATTCTTGACCATTACCCTATGGATAATGGTGTATAAAATTTTTGTTTAATATGGTAGTGATTGCATGGGTCTTTTACTTCCTAATTTTTGAAATATTTTCCTTTATCTAATATAATTTTAGTAGGGATTCTTAAGTGGCAAATGATTTGATTCAAAATGAACTTATATATTTGTATACCTGTGGTGTATATATGAGGCATTTATTCTATCCATTTATTGAAATACTATGTGGTTTTGATTATGAACTTATGTCTATCTAATGATGTAATATTAATCTTGTCAATAAGATCTAGTCCCCATAATTAAAATGGCCATTGTTTCATTATAGGTTATATCTCTTATGAAGGGGCATGTATTAGATTCCCATGATTATAAAAGGATACACACTTACATACATACTATAAAGTGTCATGATCCATGGTTGGCCAATAATATCTAGTCTGGATTAACTTCTTGTCTAGGGCCATCCTTTTGACATGGCCTCCACAAATATTTTCATGGACTTCCTTGATTACGAGAATAGCCTCCTATGATGTTAGTTATTTAACAAGGTCTCATAATATCCTCACCAATAGAGTGTGATATTAATTATTGTGTAATAGGATGTGTGTTAGATGAAGGCTTTGCATTGATTACGATTGAGGTTCAGTGGTAGGATATTATCTTGGAGGTAGGTGTAGATGTCGTGGTATCAGGATTTACTAGGATCAAGTATGGCACAAATTTGATAATGCTCCAATGTTTTATGGGCAAGTAATAATAATTTTTTGACTATAAAATTTAGTTTAATAACATCCTCTGGAAGAATATTAAAGAACCAATAGTGACCACTATATCGACAACTTTGTTACTTCCTCTAGGTACTTATTCAAAAGTTATAGACTAATTTTTTTTTTCAACTAGTCAACCATTTGCTTATAAGGAAGTAAATTCTCATCTTTGGTCTAGAACTCTTCATTTACCTATTTAGTAATTAATTTGGAATTGAAAAATACTTGAAGATGTTGAATATTCCATTGGAGTGCAAGTTGTAATCTGGAAACTAATGCCTCATATTTAGCAATGTTGTTGGTGCATGGGAAATAAATTTGAAAGGCTGTAGGGATTAGGATACCTTGTGAGGTTATCAAAAGGATTACCACTCCCAAACCATGCATGGTAAAATATCCATCAAAATATAATTTCCATCTAAATGGTTCCTTAGTTGTCAATATAGATTCATCAAGGAAGGCTATGATTAATGGTTTTATGTCCACCATAGGTGTTGTTTCTAGTAGATCCAAGATAAATTACCCTTTGATGGAATTTTTATTACATAATATAAAATTCAATTAATAACATGATCCATTTATCTATTATTCCAATTAGGGTTAACTTGTATAACATATATTTTAGTGGGTCAACTTTTGATATTAACTTGACTTGGTTATTCAACATATAATGTTTGAGTTTTTGTGAGGCAAACACCATGGCCAATCAAGATTTATATATAGGGGTTTAATTGAGCTCATATGAAATTAAAGTTCTACTTAGATAATAAATATCTCTTTCTTTCCTTCATCACTATGTTGAACTAAGAAAGCCCCTATAGCACATAGTGTAGTAGATATATATATAAGAGAAAGGTCTTCCTAAGATCAGTGATTATATGAAGAAAGGCTTCACTAGATAATACTTCATATTATAAAATGCCTTTTGACATTCCAATTTCTAGTCAAAACTGAGCCCCTTTATTTAAAAGATTAGTGAAGGGATTACATTTGTTTTCCGACTAAGATATGAACTGATGAATGTCTTACAATTTCCCTTGAAGGCTTCTTAGTTGCTTCAAATTCTTAGGGGGGAGCATTTTAACAATAACATTCACCTTAGCAAGGTCTAGTTCGATGCCTCACTACGAGACTATGAATGCCAAGATTTTACCTAAAATGACCCCAAATACACATTTATTAGGATTCAATTTGAATTTATATTCCCTGAACCTCTCAAAAATTTATCTAAGGACCACCAAATGTTCTTCTTAGAGCTTGGACTTTCTTAGGATGTCATCCACATAATCTTCCATAATATTATGCATCATTTCATGGAATATGACTATCATGGCCCTTTGATAAGTGGATTTCTTATTTTTTATACCAAATGACATTACTTGATAGTAGAAGTTCACCCATGGAGTGATGAATGCAGTCTTATGTTGATCTTCAGGAAGTAATTTTGATATAATTATATCCCAAAAAATTGTTCATGAAGGAAAGCATTTCATATCTTTTGGTATAATCCAATATCATGTCGATATTGGGTAAAGGAAAGTCATATTTAGGACATGTCTTGTTTATGTCTCAAAACTTAGTACAAATCCATATCCCTCATTATGGTTTGGTGATAGGGATGATATTAGAGATCCACTCTGAGTAGTCAATGGGTCGAATGAATATGGATTCCAAGAATTTTTGTAGTTCTTCTTTGACTAATAATTCTACCTTAGGGTGAATTTTTTGGATATTTTGCTTAATTGGTTTGGCATTTAGATGGACCACTAAATGATGCACCACCAAAGTAATATCTTACCTAGGCATGTTATAATAACTCCATGAAAATATGTTAATTAATTAATTAACAAGGTCAATGAGCATATGTTGTTCTTCAGATATGAGAATTTCCCTAATTTGATAATTAATTATAGGATTTTCATCTATTCCAATATTTACTTCAAATACCTCCTTAATGAGAGAAGGTGGCTGATCTTGAAGGTAAGATGGGGGCTATGGTAATTATTATATTGAACCAAATTCATGTGGAAACTCTACATCTAACTCTTGATATGACTCTTGGTCATTAGGGATTGACTAGATTTCATCTATATTCTAGGAGGGATAATTTTTGTCATACTCTTCTTCTTAAAATTTTATTCAAAGACTCTTATTACTCTCCAAAATATGCAAATTCATTTAAATAGATAGTGAATCCTTTCTTGTGGTCTTCTAATGGCATGAAATCTTGAGCTCTTAGATACTCAATAATGGTCTCATCATTTTGGAATAGATCAAAGGATATCTCATTCTTCTGATCCTAGTCTATAAGTTGAGGTTAGTGGATGGAGATGTTGATGGTGTAAATGATGGTGTTAGAGAAGAAGTTTGTGGTAGCTAGATATTCATAGAGGCTATATGCAGAATCCATATTGACTTATTCATTAGAAGTAGACTCTTCAAGAATTGAAGAAGTATTTATGGAGATAGTGTTGAGGTCAATTCATAGTGGTTTGTACCCTAGGCCAAGACATTTTGGATGTTCTTGAACCCTAATAGGTTTCATCCTACCTTATTATTCTCTACCTATTTATTTACCCTTGTATTTAATTTTCTAAAACATTTTATGAAGTCTAGGAAATTTTTGCCTGTGAAAATCTAGGGACTCATCTTCAGGAGTGAGCTAAGAATCATCAGGTTATTGAAAATATTCATCTAATAACATACTTATGCTTGTGAAGGTCATTGACCCAAACTAATAGATAATGGGTTTATTTTACCTCATAGTTGGGGATGTAGACACCTAAATCTGGCCATCGATAACCTCCAATCAAGCTTTTGACCAATTTCCACCCAAAATGCATAATTTGGCCTAAAAACACTAAAACATGATAAAAGATGTGAAACTAACATATTCAAGTGCTGATTTTAGATAGGGTATCCCTAAATGGGGTAATGTAATTTATGGGCCAGCTAACTTTGATCAAATCATTTCGAGTTAAAATGCCAATTTTGCACCTGGGTGCTCTGGATTGCTCTTTCCTATAAAATATTCTACACAAGATGTATGCCTTTGATATTTATTTCCAATAACATCATAAATGGGATAATGAATCCAATGCATCTAACATCACCTTCCAATTCCAATCCAGTTAAATTTTGGACCAATAACAAGGCATTCTGATTAATCTGAGCAATTTGTGCACAAAGTGCTTAATCATGCTTAAGATCTAATTAACCCAAATCAAGGCCTAATCAATAATTCCATGTAAACTTGTTGAATAATTTTTTTTGGAAATGAATATAGAATATCTACATCATCAGGGGACCTCATTTCTTGGGAAGACATCCCTAGGCCATAAATGCCACAAATATTAGGATTCATGCCTCCCATGCCTCTTAATTGCTCCTCTATCCCAAATATTGATGAGCCAATTTATCAATTTTAATGAAAAAATTGGATTAATCCTTAGCCACACATCTCAATCTTGAGATGGATGGTTCAGGTTGATTCTAATCAATCTCAAAAATCTATAAATAAAGAGGCCATGAACATCATTTCTAAGCTATTTTGGTGCAGATTTATAATGCACAAATATCTTCAAGAAGCCATTGAAACTAGTGTTACCATGCCAAATTGATTCCAATCCAAGCTAAGATATAAAGACAAATGTGCCAAGGAGAGATGGAGGTAGCCAAGCTTCCATTTTCAAGGACTTCATGAGCACAAGCCGAGCAAGCCACTACAATAAGCATTTTGGAGCATTCAAAGAAGGTAAAAGAAGGTTTATTTTACATTTTAGTTGTGTTTTATTCAAGTTTGTTAACTAAGATCTCCCTAGTGTCTAAGCCTAGAGATGTTATGTTCATTAGTGTATTTATTTCATTTTGTTTTCATTTTGTAACTAACACCATACTAACCATCCTATCTTGAGTCAAATTCCTAGATCATATTATGGCATGCCCAATGGGACTAGACACATCTCACACCTAAAGAAGATCATTTTGCAACTTTAAAATATTCATTTGAACCTTTAAAACTCTAAATTTGATTTTCTAACTTTATCTTGCCATTTTTGTTTGTCATGGTTTTTAGATAATAACTAACGTCGGCAAGTAAGACCAACATCGATTAAATATCTTAACCGACATCAGTTGGTAAAACTAACATCAATTTTATACTTACCATTGGTTGTATTAGCATAACCAATGTTGGTTAGATAATTGACATCAGTTAGAAAATGTAACCATCTTCAGTTATATAAACTGACATCGATCACTGTGTTTTTCTTATTTCATTATTTCAAAACAAAAAGAGCTTCAAAGCTAAAGGACATGCTAACATTTTTACTGTAGGACCAAACTTGACATTTTCTAAAAACATGTTTTAAATCAACTTTTGCATGCTTAAAAATCAATTAAGAACCTCATTTTAGTGTTTAAAAAAATAATTTAGATGTTTATGGTGAATGTTTTTAAAAGTTACAACTAAGACCAAGTGGTCAAATGAACACCACCTCACTTTCCCTTTAGACTTAAAAATTAACTCGCCTTTTCAAAGCTTTTTATATCTACTTATTTGTTTAGAATAAATTTTGTTTGGTAAAAATAGGGATGTTGTGTGTATGCTCTTCCATTTGTCCCCTTTAGGGAACCCTTGGAATCAAAAGTGCCATTCCTATTACAAATAGCCTAGTCTAAGGCTTAGAAAGAAAGTTGTCTAAAGCACTCCCCAAAAAACTGTCAATGTTTGGGTGACCTTGAAAATGACCCTAAAGTCTTTCTACTTTCATGCTTTCTTTATTTTTATTCAAACTTGGATTGCGAGGGTTACTTCATCACCTCCCACAAGTTCTTTAGGGAAGATTTGACTTGGGGTTTCACCTCCTGGCATTGATTTAATTTGGCTCCTTTGGAATTGCATATGGGATGTATCGGTGTTTGGACATCGCACTACACTGAGCAAACAATAATATGTAGTGGTTGTAAAAAAGACTAGACCTTTTTACAACTAGCCAATGCCGTGGTCACCTAATTTTTGTGCTTTTATTTTACATTATTTGATGTGAAAGTTATTATGCAATTTATTCCCCTAGAATGATCGAAACCTTACTAGTTTAATAGACCCCATTTTTCCATACCCTTGCTAGGATTTGGATGATTATACTTAGTGTATTTTGGTTATTATTTTCTTGGTATGCTCTGAGGCTAAAAATTATTTGTTTATTCATAAGCCATGTCAATATCATGTATTTGAGTTGTGAAGGGTAGTTTTATGATACCCAAATCATGTCAAAACATTTTGAGCCTTTTAAGTCTTTAAAACATAACATTGACCACATTATTTGAGTATGCTTATGTCGTTAGGCTGCTCAATTTGTTTCAAGACTTGTTTACCATAGTATCAAAACCATTTGTTTCAAACCATGTCATGTATACCATTTGGACCTTTGTCTTGTGCCTTCATGTTGTCCAATCTTGTCTAGCTTGTTTGGTCAAATCCTAGTTTTCAACATTGAGTTTTCAATTAGCCTTGTCAAGTTTGGATCCAAACATTGATTGATTTCTATTTAAGCCTCAATTCATGGGGCTGATACATAGATCTTTCTCTTTTAGGTTGGATAACTTTGGTTAATCAATTACCTGAATTTAAAAACTATTAATGGTTTGTTTATTTAGTATTTATCTTTATCATTGTTTGTACCTTTATTTGGAAAAACATAGTCTTTCTTTAAAGAACCTTTTTTCTTATGCCTTATGCCAACTGATCATGTTTATGTTTCATTCCATATGCCTGGTTTATGTCAAAGTTGTTTCCAAACTTTTTAGATTAAATCAAATCACATCATGCCTATTTGTTTGAGCCTAGATTTTGACTCCACATTTGGATAAAAGACCTAGTAACTCAACTTTTCTCTTTCCTAGTTTAGACCTTGTTTGGAACACTTTAACCTAGACCTTTGACATGCCAATTTTTATTCAGACACTTGACCTTTTATTCGTATGACATTTTACATTAGACATTTGATGTAAGACTATTTTATGCCAAGTCTTAGCATAAATCATTTTGGAGATATAGCTCCATTTTCATACTACATTGGAGATACAACTCCATATTTTAACCAAGTTAGACCAATTTTGAACCATTTATCCTTTGGACATAGTTTTTCAGAGTTTGTATAACTTTAAGCCTTTTTGTTTTTGGAGATTTCATCATTTACATAGATATGTATCGCTACACTTATGGTGGAGTCACTTACAATCTAATTTATGATAGAATGGCTGCACAAAATGACTTTTATGGATTTTGTCAAAACCCCAATGATGCTAATATGGTTTGTGAGATAGATTTCTATCTACCTCATATTAATCATTCATGGGAAAAAAGTCATGAAATAACTCACAATCCAACTCGAGACCTTGATTGGTATGAAGAGGCTTATGAGGAAGACTTTGAAGACCTGACTACAAATAATATTGTTTGAGATATGAATCTATACCCTCTTTTCAATAATCAAAACATAAAACAAAGTCAAGAACCAACTTATGAACTAAATCATGACTAGGATGATATGGTTTATGAGGAAGACTTGGATGCTTTTGCTTGTGCAAGAAATCAAGTTTCATGACATCCTTTTTTTATCCAATCATCGGCTACCCCTAACCCTCCTTTGGATTATATGAGCTATCAAGCTCCACAATATCTAAGGAACACCATTACCATACCAAGATCTCACCCTTTAGTTTGCATGAGCAACCAAGCTCCACAACACCCAACCATTTCTATACCAAGACCTCATCCTTTGGCTTGTATAAGAAATCAAGCTCCACAACATCCCTTCATCATTATAGGATCTAGTCTTTTGGCTTGTGTAAGCAATCAAGCTCCACACCACCCTATCATTACCATCTTAGGACTTTATCCTTTGGCTCATGTGAGAAATCATGCTCCCCAATACCCTACCATTATTTAATCGCAAGTCATTCCTCATCCAATACCAATCCCATCTAAACCTCAACCCATCTAATCATTTGAAGACCAAGCTATGTTCAAAATTGGTATCTTCCAACTCATTTGAAAAAAAAATCCTAGATAACCAACCAATCTAAGATGCTTTTGTTGAACCAGCCATTTGTGATAAGCCAACCTATGATAAATTGCCTATTGATCCTATACCAGTTGTCAAGGAGTCTCACATTGATGAGCTAGTCTTTTTTGAGTCACTTCTTAATGATTATAACCACCTTTGGGAAAATCATTACCTCAACCACGTGCCTATTTTTCAAGAGCCACTTATTGACAAACCAGTCTTTGAAGGAGTTGTCTCTTGACCTTTTTCCCATCCTAGAGAAGTCTCACTTTGATAAACCAGTCTTAGTGGAGCCCATCATGCCATTACAAGTTGTTACTTGTCCAAAACCAAATATTCAATAAGACATCATTGTAATAGAGTACCCATCAAATGAAGAATCTAAGTTAGAGTCAGGTTTTACTCTTGGACTGACATTAGATTTAGCATTAGAATCTGAATCTGAATCAACATCAGTCTCAACATTAGATTTAGAGTCCCTTGAGTAATAATCAAATTTAGAAGAAAAATATGTTCATAATTGTTATAATATTGGTTATACATGCCTTACAGATCAATTTGAATACATTTATGATCCTTCTATGGTTTTTGAGGATGTGTACTTCAACTTTGACATAAGTTATCCTAGTATCTTCTATGAGGATTGTGTAGCCTCTCCCCATTCCATTACCATTCCACAAGCCATTATCATCAACCAAAATAGCCATATCATTGAAATTCCATCTCCCACAAGTGTCAATTGGGATCGATAGAATCACACTTTATTAAATTGCATCCATGGAGACATAACAATTGAAGAAGAGCAAGGAGGTCAAGACAACATTCATGTAGTAGAACACTCTCCTAGTGAAACCTTTTTGGATGCACTAGGGGATAATTAAAGTTAGAACTCAGCATCTTCTAGTGAAATTTTTTTAGAAGTGCTAGAAGACAATCAAATTCAAAAGCCAATGTTCATTAGTGAAACCTTCTCGAAGGCATTACAGGACAATCAAGATAAATTTATTGGTGAAAACCTCATTTAGGTACCAAAAGCTGAGCACAAAAGTTCTTCACTACTTGATGAAGACAAAATCAAAGATCAAATCAAAATAGCTTCCAGTCTATAGCCTAATCAGATGGTAGCTACTCTCAACATCAAACAACAAAAAAATTTGGTGGTCCTATTGAGAGAAAAAAATTCAGCCCAACCACAACCAAAATTATGTTAAATCTAGCATCAACAACATTATGTGTGACTGAACATTTTAATCTTCATTTGTTTCCCAACCATTCTACATTCCATTATCATCTACCATTCCATTTCAAAATCAAACCTACCATCCATTATTTATCCTTGTTTACCATCCATGGTCACACTTTCCTTTGTAGAGGCTATAAAGATACCTTGTCTCGATGTTTAAAGGAATTAGAATCAATGACCAATGAAGATCATAACAACATTCTCAAAATCTAAATCTACAAGCCATTTTTGATAGAGAAGTAATTTAAATGAGGTGTGGGATAGAAATTAACATAATCAAGTATTCTATTTGTATCATTTGTTGATTAGGATGTGCATCTCCACATCAACAGGAATAATAGAATTAAAAACCACACTCAGGCCAAAAACATGTACCATGCCATTGCCATTGTTACCTATGCCTATTTTTCATTGTCATCAACCCAACCATTTACCCCATCACATAAGGGAAACCCTCTTACCATTTTATTCAATTTATCAAACCATCATTATCCTAAAGCAAGACCATGCCATCCTATCAATCCATTCCTATCTAGACTAAAATCTATTTTTAGTCATCCTATCCAATCCTATATTGATCTTGACTACTTTGCTTCTTCCTACACTTTTTGTGAGGAGATTTTGATGAGGTTTCAACAATCAATCAAGTTCTTGTTTAAATGATAGTCTATGAAAGTAGTGTGATAGTTGATCTAGCAAGATATATTTCATCCTATCAAGTTTATTTATTGAGCCTAATTATAACTGCCTATGGGAAAATCAATGTTTCACCAATCTTACTACTAATTATAACTACCTATGGAAAAATTAGTATCATTAACCCATGCCATTACATCCTAGTTATAAATGCCTATGGGTAAAATAGGGACAACAGTTGTTTATCATGCATTGCCACATCACTTTGCCATCGCTATTTTCATTTGACTAGCCATTTGCCAGATTTGAGAACCTATTGGAACCTAGTTGGTTTTTCCTCAACTTTTTTGTGGACAAAATTACTATGAATTGTGGTCATTTTTGGACTTTTTAGGTCATGCTCAATTCATGTTGAGGTCACCTCAGTCCCCCTTTCCATATGCTATCATCATTTTTTGAGAAACCTAATCCAAATGCTCTCACCATTTTGTGAGCAGGTATCTTGTCATTCTCTAATGAGTTAAGATACCTCAAAATGTCAAAAACATTCATAACATTTCAAAAATCCAAAAATATTTGTCTTGTCTAAGCCTAGTCAGTTATCCTCGATCTGTCTTATTATGACATGGTCATTGTTAGGATTTTTTATTTTGCTTTTGTTTTCAAGCTTTCTATTTGTTTGTTTATTTATTTTTTTGTTTATTTGTTTATTCACTTGCATGTTTGTTTACTTTCAGCACTATTACCTTGACTCAATCTATATGTGTTCATTGGGTGATTCCTTGAGAACATTATTCTTGAGTCTATCCATATTCATATGTTAATATTATCATCATGGTTTTTATCATTGGTGTATTATTTTCAAGTGTTTATTGGATACCAGGAGTCAGTCCTTATGCATATTTTGGCCAAGTCTTCATGATGTTCTATCATGATGCCTACCATCACATGCTACAACAAAAATTAGCTTTAGGGAGGTCTACAATAAATAGAGATATAGAAGTTTCTCCTTGACACCTTGGCAAATCCTCCCATCTCACCCTTGATCAAATTAACTCATTTAACCATTCTATTTGTATCATTGTTAATCAGGACGAGCATCTCCTTATTGATAGGTATAATTAGATCATTTACACTGATCAATCTTATTCTTCTATTCATCTATGTCATCACTTTGCACCTGCTCATCTTTAATATATATTCCAAGCTATATCCTTGATTTATGCTTGTTAATCAGCCCTAACTAAGGCATAATCATCTTTAGCCAATCTAGGTCCTCTTAATGATTATAACCACCTATGGGCAAATCATTATTTTTGACTTTTATACCTGATTATAACTACCTCTAGGCAAATAAACATCCTATTTACATTAATGCATGCAAGCATTTTCTCATTTGGATTAATCTCAACATTGTTTAATTCCATATTTTTGCTTATTTGTTTTTGACAGACTTCCCATCAACAAATGTGATGACCACTCCCTCGAGGGGGCATCATCATAGGCTTCCCAAAACCATTTGGAGCTTTATTCTTTAACCATCATCTTATTTTTTGCATACAAGCCATCTCTCATTATTTGAGAAGACATTGCTTTGCCTATGGTTTTCAACATCTTCCCAAATAGGGGCAAACTTTAGACACCTAAATCTGGCCATCGATAACCTTCAATCAGGATTTTGACCAAGTTCCACCCAAAATGCATAATTTGGCCTAAAAACACTAAAACACACTAAAATATGTGAAAATAACATATTCAAGTGCTAATTTTGGCTAGGGTATCCCTAAATGGGGTAATACAATTTATGGGCCAACTAACTTTGATCAAATCATTTCAAGTCAAAATGCCAATTTTGCACCTGGGTGCTCTAGATTGCTCTTTCCTATCAAATATTATGCACAAGACATATGAATTTATTATTTTTTGTTAGTAACATACTAAATGGGATAATAGATCTAATTCATCTAACATCACTTTCCAATTCCAATCCAGTCAAATTTTAGACCAATAACAAGGCATTCTGATTAATTTGAGCAATTTGTGCACAAAGTGCTTAATCATGCTTAAGAGATAATTAACCCAAATCAAAGCCTAATCAATAATTCCATGGAAACTTGTTGAATAATTTGTTTTGGAAATGAATATCAAATATCTACATCATCAGGTGACCTCATTTCTTGGGAAGACATCCCTAGGCCATAAATGCCACAAATATCAGGATTCATGCCTCCCATGCCTCTTAATTGCTCCTCTATCCCAAATATTGATGAGCCTATTTATCAATTTTAATTGTAAAATTGGATTAGTCCTTAGCCACACATCTCAATCCTGAGATGGATGGTTTAGGTTGATTCTGATTACTCTAAAAAATCTATAAATAGAGAGGCCATGAACATCATTTCTAAGCTATTTTGGTGCAAAGTTATAATGCATAAATATCTTCAAGAAGCCATTACAACTAGTGTTACCATGCCAAATTGATTCCAAGCCAAGACAAGCTACAAATCTAAAGGTGCTAAGGAGAGATGGAGGTAGCCAAGCTTCCATTGCCAAGGACTTCATGAGCACAAGCCAAGTAAGCCACTACAACAAGCATTTTGGAGCACCCAAGGTAAAAGAAGGTTTATTTTGCATTTTAGTTGTGTTTTTTATTCATGTTTGTTAACTAATCTCTCCCTAGTGTATAATCCTAGATATGCTATGTTATTTAGTGTATTTATTTCATTTTGTTTTCATTTTGGAACTAAAACCATACTAACCATCCTCTCTTGAGTCAAATTCCTAGATCTCAGGGGACACATAGCTACATGGAGATAATGTAAGGTTCCCTACTCAAAGATTTTTATATTCCTACTCCCTACATCCTTTGGAGATGATTTTGAGATGAGTGATGTCTGATTATTTAGATGAGGTAGATGTTAGGATATTAGGGTGGAAATATTTGATATCTTTATGATTATAAGAGGAAATTTAGGTATTATGGTAGTAATAAGTAGGATTAGATTGTTCTATTTGGAAGCTATAAAAGTGTTCAATTTTCCCTAGGATTATGACCTCCATTCCTGAATGTGGGAATTTTAGACATTGTTGGAGGGTACTGCTCTCATCTCATGAATCCAAGGGCATCCCAAAAGTATATTATAGGGGAGATATATTCCCACTACATGGATTAAGGTTTGATGAACTACATGCCCCATAGCTATGGGAAGATATATTGTGCTAGTGAACAACCTTTCATTATCATAATATATCTTAATCATTATAAGAGTGGGCCTGAACAAAGATGCAGAATACCCTAAATTCTTAAAAAAGTAAATATTACCCAGATTTAGGGCTGATCCTCTATCTATAAACACCATGAGATTTTGTGATTGGTGATAGAGATCTCAATGAATAATTGATAATTGTGATAAGGGCCTATGGGTGGAATATCTTGGGAACTAAAAGTGATTTTTTGTGAAGGGGATAAATGACCCATCAAAGCTTTAAATTGACTTGTGTTGATATCCATAGGAACTTTTAGTTCATTCAAGACATGATTCAATATCTCCTTATGCACATATGACATTTTAAGCAGATCCATAAGAGAGATTTGGGTAGAGGTCTTATCCAGTTGTTGAATGATATCATATGGTTTATCCAAAGAACTTGAGACTTTTGTAGGGATAGTGACTTTATAAGATGAGGATGCATGTGGTTATTTTAGAGCTTTTACAAGAACTATGATTTTTCCATGTCATGTAGTAACTACACAATTGGTTATTTCCCTGTTGATTTTGAGGATGGGGATGGTGGATGTGTGGGCTCTTAGGGATTCATATTTTGACGGTATTAATGTAATTATATGGGATAGAGTGATAATTAATTTTATTAGAGATGGAAGTTTGACCCTAATCCATTAATGGTTTCTTTTGCCTCTATCATACTTAGGTAATGGGTCATACTATATACCCAATTATTGATTTTTAGATTGATTTGTTGGACACTTCCCTTCAACTTCTATTTATTCTTTTTTAATTAAATATTAGATGAAATGAATTGATTGCATACATTTTTTAGTATTATTCCCTTTGACCCTATGATATTGGAAAAATTCATTTTATTGATACCAATTGGGGCATGGCTTGTTATCATCCTATTGACCATTTTGACCATAAGTCAAAATGAGTTAACACCCTATAATCCAAAACTTGATATAGGGGTATATTATAATGTCATAGGGTGTGTCATGGCTCATTTATTATTATTTAATGACTCATTATCCTTGGTCATAGTTCATATATTTTTTTGTCACTTAGGGATCATAAATGAAGGTAGTACAATTTCATTAGGTAGACAAGTGTTATAAACTCCTTATCAACACTCCTCATGTCATTACTAATAGAAATTTGTAGGTGTTAATTTGAAATCAAGAAAATATGTGAATGTGATATGATGTGATTAATTTTTTTAATTTCATATTAATCACCTTATATCCAATCTAGATCTCTCATGATCATGTATTGAGCAAGGACATAGTCATATGCAACACACAGTCAACTCCCAATAAGCTTCCAACTATAGTCATGGTGTCTTGAAGTGTTAAAATGTTCATGGAAGGTATATGAAGAGTTTCAAGATGTTTTAAACCTTATTGAAGCATTATCTACTAATCTAAAGGTTCAAAATGACACATATGATGGACTATGATAGTCAGCCCTCATATATATAGTCATCCACCATGAATGAACACCTAAAAGTGCTATAGAGAACATCAATCACATTGAAAAGGAGCAATTGTCTAGGTTCAAGAACTCCATTGTTGAAATGTCTTGTTTTAAGAAGATGAGGAGGTTCAATATGAACTATAAGGTCACATTATAATCATATGGCTCATATCTACATTCACTGCTTGCACATTGAAATGTCCACTTATAGGTGGCACTAACAAAGACTTGGGATTGTCTCATAAAGATGTTCAAACATGATTTGAAACCTTCATTAGGTTTTTAGAGTTGGATAATACCATGACAGTCATGTTTGAGGTAATATATTAGTAGGTAGGCTCATGAAACTATCTTCAAGTTGAAGGACTGAGCTTTAAGGACAAATTCCCTAAAAAATCTAAAATATAGCCCTCAATACTTTTGGTGTTAATATATGATGATATAACAAGGAGTTTAGATGCACCTAAATGTTTCCAGCTTGTAGCCCTATCCTAGGGGTATAACCTTGCAAAAGGGAGTGGGTGTGTGACTAGAGGAAAGTGATGTTTGAAGGCTTCAAAGTTGCACATTTATTTACTATAAACATTTAGTGTTTTCTACATGATCTTGGCTCCAAATATCCTTACACCCTAAGATAGAAATATAAGAACATATCACCATGACTAGTGTTTCCATTAGAATGAGGGACACATTAATGACTCAAACGTTATAAATAAGGGTTGAATAGTTGGGTATGAACCTCCATCAACACCTACAGGTGTATCTTTTGGTCAAAAAGGCCACCTACAGCCTACCTATAGGTACTTGAAATCTCATGAGTCAAACCATGGTGGTTTGACCTATAAATATGAGCACATGTTGATCAAAATGGATTAAGAAATCCAAAATGATCCTAGAACATGTGACATAGGTCTCAAATAGTCAAAATGCACCTATAGGATTCCTTTTTTATTCAAGAAGGGTCAACTATAGTTGACTGCAGTTGATAATGCTTTGAGGTAGGATTGTCTTGGTGATTGGCCTAACATCTAGGTGATGAGAGGTAAGATAAATGAATTTTGGAGGATAGTGATAACTCCAATAAGGTCTCTAGGCATTGCTTAAAATATCTAAGATAAAATATACACCTACATACATAGTATATCACAAACATAGTCAACCTGCAGATTAGACTAGTCAAGGTGAGAGTGAGTAATAAAAGGTTGGAAAAAGGTTTGATGATCAAAATATAGGAGAAGGAATACAAAATTACAATGGACACTTATCAAGAATCTCATATAGTGTAAATATGGCTTTAAAAATTCTCTAGTATGACAACCTACAGTCCATACTCAGAGATCTATACATAATTAATGTTCTAAGGGATTATTTTAGGTTTTGAGGCATTTGGAGATGCTAGGGGTACCAAAAAATACTATAAATTTGAATAGAGAATACCAATAACTTGGAGAATCCCACCATACCTTAATTTTTTATGGGATAACATGGAAAGTTCCCTCTATTTTATCTTAGATAGATGGCACTCCCCAAGGGTGCAAACCTATAGGTTTTGAGAAAAGAAGATGACAAGGTGAGTTGAGGGTTGATGCAACCTTGAAATGGGGTGTATAAAGTTTTATAAGACATGGAATAACATTTATAATCCTTCATAGAGGTGATAAACATGTCATGGTATCTTAAACCCACAAATATACAGTTAAGTCTTTTAGGTCTAGTTTAGGCCTAAAGCCCAATTAGAGGGTCAACTTCATTTCTAGTGCTAGGATAACATTACAAAGCCTTATAATAGGTTTTTATGAAGATATCAAGTGTTTTAAATCTATTATAATGTAAATTAGGTCATATACAAGCCATATTTTGGCTCAAATCAACTTAAACCTCCATAAAATGGAGAACAAAGCTCGAGAGGGCAAATTTGAGAGCTCACACCTACTTGGACACTTTTCATGGGAGTATGAGGAGTTTGTAAATGTTGAAGGAGGTCTTGAAAAAGGATTTTATGAATTTTTTTCACAAATTGGATGTCAGACCTATATGAACAATCCTTAGAGGGCAAAATGACTCTAAATCCTTTAAAACCCTTACTAGTGACTCAATGGAGAAAATGAAAAAGGAGATGCATCTATATGGGTTATAATTTATTTTTAAATGATTGTAAGTTATAGTGGACTCTCCAGGGCTCCTCCCCACCTAGTTAGATTGTACCTTATATGGAAAGGGCATAAAATTGATTTCTTTGACTATTTTTGGTGTTTTGTAGGTTGAAGGGAGAGTCAAAGGATTAAATTAAATCTGGGAGATATGTTGGGATATTATATAATCCCTCATGTCCATTTAAAACATCAAAAATCTCACAATTGTCTCTATAAGTGCCTTCATCTCAGTCAATCCAAACTGGCATAGTGAACAAGCTAGTGAGACAGTGAAAACTTTAAGTGGGAGTCATTTTAAGGTCTTTTGAGGAATATAAGTACATTAGGGATATTTTTAGGTATCATACAAAAAATTTTATGGATCATATTATAAAAATGAAGACCAACTTAGGTTCCAAGTGTGAAGGGTGAGTGAAAAAGGAGTTATTTGGACTGCAAGAAGTTATAACTCATCTCTAGAAGAATCCTAATGATTAGGGACACATAAATGAATTTTGGGTCTTGTGTATAAACCATCACTCTAATTTAAATAATCTCATCTATCCATATTCTGATGTGGGATGTTTGAAGAAGGCCAAAAGATGAAGGCAATTTTTTGAGCAAACAATTAAAGAGTCTAATGCCATATTTTAGGAGTTTCATGATTTTATGTATATTTGTCCAAGTAGACCTTGCATGGTATGTTCCACATTCCTCTATTATAAATGTGTAATGCCTTTTATTAGCTTCACACATGGTCTAGTGACTCTTGGACTTATTTATTGTCACTTCTCTCTCAAATTCTATAAGTAATAGCCATTTTGGCTTTTGTAAACTAATTCCACTCCATGTATGGCAAAGCCCTATCAAATTGACATTGTATAATTATTTTGAATAATAAATTAAAGTATGGTTTTGAGTTCATAAACATTTTTATAAGTTTTTAAAGTGATTTATGGCTATGTTAAGTGATAATCTTCTATCCTTTCTTCTCCTTATCCTCTCATGTTTATGCAAGAGTTACTATTCTAACAGGTCATATAGAGAGTAGCTAATGTGTTAGGCTCATTTAAAGTGTAAATTTTTTATTAGATTGTGTAATCTACCCTATGGTTCATTTATCTTATGTGTCTTATGCATATCACCTCTATATTAAAACACTTATGTTAGAACCTCTTAGGACTTTGAAGTCAATTTGTAGGTCTTATTTCTTAGTGAAAGAAGTATGATGGTCTTGTGGGAAACTTTATGGTGTATCACCCCCTCAGATTAATTTAATTTCATGAAAAACTCTATCCCTTTTCCCATAATAAATTAGTTAAGTAGGTGATAATCACTTCAAGGTATATTCAAGGAGCTAGCCCTTAAACCTACAGGTTTACTTCTACTATAGGTAAACCCATATACCTATAAGTATTCCCATGTTACCCAAATCTAGAGGAGGATTGAACACCCTCCTCTAGGGTGAAATATTTGGTGACAACACATCCAATGGTTGAATTTTGGAAGAGTGATCATATTAGTAGTAATTAATTATTGAAGGACCATTTCCATAGGTACACCAATAATAGTTATATGCCTTTTCCCATTTGAGGCTTTGGTTTTCCTCTTGGTATAATTATACTGGAGATATTTTGATTTTTGGTAGTAGGGGGAGTTTTTTCACTTTTTGTACATGTTTTCAGTAAGTAAAACCATTCCCTACTACATTTGTATTCTTATTGAAGACTTTGGGTTTACCTGAGAAACTATTATCTTGGTTGACCTTGTTCATTTTTGGTATATAATTTGATTGTCCCCTTTTTAATGAGTGATTTTCCAATTTGAATACCCTTCTATATAATTTATTCAGAGGATTTATCATACTACAATTTTAACTGGTATTTTAATTTAGCATTTATATTATCAATAAATATCTTGGCTAGCTCTTTTTTAGGGATTGTGTAGTAGAATTAGCTAGTAAGGCTTCTCTACCATCATATAAATTATGCTAGGCTTTCCCCATTTCTCTATTTAGTGTTGTACAGATCAATAATGGAAATATCATGTTCAATATTAAAGGAGAAATTTCTCATGAATTTATCTGTTAGTTCTTCAAAATTAGTAATGGACCCCTTTGGTAGATGCATGAACCATTCAAGTGTAGGTCTTGTAAGACTTTGGGAAAGAGTAGTAATAAATAAACATCATTATATGTGACCTCATGACATGCCACATAGAAATTTTCAACATGGTCGTGTGGGTCTCGTCTCCCTTTATATTTGTCAAATTTTAGAATCTCAAATTATATCAAGAAGGGTATTTACAAAATGATCATATTGAATGGTACCTCATTTTTTGATTGTGAGGGTCGATCTGTTGAAGATTTTCTTTCATCAACTTCCACTCTTGGGAAAATGAGGCATCCATTAAGATATTAGAGGTGTGTGTTTGGCTTGTTTTTGGTCTTAACATATCAGGATTAGTATTTTTGGTGGTTCATCTTGGTGATGTGGTCCTTTGGATCTTAGCACAAAATTATGATGTGAGGGAATTAATTTGTTGGGTCAATTGATCTAAGAGATCATTCAAAGTGGATATCCTCCTTTCAGTTCAATGTTATTATTTTTATGGTATTGTTCTTCTTCTTCAAATTCTTGTTCATGGTCTATAATTTTGATTTTCCCTTGCTCCTTATTAGTGTTATTTGGACGAGGTGGAGTGTTGGGTCTAGATGATGGTCCGATGAGGTATTTTAGGATATTTGGATTAAATGTATGGGGTGGTTTACCCCCCATTCTAATGACTTGGGAAGGAATTTGGTCACGGTTATCATATATATATGATAACCGTGACCAAATTCCTTCCCAAGTCATTAGAATGGGGGGTAAACTTATATGATAACCGTGACCAAATTCCTTCCCAAGTCATTAGAATGGGGGGTAAACCAACCCCTACATTTAATCCAAATATTGATTGAATTATGATCTCACTTCATCACTATTAAAGTAGTCATTAATGAGCCATTCATCTTCTCTAGGATTGTGAATATCACTTTTGGTTTCTTCATTATTCCTAATTTTCTCACCTAGGGTCCTAAAGACATCATTATCTTGGTTTTATCCTTGTCCCATTTCTAGGATTTGGGCATGAGTTTTGATGGGCATGGATGTGAAGATGGTTGGGTGTTGTTTTGGTGTTGAATGAAAAGGAATGTGACTTTGAAGACTAGAGTTGTCTTAAATATTATACTAGAGTGGTCAAGAGATGTGATGTGGTAGGATTTATATTTAGATATTGAAGACTAAAGTGATCAAATATTACTAAGGTAACAATCTTATAAAGGTTCAATATAGCAAGGAGACTAAGGGATGAGATGACTAAATGCCTTTTCACACTATCAAGACAATGATTAGATGGATGTTAGGTAGGAATAGGCAATATGATAAGATGATGGGGTGCTATATAAAAATTAATAGAGATATAGAATTTGATAATGTTTCATCAAGGTATAATGGATAAAGTGATGACTAGGATTAAGAGTGATAGGTGACCACTATAATTTTAGTTTTCAAGACAAAATATAACACTCAAGAGTGTGAATGATGCTATGAAGATGATTTTGGTTTGGACCTAAGATGGAGTGTGCCCTAAAGGTTTTCTAATTTTTTTAGTGAAATAGGGATAAGTCTTACTCAACTCACAAATAAAATGGGTCTTAGCACAACATGCACATAATCATGCTAAATCATGAGCCGTAATATCAATCAACAAAAAGGTTGTATAACCTGATGACTACACCATCTAATGGCTTCACATGTGATGTTGTAAGATGGTGACATGTTACAAAATCTATCAAAACCTATCAACCCCATCTGTATTTAAGGGTCACTTGGGATTTGATCTTGAATCTTGCATCAAATATCTTGTTATGGCTGATAGGTCCTAATCTAGGTTTACATAAGGTATCTATCGGCATCCCTAATAAACACAAATTACATGGTCCCCAAATTCATGTAGGGTGTTGTTTAATGCCAAGTTTAAATAATTAATTCTTTCCTTTCATGGATGACATGTATGGGGTCAACTTCTAAGATTAATTATAGTTGTTCCTAATATTTATACTCAACTATAACATGAAGTTTGGATGAATGCATAGTGGTGAAATCCATGTCACTAACCCTTAATGACTAGGCAAGTGCATGGGGATGAATTCCATATCATGTTTCACCATAAAAATAAAAAAATGGTTAAAAAACATGAAATTAAAAGTTTATTTAACTAAATAATTAACTATGTGAGATATTTACACAAGAAAACAAATAGAGATATACAAATTCAAAATTTAAATTCTAGACTAAGCCCTGATCTTGAAAAAAACACATTATAAAATTGATTTAGGGCCTCACACTAATGTGTCCTATTGTAATAAAATATTTCACCATAGAAGAGGCTATTAAATCCTAATCTAATATTTTTTCAACATTGGAATACTTCTAGGTATGTGGGTTTACCTATGTTAGAAGTAGACCTCTAGGTTTAAGGGCTAGCTCCATAAATTTGACTTATAGTGTTTATCACCTATGCTAAATAATTGATTATTGTAAAAAGGAAAAATTTATGAATGAAATTAAAATAATCTAAGGGGGTGATACACCATGAAGATATCCACAATTTTATCATACTTATTTCACTAAGAACAAGACTTATAAACTAGCCTAAATGTCCTAAGATGTTCTAACATAAGCATTTCAATATAGAGGTGATATGCATGAGACAATTAAGGTAGGTATTAAAAATATCATATTTTTGTATATAATGAACTTTTACACTTTAAAGGATCCTAACACACTAACTACACTCTATATGACCTATTAGAATGAGAACTCTTACATAAACATGAAAGGATAATGAGAAGAAAGGATAGAAATTATCATTAAACCTCACCATTCATCAATCCAAAAAATTAGAAAAAAAGTTCATGAAATCTAAAATAGATTTAATTTATTTTTCAAAGGTAAATTAAAACATCAAACCAGCAAGGCTTCACCATACCTAGAGTGGAATTTTTTACATTAGCCAAATGGCTAGTACATATAGAATTTGAGAGAGGAGAGGAGAGAATGAAGTCCAAGAGTCACTAAAACACATATCAAGCTGAGATATGGAGTTCAATATATATTATAAATTATAATTTAATAGACCATATAAGGTATATTTGGATAAATGCTCCTCAAAGGCATGAAACTCCTCAAATGTGGCGTAGGACTCTTCAACTTGCTCCTTAAAAATTGACCTCATCATTTGGCCTTCTTAAATCACTCCAAAGTATAATATGGATAGATGAGATAATTTTAATTTTAATTAAGGGTTATAAACATTCTATAACATTCATTGGAGGTGTCCCTAATCATAAAGATTTTTCTAGCCAAATGTTCTCACTGCCTGCAGTCATAATCACCCCGTTTCCATCCAGCCTTCACACTTGGCACCAAATAGGTCTTCATTTCTCCAATAAAATCCATACATAAGGTGATGTGACACATATTAATATTATTATATTATATATATCCATCAGGTAGACCATAAAATTCCTCCTAATTAGGGTTCTCATCTTCTCACATGTTAATCATCCTTTGTTCACTATGCCAGTTTGGACTGGTTGAGATGAAGGTGATAGAAAATGTAATTTTGAGATTTTATGAAGAAATAAATGAGTATTATAGGTTATATTAGGTCCCATCCTAACCCCCAAATTTATTTTCATCCTTTGAAACCTTTATGTACCAACACAACACACAGAACTATCAATAAAACTAGTTTTACACTCTGTCCATACAAGTAGGGTAGAATCCAACTTGATTCAAAAGAGATATAGATAGTATTATAAAATTACAAGTCACTTTATGGCCCAGAATATCTCATTTTTATGCCTCTTCCTCCTTATTTTCTCCATCAGGTCATTATCCAAGGTTTTGGAGGGTTTTAGGTAGTTTTACCCCTTAAGGATTATTTATGAAATTGTGACATAAAAACCCTAAAATAATTTCAATAAAACCTTATTAGATACCCTCTCCAACATCTCATATCTCATTATTTATCCATTATAATCCTTCTTACAAGTGTGAGCTCCCATAGTTGCCTACTCAAGCTTTTCTTAGCTTTTTGCATGCCCAGTCATGTCCATAATCCAATAAATGCCTTATCTATGGTCTCTTCTATAAATAATAGGATATAAAAAACCTTATAACTCCTTATGAACATATTAAAATTCATTAAAATTCTCACTTGGTTTTATAAATGATAATGGACTCCTTTTAAGCCATTAGGCCTAGACAAGATCTAGCAGCCTTAGTCTACATATAACTACTCACATCACTTCTAAGTATTTTTTATGAATATGATGATTATCTTGTGTCTAATAATTATTTACATACCTCCCTATATCCTATTTAACATTTTAAATTACTTTCAAGTTGTTCTCCTAACCTTACTTGTTAAATTTGCAGGGTTTCAACATTATGGGAATGCCCTCTATATGAGATAGAATAGAGGGCATCTCCCCTATTATATCAAGAATTAAAAGGTTATGAGAGTCATTAATATGTCCTATATACCATATTTACAAATTTTTATGGTTTGGTCACATCATTAGCACTTCTAAATATCTCAAAACCTAAGATAGACTTATGGAGAACTCACTATGTGCAGGGTTCTGAATATGGACTGTAGGTTGTTGTATAAGATTTCATCCATGCTTTGTTTCCATGACTTGATCATTTCATGTGATTTAAATCACTATAAATAATATCTTAACGTTTTCATTATCATTTTTATCTACCAATTCTTTAAGATATAATTCATACTTAATAGTCCTAGTTGGCATGTCAATTATGCATTATGTTTTTGCTCAAAAAAGAGGTGCATGTAGGTGGTACCTACATGGTTAGACATTTTATACAATTATATATATATATATATATATATATATATATATATATATATATATATATATATATATATATATATATATATATATATATATATATAATTTAAGTCTTATAATTTGATTTTACATTCATCTAGACTTGTTCAAGTCATGGCCATGCTATGACAACCTCAAGATAGTAATACTCTTGTGCACTGTCATGCTACAGTTGACTGTAGCTGACCATTTTGGAATAAAAAGGGATCATGTAGGTTAAATTTCATCTCTTGTAAACCTATTTTTCACACCCTATGGCAATTTTTATATCTTTTAACCAACTCATATGTATGTGTTTCATGTTTACATGTTTAATCACCAAGATTCATCTTTTGAGACTGTAGGTACCTATAGTCAGGTTGTAGGCTAACCTTTTGAAGGCAAGGGTACACCTGTAGTTATTGATATAGGTCAGTACCCTATACTATAGTCCTTCTTAATGTCATTTGAATCACACATGTCCTTTTTAATTCAATGGAATCACCTATCATTAATATATGCTCCCATCTTTCTATCTTGGGGTATAAGGTGACCTAGAGTTCATGATACTGTAGAGAACACTAAAAAAGTGTAGTGAAAGATTTTTAATAATGGAGGCCTCTTTTTCATCACTCATTAGAACCAAATTTCCACTTTTTTTGGTCAAGTCATCTCCCCCAAGATAGGGATTCATGATAGAATCATCTAGAATCATCTAGACTCCATGTTACACTATTATATAATAGCATCAAAAGTAGATAGGGCTCTATTTTAGAGATTTTAAGGAAACTTATCCTTGAACTCAATTTCTACATATGCACATAACTCTTCAAACTTGCCTGCTACTTTTTAGATTCAAACATGGTTCTCATGGCACCTTAAACATTTTAAGACCTTAAGGAAGGTCTCAAAACATGTTCACACACCTCCATGAAACATTCTCAAGTCTCTATGAGAGCAACCTATAGGTGGACATTTCAGTATATAGGGAAGTGACTATGAATATGGGCAATATGCATGATGTATTATTCTCTAACTATTAATAGACCTTAAAAAAGTCTTAAATTTAATATTTTATACTTTATAAGACCTAAAAACAATTCAAATTCCTCACTATAACATGATCAACCTCTTTTAAGGCACCTATATATACACATCAATGGTGTATGGTTATGTGTGTAGTTTACATCGATTGTCAAAATCTTTTATGTGTCATTTGGATGGATTGGCTTGTTTTATCATTCTCCAATAAGGTGTCTAAACTCTTTAAAAACTTAATTATATCTCCATGAACATTATCAACACTTTAAACATCTTTTTTAGCTGACTATGTATGACAATCATGCAGGAAGTTGACTGTGGGTCCTTCTAGACTAAAATTCCATGGATGATATCCTTTGAGGCTGAGCTTGGAAGTATATGGGATTGATATGAATTTAAAATCATGAAATATATAACCTCTCATTGATTTGAAACCATTACAAGAAGGAAACCTTCTATAATTGGTGAACTTGACCGCAAGTCCACTAGTGATATCAACTTATAACTTGAATTTTTTGGCTCATGAAGTTACCTCCAAACATTAAAAAATATATGGTATCCATGAGAAAAGGATGTCTACTTCTTATATAATCATTTTTATCAGTTGATTTGTATGGACTAGCTCAAACAAAAGCAAAACCTGTAGGGTGTGGGGATTAGCAAGTAAAATGAGATAGTCAACTTATTAATAATGTTTCATAAAGTATAGGAAACTATTATTCCAACTCATATCATGAAAATTAATTATACCAAGTTTAATATCCACCACCAAGAGAATTTGACCTAGAACCTCTCCTACTGGTCGTACCATCAAAAGAATTGTTGATAGGTTTGCATGTTTTGTAGAATGATGGGGAAGTAGAATCATTTTCATCTATTTTCAATGTTTTCAAATCATATAAATCATGTAAATGAATTCATGGAATTTGAAAAACAATTACATAATATTTTCCCACATAATACTCTCCTCTATAGGCTGTACAACTACCAAAACTCCTTTCACTTGCTTTCTTGATTTTAGTTAGGAACCTACAAGGTTTAGTTAGGACTGACATTAATGACAAGGAATCTGACATATTGAACATTGGGAGATATTTTATAACACTTGTACACCTTGTAAAACCATACAACTCTCATTAATGACTCTAAAATGACCCCTAAGTGACACAAAATGACTTAGGACCAAATGTGACCATGACTAAGGCTAATAGCACATTAAATCACATTAAAAGGATCATGAGACACCCTATGACCTTGTAATAGACCATTATACAAGTTTTTTACTATAGGGGGTTGACCTATTTTGACTTGTGGTTAAAATAGTCAACATGTCCTACACAAAAACTTGTTATTAATTTCAAAATAATCAATATCGTCTCTAGAACCTACAGAATTGCACTAACACAATTAGAATATTTCAAAACTGATTCCAAAAACTATAATACCATAGGTGATAGTCAATGCCATAACTTTGAGATATGTAATTTTATTGATAGTTAGTTAGATCTAAACATGTGCTTAGATAAAAACTACTTATAATCAGTGTAATATCATAGATATAAACCAATACTATAACTTTCAAGATACAATTTTTTGATCTATAAGAAATACAATAATTTTAAAAATAGACTTAAAATATTTACAAAATTCTAAAATTATTTACAGAATCATGAAAACAAGATTATATTATACACCAATTAGGTAAATATCTTATCTAAGTCAAAACCAACTGTGAGTATTCAAAACTATCTTTCATAATCAATCATGCCTTTTTCAAGAGGCATTTTTGCTTCTTAATTAAAATAGATATATGCAAAATTGATATTAAAATCCTAGAAGATGTTGTTTTAAACTATTTAGATTATTTAAATATATAAACACTAACTAAATGACCAAGATAGGATAAGGTGAATCAACAGGTCTTAGTTTCTTACTATATTCAAAATCACCTCTGAAGTCTCAAAATTACGTATGGAAATAAAAAATGCCTTTATTGAAAGGAGGTATTGAAGAGGTTAAAAATTGATAATATATAAAAAAAAATATTAGGAGAGATACTGAGACTATTTATGAAATAAAAAGCTTATCTTACTTATAAAAATTTAATTGTATATAACTAAAGATTATAAAATAGAATGACAACAACTACTATCTATTTATTTGAAAAACTGACTCTGCAACTTGCAAAACTGTACTTCAAATTTAAAATCACCTCTATAAATAGGTGGTATTGCACTAGATAGTCAAAAGGGGAATTTTACGAATGTCTGATGTTTATTTGGTTATAACCTCTTCTTCCCTATAAGCAAATAATCACCAGACAAAGATGACAAAATTATCATATTAGCCAACCACAAGTTAAAGTTAGTGATTTGAAACCTAAGTGAAAACTACCACTTGTAGAGGCAAAACCACAACTAGAAATCAAAATCATGACTGAGGACAAGCGGTTTTGATTAAAAAATCTTGTTAATGTTGAGAGTGATAAAACTTTAATTTAATATTATAATATCACTAGGTTAGTATAAACCTATAGAAACTATATATATATATATATATATATATATATATATATATATATATATATATATATATATTTGACTTTGATACAGGATTATGTCAAATCCATACTTACATTGTCAAAACCATTATTGAAAATCAAATTAACCTTTTTTAAGATGCAATTTTACAAAGGACTAGAAACTTGCCAAAAAAGCTAATAGTTAGCTATTATTATGTATGGTTATTCAATCTTACAGGTGAAATCCTCAATACTGCCTATGCAATAATGCAATTTATAGGGCAAACCTGCACTTTATCTAGGATGTGAAAATTTGAAATTTTCAGATCCTAATCTTCTTCCAACCAATCCTGTAGGATTTTTTAACACATCTAACATGCACAATGGTTAGTTCAAAGGAGGGCTCCCACTATGGTCACCAAATGTATAATTGTATTTTTGAGCTATGGATTCAAACTACGAAAAATAGCAATTTTAACCCAAAACTATAATAACATCAAAGGGAGAGAAATATAGGGATAATAAGTAATTAGAAATGAATTCTTACCACCACCTTGCTCCTAATGGTTTCCCTCTAAAATATCCAAACATATTTTCCAATGCTATTTGAATTATTCGTGGATTGCTTGATAATGGCTTCAAGAAGGATATAATGGCTTATTTGGGTGCTGGAGTGGATGCAAGAGGGTATGAGTTCTTAGGACAGTTGGTTGTGGATGCAAGAATGGCTTATGATATTTCTAATTAGTTTAGCCATGCTATAAGTTTGGCTATTTATAGGTTGATGGAGGAGGTTTTAGATGAATTTTTAATTCATTTAGAATTCTCTAGTTTAGAGAATTCTAGAAAGTTAGGGAAGTCTCTAGATCTAAAGGCTTCTAGATTAGATTAAGGAATAATAGGGATTAGTTAGGGATTCAGGGAGGTTTAAGACTTATAGGGGTGTAGGAAAGGCTAGGAATAGGTTGACTAGGGGGTAGTTAGAATATATATGATTTTTTAAATGGCAAGTTAGCTAGTGGCTAATGAATGAGGTAGGATTAGTAATAAATGTAAACACCAAAATTGTGTCTACTCCTTAGTCAACTCCCCCTTGGCCCCCTTGGTCCACTTCTAAACATTCCTAACCCACACACTTATTAATTTAAAATAAAATACCTATTTTAAATTAATAACACCTCACCAATGACACACCACCCTTGACACCTCACCCTTGGATTCCTCACCCTTGGATACCCTCATTTATCACCCTATGACTAATCATTCCAACTCTCACTAATCCTCACACCTATTAAACCCACCTTCAACCATTTAACCACGACCACTAAACTCGGTAGATGGAGAAACGGGCAAAAGGCTAAAAATAGCCTTTTTACCTGTCCTCTAGCCACCGACGTCGGTCAACCGTCGGTCGACGCTGATAGAATCGCCGACATCGGTTGCTTAAAACCAACTTGCAAGATGAACAAAAAAGGAATCACAAACCCGAATGAAAATTCTCTAGCACCTAAAATTCAACCTCTCTCTCTCTCCCAGATGCACACCAAACATCACAGGCTATAGGAACTCTGCATCAGTCACTCCACCCCTGATTGAAACATTGCAGGAAGTCTTCTACATCAGCCGCATCAGCAACAAGTCTTCTACACTCCATCAACAAGCAAGAGCTAAGTATCCCTCTCTTATTTCATTTCATTATTTAGAATGTATTAGTAATTGGTTCTCTAGTTACTACTTCTAAGCAATATTATCAACCAAACCCAACTATCAACCAGACCAGACCTGACATTCTTCTTAGAGAGGCTAAAAAGCCTTCTTCATACTCTTACCCCTTTTTTGACAACTTGTCTCCCTACCTTGTCCTTCCTAAGACTCTATCCACTGTCTTACCATCCTACACAGACCTAGACTCCTTTCAGACCCCTCTGTCAACCAGAGACCTATCCAAAACTCATCCAAGGCCATTGCCCTGACCGACATTGACCATTTCTCCTACCGACGTCAATAGAATAACCGACATCGGCAACTTGACCAACTGACGCTAGCAGAACCACCGACGTTGGTGACTATGATAGACTGACAGTAGAATATAGGTACACATAATCTCTATTTCTTTTGTTTAGTCTTTCACCATTTCTCTTTCTAGTAACATTCTTTTTATCAACAAGTGGATTGTCATCCCTCCAAGAAGTCTTTGCACTTTTGGGACCAAGCTTTGCTTGGCAGTCCACGTCATATCTATCTAACATTTTTTTGTTTAAGTCTTATTTTCTCTACAGGTGTCATCCTCCACAGCCAAAGAGGAACTCCTTCAATCGTCTGGATACGGTGCACAAACTTCATCTGGGTATCATCTAACCCCCAACCATTATCTTAGTTTCTTATTTCTTTTGAATGTGAAAAAGAGAAAAATAGTTAGAAACATTCTGGCATGCCCGGTGGGACCCCTGGAATTTTCCTTGGGTTCATCATTCTTTTTCTTCTAAAACAAACTTTCATATAGGTGCATTAGGAAAATTTCTTTTCTTGCATCCTTCTTCTATCTCTTTATTTTGAAAAGACATCAAGCAAGTTAAAAAGAATATTTCTTTTTCTTCTTGTCACCTTTCTTTCTTGCATCTTAGAGTAGTGAAGTTCATACTCTTAACCTTTTCCTCACTTGTTTGCATCCGAATAAAACATTTCAATTTGGGCTTAAAATCTATTGCATTTCATTTCTGCCTGAATGCATACTTAGATCTCACATCTAGTAATTAAAAATGCATTATGAATAAATCTTAGTGCACTTATGTTACATGACTAAACCACTTTCACAACTAAACATCTAACCATACCTGAGACAAGGTCCGACTAGGATTTCATCACCTAGCAGATACCTTACCCTTCCTGGCAATCCTACTTGGACTTCACTACCAAGGGGAGAGCCCACTCTATTCTTTAGTAGAGTATAAACTCTAGGGGAAGTATATACTGTCTAAGTGACCCAGGTTATCTCTGGGCTTGTGAAGTGAGGGGAGCTTGCTCCTTAGCACCAGGCCACGTACGAAACCTAATACAGATTTTGAGCACCAAAACTAACTCAAAACCAACTTTTGACTGCTTCTTCTAGGACCCATTCTAAAATCCCAACTTCCCAAACACACTCTTCTAAGGCATAATCCAACAAGACTCTAAAACTTATTCTTAGGAATTTAACGTTTAGAGGCTGCTTGTCTTCATCTATTTTTCTATCTTTATCTAATTTTTTGAGCTAGTGAGGTCACATTCTGAGCTCCCAAAACAACTCAGACTTTCTTCTTTCTTCCAAAAACTTTCAATTTCTTGAAGTTTTTGGAAATACACAGACACCGACATCAGTTTTTCCACCGACGTCGACAACTTTTTTCACCGACATCGGCAATTTACTTCACCGACATCAGTTTTTATACCGACATTGGTCACTATCCAAAAATCTTTTTTCTCAAACAATAAGCTAAAAACTTGACCTTTCGACTGTCAAAAACACCAACTCTAGTTTTCTGAGGCTGAAACATATAGTTTTAGAACCAAAATCTTTTTTGCCTTGGATGGTTTTGACACGTATTCAAACCAAAACTCTTGTTGACCACGCAAGGCAACAAGCACTCCCGTCTTCACCTTCTAGATCAAGTCCTCTAATGGAGTATCATTCAGAGACTGAACGAACTCCTACCCAACCAACCCCAACTCAACCCCCTATTGTTCCTGAAGGGGACCAAGACCTTGAAAGGTTCCTTGACCTCAATGTCAAGGCCCTTCAGCACTATCTCATGAGAATTCAAATGCAAGACTCTTTAGGCAACCCAATTAATGGGATGCTAAATTCCTTAGTTGAGACAGCAGTCGTATCAACTGCCTCTGTAATTCATCCCATAGACACCCAAGCCATTGCCTCAGCTAACAATCTGACCATGACCAATCTTCAAAGTGTGGCTTCTCCTTCTATTTTTGGACCTACTTCCATCAGGGTTTTGGTGCCCCATCAACCGCAAACTATTCAACAAAGTTCTACACCATTCCAAAACCTAGTTGTCTCCATCCCACCTACTCTTGCACCCATTAACACCAGGGTGGCTACTCATCCTTTGGCTACTATTTCCACCATCCAACCACCTCTGGCGATATCAAGCCAAGTTGTGCCTCCTAGCTTCATGACACAACCACCCTTGGCTTCAACATCAGCCCCTATGACTAGTTACCAATATGTTGTGCCTATACAAGCACAACCAACTACGTCATACACCCGTCCTCACACCTTCCAAGTTCCCTACAACCTAGGGGGCACCCCACCTACAAATCCACTAACCGATCTAATCAAGATGTTGATGGACAAAATGTCTAATCTTGAGATATCCATTTTGGGTTCAAGAAATGTTCTCTCATATGAACAAATCTGTAATGAACCCATTCATCCTTCAGTCCCAATCCGACCATATCCTAGTCAGTGGGAACTTCCCAAGTTTACTCGCTTTCAGAATAAGGAGGACCCACAACGACATCTATGAGTGTTCAAACACGCTTGTTACCTTATAACACATGATGATGCGTTATTACTACACACATTTCCCATGTCTCTTTCTGGTGCTGCCCTCAATTGGTATAACTCCCTTACCAGTCATTCTATCTTTTCTTTCACTCAACTAGCTCAACTTTTCCTTGACCACTTTTCGATCAACATCACCAAAAAGTTCTCCATCACGGACCTATACTCTATCAGACAATTTGATGATGAATTAATAGCTAATTTCGTTGCTCATTGGAGAGGCTTAATCAACCAACTCTCCTTTTCTCTACCTCAACCTGAGCTCATTGAGATTTTTTCACAAGCATGTGCCAAACACATTTCATCTACTTTGTGGGTCCAAACATTCTGCACATTTGACAAAGCTTTCACCATGGCCAGGAAGCTTGAACTCTGTGCTGTCGAGGAAAATAAAGTCAAATTGTGTAGTAAAAATACTAATGCAAAATCCAATGACCCTTCTTCCCAACCTTCTTTTTCATATTCCAAGTCCAAGGGATCGGCAAATGCTATGGTCATTAGGCCATCATATTCAACCACAACTAACCAATCCAAACCTTCCACATCTCAAAGCATCATAAGACAATTCCAACAATGATACATATAATGTCAATACACTCCAATAGGAGAGTCATACGTGTTTGTGTTGGATAAACTAGTCAAACAGGGGGTCCTCAATCTCCCCCAAATTTGACCACCACCTCAATTTGACCCTTTAAAAGCCATCCCTACATGGTATAGGGAAAATGACTTTTGTCATTATCACCGTGTCAAAGGCCATGACATAAACAACTGCAAAACCTTCAAAAACATTGTCCAAGACATGATAGATAAAGGTGATCTTGTCTTGGATAACCCAAATGCACCACCTAACCAAAACATAGACATCTTTAGACAACCTTTCCCTAACCATCCCCCTAGTCAAAATAACATTCAGATCATGGTCGATGACTCCCAAGAGCGTAATATACGCATAGTCAACACGGTCTTTCCTGTCATTCCTAACCAACCTCTCCCACAGTCTAAAGAGGTTAGTCAACCTATTTGTCCACCACAAGAAGGAGAGCCTTCTTCTCTTATTTGTCCACCATAGGTAGAAGAGCCTTCTTCTCCTATTTTTTCTCCACAGGTTGAAGAACCTTCTTCTCCTATTAGTTCTTCATCGACCTCTCTTATATTGGAGGATGCTTTGATGATACCAGCACTGATAGCCTCACCCTCATCCTTCCTATCATCAATGGGGGATCATATTTTCCCCACTCCTCGACCACATGCTGAAGCCATCACCATCCCTACGCTCTGCCCTCTCGAAGAGCCACAATCTCTAATCCCTTCTCCACCAAGAGAGGAACTCACCACCTCACCTACTTTGGTCGAAGAAGATCCGGTGAGGGTAGACTTGAACCTTACCCCCCACAATAGTAGTCCTCACACCCAACTAAAGAAAGATAATAAACCATGTTGGCAAACTCCTCCTCCACCATCATCATTGCCCTCCATTTTGGGCCCACATCCTTCTACCATAACAGGAGTGCTCCCAACTCCAACCCCTAACCAAAATAAGTTGCCTCCATTACTCCCTTTACCCACCAAAAACACACCTCCTTCAAAACATCCAATGCCTCCTATCACGAAAGTGTCATCTACGTGTCTAGCCACATCACCAAACAAAAAGATGGTATGAAACACTCCCTCAACAACATCTAAATAGAAGTTGTCAACTTTTAGTGCAACACAACCTGTAGACCCATTAGCAGGTTCTTATACCTTGTTGTTACACCAATTGTTACAATCCTCTAACATCACTCTTCCACCTATCAAACCATTTCAACCTCTCGGACCAAACCTGTATTGGTTCGATGACACTAAAATTTACCTATATCATCGCACACCTGGACATGACACTGAGAATTGTTGTGCCCTCAAGGTTGTTATTTGCCAATACTTCAAGAAAGACACCCTTCTTGTTGAAGATATTGTAAACAAATCTCCAACACCATCTCATGTCTCCCAACCCTTTTCACCGTCACACTCATCAACTCTCAGATCAAAACCATCTTGGTTTGATGACACTAAATTTTGTGTGTATCATCGCACACCTGGACATGACACTGAGCATTATTGTGCTCTTAAAGCGGTCATTCATCAACACCTAAAAAATGACACCCTTTTCACTAAGGATCCTCTCGACCATCTTTTCAACAAACCACCGACACCATCATATACCTCTCAAACCTCATCACCTAAATTGAAATCTCATCATCAAACTATGGTTTCTCTACCACCTTCAACCCCATTATTTGAAATCAACACCATCAATGTGGCCACTAGGTCGCAAACTTTAAAGGATAAAGCAAAAGAGAAAGCTGCTATTCCTTGGACCTACCCATTCGTCAAGTCTCCTCAACCATCAAAACCCAAGATTTCAATTTTGGGCACATCTCGACCAACTTTTTTGAAACCAATTCATGACCCCATGGTGAAACAGCTTCACCCAACCTCTGTGAAGACATCTTTGTATGACCTCATTCAAAGCTCTCCACAACATCGACAATCTTTAATCAAAGCTTTACAGGCAGTGGAGGTCTAACCTGAAGACCCCCAATCACTAGCTACCTTAGTCCAAACATTACCAACCATTGCCTCCATCACTGTCCATAATTTTGAGATTCCAGACTCCAACCTAGAAGATCAGGATCTCCCCCTCTCAAACTAAAGTCTATCAGGCAAAAGCTTTGCAGGATGCATTCTTGCATCACACTCCTTGTTAGAGAGAAGCTTCACCGTCTTATCTCCATCTCATTTATCTAACTCATTGATTATCCATAATGGGTGCCAAACATTGTCCCTATCACAAGTAACTAGGGGAATTTGACTCTATGCTGACTATCACGGCCTCGACCAAGCATTGACCAAGCATCGACCAAACATTGACCAAGCATCAACCAAGCCTCGACCAAGTATTGACCAAGCATCGACCAAGCCTCGACCAAGCCTCGACCAAGCCAAACATTAACCAACATCGACCAAATATCAACCAACCAAGCATCGACCAAATGACAACCAACCAAGCATTGACCAAGCCTTGACCAAGCCTCGACCAAGCATCAACCAAGCATTGACCAAATATCAACCAACTAAGCATCGACCAAATATCAACCAACTAAGCATAGACCAAGCATCAACCAAGCCTCGACCAAGCATCGACCCAACATCAACCAAGCCTCGACCAAGCCTCGACCAAGCATTGACCAAGCCTCAACCAAGCCAAACATTAACCAACATCAACCAAACATCAACCAACTAAACATTGACCAAATATCAACCAACCAAACATTGACCAAATATCGACCAACCAAGCATTGACCAAACATCAACCAACCAAGCATTAACCAAACATCAACCAACTTCTTAATCACCTTTAACATGTGACCAATATGGAATGAATCAAATGAGGCAAATTTGCTCCTAATTGGCTTGGACCTTATATCATAATGCACAAGTATGGATCAGGGACTTATTGTATGTCTTCTCTTGAAGGCTGGCCAAAAATTGAGCCCCTTAATGCCTTACATCTACGACCATTCTACTATTAATCAGGTACTCATTCACTTGATATTTAACTTGAGCTCATCCCTTGAGCAATCCCTGTCATTTTAATCCTCATTCCTTTTAACCCTGTTCCCCTACACAAACACTATGTGACCCTTTTATAAATTATGGATGCTTTGTCCTAATAAAAGGGAGCCCTTAATCTTTTATAGTCTTGTCCATGACTACAAATCGTGTCAAAAATAAATGGAGATGTCAAAAAAAATATCAAAAGGTCATAAAACTCTAAATGCAGACTGCTCCCTCGAAAGACAGCTGCATCATCATTGTTATAGCTAATAGACTGCTCCCTTGAAGGACAACTATTCAAAGCCCTTAAAAAACATATAAAGAAAAAATATAGACCACTCCCTTGAAGGATGGCTATACACAAATATTGCTACAAATAGCACTCTCTTAGAATCTTCCCGCATCGATCAGCTTCACAAATGACCACAAAACAAAATGACATCCCCATGTAGACTTCCCGCATTGATCAGTCTACCAAAAAAAAGGGTCATGGACTTGACTTATAGTCATTCTCAGGGTCTCCTATAAAAGGAGAAAAGTTATCCTTACTAAAAGGGGTTACCCTATCCTAACATATCACATCACCTACTCAAGGGATTTCGAGCTCATTTGATGTCAAAGTGATTTGATTACTTCTCTAACACAACCAATGGTCAATGATGTAATGCATGAATGGGGCTTTTGTTTGCAATAACCCTATCTATGCTATCACTATGCTCCTTGTCAATGAAAGAGCAATGCACCTTTCACTTCTTACACACTTTGGTCACATACAACCAAACCAAACCAACCAAACATTTCCAGACCACTCACACTATCATAGCCGATTCACACTAGTTTCTATGGAAACCAATACACATGGAAACTATTGACCACACACAATTTATGTTAAGCATAAACCATTACTTGCTGAAGCATAAAAATACTCATTTCATTTTTATCATACACCATTACTAATATGGAAAATTGCTAGGGATGAAAGACCACACAACCAATGTTACAGAATACACCATCACACAATATGGAAAACACTATAACATCATCTTACCCTCATCAACCCTAACTTGACCAAACCAACCTATCAACCAGTCTGAACTACATTGGTATGAGGCCCTTCCAATAGGGGCTATGTAGGCAGCACTCAAATGACATGATGTCTTCTGGGGTTAGCTTGGCCACATCCGTTTGTTCATCTACTTGATGGACAAACCTTTTAACCTTTAACCATGACTTAACCTAGCCTGACCCCATCCATAACTGACCCTCTTCCTCCCTTTTTGGGAGAACTACATTGGCCTGAGGCCCTTACAACAAGGGCTATGTAGGTAGCACTCAGTTGACATGGGGTCTGAGGCCCTTCCAATAGGGGCTATGTAGGCAGCACTCAAATGACATGATGTCTTCTAGGGTTAGCTCGGCCACATCCGTTTGTTCATCTACTTGATGGACAAACCTTTTAACCTTTAACCATGACTTAACCTAGCCCGACCCCATCCATAACTGACCCTCTTCCTCCCTTTTTGGGAGAACTACATTGGCCTGAGGCCCTTACAACAAGGGCTATGTAGGTAGCACTCAGTTGACATGGGGTCTTCTGAGGTTAGCTCGGCCATTCCTTCATCTGTCCATCTAATGGACCAACTATCTATACCAACCCAAAATCATGACCAACAACCTTGGAGATCGCAACTATCTCCTCAGACCATGACCACTTTTGAGACAACTTTGCCTTAGTTGTTTTGATTGTATGTAGGCTACTTCATGAATAGTTAGCCAAATTGTTCGCAACCCACATTATGACCCTCACAAGTATTGGATCGTGAGCAAGTTGATCCCCACTACTTGTGACATTTTTGTGTTTTCCAAGAGCACTTCCTAGGCACAAGATACTTGGAACATGATGACCAATTGGAGCTACATCTTTGATCGTTTAATCCAATCAGCTATGACTAAATGCTGGGGACCGATTATTTTGATTTTAGTACTCCTTGACCTTTGATTGCGATAATTTGACCTGACCATCAGGTGAAGTGGTATACGTGCAATCTCAACTTTTGCAGCGTTCACACTCAAACTTCACCATATCCATCCACTATCTGTCAAATCGACACTCGATATCAGGGTACCTTCCCTCGACTCCCACTTTGAGGGGGAATACCTCATCCCTCACTTGGGGTAACTTACTCTTGTTTTTGTCTTACATTTCGTCAGAACAACCAAGAAGACAAAAAGGGGCAAATGTAGACACCAAAATTGTGTCTACTCCTTGGTCGACTCCCCCTTGGCCCCCTTGGTCCACTTCTAAACATTCCTAAACCACACACTTATTAATTTAAAATAAAATACCTATTTTAAATTAATAACACCTCACCCATGACACACCACCCCTGACACCTCACCCTTGGATTCCTCACCCTTGGATACCCTCATTTATCACCCTATGACTAATCATTCCAACTCTCTCACTAATCCTCACGCCTATTAAACCCACCTTCGACCGTTTAACCATGACCACTGAACTCGACAGATGGAGGAATGGGAAAAAGGCTAAAAATAGCCTTTTTACCTGTCCTCCAGCCACCGACATCAGTCAACCGTCAGTCGACGCCGGCAAAATCATCGACGTCGGTTGCTTAAAACCAACTTGCAGGCCAAACGGAAAAGGAATCACAGACCTGAATGTGAATTCTCTAGCACCCAAAATTCAACCTCTCTCTCTCTCTCCCAGATGCACACCAAGCATCACAAGCTATAGGAACTCTGCATCAGTCACTCCACCCCTGATTGAAACATTGCAAGAAGTCTTCTACATCAGCTACATCAGTAACAAGTCTTCTACACTCCTTCATCAACAAGCAAGAGCTAAGTATCCCTCTCTTATTTCATTTCATTATTTAGAATGTATTAGTAATTAGTTCTCTAGGTACTACTTCTAAGTAATATTGTCAACTAGACCAGACCTAACTTTTTTCCTGGAGAGGCTGAAAAGCCTTCTCATACTCTTACCCCTTTTCTGACAACCTGTCTCCCTACCTTGTCCTTCCTAAGACTCTGGCCACTGTCTTACCATCTTACACAGACCTAGACTCCTTTCAGACCCCTCTGTCGACCAGAGACCTATCCAAAACTCGTCCAAGGCCATCACCCTAACTGACATCGACCATTTCTCCTATCGACATCGATAGAATAATCGACGTCGACAACTTGACCAATCGACATCAGCAGAACCACTGACATCGGTGACTGTGACAAACTGATAGCAAAATATAGGTACGCATTATCTCTATTTCTTTTGTTTAGTCTTTCACCATTTCTCTTTCTAGTAACATTCTTTTTATCAAAAAGTGGATTGTCATCCCTTAAACAATTCTTTGCACTTCTGGAACCAAGCTTTGCTTGGCAGTCCACCTCATATCTATCTAACAATTTTCTGTTTAAGTCTTATTTTCTCTATAGGTGTCGTCCTCCACAGCCAAAGAGGAGCTGCTTCAATTGTCTAGATATGGTGCGCAAACTTCATCCAGGTATCATCTAACCCCTGACCATTATCTTAGTTTCTTATTTCTTTTGAATGTGAAAAAGTGAAAAATAGTTAGAAACAATAAAATGGGATGTTAGTGTGATAATGATGGGATTAATTTGTCATGGGGATGTAAAAAGGTTAGTAGGATGCATGAAATGTATGATAGAGAATAATATTTAATTAATTGGTTAGGATTGTGGTTATGAGATTAAAAGTAGCATATTTAGGTATATACATCTACTATAGATCCACAAATAATATTTAGCACTCATTAGTCCATTCAAACATAGTATCATTATGAAATAGCTTTTTCATGTGGGTAAATATAGTTGATTAGCCTTTTATGAATTTCCTATAGTATCATATATGTCCCAATAATGATCTCACCTCGATAGAACTTTTAGGAGAGGTCATACACACACTAACTACAATTTTGACTTGGTCAACCAAAATCTCATCACTGCATATTATATGACCCAACATGACACTCAAAGGTGTAAAAAATAAGCATTTATCATATTTAGTGCAATATGTAGAGCTCGATAATTTTTCAACATCATCCATAGCTTGGATAGGTGCTCCTTGAATAAAGGAAAAACATCTTAATAATTTAAATATATTTCCAATAAATCATGAATGAAGTCTTTAAATGTAGTGACCACAGTTCTGAAGAACACATCAAAAGCATCCTTTTACCCAAAATGCATTACCTTATATGCAAAATATCCCCATTCCATGGTAAATGTGGTTTTATCTTTAACTTTTGTTATGATTCATATTTGATGGTAGCCATTGAACCCATCTATAAATGAATAAACTTCATGCCCTATGATTGACTCTAAGACTTCATTTATAAAAGTAATTAGGAATGGATCATTAATACAATCATAATTTAGTGTATGATAATCTCCACATACTCTGATTTCTCTAGAATTTTTAGGTTGCACCACCATTGGGCTAACCTAGTCTACTTTTTCCACTAGATAGATCATGCTTGACTCTTGTATGCAATCTAGCTCAACATTTACCATTAATTTCACATTAGGGTTTAACCTGTATTTGCACTTTTTGATATGTCATGCACATTCCTTTAGCTCCATGTAAATTTACCCTTATGGAGGGTCTACACCTTTTAATTCTATGAAATTTGTTGGAAATATATCCTATTAATCTTGAGGTAGTTGCAGTCTTCGAAATTCTAATTCTACATCCAATAGTCACAAGTTTTGGTGTAGAATTTATCCCAATATTCCCTACTAACTTATTTAATGGATCATAATATATTTTTTTGGATCCACTTAAAATGGATTCTTGTAATATTATAGCCTTTATCCTAAATATTAATATTTTAGATTTATTGATCTTTAGTTTGCTCTATGATATTGGCCCTAGACTAATCCACTTCTCACTCTAGTTAAAAAACTCCTTTAAAATCCAATTACTCATAACTATCATTAGACTCAACTATCAATGATTCAATTTCAAGGTTTTATAAAAAAAAATCTCTTTGTTTACTCTCCTTTTAGTTTTTCATAACTGCATTCAAATTCTTAGTTATTTCTTCCTATGAAGTGCAGTCTTGTGTACTATTGAGATCATATGCTCAGCCATAGCATAATAAAATATTCATTTTTTGAAGGGATTGGTGTACCAAAGGGTTCTCAACTTTGAAGGAATTTTTTTTAATAAAATCCTATTGGACCTTCAACCAATGCTTAGTCTCCCTTATACACTCTTGATGATGTACCATGTTGAAATTGATGCTAGTGTATACCTGAATATATGTATTGAATATTTGGGTTTTACCCCTGCAGAAACCATACATATACACACCTATGGATGTGCAATTCTAGACACTACCCTTCATATAAAAATTACCATAGTTACCTAATGATAGGTGGTACTTGGAATCAATCTCACAATAGTTTATAAACCTCATATATTGTAATTGGTTGGTCTTGTGGACTTCCCACCAAGTCATAATAGATCCCTTTATTACATAGTTTAGTGTACTCATCCTCTAGTCTATACTTGGTACATGATCTTATAGTATGAATATAAATTGATCCAAATTTTTAGTTGAAAAATATTGAGGTAGTTAGCATTATGTGGCAAAACCATTCACATTATACGCAACTCATGATCTCCCATTACCCAATTTAGCATGTGGGTATTTGAAACACCATTGATTGAATATGTGGTTTCCCAACTTAACAAACATTCTTTTGTTAACTCAGTATAGTCCATATCTATCACACCTACTTTGTAAAAAAAATCCACTTCAGACCCTTTTTGTGATTACATAGATGGTGACTTACATTATTCTATTTGAAACTACAAAACTTATGCCTTTATTATCACAAGTATAGAAGAGAGTTGTTAATTTTATTGTATTTTTGTTCAGACTCCATTTTTGGATGGAAAAAATGATACTCTATAGCTTGAACTACGTTATGCTTAGATTTTGTGCCCACCTTGAAAAATCTATTATCTTCATACTTAAAGGGTGAATCAAAATCTTTGGGTATGATGAATGGTTTGCTCTCAGTTTTATTCAGGGGTATAATTATAATTTTATCCCCTTGGTGCATCTCCATCTAATTGTGCACTATATTAATTATCATTTGACCATCAAAAGCTCATTTCTTGCTAATAAATGTAAGGTAGCGAGTTTCATCAATATTAATGTTGATTAATTCAAAATATCCCCACAATCTTAGGTTGGAAACTTTGGTTTCCACATCCTCTAGATAACCATGTTAGGGTGTGGAGCTAAAAGCTTCAACTATTGCAGACATGGAGAGGTTGCTGAGTTCCAGAAGTGCCAGCATCAGTAGTATAACCGACATCGGTCACAGACAGTTCAGAAGGCAATCGGCAATGGCAGGGAGTCGGTCGACGTCGGCAAAACCAGGCAAGCAGGGACCGACGTCGGTCTCTTGTGTGTTCCAGAACTGTTCGTTGCACGAACAGTTATTTAGTTGAACTGAGTGTTTGCATATTAAGGGGCTAATTATAGTCTCGAGCTACGTGTCTAATTATTGTAGTTAGAGTTCTATTTTTGTATGCATGGGATCCTATTTAAAGACCCATGAGGCATGTATTGTAATAATCAAGAAGGCAAGTAAAGCATTGAAGCAAGGTCAAGGAGATCTACAGGTGTAAGGTCAAGGAGATCAGCTGAAGCATTCAAGGAGGGGATTACAACTCAGGTTTTTGAGTTGGGTTGAGAAAGAGAGAGAGGAAAGAAGGTCTTGAGGTGTGGCAAGCCTTTGAGGTGGAGGAAGAAGTGGCATCTTTCTTATTGTATTTTCTTCTAGTAATATTTAATACAAGAGTGTGTATTGTCTCTCAAATTCTTTGCTATCTCAAGTTTCTAGTTACTTAATCATTCTGGTATAATTCCATGTTTAATTGCTTATAATAAAGTAATCAATTGTGCTTCCATTGGATAAGGGGTCCCTAACAGTTGGTATCAGAGCTACGGTTTGCAGGGAGCAAGTTATTGTTTTTGATTACAGGTCATTCACAGGTTTTTTTGATTGAGTGGGAGTTCAGCAATGGCAGAAGAAAGTAAGCTATGAATGGAGAAGTTTAACAGCAAGAATTATCAACATTGGAGGATGTAGATAGAGGATTATTTGTATCATAAGGATTTGTACTTACCATTCGGTGGGGTTGCATGCAAGCCCACAGATATGAAGGATGAAGAATGGAACATTCTTGATCGGAAGGCTCTCGATTCCATAAGGTTGAGCCTTGCATCATCTGTGATTTCCAACTTGTCACAGTGTAAGACAACGGAAGAGTTGATAAAGTCCTTGGCGAATTTATATGAAAAGCCCTCAGCGTCAAATAAGGTATTTCTTATGAAACAGTTATTTACTTTGCAAATGCAGGAAGGTGTATCGGTATATACTCATCTTAGTGATTTCCATGGTTTGGTAAACCAGTTAGCTTCAGTCAATATTGTTTTTGATGATGAATTAAAGGCTCTCTTGATATTATGCTCTTTACCTGAAAGTTGGGATAGTTTGGTTATGGCAGTAAGTAATTTTGCATCTGCTTCTAAAATATTAAAAGTTGATGATGTTGTGAGTGTGATCTTGAATGAAGAAATACAAAAGAAAAACACAGGTGAATCATCAGGGAATGCTCTAAGTGCAGAAAGCAGGGGGAGGCAAAGAGAGAAAGTGGAGCAAGGGAAATCAAGGTCGGGAAGGAGATCCGAATCTAAAGGTATTACCTGTTGGTTTTGTGGAAAGAAAGGACACACAAAGAAGGAGTGTTGGTTGCGAGATAAAGAGAATCAACCTGAAGGTAAAGAAGAAGCAAAGGATGCAAATATCATGGTACAGGATGCTCTCATACTTTCTTTGGATAGTCAGGTAGGATCATGGATTTTAGATTTTGGTTCATCTTTTCATGCATCCCCAAACAGAGATTTGTTCCATGAGTATGTCCAGGGAGACTTTGGAGTGCTTTATTTAGGGGATGGTATGCCTTGTCAGATAGTTGGCAAAGGGAAAGTGCAGCTAAAATTGCAGATAGACAACACATGGGTGTTGAAGGAGGTCATGCATGTCCCAGTTCTGAAGTAGAGTTTGATTTCTGTGGGAAGGTTGGGTGATGAGGGATGCACAATAACCCTCATAGCGGATTCTTGGAAGGTTACCAAGGGTGCACTTATTCTAGCAAGAGGTAAGAAAGTAGGTACTCTTTATCTATCTACTTGTATTACTGATTCTACTTCTAGTTTATCTACTTCAGTTGTAGATTCGAAGATGTGGCTTAATAGGCTGGGTCACATGAATAAGAAGGGAATGGATGTTCATGATTCAAAAGGTATGTATTCAGATTTGGAAAGCATAGATAGAGTTCATTGCAGAAAAAGGAAATTTGATGCTTTTGATAGGAACAAAGAAGCCTTGGTGTTTATGGAGGAGATGAGGGACAAAGATCAGTCACAAGGGCTGAATAATTATGAGCAGGGCAGTATGGACAGAGGTTTGATCCAAGATGAGCTCACGGATGAAGGTTTCATCACTTACAGGAACACACAGACACTGACGTCGGTCACATGGCACCGATGTCAGCCAGACAGGTATCGACATCAGTCATGTACAGACCAGCAGGGTTGCTAGAGTCGGCAGGGGAAGACCGACATTGGTTATGTAGGAACTGATGTCGGCAAGGGGGACACCGGCATCGGCCAGGGGTAACGATGTCGACAGTCAGGGTCAGTGTAGGGAACTGACATCGGTCGAGAGCAGACTGGGAGATGGCCGAGATCGGTCACTGGAACGGATGATGGGCGGATAACAAGCTGTCAAGGAGTCTCAAATGCCCATATGGAGGTCAAAAAGGGTAAGTGAACCTCATATTCGTTGTTCACCTTCTTTATATTGCTTACTGATAGTCAAGAACTAGGAAGATGGAAGAAGCAATGCAGATAGAGTCCAGAAACAGTGGGAGCTTGGCATGGATGAGGAGTGTGAGTCCTTGGAGAAGAACCAAATAGGTATTTGTTAGTAGAGTTTTCAGCTGGAAGAAAGCACTGGATAGACGGATGGATTCCCGTTTAGAGAAGAGAGTGGATGGACACGTGAGATAGAAGGCTAGGGTATATGGTCTTTAGTTAGCTGCATGACAATGGAGGTTTGACCATTGTTTTTATCTTTACTAGGTTGGATAATATTAGCTACATTATCCTGTTATTGTATTGTGTTACTTGTTGCAGGGTTTCATATACAGGGATTTTTTTGAGCTAAGGGTAAAGTTGGTTCAGAAGTATGTCATGAAGAATTTGGGAGCAGCAAAATTCTTTTGGCATAAGTAACAGATATAGCATCACAGGTTGTGTGGTGGTTGGTCTTTAGGGGAGAGCTTGAAGAGGGATATAGAGCCAAGGGAACAAAATAGATGGAGTATAGGTATAGGTACAGTTGCAGCTGTTTATCTCCAAGTGGGAGATTGTTAGGGTGTGGAGCTAAAAGTTTCAACTGTTGCAGACATGGAGAGGTTGCTGAGTTCCAGAAGTGTCGGTGTCGGCAGTATAACTGACGTCGGTCACAGATAGTTCAGAAGGCAACCGGTGATGGCAGGGAGTCAGCCAACGTCGGTAGAACCAGGCAAGTAGGGACCGACGTCGGTCTCCTGTGTGTTCTAGAACTGTTTGTTGCACAAACAGTTAGTTAGTTGAACTGAGTGTTTTCATGTTAAGGGGCTAATTATAGTCTCAATCTACGTGTCTAATTATTTTAGTTAGAGTTCTATTTTTGTATGCATGGGATCCTATTTAAAGACCCATGAGGCATGTATTGTAATAATCAAGAAGGCAAGAAAAGCATTGAAGCATTGAAGCAAGGTCAAGGAGATCTACATGTGTAAGGTCAAGGAGATCAGCTGAAGCATTCAAGGAGGGGATTACAACTCAGGTTGTTGAGTTGGGTTGAGCAAGAGAGAGAGGGAAGAAGGTCTTGAGGTGTGGCAAGCCTTTGAGGTGGTGGAAGAAGTGGCATCTTTCTTATTGTATTTTCTTCTAGTAATATTTAATACAAGAGTGTGTATTGTCTCTCAAATTCTTTGATGTCTCAAGTTTCTAGTTACTTAATCATTCTGGTATAATTTCATGTTTAATTTCTTATAAGAAAGTAATCAATTGTGCTTCTGTTGGATAAGGGGTCCCTAACAAACCAATAGATTATACCCTCCTTTAATCTATGAAGATTTTCATTACTATGTCATAACTAAGAGCCGATCATCCAATAACTTCCCATGAGGACTAAAGGATAATATTGACCATTCTTAAAAAATTAAACATAGTGTTTGGTACTTAATATCCTAAAAATAATATCCATGAGAGAGTAAACATCCCATGGCTTCTTAGTCTTCACATACCATATTAACTTGGTAGTGTATTGTTAACCTCTATGTGCACACTCCAACAAGTTATGCAAAATATTTATAATATTTTGTGATGTCTTCATTTCTTAGAGTGCTTAGAAGTTTTATAATATCAATCAAGGAATTAATTACTTCCTCTTGTCTCATGATGTGCATAGTTTATTCGTACATCTGTGCATCAATGGTTGTGGCATTTACCTCCAACATAGCCTATTGTTGAATGTTCTATAGAACTTGAGATTATCAATACATCAAACCCATTTCTTTTTCAAGATCAATATATTTATCCTATTTGACCTTTTCAGTTCTCTGATCCTATGTATTTTTTAAATAATTCAATCCCTATTCTTCATGCTAATGTCGCGTAATTTCTTGTATATATGCAGGATTCCTAGGGTGAAAAATTATTAGGCTCACATTTTGCACAAGTTTCGCTTTATTATGTTTCTAAAATTTTGGATAATATTTAGTGTGGTGTTGTCTTTAAAATATATAATAAATTTATTACATCTACATTTGAAGATTAGTTGTGAAATTCTATGCAAAGTGGTTGTACTCCCCACATAAGTAACAGATAATTAGTTGATGCCTGTGTCATTCATCTTATCTATGATTATTTTTTTAGTACTACCTCAAAAGCCTCCTCTATATTTCCCTTGAATTTATTGAAAAACCCAACCTTACTACTTTTGACCCTCATATATCATTTCCTTTGAGGGGAACCCCAACCTTTTTGTTGTTGGACATCATATCCTCTGTACATTCCTCAGGGAAAAGATGGAGCCCATCTTGATTATTTTTGTTGAAGTGACACAAGGTTACATGGTTGATGATATTGAGGAGATGAATAAATCCATCCTACCTAGTATTGGGGAGATTATGATATCCAACATACTAGGTCCTATGGTTGATACTGAGGTGAGGTTGGCACCCATCCATGATAATTTTGCATCACAAATGTCATGTCTACATTTGGGTTTAGAATCCCTAGATTTTTAGGGGTGTCGGTTGTGATACTAATATGAATATGTTCTTAGTGATGTCTTCCTTTTATTCTTAGAGTGTTCTACAATTTTTTCCATCATGATTTGTGAATTGTAAAAGTTACAATACATAGTTTAAGGTTGTTGAGTGTATTATTGTAATAAATGACATTTTGTAGTTGCATCCCCTACTACATGATATATTTTGTAGAATTTTATCATAAATTTTAGGTAGTCATTTTTGAGGTTCCCTATTTTCCATACTCCATACACTAGAGGCCTATCCTAGGCTTGTTAATTTCATGCCACTCTATCTTGCATAACACAATGTCTATATTTACATCAAGTTTTGTAGTAGGTTGTGGGTTATCCCCATAAACCTTTATCTTCTCAACATGGAGTGTAGTTGTATGATCATCCACCTTTTTATTAAACATTTTTTGAATAATTATGAACCTAATTTGAGGTCAAGGTCATTATACAAACAATGTGGCCTAATCTATATCATGAAATAGAAATTATACCTTGTTCACTACATCAAAAATTACGTTACCATAATCCATACTAACTCACCTAATTTTTGTTGAATCTCTTTCAGATCTTTGATTGTATGACTCACATATATATTTACTTTGAATTATCCTATCAACTATTTTTAAACATTTATAATATTAGTTTAGTAACATCTCTTTTATATATGAAATTTAGAGCTCTTCTTGTTAAGGTTCATATGATATTTCACTTCATTAAATCATTTATAGTAACATTTTTAACTTACAATTTCATTTCACAAGTTATCAAATAATACTCAGGGTCAGTAGACCCATCATATGGTGATAAAGTGACCAAAACTCCTGCATTGAGAGACATGCCTCCTATGTTCACATGTGAAACCAATGGTGGTTGTGAACTAGACATTTTTAATGTCTTGAAATTTGGTGTGACTTGAAATCTAAACTCAATCAACTTCTTCCTATCCTTCACTTTCTTGGTGTTTGCATTATATTTCCAAAATTTATCTATAAATTAGTCAAACCACATACTATCTCTACTAGCTTATGAACTTTTTATTATTTATTTTTATAAATTATTTATAAGGGATGGGTACCCTTGAAATGAATAATCCATGTTTACGACTTCTACTTTGTTTGAATTGAACCTATTTTAATCGTACATCTTAGCATAAATTCTTACAAATACTATTCCTTATATTCTCTAAATAACATCCTCCTTTGTAGTTATGATCTAAAACTATCTTATAACCAATTTAATTGTTCCTCTTCTCTCTTTCCACTTTCTTCCATCTCTTTATCATCCCTTTTCCAATTTCCATTTATCTTCGTGCTCTCAATTGTTCCTTATTTTATCTCAAGGCCTCTCATTTCCTCATCCTTATCCTCTCCAAATTATATATCTCTCCCATGAGATCCCATTACTTATTTATCTTCTAAAATTTCTATTCTACTCATACTCAAAGCTACATTAGGATTATTTTATTTATTCCATCTTCTATGTTGTCACAAGTCTCACTCTAATCCAAAAATTTAATTTTCGCTTTACTTCTCGATGTCTCCATATTTAGGGTTCTTGTTCAACATTCCCTTCTCAATTCCTCACCATTCACTTCATTATCACACATATATCCATAACACCTAAAGTGACTAATCCATGTTTGTAGTAGTAGGCACCATGGTATTTTCTATAACCATTTATTTAATGAGAGCAGGTAGTCACTGCAAAAACTTCCTCTAATGCCCAAATAAATCATGTGTAGCCTCAAATGTAATGTATCCCTATAAAAAATTTCAATGTTTTATCTATCGATATTATTTTTTATACAATGATATATTGCATAAGTCTAATTAGTATCTAACTTCCAAAAAAAATAGTCATTATTCCATCTAAACTAAAAATTCAATTTCTTCTGCCTGAAAACAATAGTATTCAAGTCTTGATAACCACACAACTAGTAGTACAAGTAATTATCACCAAAATATTTCATATATTTCACCATATATATGTTCATGAATAAATTATTTCTTAGATATTCCTATATTTTTTATTTTATTTTGTGAAACTATGAATTATTTCATTGAGCCATCATTATAGGTCTCTCTATCCAAGTAACCATCTTAACATGTTTTAACAATCCATGCTTACCACACTGTTGTTAGTAGATATTCCTAGAAAACCCATCGAAACATGGTCATATGTGGTTATGTGTGAATTAGGTGACTGACTCAGAATATAGACATAATTACATAATAGTTCTAATCTTTATTTGGTCTAAAATTACTTATTTGTCTAGAGAATCGTAGACTAAATTATACAAAACATTCATTATTATTAAATGATTAGACATATTTGAAAAAAATAAAGAATTCATTATGAATAGAACAAGTACATAAATATGTTAATGAAAACCATTATCATATCTATATAATAATCTTTATCTTTTCAAAACTCTTTTCCATTACAATCGATCACTATTTATAGAACTTTACCATGCACTATCGCTTCGTATTACATCCTTTTGGTTCAAGCTTAAATTAGTATTTTTATATTAAAAATCATTTTGGAATGCATAAATAGGCTAAATACGTGAAAAATGAAATATTTTATAATGTTTATATCCATTTCACACTTGTCATGTATCGATATGATGATTTTACAATTCTATTCCACTAGCGATAGATTCAAGAGTCGGTTCCTTCTTGGCCTCCTTTATAGTTTGCATAGTTTTCTCTTATTGCTCAGCCTTATTTGTGTAATATGTGACTATCAAACTTATTATTCAAATCTAAATCCTCCTTTACCTTGATAGATACCTTTGACTACCACCTTACCTCTTTTACTACTTGTTTTACTTATTATGTATCATCCTTAGCAAATTGTTCTTTGGCCATTTTATGTTTCATCTCTTCCTACTTACATGAGGATTATTTCTATTTCTCCTTGACTTCCTTAGATACAATGTTAGCATCTTCCTTATTTTTTTCACATCTTGCGCCTATATGTCTTCTCATTCTTTTTTATTCTTCACGCCTTCTTTTTGTTTCATCTTCTTCTTTGCTTCTTCCTTCTTTTGGTCATATTTTTCTCTATTCTTCTTCCTTCTTATTCTTCTCATTTTATTATTTATTATTTTTCTCTTTTTATTCCTTCATCTTCACTTCTTCTTCCTACTTGTGCTTTTATAGTTTTAAATTTCCTTATTTTTTTGTTACCTTAGCACTTCCTCCTCCACCTTCACAGTTTATTGTGTTTGTTTCTATGTGTTATACACTTTTGGTCATTGTTTCATTGTGTGATATTGGTGTGTAGTTTATTTTTTTGAAAATTTAGCCATGGACTCACCAATTTTGGTTCTTGTGATACAGTTTGGGAGTAGGATGACACTGATGGAGAAGGGATGAAGGTAGATATTTGGAAGGGAAAGAAATGACCATTTTTTGTTTTCTTACAAGTTTATTTTATCAATCAAGTAGAACCATAGTTTTCTTCTTCCACTTGAAATGATGGATCTCTATATACAATTGTTTTTTATGCCCTACTCCTATTTACACTCTTCCTCTACAATGCTTTGCATCATGCTAAAGGTGAGCATTCATTTTGTGACTGTGGGGTAATTTACTTGTAGTCTAATGCGTGCATGGTTTTCATGTCAATAGATACTAAGGACTCTCCTATTGTGTTATTTATACCTCTACCCACATTGGTTGCTTGGTCATATACATAGGCATCATCATTAGAGCTAAATATCCTACTCATGTTACTCCTTCTAAAAATACACTTTTTTCCACTTCTATGATTGTGTTAATAATAATGGTGTAGACACATAAATTAACATTAAAGATAAAACACTACAGTTTTGGCCACTCCCTTACACAATTAGCTCTAGACCTATACTAAGTCCCTTTTGATCACTTTCAACCACCTTACACAAGAAATGCTCACTCTCGTAAGTTGTTTGATGAGCCCATAATATACTTATCCATCATATTTCAGACTCATCCATCATTTAGGCCATTCCAAACCCTTAGCACCATTATTTTACCCCATTAGACAACAATGACCTATTGGACAAGAGCACCCTGCTCTTTTATCTGATCCCCCTCTCTTATCCTCCCACCAAATAATGACTAACTTTAGAAATTTAAAGTTATGAAAAGGTTGGCCTATGACCCTAGTAAGACCCATTAAAATAAATTTCAAATATATGACTATATAAACACATTTCAAACCATTTTTCACACATGAGGCTCTCACATTGAAAATCACAAGAATTCTAACTGCACATTGAGAGTAAATTACATATTTCTCCCAACTGTGATTACATACAAAGCTATTAGCATAGAACTAAAGTTTAAAAACATCTCCAATGTCATAAGTTATGGTTAAGTCTCTTAATCATGCCAATATTGCATAAATATCTAGCACATTATAGTAGTAATTCACACACCACCATAAAATGGGAGAACTATTTGAAGTTTGATCCCTATTCAGAATATTGGTATGTAGGTAGCACTTAACACATGGGGTGTTGAGATCATGCCCAAATTCAACTGTTGATCCCTTTTATCCCATTGATTTGTATTATCCTTCACATGTTAGGGAAATAGGGTTTTGAAGGAGAAATACTCATATAGTGGTATCCATAGTTGATTGAAAACTCCTGCATATAACACATAACAAATAGGCAAAAGTAATCATAACCTAGAAACCCTATATCTTCATTAGCTATTGGATAGGTCCAATCTCATAGAGAATATGAACTCCCAACACATCTCCTATCTAGCTTAGCATGTTGTTGTCTAGGGCTCATTTCATCTGTAGATCTAGTTTCATAGTTACCAGACCCAACCACCTTATCAATTCAACTTCTGATTCATCCCACAACATTATTTTCTTATTATTATATTTTTATATTACACTTACCTTATTTAGTAAATTTATATAATCAACAAGTTTTAAATAAGTGAATTCTTGATATTTACAATATTATAATTCCTAATTTTGAATAGTAGTTTGTCACTTAGGGTAATCGACATATTGGTAGGTTTTTCCAAATTTCATAAAATATATTGGTGAACTTGTTTATTGTTCAAATGTTTCCAAACCCTAACCATAGATGCTGTTAGGGTTTTTATCCTTATTATTGTTGTTTCCATTTTTTTTTTTGTGATTTTCTAATTTAATCAATTCAATTATATTATCAATTTTCAAGTTTTTGTTTCATATTATATGCACTCTAAAAAATAATCTCTTCCTCTAAACACTCAATAGGGTAATATCTATGTTCCCTCCAACCAATTTCATGCTATCACTACTCCAAGGGGTAATATATCCCATCATATAATTCCAAATAAAGGTAACCAACCTATGTTGGTTATAGTTTAGTGAAAAGAAGAATAAAATAGATTTGTAGCTATAAACACAATAAATAACAAGATTTACAAGTTACAAAGCATAAATGATGGGAAATCAAATAAAAATATAAGATTAAATCATGAGACCATAAATGATACTTCTCTATTCACAGAAATGGTCTTTGATTTACTCTTTCATATGCAATTGCTTATAAAGGCTTTCAAATGACCCATCACATTCCTCTATGAGTCTTCACTCCTTATGACCTCTTGATTTATTTTTGACACCTCACATATCTATTTTCTCTTTTTTATTACAATTAATAATATTCCATTTACCCTTGATAACACTCAACCCAAATTAAATAGGTCTCTCATCTTGAGACACACACAAAGACTTAAAAAACAAGTTTTTACAATTTTGATCCATCACAAATGCATTTGAGAACCTAAATTACTCCTACTCCTATTTTTCATAGCCTTTCTTTCCAGAGCTCTTGCTCTTCTACTCTACCTACTCTAAAAATATCAAATACATATATAACTTTAAAAAATCATAAAATTGTTTTCTCTTTGTTCAAACATCTTGCACTTTTAATCAAATATTTAAAAACAAATAGAGTGTCAAATAATATCAATGAATATGTAAGCTATAGTTTGTCCAATAAGGGCTTGAGCTATCTAATTTTCTCTAGTCAACCAATTATTGCTACATGTCATTTTTCATGGCAAGCTCCCATGATATTCTATTTATGTCACAACTTCCGAATTCACTACATTACATTATATATTTTCAATAAATTAGAGATGTTTTTTGAGGATTTTATGATTTATTCCCAAGAGCTAGATATGATCCAAAAATTAAAATTTGGTAGTTATATTTATAAACTTCATGAATAGTTGCCTTCTACAAACCAGGGCAAGCTAAAATAAATAAATTTGATGTATGAGAAATAAAATACAAACGATTTGGATTGTAGATGTATGCAACCTAGCCTATAGTTTCAAGGCCTGACACTATTGTTTCTCTTCTTACACCCTATCTAAAGGATTCTAATGACACTTTATAACATTTAATTTCACCATCCAATTCTATGTTATTCTTGTAACATAGGTGTAATTAGGTAATTTAGCTATGAGTTGAGGCATGCATATCAATCTCCAAGGTATCTATCAACGTATCCACTCAATACATAGATGCTTCCACATGGTGACTTATCCAAAAACTACACCTCATGAAAAATAATATTTATTAGTGAACAATGATCAAGCTATAAAAATGTCTTCATTATTTTTCAACATCCATAATTGTACATATTGTTCAGCCTACAAATAAATCTCTACAAAAATCACAGGCTACATAGTCTTGTATAAAAAAAAACATTTTTTCTTTGTCCATATGATCCATTCATTATTATAAATCACAAAGGCCTTAGAATAATTATCAACCCACAACCACTCAATTATTAAAAAAAACACAAAAATGCACAAATTATTTAGAGGAGAATGCACTATGTAGTTTAAATCTTATAAATAAATATGTCTGCATAGGTAAGTCCAAATTGAGGCTCATGAATAATATGTAGATGTCCCCAAATAAGAATTAAAATCATCCTCCTCTACCATGTTAGAATATAATTTGATGTTATTCCAACCAAGATCTCCCTCTTGGTAATTCTCATTCAACTTATACCTAGTCTTTGGGCATCCACCTACTTTTATTATGTAACTTACACCTTTTATTATTATTGGTGGGCTTTCTCCTGTTCTTTCCTTATTGATAGAAGAAATGGATTTTAAATATGCATAGGATATTTATATGATATTCATGCATTATGAACTCATTTTATGATTGTATAACATATTTTATCTTATCTACATGAGTTTTAACAAGCCAGAATATGAGGAGACTTCACTTTTGGTGCCAAGTATGAGAAGAAGATGAATAGTCATACATTAGAAACATCTATATATAATTTTTTTATAAGAAGAAGAGGGTTATAATTTTAGAATATATCAATAGATATTATATGGTTATGGTTACTTATATGATTTATTGTTATGTTCCTTGTGTGCATTCTCATGTGTAATGTCTTGGTTAATTTTTGTTTGAACTATTTTGAATGCATTGTTTTAGTTTATTCAACATTGATTATTATTAATTTAATTAATAACATAGAATAATTAATGCATCTTACATTTATGTCATCTAATGCCATGTATTTTATGATAACTATTCTATGCACATGAAGTATCTCACAACTATCCTCATCCTTAGCATGTTTTGATCCTTTAGGAACCTCTGCTAACAATGGTGCAGTGAGCATGGAACCTCTTTTTGGATGAAATTATGCTAAGATTATTACTAGAGCAAAGAGATATTGAGATATGGTTGGACCAAATGATATATAATTTTGTAGAAGAAGAATCCAATGGGACTGGTCTTATAGTTTAAGAGATCATTCAAGAGCATATTTATGGATAAATTTATGAAATCTTCTAGTGCAAGTTACCTGAATTGATAGATAATTGGTTATCATGGTTGGAATATTATTTCTTTAAACCAAATATGAAATAAAATATAATCTAGATTGAAGAAAAGATAGATAGGTTGTAGAGATTGTAAAATGATTGGACAAGAATAATATATCATTGAGTTACTAATAAAGTAGATGGATATATAACTAAGTTTTTAGTGTGAGGATATATAGATTTTGAAGCTACAAAGGACCTTTTTTGTTAGATGAGTTCAAGGGAAATTTTTGCAATGACTACTTATCCTAGTGAAGATGTTGGTTGTGGGCAATGCCATGGTGCCTATTCTAACCAATATGGAGTAGTCACTTTGGGCATATGGAGATGTGTGTGATATGATAGTGAATGATGAGTAGATGAGTAGATAAGTCTTAGACCTAAATTTATAATGGAGACATGAGGGAAGAAGAATCAAAAGAGGAGTTTGGATTCAAAATGTGAGCTACAATATCAGAATAGATAGAGTAAACAAAAAAATACAAAGGTAACTATGAGTAGAGTTAAGAGTAGCAGTAAAATAGATGAATAATTAGTAAGAATAAATGATGAATGAGAAGGAACATATCAATGATGAAGGACTAAGAAAGATGAGATGAAAGAAGAAGATGAATGCTAGTAGAAAGAAAGAAGTGATGAAGAGCAAGAGGAAGAAGAGATGTTTGAAGATTAAGATGAGAATAATGTGTTGAAAGTAGTTACTAAGATGGGGGGTGAATTAATAGAGAAACAATGTACATTCAATTCCAAAACCATTATTCCATGAAGCATACATTCACATAAGATATCAATGCATAAGCAAACCATCACACACGCATATCACAAGATAACACAAGAGATTATGTGGGAAAACCTCTTGGGAAATAAAACCCACTAAATCATGCACATGTACTACTATCTTATAATGACAATATTCAATTTATACCATCACCAACTGATCAAGGAGCACCCACCCATCATTTTAGTCTAACACCTACTAGACCTTTATATATCACCAACTAGAAAGGAGGCTACAACCCCCTAGATGATCAAGCACCAACTCAATCACCAACAAATTGATCTCCACCATTGTTAAATTTTTTGACACACTTGATGATGGATTTATATTTCTTTCACTCTTTATCCTTCACTCTCACTCAAACAACCTCTAGGACTCACTTGCACAATATGCCTCTTCTAAGATCATTAGGTCCAATGACCTATCTATTACCTAAAACAACTTAATCAGATATGTATGACTAATTATATTTAACATTTGATGTTCCTCAATGAATTTATCCTTCTATTTCAAAGGATCTCTCCTTTGCTTAAGTCCTCTCACTCTCAACTCATCTAAATAGGCCTATTAGGCCTTGCCTTTATACCACACACTTCGTATAACCCATCTTGGTCAGCCAAGAACCTTACCATACTTGATTCACACTTGTAGTATGGGTGAGACAATCTACTCTATAGGATGGTCATACCTCTTTATCCCCAAACCTCGATTAGGCCTTAATGAGACCTAAACCAATTAGGTCTATCCATACACACATTACAACTTAGACCTCTTGGACCACATTTATCCTTTACCAATGGATGAAAAATATCAAAAATGTCTCAAATATACCCTTTCTCACTCCCACATACATCCATACCACCTGGAAATCCAACTCACCACTTGAATGTATCAAATAGGTCTACTTACCTTTTAGGCCTTCACACACATAAAAGTATATATTCTGAAACTAAGGCATATATTTGATTTTATCAAACAACCACATTAAAATATTCACATAAATATATCATTAATTACCCCAATAACCTTACCATTTCCATTGGACATCACCACTCAAGCTCTAAGCATCCAAAAACACCTCTACAATAGGACCACTCAAATTACCTACATCCTCCAAAAGTATAGTCATGAAAAACTTGTTATTTGCATTTGAAATAACAATTTAATGACATATAATACATGTTCATGGATCCTTTGAAATATATATATCATTATCCATCAGTTAGATCTCTTTTTCTAGCCTCATTCATTGGTCTTATAAACCAATATCTCAAGTCTCTCTTACACAGTCTGCTCAACCATTTTGGCTTCCTCGTATCAACACCTAAACCTACCTATATATCTTCCACAAAGATTTAATATATCAATTAGGTCTAAAAAAAAAAATCATTATATGCATCACCTCTTATCATAAGGGCTCAAACACATCACTTTCCCTATCACACCTAGAGCAATCAATTTGACTCAAAACATAGTCATGGTGAACATGACTTCTCACACTTGAGTAAACACTTCAAAGATATTATAATTCATGAAAAAGGTCATAAAACCTTCTTAGATAATATTGAAACACAAAATTCATATGCTTTAATGGCAACTTTGCTCCTATAAATCATTCTCACTATCCTTGGTTCCACTATCTTATCTTACACAAACAAGTCAATTTATGAGAACCTTATAGCTTGTGTATAGGCATAATTTTATTTAAAAAACTAAGGGAATAGGAATACTAATTCTTTAAATAAGACCCAAAACCATTGGATTCATCCCTGCTCACCTAGAACTCTACCCTAAACTCTTTATCATATTGCCTGGTTTTTTCTCATTGTTTTCAGTATTTGCAAATTTAGAGATATGACAATTTATTAACCAAAATTATTGAAATAGTGAATTTTTATTGATAAACCAAATCCATGGACCTCAATAACAAGTATTGACCTTTAAGCTCTATCAACTTGCATGTGTTAACCTAGTCAACTCTACTTGTATCATCAAATTCTTTAAAAATAAACACTTTTATATACCTTATACTCACTACCCTGACACACCACTACCACATAGAGGTGAATGGATGAATCCTATAAAACATATAATCATCAAAATTGATCAAATAATTCATTCTAGACCAAAACTATTCACATCATTTCAATCACTCCACTATGAGTGTTTGCAAGCACAAAAACCTCCTTACCTTATTAACATTCATTCAAAAAATTGAGGCTTTGGTTTCTCTAAAAAATTATTATAAAAGATTATTAGGACCATTACCTAACTACTCAAAATTACTCAATTTATCATACAAACTCTACACATGCTAATGATCATCACAAACTTATTTTTGGGTTCTCATCTCTTCATTTTAGCATACCTAAAATCCTTAGGAAACTTTTTCACACTTTGTCCTTCAAGTTAGGATATAAACCTTGGAAAACACACTTTAAACACACTCTATTACCTTGTAACACTTTCACAATATCTCACATAAATAGGAAACTAACTTTAACCCCTTATTAGGTCTCATTCTCTCTCTTTGCATACTAGGCCTAGAACTAAAGACCATACCTTGACAAAGAAACCACCTTGAAAATTCTTAAAATGATCTCACCAGATCAAAAACATTTCATAAACCTTTATTCCATACTCCATAGGTTCTAACTTTATACTCCCTAGCCTCAACCTACTCAACACACTAGGCTATCAGGCCTATGCCACCACACAAGGTCTACGAAAGGACCACTAGACCATTATTCACTTACTTTATCTTCTCTCCTTGACATAAAAAAACATCAACATCATAGAAACAACATGAAAACCTCAAATAATTCTCACCTTATCTCATATGCATCCAAAGATAATCAGTATGCCTCATTAGGCCACCTAGGGTCTTTAAACAAGGTCTAGATGAAGACCTTTTAATGAACTACACACCCTTTCAACATAACTTACCTTGATTATACTTATTTAAAATAAATGACATTAAACATATCATGACATCAATGACATCACCACTTCTTCATTACCTTTAACATCAATGACAACACTTTTGCCAACATAGTGTAGTGGTAGATCAGTTAGTTGATAGATGTAGTGTGTAACTACAAGAATGGGTATTATCAGAATAAGGACATGAAGTATTAAGTAAATAATGAGGAAAAATTCATATATTAATCATAAGTTCAAGCATGGAAAGATAATAAGTCTCAAGTAAGAATCATTCATTGGAAGACTACACATCCCCATAATCCAATTTGTTATATTCCAGTAAAAGTTTTCAACTGAAAGACAGGTATACAGTAGTTGGGAAGGTCAATTTTTAGAGAAAGTGCATTAATGGGGTACTAAAATTGAAACATCCGCAATTTTTAAGGCTTTGAAATTTTATGTTTTATTGAAACCAAGTAGAGAAAAGCAAGAAATGTAGAAAATTAGAGTGCATAGACAAACTTTCCTAGTGTGTAGGTAAATCTTCTTAGTACATAGGCAACATTGCACAAGACATAGCCTTCCACTGTAATAATTATGAAATAGATCCCCTCAACACTAGTTTATAATATGGTTGATTTAAAAGCATATATAAACCTAGTGAAATATGATGGGTCTGTGAACCCTGAGCAGTACTTACTAACATGTGAGATGAAATGGCAAGCTAAGGGTATTACTGATGAGGCTATAAATAAGTGTGAATTAATGAGGGCACTAAATGGAATAACACATGAGTTTATATACCATATATATATATATATATATATATATATATATATATATATATATATATATATATATATATATATATATATATATATATATATATATATATATATATATCACTTGAGTGAATCTATAGTAGGTTAAGGAGTGGCTTATCACATGATTAAAAATAAATAAATGTACAAGTTAGACTATTTAAGACCTAAAGGAGATTAAGCAGAAGTCAGGATAATTAGTCTATGATTATGATTACAATTTTTTAGATGTTATGAATAAGGTGGATTTTACCTCAAAATATAAATATAAGGCTACATGGTTTGTATAGGAACTATATTCAAGGATTAGTTTTGTTATATTATAGACTCAATATGCCACTAAGGTAGATGTTAGAGCTACTAAGTTCTAGGTGGATCAAATTGAAGATTATGGGGAAGCTCCCATAGTGGGTTCTAAGATTGAAAATATATTACAAGATTTTATGAAGTGGATAGAACAATATCATGAAATATACAATCCTAAGCTAAGTCTATGGTGCATGGAGTGTGTGAAAGAAGGATATCATAGGAACAATTATCCTAAGATCAAGATAGAGTTCTATGAAATTTGTAAAGTAGTAGGACACAAAACAATGCAATGCCATCTCTTGTAATATTATGTAAAAATCCAATAAATTTTGTATTATAATTTTTATAAATTACACAATCATAATGAAAAGAATTGTAAGGCTTTACAGGATATCAAAGAAGATATTACAAAAAATGCATTCATCATTGTTGCATAAAAAGTGTCCTCAATGAAGTAGATGATTACAGGCTTAGAGGTTGATAAGGGTTGTGCAAACTAAGTAAGTCCATAATGGATTCCTAGTTTGCCTCAGTACTAGCCTCAAGGTCTAGCTAAATGGACCCCTCCTTTACCAGGTTGGAAAACATCATCACCACAACACCAATACTCAGCACCTTGGAATCTGATAATGATGTAGAAAAAAAACTAGTTGGACTCTGCCAATTGCACAAAAATAATTTGGGATTGGAGATAATACCTAGTAGCATCAAAATTGGAATACAATGTAGCAAAAAGGAGGTTATGGAGGAGGTTATCAGTCAAACAAAGGAGGATATAGGGGTGGATACAGAGGGGGATATCAATGTGGTAGATGAAATAATTATCAATTCCCTCCTTTGAAATGTTACTTATGTGGAGAGTATAACCATGTGCAGTGTAATTGTCCTTTAAATCCCCTAAAATAGTCTTACTGCACATATTATAGGGTATATGAGCAGTATGACATAAAAGATTGTTCTATTTTAGAAAATAAAATAAAAGAAATGGCCATCAAGAATGTTAACATGGTAAATGCACATCCTAAGGAGGATGTGTTTTTGAACATCATTACAAGACACCAGCACATAGAGAGAGGATTGTCTCCTCTTGAAATGCCTTAAGACCAAGGAATCCAAAAAATAAAATAGGATAAATACATGGACCCAACCGTATAAAAGGGGTTGATGTATGAAGTTGTGTAGATGTTGAAGAATATTCAAAACCAAGCCACTACTAAAAGAGATTCTACATTAATAGATGCCCAAATATATGGTCAAATGCACATTATGCACTAGGATGGAGTTGTTACTATGTTGATAGATTTATTGAAGCTTTTAAGTACACTACACAATGAAGAAATTTATTAGAACATTATAAATATGATACATAATTTACTAGAATGTGCATAATGAGGGCAATAGAAGACATAAAAACTTGTTTGGTATGTAAAAACAAAGAATCCATGGGATGTAGATGCATGAATCCACATTGAAGTTATAGGATATGAAATTCCCAAATGTTGTATTTGATTTTGGTAGCATGGTTAACATTATTCCTAGGTCTATATGGGAGGCAATTGGATGACCAATTCTTAGTTATATCCCATGACTATGAGTTTAACATAATATGGAAGAATTCAACCCATTGGCCAGTTAGAAGACATTGAGATCAAAGTTGTTAAACTGAGCCTACAAGGTGATTTTGAAGTCATCAAAATGAAGATATAAAAAACTCATTATCCTATACTAATTGGCAATAAATGGGCATATGATGGTCAGATGACTATCAATACTATGAAAAATTAGTTAGAGTCACATCATGGAGATAAGATTGCAATCATTCATTTACATAAGGGACACAAACCTTACATCATTATAGCTGAACTAGAGTCTCCTTATGTTGCACAAGAAACCATTTGGATGAAGGTAAAATATAAGGAGAACCTAAAAGCTCTATGCATAGTTGAGTGTAATTTATTGAATGAGCATAATAAAACTTAAGAAAAGTCCTTAATCACTCATTATTTGAAGACATATAAATAATGGAAGCCTAAACTAGTAGTTACTTAACCATTGACACCTCAATTTGTCATAGAATATTATGTGTTTATGTTTACTACATCACCTACTCAATTAGAAAATAATTTTCTCTATCAAGTAGAAGATCATATGTAGGATCATATAGAGCTAACCAGAGAAGGTACCTGTCTTTGGGAAATAGCTTTGTCTATAATCAAAGACTTAGATATGCATCTACTCAACTAGGCTCATGGTGATCATGAAATCTAACCTATGAGAATAGTCTTTGCCATAGAAAGACAACTTCCTTCATACTATGCGACTGAGGATATCAATCAATTCATTCTTTGCCTACAAGTTCATGTGCTTATGATCAATCAATGGGTTAGTCCCTTGAATTATGGTTTGAAAGGATTTATAGTGACATGGTGCATAATTCATAGAAATTATTAGCTTGATTGGGATGATGCATGCAAACTTATGATTATTAGATTTCAAGTACCACAAAAAATAAGAAGTAATTGGCCTTACTTTCACAAAGTTGAGTTCCCTAAAATCTATATCCATAAATGTGTTAAGGTTTGGACTAAATAACGTTTGGCACCTAAGTAATAGGTTCATATATTTCATTAAACACTTTCCCCTTTACCATCAACTTGGTGTATGAATCAAAAATGCAAGAGGGAAATAAAGTATTGAGCACATGTGTAGAGCGACTTCATCCAAATTTTTTTGTTTGAATATGAGAATCTTATGGTTCATAATACACTACTCAAAATCAAACATTTCCTATGACATGTGTGCATATAAAATTTAATCACTACGATGGATTCTACTATGCAAAAGAATGTAACCTATGATCTCAATAAAACACTACGAAGATATAAAGTTGACAAAATGGAAGAACAATATCTTATCCAGCCATGCCATCAAATATAAGATGAAGAGGAGGAAACTAAAGATTTAGATAATGGCGAAATCAATATGATAGATTTGTTTAAACCTAAATGGATAATAGAACCATTAAAGGATCCATTCGTAGGACCCACTAAAGAAGAAAAGATACACAAAATATAGATTCTAGAGTAGGAAGGGCAAAGAATGTTGCAAGAATCTATTACTGAGGAAAAGTGCAAGATTTATCAACAACCTATTAAAAATCACATAGAAAATATTAGAAATGAGGGGATTCCTAAATTGACACATATAGGTGACTATTGGATTGAATCCAAAGTTTCATAAGCTATGCAACTCCTACAAGATTATCAAGATGTGTTTCTCACAAAAAATTTAGAATTCAGAGTAGATCCTTACTTAGGTGAAATGTATATCAAACTCAAGGAGTGTACATGACCCATCAATAAAAGGTCATATAAGTTGAATCCAAACATGAATTTGAAAGTAAAAGATAAACTAGATAAAATGTAAGAAGCAAGTATAATTTGTATGCAATTAAAAATGCATCATGTCTATAAATTAATCCTAGATTGGAGAAGATAGAACATACCTACACTTCTGATTGGGAATATATTTGTTAAGTGAGAGCATGACCAGTAGACCTAATTAGGGGATCACTTGTCACAATACACCATGTTAGGAAGGATTCCAAAGCCTAAAATCTAACACAATCATGCAACAACCCTAAAAGAGTCCTAGGTTTAATGTTCACTCTATTCTAATAAACAATAAATTAAATCTAATCTAGTACACACCAAATCTTGTGGCACAAAGTGGGGGTTAGAAACAAAAAAAACTAAACTAAATCATGCATAGAATTCAATTATCATGTCAATGTATATGGAATTCTAATGCATGGGAGAGAATCAAAATTTCATTATCTATCTACTCTTACAAAGGAGAAATGAAGTTAGGAATACTTACCTTTGAAGAGAAACCCACTAAGCCTCAATATCTCCCTTAGCTAAGGTACTTTGCAAGAGATTGTTGTGGTATGTAAGGATAGCAAATCAAAATCATATATAGGCTACACAACCTATCTATGCATCCAAAATGCTTCTTCATAAGATAAGATCTGTATCTCCAAATAAAATATGGAACCCTAAGCTTTATTCCTCAAGTAGAATGATCAATAAGTAGATATTCATTCAAACTTATTGTTCTTCACTTCTCCTCTTAAAAATGGTTGGAAATAAACTTGTATAAAGGTAGATCTTTCCATGAATCCTTTTGAATATGTTGGTTATATAGGGTTGACCCAATCAACCTTATATATTTTTGGGAGATAATTCACTAGGTCTGGAGCTAGGTTGGATAAAAAGCTGATGAAAATCTTAATGAAAAATATCCTAAATAGTAAAGTATCAGCCCAATCAACCTTGTATAATAATCAAAAATTGAAAACTATACAGGGTCAACCTAGTACAATCAACTGGAGAAATGGGGTCAAGATAAGAACAAGGAGGATAAAGCATGATAAATGTTTGGAATGGGTACAACTGAGAAGAATAAGCTTAGGGTAAATGGTTTTAATAGATAAGTGTGTATATGGCAAGTGGAAAAAAGGACAATAATCTTATGAATCATCAATGGTCTTACCACCCCTTTCTCGATGCACCCATTCACTTAGAGAGATTGTGACTCAATGGGTTCTTTCAAGATATAAGGTGTTTGTAATCAATAAAAGTTTAAAAATATTATGTGTATACATAATCTATCATGTCAAAAAGGTATATTGGGTCAATCTTATGGTAGTATAGCCCAAGAAAATAAGGGATATCAGATTATGTGGTGACTATGAAATTTTAAATGATTCATGTGTGAATGATTCATTTTTGATTCCCTTCATAGATGAAGTTTTAGAATCTATCGTAGGTCATGAAGTTTACTCCTTCAAAGATTAGTTCAATGGATATCATCAAATACCCATAGTAGAATAAGATAGAGCTAAAATAACTTTTTCCATGGAATAGAGATCCTTTTCATGCAAGGTAATGCCTTTTGGCCTCAAAAACACACTTGTAATTTTTTGTAGAGTAGTGGTGACTGTATTTAAGGATTTCATTCATGACATCCTAGAAGTATATCTAGATGATTGGGCAATCTTCTATTTATTTAAATATCACTTGTCCAAGTTGCACCTTATGTTAGAATGTTGTTGAGCTCATGCATTTCCCTAAATTTGAAAAAGTGCTTATTTTTTATACTTTTTGATGTCTTGCTAGGTCATGTAGTGTGCAGTGAAGGAATTTTGGTGGACCAGGCCAAAATTGCAATCATTTTTAGTATGCCCCCACCAATCAACTCTATGGAAGTGCAATACTTTCTTGACCACATAGGTTACTATCAAAATTTTATCAAGGGATATGCAACCATTTCATCCCCATTGGAGTATTTACTATACAAAATTATGAATTTTGTCTATAATTTTGAGTGGCAAGCTGATTTCATAGAACTAAAGTAGTGATTAGTCACTGTACCTATTTTCATCTTTCTAGATTGGAGTAAGCCCTTTTATGTGCACATTGATGCTTTTGGTATCACAGTCAGTGTTGTACTTACATAACCAAGAGATGGTGAACTTGACCATCCCATAAATTTTACAAGCTAAAAGTTGTCAGATGCATAAAAAAATTACATAACAACTAAAAGGCAAGCACTAGTTATAGTGTTCACACTATAGAAATTTAGACATTATCTTCTTGCAAAACCATTTGAAGTTTTCATAGATCATCAAGATTTGTGTTACCTAGTCAATAAGCCTATGATTGGAAGATTAATTTTAAGATGGTTGATGCTCTTTCAAGAATTTCAATTTGGTATCAATGTCAAGCCAAGCAGATAAAATGTTGGTCCAGATCATCTCAGTCGCATCATGACTGGGGAAGAACTAGAAGAGCTAAAGGGATACTCTCCTGATGCCCATCTATTTTGAGTTTCTATGATACCTGAGAATTTTAAGGCAATTTTTAATTTCCTAGGAAAATGGGTATTCCCTATACACTACCAAAAAAGAGACAAGAAGTAGTTTGTCACCATAGCTTTGCCATATACTATTATAAATGGGATCTTGTATCATTTGGGGAAGGATGAAGTATTGTAAAGGGTAGTTCTAGAATATGAATGCCCATAGCTCTTAAAGGCAGAAAACCATGTAATAATAAGAGGTCATTTTGTCATAAAAGCTATTACACAAAAACTACTATAGAGTGTAATATGAGTAGTAAAACATTGTGATGTATGTCCACAAATGGGTAATCCATATCAAAAGGATGAAATGCCCTTATAGCCTTTATTATCTGAACAACCTTTTGAATAGTGGAGCATAAATTTTATAGGAGCTATCAATCCCTTAAGTAAATGTAGTAAAGCTCAATATATTATCACTGTGATAGATTACTTTACCAAATGGGTTGAAGTTGCTACGACACCCAACTTTGGGGTAAAGGACGTAGTAAATTTATTTTATGATAATATTATCACATGGTTTGGATGCCCCATCAAGCTCGTCAGTGATCAATGTAAAAACTTCCTAAATAATACTATCAAAGCTCTTACTAAATAATTCATGATTTATCATCATAAAATTAATGCATACCATCTATAAACTAATGGACAATATGAGCCTTCTAACAAAGTATTAGGTAAGATGTTGATGAAGATATATGATGTTAATAAGTATTATTGGTAAGATCACATTCATATGATTCTTTGGGCCTATCAAATGTACTATAAGAGGGATATAGGTTTTACTCCATTTTAGTTGGCCTATGGACTTGAAGTAGTAATGCCTATGGAATATTTGGTACCCAATCTATGCATTATAAAGGTTATGAGACTAGGGGATCATGAGTCTCTTGTTACCAGGCTTCTTGAATTGAGTCAAATGGATGAGTATCAATGCAAAGAATCTTGGATGTAATAAATTCATAAGTAGAGTCAAAAAGCCTGGAACGATAGGAACTTATGACAAGGAATTCCATAAAGATCAACCAGTTTTGTTATATGATAGTCACTTCAAAGCATTTTTAGGTAAACTATAGATTATGTGGAAAGGGCCTTATGTTATACATAAAATATTATAGCAAGGAACCATTTATTTTAGAGATCTATAAATAAATATTTTACCAGGGTAGGTGAATGGTTATAGGCTTAAGCCCTACCACCAATAGTATTAATTGATCTCTTTATACCAAATGAGTGGGTGTTGAGTAACACCGAGTAGCTTTGGATTTCCCATTTTTATATGTTTTATTGTGTGTTTCTTTTTGTGTGTGTGTGTTTGTATATATTTTGGAATAGTGGTAAGAGGTATAGCATGTGACACCCATGGACAAAATAATTTAGGTACTACATTGATGATGTTAGTAGAAGTGAAAGCAAGAAATTATTTTAAGAATATATGGTCAAGTCACATTAGCCAAGATCTCAACTATATAATGGTTATCCCAAATAGTTAATTCTAGAGCCTAGGTTTTATTGATCTAATATTCACCACAATCGATCAACATCATTAGTAGTACTCCAATATGAACAATAAAGAATATAAAAGTGTATCTCGATGTATGTACCACCAACTAACTACCTTTATTTCTAGATAAAATAATATTTGCCATATTAGCATTCAAATTGATATCAAAGGGATAGCTCAACATAACATTTATGTAAAAACCAACAGGCATGAAATATATAAAGGAAAAAGGTTATAAACCAAGTCTATATTTCATTCTTACAACCATCACTATGAGTTGAACTTCTAAAGCTGAGCCAACTTATACAATGCATAAAATAAAAAGTTGCTAAATTCTAGTATTCAGATATCATGGATCATTCACATCTCATTAGAAATTTGATAGCTGCTTAGAAGGAAGTAATGAGCATTGATCTTATGCTTCGATAGACCAAATATACTATTCTAGATCCGTTTGATCATCTTAGAGTATCAGAATAAAAACTCTTCTAACCAGATCTAATAGATGCTACATGACCACTTGATCTTGTAAACCCACACCATTTCCTAAACATTGATGTCAAACACTTGCTTCAGATGCCTACCTTTGGTAATTTGAGGGAGATTGTGTAAATCCTACTTGGCCACTATAATGAGGGAAACATTTACATTATCCCCAATACCATCATCATCAACAACATCGAAGTAATGGCTAGAGCTTTAGACACATTTGTATGAGGTGATTATTTTTATCCCTACAAGTCTATAATGCTTCATATCCTTCAAGAAGTTAGAGATGTATATGTATTGAGGTCAAAGGAATCCTAATTGAATATATCCAAGATGAACCAGTGTACATCTTGGTCAAGTGTATCACACATAAATTTTGGAAGACCACCAAATCATCAAAACAAATCCTGAAAGGAATGGTTGACATTGCACATCACATGATCCACCATAATGAAAAATTCAACTAGTAGAGTAATTTATACAAGAGATACTTATAAATATCGATAAGTGATGCATTATTTTTAAGCATACATTTCAATACTAGTTCTTGATCTTTTTGTTGTGTTTCACTTAATAAAAGCCCCCTAAAGGAAAGGTATACCTAGATACCAACTACTGGCTAGCATAATAATTTTATAATTTGGTATGGACACCTGAGCATGGTGCCCTAGCTCATGATGTCAAGTTTAATACATGGTGGGATGAGTGTTTAGATATCATTTTTACACACCCACAAGTGCATCTCAATGTCATACAATACTTGGACAACATGTTCTTGTCACTTTGCTTTTGAAAGGCATCTTCATTCATATACATGAGCTACTTAGATCACCATTTGGACCCTTGTCATATTTTTTTACCATGGCCCATGACACAAGCTTAGGTCACCAAGTAAAAATCATATGTATCTATGTGTGTGACACCTTTTCAATGCATACCACTTAGCACAACAGTTATTTCAATGCAACCATAACTAGAAGCCATAACCTCATAACAGTAGAAAGGAAAGCGTAAGATCTCTACCAAACAATGAACATCACCTCTATTAAGTTTAAATATGAGGATTATATCAACTTTTTTAGATAACCCCAAGGTACCCTAGATCGCAAGCTTCTACGACCTACCTCATATGGGGATTGATGAGCAGGAGGTCTACCAGGTGATGATTATAGATATGGTAGGAAAGTTTTATGAGAAGGAAAAGGAGTTATTCATTTGTAAGGAAGTACACATAGTTAAAGTGCATAAAAATGTCCCTTCAAGTATTTTAGTGGAACTACCACCTTGCCCTGAATCCATTTATGTTGACACTATGTGCAAAGAGGCTAATTAAATATAGAGAATAGTTGAACTCTTTGAATAAAAACCTTACACCACTTTGATAATCATTGAATTATTTGTGCCACTAAAAAAAATTCTACATGAACCTATGGTGTACATACCAATAACTTGATAAAAGGATAGGGTTTATCCTACCCTGGAAGAATTCACATGTAGTAGGGTAGCCAGTGCGCAAGAAGTGCAACCTTCTCCTTCCTTGAATTCATCACCACCCAAACATAGGTTAGTTATTTTAGGATAGAATAAATAATTTATTTCCCATATATATTGTCCATCCAAGTGATTCACTAACTACAAAACAATACCATGATATCGAAGAGCTAATACCATATCAACCAATAGTTGAAGAGTAAAAAGCTTCATGGGAGGAAGCAACTCACACAACAGAATAATACATACAATAAAAAGGAAATAAATTCCAAAAGGAATAGGACCAATAGTAGTAAGTTAATCAAGCATGTCACCAAGTTGAGGAAGTCAAGGCCAAATAGAAGGCCCATGATTTAGAAGCTAAATGACAACAGGCTATCAAGGAAGCAAAGAAGGCACAAGAAGTTGTTGATGCAGTAAAATAGGTAGAAGAGGCACACCCAAAAAATATATGAATAAAAAAGGATTAAAGAGGCTATGATCATTACCAAGGCCAAGGTAGAATAGGATAAGCAATACCAAGACACAAAAGCACAGGAAAAGTAATCTTTAGAGGATGTCACTCTCACTAAGTAGTAAGTCGATGAAGTTGTGAGGAAGAAGAAAGAAGAAGAAGATGAAGCCCTACATAAATAGTAGGATTAAGCACAATAAGAACAAATGAATTCATCTAAGGTGTAGGATGATATAGAGGCACAAACATAGGGCAAGTCTGAACAATATAAGGCTACTACGCTTGAAGAATAGAAAAACGAAGAAGAGTGTGCGTAGAATTAGCAGGAAGAGGAATAGGAAAAGAAAAAAGCTATGGAGGAAGGGATTAATAGGTAAGTAATAGAAGAATATGAGATAAAATAGGATGAAGACATTGTAAAGTAACTACAAGCTACAAAATATGCCAAGGCATAACAATAATAAGTCCTTGAATAAAAACAACAAGGTGGGTCAAAACAGCCAGTGTAAGAAGAAGATAAATTTGCAATTATAGCAAGTGAGTAGTAACCAGCCTTGAATTTAGGAGGAGTTTTTATATGGGATGTTCCAACTAAGGTTTCTTGATACACCACCTTCTCACTTCCACTTACAACCATGCCATGACCTTATCCTTCAATTACCACAAGAAATTTAGCAGCCTTACCACTTTAGTAGGAATAATTGTTAGATGTTTCTAGGTTACCATTGAAGAAGTAGATAAAGGGCATTATGACATTCCAAGAGTCCATTTCACATAAGGACACCTCTTTGTAGTATGAGGTTGATCAATCTAAGGATAATAAAATTGAGTTAAAAGTCTGACTATATGAATTTACAAAGCTCATCTAAGATACTTATCCTGAGTTAGTCACTCGAGTAATTGGAGACCAAGTAATGTCTGACCAGCACAAACTCAAGATAATTGTCTCTAAGTTAAAAAAATATTGGTGTGCAACATAGAACACTCCAAGAATCATTTAATGCTCGAGATAATGTACACAATAACCTTCTGAATTGGTAGATCTAATTATTGCATAGTTCTTTTTCCAACCTCCAAGTTCAAATACACACAAATAAGATGGAGCAAATGAGTGGAGAGATTTAGATAAGGGTTGTGAACACAAAGGTTGTATTGAGCATCACTGATGATACTGAACACAAATAGATAATTGGATACCATGTTCCATTGTGTACCCTACTATGGTTGATATAAGAAGTGATGCTAGATTAGAACACATACAAAATAGATATGACTCCATTCACCAATTTAGTTGTGCATATTGTCAATACACCTACCTATAGGCCACCTTTTGAGCTCCAATAGATCATCACATGGTGTAAGGATGCTTAGTCCTAGTCTAAGGACTCTTTCAATCAGCCTTCATCTGAACCTATCCCACCACCTTCAAGTTAAGTATTGTATAGAGTATAAATTTTGAAAAAAAAATATATAATTTTGTATTGGGGAAGACTTAGTAAGATAAGTGGGGCTAGGTTGGTTGAAAACTCATAAAGGTTAGCCACCTAGTTATGCCAGCCTATTAAAAACCCATAAAGGATGGTATGTTGGTATGCTACTTAGTTAAAAACTTGAAAGGGTAGATAAATAGTACACAAGAGGTGAAAATCAAAACTTGCACCTTGAGCGATTACTAAAAATTTTACTATTCTAATCATTTTTTCAACTCCTTATAATTTGTGCATTCTCAGAAGATCCTATAACGTTATCTCAGGATGGGACAACATTTTAAGTCCAAGAAAGTGTTGGTATAAGAATGTGGATTGTAAATTTTTGTAGGATATTCATCTTATAACCATGCATTATGCACTCATTTTGTCATTATATATCCTATGTTATCTTATCTGCATGAGTTGTTAGAATTTAGAATATGAAGAGACTCTACTTTTGGTGCCAAGTATGAGAAGAAGATGAAGATTCATAGATTAGAAAATTTTATATATACTTTTGTTTGTAAGAAGAAGAGGGTTCCAATTTTAAAATATATCAATAGAGATTATCTAGTTATGGTTACCTATATGATTTCTTGTTATGTTCCTTTTGTGTGTTCTTGTGTGCAATGTCTTTGTTACTTTTTGTCTAAACTATTATGAATGCATTATTTTAGTTTATACAACATTGGTTGCTCTTAATTTACTCAATAATACAAAATAATTAATGCATCTTGTGTTTTTGTCATCTAATTTCCTATATTTTATTATAATTATTCTATGCACATGAATTATCTCATATCTATCTTCATCCTTAGCATGTTTTGATGCTTCAGGAACCTCTGCTAACATTCCTCTTTACCTCTACTTCTTCAATCATCTTCTTCATAGCCTATGCTTCCTCAACTTTCTTCCTTGTATCCTCAGCTTCTTCAGCCTACTTCTATATAGCCTCTGGTTCTTCAGCTTTCTTTTGTCTTTTTTTCCTTCAAATTTTATATTTTATTGTTTCTCTTGCACAACTTCTTATTGTGTTTATTGTGCTTCTTGTTTAGTTTCTTATTCTACCACTTAATTTTTATTTCTTTTTCCTTCCCCCTTTTTTTGATTCCTTTCCTCTTCCTTTTTCACCTCCTTAGGATTTGATGTATCTTGCATAATTTCCTATTCTCTTGATAGCTGTGACACAGTTGTGTCTTGGGGTTCCTTAATAATTTCCACATTTACTAGCTCAATTTTTGATTCAGTATGTTTAGATGCTTCTGATTCGGCCACTTGTCCTTTATATATGAGCTTATTCTTTTTGGATCTAGCCAAAGGAGTGAGGGTCTCTTTTTTCTTCTTTGTAACATGAGACTAGGCCTATTGATATATTGCTTGTGTCTGTTGTGTACCACTTATTCCTATAAGTTCATCGAATGACACCATCCTTTCTCTGATAGTTTGTGATGGTTTGGTAGTGTGTTGTGTATGTAGTCATCAAAATAATAGTCATGTAGGATTATTTTGTTTTGGTAGATCCACCACCTGCATTCCTAATGATCCTATAATTGTATTATTTGGAAATATCTCTACCTCCAGATTTTTCCAAGCAACTTCCTGCCCTCTAGTATCTACAAGAATATATGGAGTTGGTTGAGTAATGTCAACCTAGAGGTCTTTGTGTACCTAGTTTCACACTTAAAATGCACACCACTTTCCAAAATAATAACTCATTTTCCACCTATTTGTCATAAACCTCCCTTATAATATCTTATAACATAGATTTGAGGACTTCATGCTCATTGACTCCTAGCTCCAGTAGGTCACACTCACTAGGTATCTTGGGAGCCATAGGATTTTCCAACTAGGAATTTGTTTTCCATGTCATTTTCTTTGGTGGTAGTGTAAAATCATGCCATGCAAGTGCCATCCTTTTTCCTTTAACTTGTAGTGACAAAGCTTGTAGTTGTTGTGGTTGTGCCTGTTTTAGAACTAATTGTTACACCTATAGAGGAATAGCTTATAGAGGTGAAACCAACCTCGTAACTAAATCTTTTTTCCTATAAACTTCACCCTATGCTTCTATCATAGAAAAAATAATGGCATCAAATTTATAGGTGGTGATGCCAATTCATGGAGTTTGATTTAAATGCCATTATGCAATTTGGTGATGGAATCATGTTGTCTCAAATATTGCATAATATCTTGTGGGATCCATGGGTGTGTTATGATCAAAGCTAGGGATTCAAGTCACCATGTATTAAACTGCTTCAATTGCTCATAGTATTTCCCTATTTTCATCTAAGTAATGTTTGCAAGGGTAGTAGCAGGCCAAAAATATGTAATCACATTGACTATTCCAAGTGGGGATTTCCATTATGTGAAGAACAATAACAAAACCAAAAACTAGTACTAAAATGTTTGTGTGGTTCCTAAAATTACCTTTTTGATGTTGGTGGTGAGCTTAGATGCCAAAAACTCAATCCAACTAAAGTTCTCCTGCAATAGTATCATCTAATATGTAATATAAATTACCCCTCTTGTTATTTTTTGATTGCTTGGTAGTCTGCTAAAACCTTTTTGAGATGCATTTGACTAGAGTGTGCATCGAAACATCTTCAATTGAATCAAATGGTGTTCCTTGGCCTACTTGTGTGGTATATTTTTATTGCACATTTGAATGTATTGGTGGTGGTTTAGATTTATATTGAAGGAGGGATTTATCTCGATTTGGAAGGCCTATGGATCGTGCCATTATTTGTGCAATGTTGTCACAATTTTTGAAAATAGTTAAAAACTAGTGGAAATTCAATTTTTGCTAAATGGCTAAAAAATTTAAATTGAGCTCAAAATTTCCAAAAAAATTTAAAAAAATAATTAATTAAAATTTTATGTCTAAGTTAATTTTTACCCCAAATTGTTTTAAAACACATTTGAGCCTCCCTTGCAAAAAGCCATTATCATTTCCCTACTTTATAAAAACTGTTTAAATTTTCATAAATTGTGCAAACACACATTATTTTTTCAAAAGTTGTGCAATTTGCAAAATCAATTCTATTTTCCATGCAAATTGCAAAACACTTTTTGGTCTTCGTGTAATTTTCAAAAAAATATCAGTTCCCATGCAATTTGCAAAAACTTTTTCAGCTTTTGTGCAATTTACAAAAACTTTTTCAGCTTTCGTGCAATTTTCAAAAATGTTTTCAGTTCCCATGTAATTTACAAAACAAAATTAGCTTCCACACAATTTTCAAAATCTTGTTCAACTTTCGTGTAATTTTAAAAATCTTTTTCAGCTTCCATGCAATTTTTAAATTTTTTTTTTACTTTTTTGGAAATTTCAAATTTGTTTTGGGTTTTCATATAAATTACAAATTTGTTTTGGGTTTTCATGTAAATTACAAATAAAAATTAGGTTTGTGTGTAAATTGTAAAATCAATTTAAAACTCCATGTAAATTGCAAAATCTTTTTGAGTTTTTGCTTTGTGTGCAATTGCAACTTCTAATTTCACAAGTTATGCAAATGTAAATCACGCTTCCACAAGTCATGCAAATGCAAATTACTTTTCCAAAATTTGTGCAAATAATCTTTCCACTTTCTCAGCTGAGCAATTTTCAATTTTATCCCTCCACTCCCATGCAACTACTATGGTTATTTCCCCAAGCTATGCAAGTGAGACTTATTATTCCCTAAAGCTTCATGTTCAAAATAATATTATCAACATGTATATCAAGTGTGGTGGTTTCGTAGATACTCGTGAAGTGTTTAATGAAATGACATGCCAAGATAATTTCTCATGGAATGTGAAGATTGCATATTATAGAAGACATGGGTGACCTCGACAAGTTTTGGCACTATTTCATCAAATGCAACGAATAGATGTCTAACTCTATCACTTTAGCTTTACTAGCATACCCCCAACATGTGCTAAAATAAGAGATTTGGAATAGACTATGAACATACATGTAAATATAGGCTCTGACAAATGCTTTTGGTCTTTTCATGTAAATATTAAATCTTGTTTTGTAATTTCTAGTTGCAAAATTTTGTAAGTGTAAACTCATAAATGTAATTTGTGCAAATACACAATGTTACTTTATAAATCTTGAATTATGTAATTTTGATTTACACATTTCAAATGGTGTATAAAAACTAAAGCATTTTTGCACCATTCAAGTGGTGCAATTTTCTAATCTTATTTTTACACACATTGCAATTGCACCAAATCACTTTTACACCATTTAAGTGGTGCATTTTTATAAACTCATTTTTGTGAATTCTAAAATGCATAAAAGATGGTTATGCACCATAACCACCTCCCCATACTATAAATATGAGTGTAAGGCTCATGATGAATGGACTTTTTTGAAGTGAGACTATGCAAATATTTTATTTGAAGAGATGAGCTTTGTTATCAACTCAATAAATATTGAAACTGGGATATTTTTCAAGGTGTGTATTCAAAATTTCTTCATGAGTTATATCTTTATATGTGATTCACATGTTTCTATATATGTACTTTTAATTTACATTCGTAATCATTACCAAATTTTTAGATAATGAGAATTTCTCATTAAGCATTTATTTCAAAATCTTCTTGTGTTGTTTTTACGAATGTGAAATCTTAATAGGGTTTAAGCAATATTTTAATTGTCTTTTATAGGTAGATATGGGATGGTTGTCTTTGGTCTACTATTGGTATTAGAAAATTGTCTCAGTGTATATTTTTCACTCATAAGGGTGTAACTATGTATTTACCACCCATTGAATGAGAGAGATTTCCATGCATATGATGTTTTCCCCTTTTTAGACTATTCTGGTAAGTTTTTATATTTAGCTACCCAGAGTTGTCTTTCATTTTTATCAAGGTTATCATAGTAGTTTTTGTGTTTAACTGCCTATAATAACCTTATTTTCTCTTATTCCTTTCCTTTCTCTTTTCTTCTTTTCTTTCTATTATTTCCTATTTTCCCTCATTTCCTTTCTATCTCCTTTATGTACTTTCAGGTTAAAAGTATGAAACCCCCAATATAGAAAATATTTTCTATTACATCCCAATTCCTTGCCAAGAAAACTATCTAATTATTCATAGATATTTATAGTTGACAAATTGGATTTGGTTATTTTTTACTAAGCTTTGAGATATATATTGTTATGGGGTAATAGGATATTGATTAAGTTACATGTTTATGTTGCTATAACTAGTTGTAGTGTATATGTTTACATTATAAACATGTTGATTTATTATTTTAGTTACATTTTATGATGTAAGTTTATCATGTTATTATGATATAACTACTTACTTGTTGTGAGGTTGATGCAGGAGAACTCATCCCTCAGAGCATGATAGGGGGAGAGCATCATCAAATAGGGTGACGTAGATGGAGATGTTGGAGGACGATAAACAAACTAGCTAGAACCCTACACACACTATAATAATGAAATGGGTAACCTATTATGCTTATTTATTTTTGCATTAAATAGTTGGTTTTCATGGTTTACTGGCATAGTTTAAGGTTTTTGTGGATTTTATATAGTGTGTTTTGCATGTGAACATTAATACATTTAGAAGGTGATATGCTTAAATTTGAGGTTAGTAATTAATGGAGTTATTATTAACCTATCATGACATCTAGAGATGATAATTAAGTAGTAAAATTACAAATTCTAAAATAAAATAAAATAAATAAAATTAGGAATAAAATTGAAAAAAGGAAAGGTTTAAATTTAGAGGAAAAGCAAAAAGATAAAATCTTGGCATAAAAATAAATAAAAAGAAAAGATATCCTTAAAATACAAAAAATCACACAAAAATAAAATCAAAAAAGAAAATAAAAGAAAAGATAAACCTTCTATAAAAAAAAGACTATGCCTACTTAAGAAAACGGATATTTTTGGGAAAAGAATCATCATGATCATTTACAAGAAAAAAAAACTGAAAAGGAATAGAGGGTGTAGCATATACGAATAGAGAAGTGTAAAGGAGGAAATCAACAAGTATTTTTCCAAGTAGGCAATGCTTTATCATTCTTACATTCATGATGAATAGTATAATAAATAGGGAGGGATTAAAGTATAAGTAATTCATTATATGTTTACACAAAACTAGGCATAAACTATATGTGTCATATTTAAACATTCCATCATTGCATATGGTTGTATAGAGGTAAATCATCTGAGTGGCATCCCTCTACAAGATAAAAGACCCAGATCTAAAACTATTGTCAAACCTAATTTGATTTTTGATCTTTATCAACTACTTTATATACATTTATTTCCCCAACGTGACTGGACAAGAAGAATCCAATGAGCGGGAGTCCTTTGCAAGGGTGCAAAAGTTCAAAACCCCAATTGTTGATTTAAAGGTCATAGGCTCAAATTCTCACTTTGGTTAGATGCATGTAATTTAATTGTAATCAAAATGGTTATATTTGTAAATAATCCTAGATTTACAATGATAGATAAAAATCCTTCCCACACTAAGACAGTTTTGAATTTTGGCTTTATCAATTATTTAGAAATGACTATCATTATTGGTGCCTCTGTACCCATTAGATACCTTGCAAAGGTTAACTGGCTATGGGATAAGGCTAGAAATTATTCTCAACCTAGGTTTGATTGCCATACTTGAACTATATCTATTCCATAAGGGTGAATTTGTTTTACGATTTAAGCTTCTACTTAATTTCCACCCCTGAATGGTATCTATTCTATCGAATTCACTAGACCTTTTTAAATAAACTTCTTTGGTAAATTTTCCTTGATGGATAAAATTTGGTTTAATTATGACATGATTAATTTATATTGTCACATTTGAATGTTACTATTCCATAGATCGATTGCATCCAAGACTTTTTTTTTTTAGTAAAGTTGCCTTATGGGATAACTTGAAGCTTAATTGCCATTCCCAAATGGTATATATTCAGTCATATTCACTTGAGGCCTTTTGTATTTACTAAATTTTTTGTAAGGAATAATATTCATCTTGGTTATCAAGTCTGAACCATCTCTTTTTTTGTAGAATTCATTGGGGACTCACATAGATCATCTTTTGAGACACACCCTACCCAACAAGTTCAATGTAGTATTTTACCCAAATTTAACCTTGTTCCTTTCAAAATCCCCAAAATCTTGCCACTTGATCTCATCCCTTTCAATGTTTATATTCTTAATATTTGGAAACCTAATTTACACATGATTTGGAAGCCTAAGTTACACATGATTTGGAAACTTAGGATGCTCAAGATCTGTAAATGTTGTATAATCATGATTATGGATATATTAGATTCATATGGCATATAATATGTTATGACTTGTGTATGTGTGTGTGTGTGTGTGTGTGTGTGTGTGTGAATTTTTGTCCTATGTAGTTCATATACCAGCATCAATAACTGGGGCATTGTATAATTGTATATTTGACATCCTTGTCATGGTCGGTGGTACCAAGTTGATAGATAAGGTGAATAAATTTTCTCTACAATGTCTTTATAGTAACATATTAAGGAATATATCATGTTATTTATTATATACAGGTTACATATCTCAAAGATTATCTCATATAATATCTTACATAACTTATTATGTCGATATTATAATTTAATATCATTATACTATGGTATAGTAACATTATTGTCAGCTAAAGTTATATTACTATTTAAAGCTTATATTATTATAGATACTATAATATCATGGATTGGTACATGATGATTTTCACTAAATATATTACCATCTATGTTACATATGGTATAGTAACTTGCTCAGCTCAGTAAATCATAAGTTACATGTATATACTATGATATTACTTCATATTATGAGTTATCTATACTTCATATTCATATTATGTTAATATTATATTCATTTGCCTCATATATTGACCAAATTCTATTATATATGGAATAATTTTAATATGAATGAGTTTTATGATACTAAAGTTGTTTTGACCAAGTTTTGACTGGGGATCGTAAAGGTTAATGATGTCATTTATAATATTAAACATACTTATACATGGACTTAAGTAACCATATGAAAATATTACATATATAAGTGGATTAGGTCATATGCCTAAATTTGTAGTTAAATAGATGATTAAAATAAGTCATAAAGTACCTGAGGAACAAAAATTATAACCATGTGAGAACAATTTCTTAGAAATGGAAAGAAGTGTTAAATATAAATATTATAATGGGCTTATAAGTTATCTATTCTCTACAAGTATTCTATCTAACTGTCTAGAACTAAGTAACGTGTACATAAAATAGTATTTTATAATATTACTACTTATTTTGTAGGCTTGGATCAACTTATGGAGATTAGGTTAAGTATTTTAACCATATAGTATACCCAGGTGGTGCAAACATGTACTTGTTAGATTATTATTTGTGATTATGGATCGGTTGTTTCTTGGATTGGTAAGATTGGTTATTTGAAATTATATTGTTATGATCATAAATAATGAACTATGATAGTAAGGGATGTCATAGATTACTATAATATATATGTATGTTGTATCCAGCTAGTACATATTGTAATTGTTATGTCTAGACTCACACCTATATTTAACTGATTTAAAGTATGTGTGTTGGTTATTACTATGAATAACATGTTTTGTGATAGTATGAATTTGTGTATATATGCATACAAAATTTGAGAATGTAACATATGATATGGTAGATTATTATATGTTTCATGGAAAACTGTGACATACCTTATTATATCTAATTACTTGAATAGAAGCTTATGTTTCCATGTATTTAAGACTATTTTGTATGATTGATTCTGTAAAACTAGTAGTTATGTCTTAGAATAATAGATTATAGTAATATGGGTTATCATAGGGTATATTATGTTTGGAAACTAATTATGGTATTTTAAATTTGTAGTTAAATATGTATTTTACATGGGTGGTATAAACTATAGTAATTATTTCTAGTATGAGATATAAAATAATATGATATTCATTCATATGTTTGACAAAATAAATGTATGCTTTTATTACTCCTATGTTTATCATGTCATGTGATATGATTTCTATTAAGACGTAAATGTTATTAATCTTGTGGTTGAATTATGTTTGACCAATCTTGCATTGTTAATATTGAGTAAGGAGTGAGATGAACTTCACTGGCTTACTAGCATCACAATGTCAGATAAAGGCAATCTGATCAAGTGGTGTGTATAAATTTTAACTGATCTATAAATTGTTATTATTTATTATTCTTTATGATCAAAGTATGTTTAATGAGACATTATCATTTCATAATTATGATTTACATGTTTGTGTGATATCTTGAAATAGAATGATTTTTCTATGATATACTACATGTTTAGTTTTAGAAATCATATAGCACATGGGTACTTGCCTATCTCTCTAGATTCTTGCACCATCATTATCCACTCATATGTGAAGGAAGGATAATTTATTGATGTTATTAGTGTAGTGGATCATTGATCTGTGTTTGGTATGGAAAAGCGCTTGGATGATACTCTCCCTCCCCACAACATTACTACTTATCGAGATGACACTTGAGATTGTCATAGATACTTGAGTTTGAGAACTATGCTCAGAGAAGCCATCTATCTTATTTATGTACAATATATTATATTATATTTATTTTTTAAAACATTATCATGGAGAGTTAAAATTAATTATTTACTGAGAATGATAGCAGTGACAGTATATTGGACTAGTAGTGGCTGGCTATTTATGATTACTTTCTATATTTGTATCATGATGTGTTTTCTTATGTTGATAGTGATTCAAGATGTGTGATTTAGTATACTTCATTTATAGTTATCTCTCTTAGAGTAATTTTTATGATCACTAATTAGATTCTTATGGTGTAATCTATTTATAGTATATGTGTTAATTAAAAAAACACATTTTTCTATGTCAAACCCAACGAGGTTGTTACATGTGATATCATATATGTGGCTCAAAATCTAGGACCTAATGAATCCATTAGCATTTTTGTGTCCTTTTACTCACCAGTGTGAACCTAGTGACATAAAGTATTTCCCTAGTATTTTGGATTTGTAGTGTCTTAGTGCAGAACCATGTTACACCATGATTGAAGTTTTGAGACTTGGTATATCCTCCTGTATGGCTTGGTGATAATTATAAGTATGAGACATTCATGAAATGTGTATGTGGGGAAAATTTAGTGTGTACCTTTATGAGCACTTATACCCTTTTGAGTTGTTAAGCATTTGGTTTATCAAGTTTCCCAATGGTGATGATTGTATACGAGGTTTGGGTAGGTGAGTACATAGCATAGTTCATGATTTATGAATAAGATATTTCTACCATAGTTTGATCACTTAGATTGAACACCTTGAGTATGATTACATCCTTCTTGGTAATCAAGTCACCTTCACCATTTGCATTTTGTGTTATGAGTGTTTAATAATCACGGGATGTCTCTCACTTAAATATATGTACTTTGGTTTTTGTGTCTTATATTCACAAATTCTAGGAATGGAAAATCTTATAAGACCATTTTTAGTTAGAACCACCTAGGGTGGTGGGGAATTTCTTGTAGTAGAGTGTAGATGTTTTGGTTGAGAATTCCCATATTTTAGGAGTTTGTTTAAGGATTGGCACCCTTAAGTTATGTGGATTAAGAAGAAATGTCATTTCTCGTAGTTAGCTTAGAGGTGAGTTTTTATTATCTCATTCTCCTTTGACATCATTATAAGCTACTAAGAGGACTCATATTTTATTGATGTTGAAACTTGTTTGTGAAATGTTATTTTTACCATATTTCTTAGAGTTCATGGGTAAATGTTTTCTAATTCTTGTTGAAAGAGAATTTGTAGGATTGGATGGATCAATATGTCTTTGTGGTTAGTATTTTTTCCTCTGGATCGTGGAAATTGATGATGATACTATACTTATATATTTGGTAAGTAGGTAATGGTTTGGCAACATGGAGTTGTGGTGTTTCCTTTTACCTTGTGAGGGTATGTAGGAGTTTTATTTTTGAGATGATAGTTCTCTAATTTTCACTTGTGACTCTTTAAGGTCACTAATTTATCTAACATAGGAACCTAGACGACGTGGAGTGGCAAACCTTAAATTTATATATTAATTCTAGATTAAGAAATATAAGTTGATTATAATTATTATGATATTATATAACCTTGATTAGATTGATATTAATCTTTTTTCTTAGAGCATATTTCTTTGAAAATATATAGGATGTGTGGAACATCTTGTTAGTCTAAAAGGGTTGAGATAAACATTTAATTTGTTGTGTTCTAGCTGAGCAAGCAGGGAGATAATGTTTGGTATGTTACCTTTATAAGGTTGTAAGGATGGTGTGATCCTTGCCCTTCATATGTTATGTTAATTTGAGCATTATTTCCTCTTAACTATGAATATAACACTATAAATTAAGTTGTGAAATATGATACTATTGATGTTTGGTGAGTGGCAACTTAATACAATTATGGATTGATTGTATGATATCTCTTATATATATGTTGATACATTTAGAATTATTTATCATATAACATTGTTTTCTATGATATGTTAATATAGAATTATGATCCATTAAACCTTATGCACTTTTTGGAGATCATTAGGTCATAGAGACATAAGGGAAGGGTGGTGAATTAGGAACATGATTAATAAATGATAGGAGTGGATCCTACTTATCCTCACATTGACTTGGTAGTTACTAATTTTGGATTTAATATATAGACTTGTTTAGTCTATAATTTCACAGACAGACTTGTAAAATTAGGTCATATGGCCATATGCATGTATACAGTGGAACGGTTATTCCTTAATTTTGTATACATTAGAAATGAAGTATTTCTAGTTCCTATTCATCATCATACTCATCAGGAGGTCTGTGGAGCAGTGGTAGTATTGATATATTATATTTATCAAGAGCTACATGGAGTAGTGATATTATTAACTTGCATTCATCATTCTTACCAGGTTCCCTAAATACTTTTCTCTAGAATGAGAAAAACACTCTCTAGGATTAGAGAGATGTGAAGAGGGGATGAAAGGTTTTGTGGAACTCTCCTTGGCCATTTGTTTTGGCTTTTATGATGAGTTCATGTGCTTTTAAATAAGTTAGTAAAAAAAATTATCATGATATGTTTAGGCTTATCTTATCAGTTCTAGACCCCGAGGTGGTCATGATGGAACCAAATAGAGTAAATGACACTCACAAACCTTGTTTTCATAATAGGTAGATGTCATAGAGCAAGGTCTTATGAGACCAATACTATGAGAATAGTACTAATAGGAAAACTATGATGAGATCTATAGGCAAATTTCATATTTACTTAATTTGATATTGTATCATGTTATTACTTTGTTGAATAATAGTTTTAATTCAGAACTTATGTTTGAATAAGAGTCATCTAGGATGATGATTAGATTTAGGGGGAAATATATTACATCATGATTCTCCACCATGCAAACTATCTTATTATCCATAGATATTTATAGTTAACAAATTGGATTTGGCTATTTTTCACTAAGCTTTAAGATATATACTATTATGAGGCAGTAGGTTATTACTTAGGTTACATGTTTACATTGTTATGATCTAGGTGTAGTGTATATTTTTATATTACGAACATATTTATTTGTTACTTTAGTTACATTTTATGATGTAAGTTTATCATGTTGTTATGATCTAACTACCTTCTTGTTGTGAGGTTGATGTAGAGAACACATCCCTCAAAGCATGATGGAGGAAGAGAATCATCAAAGAGGGTGATTTAGATTGATATGTTAGAGTATGATAGAAAAATTGGCTATAAAACACCACAATAGTTAGAAAATATTATAAATGCATAATAAAATAGGTAACCTACTGTGTTTATTTTTGTTTGTATTAAATAGCTGATTTTCATAGTTTAGTATCATAGTTTAATGATTTTGTATATTTTATATAGTGTGTTTTGTATGTGAACATTAATACCTTTAGAATGTGATTTATCAAATTTGAGGTTAGTAATCAATGGAGTTATTATTAACCCATCATGACATCTAGAGATACTAATTAAGTAGTAAAATTACAGATGATAAAATGAAATAAATAAAATTAAAATTAAGAATAAAATGGGAAAGAGGAAAGGTTTAAATTTAGAGGAAAAGAAAAAAGATAAAATCCTGGCATAAAAATAAATAAAAGTAAAAGATAGCCTTAAAGTATAAAAAATAATGCAAAAAGAAAGTAAAAGAGAAACCTTTTTAAAAAAAAGACTATGCCTACTTAAGAAAAGGGAGTTTTTGGGGAAAAGGATCATCATGATCATTTACAAGAAAAAAACTAAAAAGGAGTAGAGGGCATAACACAAAGGAATAGAGAAGCATAAAGGAGGAAATTAGCAAGTATTTTTCTAGGTAGGCAATGCTTTACCATTTTTAAATTCATGATGAATAGTATAATAAATAGAGAGGGATTAAATTATAAGTAATTCATTGTATTTTTACACAAAACTAGGCATAAACTATATGTGTCAAATTTAAACATTCCATCACCGCATACGATTGCATAGAGATAAATAATATGAGTGGCATCCCTCTACAAAATAAAAGACCTAGATTTGAAACTACGGCCAAACCCAATTTAATTTTCGATCTTTATCAACCAATTTATATACATTTATTTCCCCAACATGACAGTATAAAAATAATCCATCATACATGAGTACTTTGCAAGGGTGCAGAGGTTTGAAACCCCAATTGATCATTTAAAGGACACAGGTTTGAAGTATCACTTCAGTTGGATGCATGTAACTTAATTGTAATCAAAATGGGTATCTTTGTAAATGAGCCCAAATTTATAATGATAGATAAAACTCCTTCCCCCACCAAAATAATTTCAAATTTTGGCTTTGTCGATTATTTGGAAATGACCACTATTACTGGTGCCTCTGTACCTATTAGATAACTTATAGATGTTAACTGAGTGTGGGATAAGGCTAGACATTATTCTTAACCTATGTTTGATTGCCACACCTAAAATATATCTATTCCATAAGAATGAATTCATCTTGTGATCTAAGCTTCTACTTAATTTTCATTCTTGAATGGTATCTATTCTATTGAATTCACCAGAACTTTTTTAATAAACTTATTTGGTAAATTTTCCTTACTGGATAACCTTTGGTTTAATTAAAACATGCTTAATCTATATTGTCACACCTAAACATTGCTATTCTGTAGATCGATTTCATCTGAGACTTGTTTTATTTAGTAAATTCACCTTATGGGATAACTTGAAGCTTAATTTCCATTATGGAATGGTATATATTCAGTCAGATTCACTTAAGTCCTTTTGTATGTAATAAATTTTCCATAAGGGATAATCTTTAGCTTAATTGCCACATCCTTCAGCTTGGTTATTGGGTCTGAACCATCGCTTTTTTTGTAGAATTCATCAGGGACTCGCGTAGATCATCTTTTGGCATACACCATACCCAACAAGTTCAAAGCAGTATTTTACCCAAATTTAACATTGTTCATTTCAAAATCCCCAAAATCTTGCCACTTGATCTCATCCCTTTCAATGGTTATATTCTTAAGATTTGGAAACCTAAATTACACATGATTTAGAAGCCTAAGTTATACATGATTTGTAAACGTAGGATCCTCAGGATCTATAAATGTTGTATAATCATGATTACGGATATATTGGCTTCAAACGGTATATAATATGCTATGAGTTATATATATAAGAGGTTTTTTCTTGTGTAGTTCATATACCAGCATCAATAGTTGGGGCATTTGTATATTTGGCATCCTTGTCATGGTTGGTGGTACCAAATTGACAGATAAGGTGAATCAATTTTCTCTAAAATGTGTTTATAATGACATATTAAATAATATCTCATGTTATGTGTTATATACAAGGTACATATCTCAAAGATTATCTCATATAATATCTTACATAAGTTATTATGCCGATATTATAAGGTAATATCATTATACTATGGTATAGTAATATTATTGTCTGCTACAGTTATATTATTATTTAAGGCTTATATTATTTTAGATACTATAATATCATGGGTTGTTACATGATGGTTTTCACTAAATATATTATCATCTATGTTGCCTGTGGTATAGCAACATGTTCAGCTTATTAAATCATAAGTTACATGTATATACTATGATATTACTTCATATTATGAGTTATCTGCACTTCATATTCATATTATGTTAATAATATATTCATTTGCCTCATATATTGATTGAATTTTGTTATATTTGGAATAATGTTAATATGAATGAGTTCTATGATACTAAAGTTGTATTGATCGAGTATTTGACTGGGGATCATAAAGTTTAATGATTTCATTTATATTATTGAACATACTTATACATGGACTTTAGCAACCATATGAAAATATTACATATAATCGGGTCATATGCCTAAACTTGCAGTTAAATGGATGGTTAAAATGAGTCAAAAAGTAATTGAAGAATTGAAATTATAACCATGTGAGAATAGTTTCCTAGAAATAGAAAGAAGTGTTAAATCTAAAGATTATAACAGGCTTATAAGTTATTTGTTCTCTATAATTATTATGTCTAACTATCTGAAAGTGAGTAGCATGTACATAAAATATTAGAGTATATTATTACTACTTGTACTATAGACTTGGATCAACTTATGGAGATTAGGTTAAGTAGTTTAACCATAGGGTAGTCCTGAGTGGTATAAACTCATACTTGTTAGATTATTATTTGTCATTATGAGGTGGTTATTTCTTGGAATGGTAAGACAGATTATCTATAATTGTATTATTGTGATCATAAATAATAAATTATGCTAGTATGGGATGTCACAGATTATTATAGTATATATGTATGTTACACTTGGCTAGTACATACTGTAATTGTTATGTCTAGACTCACACCTATGTTTGATTGATTTAAAGTATGTGTTTTGGTTATTACTATGAATAGCATGTTTTGTGATAGTTATTAGGACTTTGTGTATACGTGCATGTAAATTTTGAGAGTGTAACATATGCTAGTGTAGATTATTATGTATTTCTTGGAAAACTATGACCTACTTTGTTATATTTAGTTGATTGAATAGAAGCTTATGTTTCCATGTATTTAAGACTATTTTTTATGATTGATTGTGTAAAAGTACTAGTTATGTCTTATAATACTAGACGATGGTAATATGAGTTGTCATAGGGTGTAGTATTTTTAAAAACTAATTATGGTAGTTAAAATTTATAGTTAAGTATGTATTTTACCCATATGGTATAAACTATAGTCATTATTTCTAGTATGGGATAGAAAATAATGTGAAATTCATTCATACATTTAATGAAATAAATGTATGCTTTGATTACTCCTATGTTTATCATGTTATGTGATATGATTGTTAGTAGGATGTAAATCATATGAATCTTGTGGTTAAATTGTGTTTGATCAGTCTTTCATTGCTAATACTGAGTAAGGAGTGAGATGAACTTCACTAGCTTAGTAGCATCACAATGTCAGATAAAGGCAATTTGATCAAGTGGTGTATATGAATTTTGACTAATCTATAGATTTTTTTAATTTATTATTCTTTAAAACTTTGATCAAAGTATGTTTAATGAGACATTATCATTTCATGAGTATGATTTACATGTTTATGCAATATCTTACAATAAAATGGATTTTTTATGATATACTCCACATTTAGTTTTAGAAATCATACAGCACATAGGTACTTACTTGTCTCTCTAGATTCTTGCACCATCACTATCTACTCATATGTGATGGGAAGACCATTTCCTAATGGTATTAGTGTAGTGGATCATTGGTCTGTGGATGGTGTGAAAAAGTGCACGGATGATACTCTTCCTCCCCATAGCATTACTACTTATCGAGATGACATTTGAGATTATCACAGATACTTGAGTTTGGTAACTATGCTCCAAGCAAGCCATGTATCTTATTTATGTACAATGCATTATATTATATTTATTTTTGGAAACATTATCATGAAGATTTGTAATTAACTATTTACTAAGGATTGATAGTAGTGACTATATATTGGACCAGTAGTGGCTGGTTATTTATGATTACTTTCTATATTTGTATCATGATGTATTTTCTTATGTTGATTCCTCAAGTATTTCATTTTTAGGGTTTACCATACAAGAATTCTCTATAGGATCAGAATCCAAAATAGTCAAGCCTGAACAAATTGAAAATCCTAATCATGTCAAGGTTAAGGTCAAAGAAGACATCAATGTGTAACAAAATGAATGGTGCCCAATAATTATTAAAAGCAAAATTAAAACTGTAAAGATAAAGGAAATTGACAAAGATGATGATGATGACTCATTCAGTGATGAATTCATTTCTATCATGGGAAGCGATATAGAAAATAATATCAACACCTCATTCACTAAGCAAGATAATCATATTATAATTTCAGCTCAAAATTAGATATGTGACACACTTCTATTTAATTTAGATATTGTATTTGTTATCAATGCATTTGAATTCATCCAAGAAGACATTAAAAAAAATAGTATTGCTCAAAAGTGCTCATAGAAAATCAAATAATTCATAATGTTTTCATTTTAAAATAGGAAAATATTGTTGATTTATTTAATCATGATCATCCTCATGTGAATGATAACTATAAGTTCATCTTCCCACTTGTTTGGTCACTACTGCTAAAAGTGATCGAGTTTATAAGTAAAATTCATTGTTTCAAAATGACAAGTACTTTTCCCATTCGGTGAATGGTTTTGTATAATCTTATCATTTTTATCAGCGCCCTACAAATAGTTCTTCTTTCCCAATTTTGATTTGTTTCCTTTTCCTATTTCTATTTTGGTATGTGTGTGTTTGGTTTTTAAATAAACACAACAGTCTGCATGTTGCTTCTCCTTCTCCGTGTTTTAGTCTTTTTGCCTACACATATTTATAGTAGTGATCTCTACTTGAAAAATATTATAGGCAATCACATGATTTTCTAAGATGATAGAATGGATAAGTTTTTCATGAATATCTTCAGTAAATAGGTGGTCAATATTTAAATTTTCAAAATAAATGATTTAGCCTGACAGCGTACTTTCAGTTCTCATACAATTGAGTTAGGTAAAATGACTGTTAGTTGGTTAGATTAGGATATGCAAATGTCAGATATAGAAGTTTTCAAAATAAAAACGATAATTTTTTTATAGAATGGAACATCAAATCCATAGCCCAATGGATAAATCTCGAGTCACATATTGAGATCTGCTTATTTTTAGAACCTTAAAATATTGACATTACAAAGTCAGGGAACAATATTTTTTAGTGGCAAAAAAAAAAATTGCTAAATTTTGTAAGGAAATCCATAAGGTTTGTCACTTTTGAGTATATGAAATAAAGACACTTCTCTCTTTGCATTTTAATTTGTATAAAAACACATAACTAAAATATGCTCACATACACTATCCTTTTTAGATATGTGAAAGTACCTTTTTAGGATGAGTACCTGACCCTCGCATACTCTTCAATGGCTTGAGGACCCATCCCTTTTTATTAAAGATCATTTTTTTTTTCAAATATATCAAAGTTGCTGTTGAAGACTCCATTGCCTAATGGATAAAACATCGAGCTATGAAACTAGAGAATATAAGTTCTTTTCATTCCTATGATTTTTAAAAATAGGTAAAAACCAATGGAAATTTAATTTTTGCTAAATGGCTAAAAAAAATTGAATTGAACCCAAAACCACCAAAATTTTAAAAAAAATCAAATTTTTTAATTAATTAATTAAAAATTTATAGCCAAGTTGTTTTTTACCCCTAATTGTTTAAAAACATATTTGAGCCTCCCATTCAAATATCCACTATCTTTTCCCATAATTTGTAAAAAACATTTAGCTTTTTATAAGTTGTGCAAACACACATTACTTTTTCAAAAGTTGTGCAAATTATGAAATCAATTTTATTTTCTGTGCAAATTATAAATTTATTTTTGGTCTCTGTGCAATCTATAAAAACTTTTCTAGTTGTGCAATTTGCAAAAATGTTTTCTGCTTCCATGCAATTTGCAAAAAAAAATTCAGTTCTTGTGCAATTTGTAAAAAAAAATCAGTTCTTGTGCAATTTGTAAAAAAAAATCAGTTCTTGTGCAATTTGTAAAAAAAATTAGCTTCTCTGCAATTTGCAAAATATTTTTTAGCTTCCATACAATTTGCAAAATCTTTTTTGGCTTCTATACAATTTGTAAAATCTTTTTATAGCTTATGTGCAAATTGCAAATTTGTTTTGGATTTTCTTGCAAATTAAAAATTTGTTTTGGGTTTTCATGCAATTCACAAAATCAATTTAGAACTTCTTGTAAATTACAAAATCTTTTTGATTTTTCACTTTTTGTGCAAGTCCAAATTCTATTTTCACAAGTCATGCAAATGCAAATCATGCTTCCAAAAGTCATGTAAATGATTTTAAAAGTCTTGCAAATAAGCTTTCCACTTTCTCAACTGAGCAATTTACAATTTTCTCTCTCCACTACTATGAAATTACTGTGATTATTTTTCCAAGATGTGTAAGTGAGACTTATTCTTCCTTGAAGTTTCATATTCAAAACAAGATTATCAATGTGCATATCAAGTTTGGTGGTTTTGATGCTCATGAAATGTTTGATGAAATGACACAACAATACAACTTCTTGTAGAATCTGATGATTATAGATTGCATAAGGCATGGTGACCTCACTAGGTTTTGGCATTGTTTCATCAGATGCAATGAATAGGTGCCCAACCCGATCACTTTAGCTTTACCAACGTACACCTAGCCTATGATAAAATAAGAGCTTTGAAATAGAATATTAACATACATCTAAATATATGCTCTAATAAATGCTTTTGGTCTTTTCATCTAAATGTTAAATCTTGTTTTGCAATTTCTAGTTGTAAAATTTTATAAGTGCAAAATCATAAATGCAATTTATGCAAATCAAAATGTCACTTTGTAAATCTTGAATTGTGTAATTTTGATTTACACATTTCAAATGGTGTAAAATCAACAAAGCATTTTTTCACCGTTCAAGTGGTGTAATTTTGTAATCTTATTTTTGCATGTAGTGCAATTGCACCAAAGCACTTTTACACCACTTAAGTGGTGCATTCGTGTAAACTCATTTTTAAAGATTATAAAATGTAGAAAAGGTGGTTATGCACCATAACCACCTTTTCATGCTATAAATATGAGTGTAAGGCTCATTGTAAAGGGACTTTTTGGTAGTGAAACTATGCTCAAATTTTTTTTGAAGAGTTGAGTTTTTTTATCAATTCAATAAAGATTAAAACTAGGATATTTTGCAAGCTTTATATTCAAAATTTCTTCGTAAGTTATATATATATATATATATATATATATATATATATTCAATTCATCTTCATAATCATTACCAAATTTTTAGATAATGGGGATTTTCGATTAAGTATTTATTTTAGAATCTTAGTGTGTTATTTTTATAAATGTGAAATATCGATGGGGTTTAAACAATATTTTAATTGTCTTTTATGGGTATATATGGGATAGTTGTCTTTAGTCTGCTATCAATATTATAAAATTGTCTTAGTTTATGTTTTTCACTCTTAATGGTGTAATTATGTCTTTACCACCCATTGAATGAGAGAGATTTCCATGCACGCGGTGTTTTTCCCTTCTTGGACTATTCTAGTAAGTTTTCATATATAGCTACCCAGAGTTATCTTTCATTTTTCTCAGGGTTATCATAGTAGTTTTTGTATTTAACTGACTATAATAACATTGTTCTCTCTTATTCCTTTTTTCTCTTTTTTTCCTTTCTTTACATTATTCCCTTATATCCCCTCATTTTCTTCTTATCTCCTTTATGTGTTTTCAAGTTAAAAGTACAAAACCCCCAATACAAAAAACATTTTTATTGTAAATAGTTTTGAATAATGTTTCCCCTTTTATTCCTTTTTTGAATTTCAATAAAGGTATCTTTACCCACTAATAGGAGAGGAACTTTGTTTTGCATTGTTGAATAATGTAAGGACTCAGTTCCCACACTGCTGACTCAAAGTCTAATTTGTTCCCTTGACAAATTTTTGAGCCAATACATAGTGATCCAAATTATGATATCTTGGAACAAATGAATAGCCCCTTGATTTTAAAGACTCAATAGAGTCATCATGACCTCATCTAGTTGCATAAATATGGGCAACCTAATCAACCTTTCTTCACTAAAACCATGAAGTGGATGTTCAAGTGCGAGGGATCTTAATTTTGTGGCTCCCTAAGGATCTAGGGAAAACGTATCATTTCTTATTACATCAATGAAATCAAAGGTATCAGGGTCATTATAGTTGGTTTTTAAAAGACCTTACCCAATCCCCATCTCTTCTTTCTATGCCTTATGAGTAGGATCAAAAACTAACCACTGTCTATGGCTATATCAATGATTTGTGATTCATGGTTGTTGTGTGTGATTAGGCTTTGGTTCAAAATTTGTTCACATGAATTTATTTTGAAAGCATATCTTAGAATTATCTTGTTAGCTATATAATGTTTTGGCATTGTCCATACCTTTCTCTTCTATAGTTGTTGGTGCCTAATTTTTTCTCGCTAACTTCTTTGAATGCATTGACTGTTTGAGCATGAGTGTTCCTCTCTTACTTAATATCACTTGATATATACACATAATATTTTCAAACTTTATCAATTATTGATGCTTTCTCTCTTGCAGAAACTTGTCGAGTCTTAATCTCTCTAAGTACATGCCCTAAGGGGTGCACCAAGAAAAGGGTGGGCAGACTATTAGTGCTTCACAATATTGTTGTCCCTATATTACCACTTATTATCTACATAATTATCTCCTAAAAACACTCCCTTAAACTTTTACTCCTCTTTTTCACCCTCATCTAGTCATTTTCCACTTTCATTAGCCCCTTCCTAAGCCTAAAACCCTTTCTAATGGTTTACTTTACACTATCGGCCCCATCAACCCTATACTCTAATTGATAAAACTCATTTAGGGTCTAGGTTAGCTCCCAGATGACCTAGACCAAGACCTAATTTATTTTTATCAATAATGATATAGAGTTTATTAGGCCAACCCTATCAGTTTAAAATTTTAGAAAGATTTATGGTTAGATTAAACTATATATACACATTCATTTCATTTCTTAGAGATACAACAAGATTTAATTATTCATTTTCACTTCTTTATAATATGCTCTTCTTTAATTCTACTTGAGTTATAGTTTAGGGTTTCTACTTGGATAATAATATTGTCTTTTGAAAAAGTATTGGATGCTTTGGCCTTTCTTAGTGATCCTTACAAACCACAATAACCTCTTTCAAATCACCTTTGGCCAAGGGAGAGATTGATTCTTTATGGATGCATTTTCAAAATAAGTATCTCTAACTTTATTCCTCTATTATAGTAGATAGAAGTAGCATAAGTAATGGATTTTGAATATATTGCTCTTTCTATACATTAGGGTTTTACCTATACATATCTTAATTAGGATTATCTTATGCATGTTTACTTTTATGTTTACTAACCCACATTTTATGCCACAAGTTTTGGTGAGCACTAAATTAGACTTTAATTTACTTGTCATTTACTTTGTGAATATGAAAATATAGGACCTAACTAGGGTTATTGCATGATGTTGCTTGACTAGAGACTTTGAAACCCTCTATAGTGATGTTATTATGATAAGATATCACTTGGTTAGGTTTACCATATCCATCTTGGTCATGACCCCAAATATCTAATGTATCAATAATTATAAGTGTAATTAAAATTCATCTTCTCTGAGCTAACATTGGTTAAATAGATCAGTTACATTTCCCTTTGCATATATTTTGGTGAACTCGACATGAGTTAAATTATTGTAGGTTTTATTTCATGCCATCATTTTTATCATCATATCATATTTTTATATGTTTTTACTACTGTAATGAACCAATTGGTACAGTTCTATTATTTTGTGCGTAGGTTTAACACATAGTCACTCTAAAATGACTTTGTTATATCTGTGTAGGTATTCACCAAATACAGGTTAATGGATCAATCAGTTTGACATAGTATTATTCTTCATCTCTAGATTCACATACATATTCAAACCAATCAACTCTATCTATAATTTTATTCTATTAACACACTCATTTGTAAACATAGTCAAACCAGTTAACTATGTTTGCTACTTTTTCTTTAGCATACAGGGTTTTACAAAGTTAGTCGAACTAGTTGACTCAGTTTGCAAAATTTTGAAATAAAATTTGAACATCATAGCATAAAAATTTATAATTTGAAAAAATTCAAGCCCACCAAGGTTCATCTCTCTCTCTCTCTCTCTCTCTCTCTCTCTCTCTCTCTCTCTCTCTCTCTCTCTCTCTCTCTCTCTCTCTCTCTCTCTCCCTTTCAATTCTTCTTCTAGTTTGGAGTCTGTAAAACTATATCCCTACAACAAACTAGGTCAACCTATTCAACACAGCTCTATAATTTATCTTCCATATAGAATATATAGTTGACCTATTTAACTGTGTTATTATAGATCTTGCTTCTCAAGAACATTAGCAACGAAGTTAACTTTGCTCTACACTAATTGCATACATTATCACCTGAACTAACTCTTTACTCTTCTCAATCAAGGAATTAACCTATAACTACTAATAATTAATTCACCTTTCCTTTTCAGTTGTTTACATTCTTATACTAACTCACATAGATTGAATAAGTGTTTTTCTAAAATACCATTTTAGTCACACTATTTTTTTCTTTTACACACACTACCAGATCACTTTACATTCAAAAAATATTAAACATTTATCTTCTCAAGGTCTACCTACTTATATTTCATCACCAAAGGGGAAGCAGACTTGGTTTTCTAGCCAAGTATAAATACATGATTGATGGTATATATTGGAAAATCCCCTGACACCCTTATTATTGTGAGATTGTGAAGTGAGGGGGTAGTCCCCAATACCAAGCTAGTACCATCACCAATACCGATCCCTTTCAATCTAAACATCTTAAAAATAACTTTAGATTATTTTTTAATTTCTTATTTGAGCCAACTTTCCTATCAAATTACAATTAAACTTCATTATAATTTAATAGCACTTCGGATGACTAATTAGTTAACATTTAATTTGTAGTTGTTGCTTGCTCTTAAATCATTGTATGTTGTTTTGTAAAAATTTCATTGGCTAGCATTGTTGTAAGGTTTGTGTTGTGTGTTCTAATTAGATCAGCCAAATTGATCTAATTGTTTGTGTGCTTAATTTTATTTTGCTTCAAATTTATCTTTAAAAAAATTTCTTTGTATTATAACATGATTATTTTGGTCAATACAGTCTCTTATAGACTATTTAGCCTTCATAATTGTAGTACATAATCAACCTATCTGATTGTGTATCCTTATCTACCTATTTAATTCCTTATTCAGCAGTACACTATTGACCCATATGACTATGAATTCTCTTTATCCAATTTTTAATTCATCTCTTTTAGTACATAGTCAACTAATTCACTGTGTCCTCTTATTTTTTTGTTTTGTAAATTTTACTTATAGAACTCTATCGACCCAGCCAACTCTATACCGATTGGCTAACTTTTTTCTCTATTTGGTTGAATGTATCCCTATTTTTCACTCTTGTTACCTAATCTCATATTCTTTCATCAAGCATCATGAAATCCCTTGTCAGAATCTTCTTAAACAACTTGAATCCATTTAAACACTATATGAGGTGTTCTTTTCTTCTTGTATTTACTTTCCAAGAGGATCCTCACTCTTGGAGTATGTCTTCTCATCCCTCATCTTTAGATTAAAACATGATTTAAAGCACTCCACAAGATGATATTTGTGGATCAAATCCTTTTTCCCATCTTCAAACATCTCACCATAATGTGGGGGCAATTGACACAAGTCTATCTAATAACCCCATTGGGAATCCACCTCCTAACAACCCTCCCTTTAATACCAATTTAGTGAGTCCTACAAAAACTAGCCCACCCAATGACACCACTCATAATCTTGCATAGAAAGTGCAGCAAATGAACATAATGCAAACTTATAACACCTCCAAAATGATGCAACTATAACATCATTTGATCAACATGGCTAATCAACCTCCCATTCTTCTTCCTCAAAACAATCAAAATTTTATTCATCCACCTCTTATAGATGTCATGTGTGTTGGGTGAATATTTTGTCACCAGCTAACTAATGGACAAAATAGGTTGTTTCAACCACAACATAGGGAGATTGATCGACCAAATGTTCAGGTTTACCACATCAGAAGGGGACAAATCTCTCCTCTCATCAAGGGGAGCTTCCCTATAAATATGAGGAGCTATATACTATATATATATATATGCAAAAAATAACACTCAGGGGTAGGACAACACCATCCATCTCTCTTTTTTTATAGATGATGTTCACAAACAAAAGAGAAATCTAGGTGAAAACACTGAAGGCACTTCTCTTTTTTCAGAAGTGATCTTACAACAAACAGCAGGAGTTATTTCTAATAGGTAACAAGTAAATGGTAACAGGGGGCGTAGTAACTAGCAAAAAAAGGTGTAGCACAAAGTCTCCACCTCAACTGCCCAAGAGTGAAATATGAAGGACAATGAGGGAACAAAGTCATCCCAAGGTCCTTTACATAGAAATAGAAAATAGAAAAACACACTAAAGGCAATTATGGCAGCACAAAGTCTTCCCACAGTTGGCTTCAGGACACCTTCCTAATTACTTCCACTAGTTCTGCTTATTTCATTAAAATAGACAAGAACACATTCAAGAAACAGACATAAGAACAATCTCCTAAATGACACAAGCTATAATAGCACAAAGTCTAAAAGTAACCTACTTTCTCATTCAAACAAAGAAATATGATCAACAATCTGAGCTCAAAGTCTCAGTAATCGCCTTTCAATTTTGGCAGATTTTTATTTCTATATCCAAAAAGATCTCCTGGTGAAAAAAAAATATTTTCAATATATAATAGCCCAGAAAGACTTGGCACTTTTTCATAGAATGGCCCTTGCTGCATTCAATGCCTTGAATGCATTTTTAGTTTTGTCTAAGGGCCATGCTAGAACAGGGCATCTACCTTAACTGTGGCATGTCAATTCATCTCAAAATATCTTCTCCTCTGCATGGGTTATCTGATCTTTCTCCCAATAAGTACGCAGTTGTCCCCTCACTTTCCTGTCAAAGAAGAAAAATAGGCTGCACCTTTTAATGCTTGTGAGCTCAAATGTCTACTTGATGGATTGTTCCACCTACTAGAAATAACTCCTACGTAGATATTTTTGATCTTTCCCTCTTTCCTATTGTAATTTGAGCTCTCAGGCTATCTTTTCCATTTTTGTTGGCTCTTTCGGCTCTTCTCTCAGCAATTCTTCCTTTTGGCCTTAAAGCCTTTGAATGCATTCGATTATGCACTCAAGCCTTTAAAGATCAATGGTTATTTCATTGTCATAAAGTTGAAATTCACGTACCCATCACCATTTGAAAGCCAAAGGCTAGTTTATTGCCCTGATTTTGACAGCTTTGGGGACGTCACTGGACGTCTGGATTTCAACAGCTAGTTCATGGTGCCCAACTTTGATGTTCGTGGGCCTGTCACCCCTTGGTCAATTCCTTCAGACAAAAGTTCAAAGGAATTCCTTCAGACTTTTTGTCTGAAAGAATTCGTCTTCTCTTTTGCCTTAAACAAATCCAAAGGAATTCTAACTTTTCTACCTTGTTCACTTTTTTGAAGAAAACCTTACCCTTTCAGCCTTTTGCAATGGTCCATTTTTTTCATCACCTACCCTCTGCAAGGGTTTTTTTATCTCCAAAATTGCCTTTCAAAAAAGTTACAAAGGTCCTTTTGGCACCTAAGTGCCCTCCGCAAGGGCACTTATCCTTCGGGCTCTTTGTCGAGCCTTTGATCATTCCTTCAAATAAAATGTCTGAAGGAATTCCTTTAGACATTTTGTCTGAAGGATTTTACTTGTAAAATTCTACCACAAAAAATCCCTCTAAAAGATATCCTTTTGTTCCATTTGCCCTCCGCAAGGGCATTTGTCCTTCGAGATTTGGGACACCTTCCTTTGAACCTTTCGATTGAACTGACTGATTGAAATTGCCTAAGTGTTGGGAACTTGTTTCTTTCCTGTGGAGTCCATAGAAACAAGCCTGTAGAGTCTGTAGAAATAAGCCTACAAAGTCTGTAGAAATTAGCCTGCATAGTCCGTAGAAATCAGCCTGCAGAGTTCGTAGAAATTAGACTGCAGAGTCCATAGAAATAAGCCTACGGAGTCTATAGAAATAAGCCTGTGGAGTCTGTAGAAATAGGCTTGCGGATTCCATAGAAATAATCCTATAGAGTCCACTGCATAATCTATAGAAATCTGCCTGCAGAGTCCGTAGAAATCAGCCTACAGAGTCTATAGAAATTAGCTTACGGAGTTCATAGAAATAAGCCTGCAGAGTCCATAAAAATTAGACTGCAAAGTCCATTAGCTGAAAAAGCTTGAATAATGGAGAATTTGAATACTCAAAACAATTTTTTGATAAGGGAAAAGAGAATTTTGGTCTGCAAGACCAAAATAGTTCATATGTTGTCCCAAAAATGAGTGACAAATTTTGGGAGCAATAGCTGGCTCTAGTTGGAGAACTTCCTTTAGTTGAAATTTTGGAACAGCTGAGAGGAGTAGAAACTAGAATCTCTAGTGCCTTTAAGTATGCCATTGGGCTACGGAGTCATGCTACCCAAAAAAAAGAAAGGTGCCAAAAATGAAAATGAAAAGCACAAAATAGAACTAAAGACTATATAAATATACATATGTACAAGCTAATCTTATCTGATACTTTAAGGATTGAAGTGCTTCAGATGCCACCCACTATGAGACAGTGAAAATGGCGTTCTGTCCTGATAAACTAGCAAGAAACTATTTTCTCCCTAGAATCGGTGATGGGTGAATGGAACTCTCCACCAGGAATCATATATTATGTGCACTCCTTTTGGTTCTCTCTTCTTACCCCATGGCAAGACATGGTCTTCAATCTAAAAACCATAAATCCTTGCTCTCTAAGCAAAGAGTTTATTTTCCTGACTTTGGCATGCAGCAGTATGGTCCACTACCATAGATTTTTGTTCTTCTGGTTCAGTCCATCACATGATTTGATTATCCCCCTTAAATACCTACCAATGGTTAGCTTTATTAGGCACACTTGGTCGAAAGACCAGTTTGATAGTGTACCTATTATCTTTGAAATCTTGGTGAGGAACTAAGAGGGTCGCAGAGACAGCCAATGAATATGCATGACTATGAAGCTCTCTGGGCACTGCAGATATATTGAAAGCATCAAAACTTTAAGGGCAGTCCCATTCTAGATTATGGTAATGGTGCAATCTTTTGTTCTTGGTTTGACACAGGTTCCTCACCTGACAAACCATCAATTCAGCATCTCCTTTAGCATGAAAGAGTTTAACACCTCTGTCTTGAGTTGCCTTCAACCCGAGTAACAGAGATTCATACTCGACAGTGTTATTGGTGTTGTTGAACTGCAACTTATATGAAAAAGTAAAAATATCTCCTTGAGGAGATATCAACACAGTCCCAGCTCCAGCACCGGTAGGAGAATCACTACCATCAAATTTTAGGATCCAAACATCATCAGAAACTGATCTTCTATCAGATTTTTCTTCATTAGAGAGGGAAGATACTTTTTCATTTGTATTATGTCCAACCAATTCTTCTGATGTTTTATTTGAATCAATTTTTAGATTGTCATTTTTAGAAGTTTCATCAGCTAAGATAGAAGCATCCTTAGTAGTCAGGAAGTAATTAACCATGCCTAAAGACTCAAATAGAATTTGAGCTCCAGGCACTAATGTTTGAGTGACCACATATTTTGCTTCTTTCTCAGGGAGCAATCTCTGCATAACACCTTTGACTGGGATCCTTGCCTTAGATAGGTCCATACTTAATTCACCACCAACATCTTTTCAAAAAAAAATCCCAAGAAGGATACTATATGAGGTTGGGATGTTGACCACCAGAACTGTCATCTTGATCCTCTTGTCTAGGAATGCTGCAAATGCAAATTGGGCATCCTTGATTTGTCCCAGCAGTGGCACTTGTTTGTTCTCAATGGAAAAACATCTCCCAAATGTCTTGGTCAGTGTGAGACCAAGAGATTCATCTACTTTGACAATCATGACATTTTTAGATGCACCTGAGTCTATGATGTAATTGTTCAATTGATGTCCATTTATCAGTAGGGAGACAAAATGGTTCAGTCCTTCCGAGAGCAGTAGGAGGAGCAATAACAAGTTTATTCTGTGTGGATGTGGGAGTCACCTTTGGGATAGCTGGTCCTGTAGGGATGGTTTTATTCCTCACACATTCTACTAACTTGTCCAACTGCTCAGGGTTGGATTGTAGGAATTCAAATTCAGACATTTGAATTTTAGTTTTTTTGACATGGTCGACTATGTCAAATGTCTGAAATGAATTATGAAGATGGGAAGGGAGTTCATCCTTCTATTTTTTAGGAGGGGGAGGATTGATTTACAAAATTGAAGTTGAAGGTGCAAAAATGTTTGGGGTACTTACTTTTTTAGCAATCACCAGGTCCTTTGGCTGGAAAGGCAGAGAAGTTCTTCATTTAGCAATTGAAATTGCAGGCTGAGCTCACTCCTCTATTTTTTCTTTATTAGCTTGCTGAGCTGACTAATTCTTGGACCGAGTGAACACAGCGTATGATGCCTCAACTACTTTACCTTCACTTCTGGGTTCATCCTGGTAATTCAAGAAACCAATGTTGGAGTCACTAGTTAATTCTTCTTCTCCCTCTATGAAGAGATTAGCGTCATCTTCTGGGTTCAACTTAGGCTAGAAGGAGAAATTTAATTCTGCTTCAAGATATCCAACTGCTGAATTAGTTAGAGGTGCTTCAATGGCCAATTTTCCCTAAGGGGGAGGAAGACGATTTGGCTACCCTTAGTTCCTAGCAACATTGCCTTGGTATGACTGATTGGGGAATGTCCTCCTTGGTATATCTATATACGAAGGGGTAAATGACATCCCTTGCACCATTTGTCTTTTCAAGGCTAGCAATTCATTTGCTAGCTTTTACACCATTTGATCAGTGGTGCTTGTAGATGGATATTTAGAGGATGAAGAAGATTTACCTCTGTTAGGATCTCTCCTTATATTCCCTACCAAGATGAGATCATCTTCCACCTCAGTGGCCAAATCCTGAGCAGTAGCAAGGTCTATGTGGCCAGCACATCTCATCAAAAAACTCAATTCAGGCAGCTGAGAATTGATGAAGAAGAATTTGAGATTCTCAGTTGTTGGCTGAGAAATTGTAGGAATCCTATTTCTCAGATTATCAAACTTGGCTATGAAGTCCCTCATAGGTTCATGAGGCTCTTTCTTCATTTATGTGAGTTGAGCTAGTAGGGCATGTGAATCTTTTGCAGGCTTGAACCTTGCTTCAAATTTGGCTTTGACAGTGTGTTAGTCAGTCACAGTCTGGGCCTGTAGATGATAGAACCAGTCTGCAGCAGCACCTTATAATGTCTCTATGAACAACCTGACTGCTACGTCCTCATACTCCACACCTATCACACCGTAGGCTATGCTAAAGGCTGCAATGTGTTCATTGGGATGAACTCTCCCATCACCAAATAATTTGGGTAAATTCTTTCTTGAACTACGTGGTAGCTCATGTAGAGGTGGAGTTAAATTAAATGGGCTAAAAGAGTTACCCCAGGGGCCTTGAACTGCCATGATTTGATTATGGAAAGTGGGGATAACAAATCTAGGTGGAGTATGTATAACAAAGCTCTACTAACAACAAAAAAAGAAGCTCTACCTTGTATTGGTGACCTGATATGGGTAAGAGGAAGACTCTTAGTTCGTTGAACTTGAATTTGTGGAGGAAACAAATTGAAATTGCCCTGCTACACCAACTCAAAAATAGGGTCAAAAATACCTTGGGCTCTTTGGCTTCTAGTATAGCATAGAGTTTTCAGATTGTAGAATAAAAATGGAAAAGAACTGGCCCTGCTTTAGCTTGAAGCTTGAGGCTTCAAACTGTGCGCTCTTCCCCAGTGGAGTCACAAGAAAACTATTGGCGTGAATCTGGCTGTGTTCTTTCCTAATTCACGTCGTTCCCTAGTGATATGAAATAATTCAATTTGAATAGACTAGAAAAGGACTGGAAATGCTCATCAATCCCCAGCAGATTCACCAAAAAACTGTTCGCGTGGAGCTAGAAGAAAGTGGAAAAAGAAGTGAAATGTTTGATCCTCAGCGGCTCTGGTTTTGCAGACCAAATTATATAAAATAAATGGATAAGGCTATAATGATAATGGATAAGACATAGGTGATGCTTCAATCTGAAGCTTGAGGCTTCAAATTATGCAAAATTATTGTGTCCCCAGCGGAGTCACCAAAAACTATTGGTGTGGAGCTGGCAGAGAAATGACTTTTGAAATGAAATGTTTGATCTCCAGTGTCTCTAGTTTTACAGCTCAGAATATATAATGGAAATGGATAAGGCTATAATGATAATGGATAAGACACAAGGATGCTTCAATCTGAAGCTTGAGGCTTCAAATTGTGCAAAATTGATGTGTCCCCAGCGGAGAAAATGGATATTGGAAAAGAACCGAAACTACTCGTTCATCCCCAGCGGAGTCGCCAAAAAACTGTTGGGTCAATATTTTGTCACCAGCTAACTGATGGACAAAATAGGTTGTTTCAACCATAGCATAGGGAGATTGATCGGCCAAATGTGTAGGTTTACCACATCAGAAAGGGACAAATCTCTCATCTCATCAAGGGGAGGTTCCCTATAAATATGAGGAGCTATATACTATATATATGTATAAAATAACACTCAGGGGTATGACAACACCATTCATCTCTCTTTTTTCAGAGATGTTCACAAACAAAAGGATAAATAAAGGTGAAAACATTAAAGGCACTTCTCTTCTTTCAGAAGTGGTCTTACAGCAAACAGCAAGAGTTCTTTCTGATAGGTAACAAGTAAATGGTAATAGGGGGCGTAGTAACTAGAAGAAAAAGGTGTAGCACAAAGTCTCCAGCTCAACTGCCCAAAAGTGAAATACGAAGGATAATGAGGGCACAAAGTCATCCCAAGGTCCTTTACACGCAAACATAAAATAAACAAACACACTAAAAGCAATTATGGCAGCACAAAGTCTTCCCACAATTAGCTTCAGGACACTTTCTTGATTACTTCCACTAGTTCTACTTATTTCATTAAAATGGACAAGAACACATTCAGGAAACAGACATAAGAACAATCCCCTAAATGACACAAGCTATAACAACACAAAGTATGAAAGTAACCTTCTTTTTCATTCAAACAAAAAAATATGATCAACAATCTGAGCTCAAAGTCTCAGTAATCGCCTTTCAATTTTGGCAGAGTTTTGCTTCTATATCCAAAAAGATCTCTTGGTGAAAAAAAATATTTTCAATATATAGTAGCCCAGAAAGACTTGGCACTTTTTCATAGAATGGCCCATGTTGCATTCAATGCCTTGAATGGATTTTTAATTTTATCTATGGGCCATGCTAGAATAGGGTGTATGCCTTAACTGTGGCGTGTCAATTCATCTCAAAATATCTTCTCCTCTGCATGGGTCGTATGATCTTTCTCCCAATAGGTACGCAGTTGTCCCCTCGTTTTCCTATCAAGGAAGAAAAAAAAGCCACACCTTTTAATGCTTGTGAGCTCAGATGTCTACTTGGTGGATTATTCCACCTACTGGAAATAACTCCTACGTAGATATTTTTGGTCTTTCCCTCTTTCCTATTGCAATTTGAGCTCTCGGGATATCTTTTCCCTCTCTATTGGCTCTTTCGACTCTTCTCTCAGTGGTTCTTCCTTTTGGCCTTAAAGCCTTTGAATGCATTCAGGTCCATGCTTAAGCCTTTAAAGATCAATGATTATTTCATTGTCGTAAAGTTGACGTTCACACACCCGTCACCATTTGAAAGCCAAAGGCTAGTTTATTGCCCTAATTTTGATGGCTTTGGGGACTTCATCAGACATCTGGATTCCAACGGTTAGTTCATGGTGCCCAACTTTGACGTCCCCAGGGCCGTCACCCCTTGGGCAATTCCTTCAGCTTTCTCGCTTATTCCCTCGAGTTTTTTTCTTTCAAGCGAATTCCTTCGAACAAAAGTTTGAAGGAATTCCTTCAGACTTTTTGTCCAAAAGAATTTGTCTTGTCTTTTGCCTTGAACAAATCCGAAGGAATTCCAACTTTTCTGCCTTGTTCACTTTTCCAAAGAAAACCTTACCCTTTCGGCCTTTTGCAACGGTCCATTTTGTTCATCACCTACCCTCTGCAAGGGTTTTTTGATCTCCAAAATTGCCTTTTGGAAAAGTTACAAAGGTCCTTTTGGCACCTAAGTGCCCTCTGCAAGGGCACTTGTCCTTTGGGCTCTCTGTCGGGCCTTTGATCATTCCTTCAGATAAAATGTCTGATGGAATTCCTTCAGACATTTTGTCTGAAGGATTTTACTTGTAAAATTCCACCGTGAAAAATCCCTCTAAAAGATATCCTTTTGTTTCATTTGCCCTCCGCAAGGGCACTTGTCCTTCGAGCTTTGGGACACCTTCCTTTGAACCTTTCGATTGAACCAACCGATTGAAATTGCCTAAGTGTTGGGAACTTATTTCTTTCCTATAGAGTCCGTAGAAACAACCTTGCAGAGTCTATAGAAATAATCCTACAGAGTCTGTAGAAATCAGCCTGCAGAGTCCGTAAAAATTAGCGTGTGGAGTTCGTATAAATAAGCCTATGGAGTTTGTAGAAATAAACCTGCAGAGTTCGTCGAAATAAGCCTGCGGAGTCCATAAAAATAAGCCTGCGGAGTTCGTAGAAATAAGCCTGCAGAGTCCATAGAAATAAGCCTGCAGAGTCTGTAGAAATTAGCTTGCAGAGTTTGTAGAAATTAGCTTGCAGAGTCCGTAGAAATAAGCCTGCAGAGTCCGTAGAAATCAGCCTGTGGAGTCCGTTAGCTAAAAAATCTTGAATAATGGAGAATTTGAATACTCATAACAATTTTTTGAGAAGGAAAAGAGAATTTTGGCCTGCAGGACCAAAATAGTTCATATGTTGTCCCAAAAATGAGTGACAGATTTTGAGAACAACGATGTGGAATGTCATCCCTCAACCTATTATTCATAATAAGATGTTTTAACACATCCAAAATGATCTTTTAGCCATTTTCATTATTTCTATTAACATTAGTAACATATCTCCAACTATTAAATATGATGGGACTAAAGATCATGCATCTTTTCTTAAGGTATTTGGCAATATTTATAATGAGTGGATTGAAACTAATACTTTTGCCATAACTAAACTTCTAGTTAAAATTTTCATTGATGATGTATTATAATGGTGCAATCAACTTTCCCAACCTTCCATGTGGCAAGTAGAAAATTTAGTCAATCTTTTAGTTAAAGAGTTTCAACACAATGGTCTTCCTAAGAATTGCCTTATCCATTTCATCAATGCTAAGCAATCTCCCACTGAATTAGCTCATGATTTTATCAAACTATGGAAATATCTGGCTCACAAGGTTGATCATAACATGATTGATGATAATTTGTTTAAACTCTTTATAACAGCATTAACTCTTTCACTTCAATATCAGGTTTGGAGTTTTGCTCCTCAAACGTTAAATGAAGATCTTGACCAAGATAAGCATCAAGACTTATTAATGAAATACTTTGAACCTAATACTAAAATCATTAAAGCATCTTTTCAACATTTAACTAATGTGATACCTAGTAATCTCCCTTAACCTAAACTAGGAGTTGCCAAAGATGACCATCCCTAACCTTCTCATATTCCATTAACTTTCCAGTAAATGAAATAATTTTTATCCCCCTTTAAACCATTTACATATCCTAATAATCCTCCTAAATTGTATGACCCTAATCAATTTTTTTGGTTCCACACCAACATAAGTCATTCCTATGAAACATGTAGAGAGATGTCTCTTATATGCTTGGTGATTCATTTAATCATAAATCCATGATTTAACTCCATTTTCAATATTACATTAATAATTCTCAAAAATAATAATCTCCCAAATCTTCTTCTAATAGCCAAAAATCTTTTTCTACATCTAACGCTCCACAAACCAACAAGGATATTTGTGCGATTGATGTTGACTATCACCAATAGTACACCAATTCTCAATATGTCAATGTGTCTAAGGTCAATTATCGACGTAAACCAACTCACAAATATCCCATCACCAAACCTAAGAAACCAGCTTTGGAACAACTCCTCAAAGATACTACAACTACTCATTTAGCTTTGGAAACCAATGAAGAACCATCTCCTCCCTCCGAACCTCCAACCACTTCTCTTCCTCCTAAAACTACTTTACCTTCTAAGCCTCATGTCAATTCTTCTTCCAAAAACTATTGGAGCTTCTTATAAGAACTCAACTCCATGCCTTGAGAAATTCCTCTTATGGAGTTAGTTCATACCTTTCCTTATCATCGTAAGTTGCTCATGCAACAACTTCAAGAAATTGAAAAACCATCTATTTTAGAAGAGGAACCATCTTCTCATGAGCCTGAACCAACTGAAGTGCATACCATTGAATCCATTTATCCTTCTTCAAAACCTTCCATAGAGTTCCTCTAAAAATACATGATCAATGATGAGATCCTCTTTCGAGCCGATGATCCACCCCTCTTCATCAAAATAGCCATAAATACCACCCTCATTCGTAAACTATTAGTAGACAAAAGATCTGGTATTAATGTGACATCTCTATGGCTCATTCATGAACTTAGATATAACAAAGATCATCTTAAACAAACTCATTTGACATGTCATGGATTTGACAAAACTAATAAAAATCCACTTGGTTGTATTTGGCCCCCTTTTATGATTGGACCTTGTTATCCTAGAAAATCGAGCTTCCATGTCAAATTTTTGAGTCCCCTCATTTTTCATGCCTCTGTGGATGTTTTTAATATATTTAATTTGTCCACTTGAATAATTCCCCTGAAAGACCTCTTGCCTTTTTTGGTTCTTCTCATATGGGATTTTAAGTTGCCTTTCACTCTTTAAGAGGCATCTGTCAAGTCAACTCATCAATTATCAATCTTGAGGCATGTTTTCATAATCAATTGCTATTCAAATGATTCTCAAATCTCACCAAAAACATTCAAGGTCTTTGTAAGTCTTTGCTATTTTTCATTTTAAATTAAAAATAAATTTTCATAAACATGCATTACTAATTTTGACGACATGCATTCATACAAAATTAAAAAAAAGGTCATCCCACCTCAAATCCATTTAAACTTTTTCAATGATAATGTTCCCATAAAATTCATGTCAAAAAGCCCTTTTGAATTGATAAGAAGTGTTTCTCATATAAACATGTGGCAAAGGTCTTTTAATATATGCATGGTTTTATAAATATGTGGATTAATAAAAGTGATCAAATCTCCCGTGACGCAACCTTTTTAATCCACATTATTTTAGTCATGAAAAAGTATTATTTTAAGTTTTTATCTTTTCATAATTTGAAAAGTTATTTTTCTCCCCAACGTTGTATTTTTTTCCCATTTAATTTTCCATAACATTTCACGCCTTCATGCAAAGCTTGAGAGGTCTGTTGGATATTATTTTAACAAGGGGGGAACGTGTCACTTTGAAAAGTCTTTTAATAAAATAACATTTGACATGTGGTATTTTCGAAAGATTTAAACACGTTCCATTCCTTATGCAGATTTAAAACATGTTTCATCCTCCATAAAGTTTTTGTATGCAGATTTTTATAAGTCTTAAAACATGTTCTTCTCCCCATGTATTTCCAAAAGTGTTTTTTCCATTCATGAAGATTTCCAAATATTTTTTAAAGTCTTGAATTTACTCAAGAGTTAAATGCATTTCATATTCCACATTTTGGTAGTCCTCTACATGCTACGGTGCTTTTTATTATAACCCATGTATGTATTTATTTTTAGCTTTCGATTTTGGGTAAAACTTGTGGTATTTGTTATTTTCCTTTCATTTTGAAGGCAGTTTCGACTCTTTCTTGTGGTATTTGGTGAGATTAAATGTCGCTTTTATTGGAATTGAAGCGGCTATCAAAATATAGGACAGAATTGATCTTCATATTTTTATTACAGGATTTCTTTTTATTCTTGCAAATATGTTTTGATCTCTATAAATTCCACTAATTTCCTTTGAGCTTTGCACAGATAGTTTACAAAGACTTTTGGAGAATAACTTCGTGGTTTTGAACTCTCCACAGTAGTATTGAGTTGTTCATAGGTGGTATTAAATAAACAAAAACTTGTTTTGGGCCAAAAACAATATGTGGTAGACTATTTTAATTGTTGGAAACTTCCTTGCATACAAGAATACCTTAACACAGTGTTGTTCTTTCTTTTCTCTTTCATGTAAGCTACTTTTGAATGCAAATAGGTGGTTTTGGGCTATTGAAAATAGTTATGAATCAAGTGATAATTATTGGCAACATACTCAATTTTGATTCATCGCATGCATGTTCGAGACATTCTCTCATGTGCATGCTCTCATAAATATCTGAAGGTTTCACACTATTCCAAAAGGTTTTTGATGCCTTTACATGCATAAATAGTGTTTTCAAACGTGATATCATGTTTTTCTTGTTCACAAAGTCCATATAGGCCTGGATGGTCATTGCATACATAGATAAGTTTTCAAGATTTTTGTTTGATCTAGTAATCATTTCGATATTATATAGAGGTTCATGTACACTATATTAGTCTCGGTTTCATATGCGTGCTTTCTCTCTCTAGTTTCAGTTTATATAAATCTTTATTTGCTTCCTCAAGTTGCTATTCATTCAACTACACCTTCAAATATGAAGTTCAAATATATGGGACATGACTTGATTTACATTTTACATACATATATATTGAACATCTCTAATAGCAACATGAGGCACATGGATATTGATGATTTCTCGAAAATAATGGATGTTTCAAAAAGAACTCTACTAGGAGGATGAATTCTGGATAGTGGACTTGCACATGCAGCGCCATTCCCGACTTCCACTCAGTGTGCAGATTTGGTACTCACATGTGCAAAGTACTACAAACCTAAAAATAGAGAAATAAGGTTTACAGATAATCAGTTGATAGCCAATCTAAATAGCACCTCTATAGGGATCACCTTTGGTATTGAACCCCATAATGAAACAGTGGAAATCAACAAAGACATTGTTAAAAAATTCTAGAAGGATAATAATAAGAAGTGTGAAAATATGCTAAGTCGATCTTAGTTGAACACCAAAAAAAGAATCAATATCAAGCATATCAAAACCATATACAAATCAGACTTCAAAGAAGAACTATCAAATATGATTACCCTTCTGAGCAGATTTATGGGAAACAAAGAGATAAATACTTTTTACTAATGGATGTCTATGTTCATGAGTATCATCTGCCTAGGGAAGCATTTCATTGATTGGGATTTGATCATTAGCGACAACATTCATGAATAATTGATCAAACTAGAATCAACACAAGAATTCTTTGACTTCATACTTGGTTTATTCTATTGCAGTCTTGAATCCTTGGCCTAGTTGATAGAGGTGAAACATAATATATCAGACATGCTAATATATGATAAAATTCCTCAGCTCACTTATGAAAAAGGGTAAATCCATTTTAAGATATTAAATGATGCATTCTCCATGATGTTAGTCAGACCACTAGCCGGAACCTTGAGGCCAAAATTTCCAACGAGACAGTTGCTTTGATCAGGAAGTATGCAAGTTATTTCATCCAGATTCCAAAATTCACATATATTCAGGATGGTGGATTTGAAGGTGTTCTTTTTATATTTCTAAGATACTCCAGTGACAAAATTATTCTAATTGAGATTTGTGGACAACTCAGTGAAGTGCACAAGAAATGCACTAGTTAGCATACAAGAGGAATGAGCTTCCCTATTGGCCTCAGTTATTTCAATTGCAAGACAATCAGAGGTGCCTCCAATATTAAAAATTCATTGATAGATTTTCCAATGTACCCACACACTAGGAGGATTGGTTTTGATAGTAAGGGTTTTGTGGAAAAAACCTCAAAATGGGCTCTAGCTACCCTCACATTTCAAAAATTGAAGACTATTGGGAGGACTATGAAGACGATTTTGATGTTAAAAAGAGAGATTGGTCTAAGATGACATTGAAATAGATAGTCTCTCAGATTTGACTTATGCAAAATAAATTTTGAAGATGATGGTAATGGCGTAGCAAACATTTTTTATGAAAAGATCCACCTCATAGCCATCCCTTCGATCAATTATTCAATAAAATAATTGACAGACATTATGGAATGCATATAATTCATGCTAGATATATCGATAGAATGGTATGATAAGAAAGTGAGAGAAACCACTTCAGGGAGTTATTCAAAACATAAAGGAACTTCAAAAGGGAAACAAAAAATTTCTTCAAATTCAATCACTCAATCTTCAGGCACCAAGATCGTTATAAAGAAATCCAATTTAGTTGCTACAGGTGGAAGAGATGGATAAGATCCCAGCAAAGATAATTTTCCTAAATAGACATGTGGGGATGGAAAAAAACTTCAAATCAGGAGGCCTGCTTCATCTATTACTCTAGATATCACACAAGAGATGGATCCTTCACTATTGATCGACAACAATACTCAATAGTTTCTATCTATGGACCTAGGTTCTACCCCTTTTCCTACCATTTCTCTTCATATTGATTCATCCTCACCTTCATCCCTTCCATTTCCCCTTCCCCTTCCATCATTTTCATTCCCAACTCCATCTCTAGCTCCACCTTCACCTCTAGTTTTCTCTATGAAACAAGTTGTTCCCCCCACAATCAATTGAGCCTAGATATATTCTTGTCTCACCCATGTAATAGTTATAATCATTAACTCCCTTAGTTTTCGTAGATGCTCAATTGGCTAGTTTGCAGGGAGACATGTCTTCTTCATGGGTACAACAACTTGTTGGTAACAAGAAAAAAATCCTTCATTCACACCAGCTGAAATTGATTTTGATGTTATCACCAATTTATTGCAATCTCCTCCAAAGAAAAAAAAGGCCAAGACTACTTCAAGGTTGATGATTGATCCTTCAGGTACATAATCTGTAGAAATAGCAGAACCTATTATGGAGAAGAATTAAGATGAAATGACTTTGGTTGATTACAACATTAGCATAATTAATTTGGGTGAATCAAATCCTGAAGTTAGCATTCATAATTTCAAAGTGACTACAACTAAATTCATTTCAATTATAGAAGAGGGAATGCAGACTCAAGAAAAATTAGAATAAAAGGTACATGTACTTTCAATGTACATTAAATAAATTTTGAATATTGGTAAAACTTCTCAGAGGGTAATTTCTACACATATATCAAATTCTTCTGTAGTAAGAATTCCAAATTCTAAATTTTTCATTAATAAGGAAACGGTTTCCAAAATAAGTGAATATAGTGTTAGGTTGTGGAGCTAAAAGCTTCACTGATGCAAACAGGGGAGGAGGTTGCTGAGTGTCACAGTCACCGGCGTCGGTTAGGCCAACTGACGTCGGTCAGGGGTGAACAAAAAGGCAATTGACATCGGTCAGGAGTCGGCCAACGTCTATCACCTCCAGGCAAACAGGGACCGACGTCAGTCGCCTATGCGGTTTCAGAACTGTTGGTTGAACGAATAGTTAGTTAACGAACCAGTTGTTTGCATGTTAAGGGCTAATTATAGTCTTGAGCTGTGGATCTAATTATTGTAATTAGATGTCTAATTATTGTTTGCATGGGATCTATATAATAGACTCATGGGTTGTATTGTAAAGTGTGCTAGAGAGTAAGAGAGCAAAAATTAGCTCCTTCAGAGTGAAGAGAGCAAGGTGTGTTCCTCCTAGTGCCACAGTGCCAAGCAAGGGTGCTGGTTTGGAGAATCAGAAGGATTCTTCATGTATGTATGATCTCGGTCAGCAGGTGTGCAAGGCCAAGTTTGGAGATCTACATGGTAAGTAAGATCATTGATTTGCAGATGTTTGTGTGTGTTTGATCTAGGTTTGCAGGTGTTGCAAAACCAAGTTGATTTGCAGGTGGCAGCAAGATCAGTGAGATCACAACACAACAGGTAGCAAGATCAGGTGGGATCTACTTGGAGTACGGTGTGTACTCGGTCGGAGAGCAAAGAGGAAGGCAAGGTAGACCCTTACAAAGTAAGATCATTTGAGTTGTAGGTTGTTGCAAATTCATGGGATATCTACTTGAAGTATGTGGAGTACTTGTGTACTGGCAGTAGTGGATACTGACTAGTGGTACTGGTAGTAGTGGATACTGACTGGTTGGAGGTGAACACCAACTCTGTGTTTGAGTTGTGTGTTGGGACCGTAAATTGAGAGAGATAACTCTTGAAGGTGAATTACTGTACACTTGGTGGGAAGCCTGTAAGGTGGAAGAGTGTGGCGTCTCTTCATTGTAATTCTTTTTTGGAAGAGTATTAATACAAGTTGTGTATTGTCTCTCATATTCTGTGTTATTTTTGAATTCTAGTTACTTGTGCATTCTGGTTAAATTCTGCATTTAGTTGCTAATACAAAAGTAATCAATTGTGTGCTTCTGGACCCTGACATATAGCAATCATGGTAAAGTGATAGAGTCATGGGTTGAAGATTTGCTTTTTGAAGGTTTTAAGTTCCTTGATGAGAATCAAAGAATATATGATCTCATCAATTCTAGTCAGGCAAAGGTTGAAGAAGAAAAAGTAGCTACACAAAAAGAGATTAAAATATGGAATAAATTGATTAGAGATTTGAGGGAAATGACTGCCATGGATGATAATTATTTGGTCTTATAAGGTATTCTTGAAAAGGCAAAAGATAATTATTCACGGTTATGGGATCAATGCATAAACTGGTAGATCCCTGCTCTGGATGAAGCTTTGAAAGACTTGCAACATCATGAGAAAGTTTGTGATGAGGTAAAATCCAAGGTATATGCCAATATTTTATTTATTTATTGTGACCTCTCAAATGAGGATGATTCAAAAGTTTGAATAGCTACATAATTAAAAGAACAATTTTAGATGTTGATAAAAAAAGAACTATTTGGATCAAATGCATTCAATAAAGTAGTAATGAACAAACTGAGTGGTATTAATAATGCAATTATGGACCTCACATTGAACTTTCCATAACTTTTCAAAAATACTAAAGAGGCTACCAATGAATTGTATGAATGGCTTGCACGATTGAATCATACAATTGTTCTTGTAAGAGAAGGAATTGTCCAAATAATTCAGAGGTTCAGAATATATAAGTTCAATTCATCTCAATAAGGGAAATTAGAAATTGTTGCCATAGAAAAATAGATCCCTACTTAGCAAAAACACTTATCTCCTTCTCATAAACACTAAAAGTCATTTTTTAAGTTTCTATTTCTTTGTTGTACTTTTTGTATAACTTAAAAGGGTTATGTTTTACCTTTTTAAAATCATAAGTGATAAAGTAATTGTAAAAAAGAAACTTTCTACTCAAAAGTTGGTTATGAAGGTAGTTATAAGGTGGTTACACCTATTGTAAACTATAAATAGGAGTTTTGAGCTCATTCAAATGGATTTTGATAGTTAAATATTTTTTTTCAAAGGTAGAGAGTAGAGTTTGTATTTTCAACTCATAGAAGAATCAACACAAGGAGAAGTTTTGCAGACTTTGTGCCAAAGAATTTTCACAAATGGATAATATATGTGTGTTTGTTAACATTTTTTATTCTTCTTCTTTAGAATTTTGCTAAATCTAATTTTTGGATAGTCAATATACATGAAATTGTTTTTAGTGTGGGATTTCTCTTAAATCTGCATTAAATGGTTTCTGTGATTGTGAATTCTTGGTGGGTTAAGAATAGAATTTCTAACTATTTTTTGGGGGAAATATAGGGTTGTTGTTTATCATTTTTCTTAGTATTGTACAATCTCTTTGGTGTATGTACTTTGTTTCTATGAATAAAATGTCTTTCCCATCCCATTTTCATGATAAATATTTCCTTTATCAAAATCCTCCTTTTTGGGTCATTTTAGTGAGTTTTTGTATTTGGCTAGCTAAAATTTTGTCTTCATCTTCTATTCTTTTCGTGTGATTTTCATTCCTCCAATTTATTCCTTATAGTTCCTTTTTACTACCCTTTTCATACCGTGTGGTTAAAATTACAAACCTATACAAAATATCATTTTTGTTGTAAATACTTTCCTTACAACATTTTTTTTGGTTTTCAATAAAAGTAGCTCTACTTGTTATTAGGAGAGGGACTTTATCCCGTGATTGTTGATGACAAGCATCCAATTTGTCCTCACAACAAATTATCATGTTAATAGACCTAAGATTATATAAACCAAGATTATGGTCCTCAATTTACCCATATCTTACAAAATACTCATAGGATGCCCATGGATTCATATAATGAGGGTTATCGCCTCTTATGGCATCCAATGTATCAAACTCTTTAAAAATGGCAAAAATTATAAACATGAGGCTAATCCTAACCCATGGAATATTCAACTTTGAAATCCCAAATCTCATTATTGGATTCCCACCATTCCAAACATTAAGAATGTTCCTTTACATGAATTCATCAACATGAATCTAGATTTACATGTCATTCTTACTGATTATAATGATGATGATCCCAATGAATTACAAAATACATACAAAACTACCAAGATATCTCCTTACATCTCAAAATGGTTACCTCCCTCTTTATTGCCTCATGATTGCACCATCTTTCTCATCGATGAGATCACTAATTTCCCCCTCCATGTAATGCTTATGAAGCATCGTACATAGAATATGACTTCATGTGCAATGATTATGGAGTGGCTAAATTATTCCAAGATCCTTTAATCATGTCTCCATGTAAATTTAGTGATTTAGGTATCTCACCTTCTGAAGTTCTTCTTGAATCAAAAACATGTACAATTTATCCAGCTAATAATGATAATTACATCATGGACCAAGATCAATAACGAGACTTGGATGTTCAACATATTAGAAAATTTTTATCTCAAATACATGCTTTTAATCATGATGTTCAGACCATTTCCATATATTTGGAGTTAACACCTGAAGGTCATGTACCTCTTGCTAATTCTCCACTCTTTGATACCCATTGGGTGGTAGAATAAATCTTACCCTATAAACCTATAGAATTACCAACATCTTCTATACCTCTTACCCAACCAATCATTCTCTTCGATCCTTTCATCATAAATAATGCTAAAAATAAACCAATCAAAATAGATCACCCTTCTTTTCTAGTTCCACCTACTCCTAAGATTACACTAGATTCCAAGGCCACATATATACACCAAGTACATTCTGAATATGACCATCACTGTAAAAAAATCATTGACCTCAAATTATATGTGGATTATTATGGTCCTCTTCCCACTTTACCTAACAATCAAGCCATTCTTGAATTGCTCCATGCCCAATAACCTCAACTCCAATAGAAACATCACAAACTTGGGAATTTCAAGAAAAAATCCTCTTGTTTTAACAATTTCATTGCTAGTATTGATCCTAAAACAAATCCCATTACCTCTCTACCTAATACACCATATCATTTATAAGATGGAAATGCTATGCTTATCGAGGAAACTAGAAGAATCAAATATGGCACCCCATCATACCCTCGACCAATCACAGTCTCTAGAGAACTTACACCAACTGAACATGATAACTTTAGTTTATTATTTGAAAAATATCATGAAACTTTTGCTTAGTCCTATGAGGACATACCTGGTATGCATCCTAGCATCATGGTGCAAAGTATCATCACCTATCCTAATGTCAAACCCATGCAACAAAAACAATAAAAATTTCCTCCAAAAGTTTCTAATTTATGCCATAAATAAATCATTAAACTTCTCGATGCTAAATTTATCAATCCCATGGACTATTTATAATGAGTCTCAAACATTATTCATGTTTGAAAAAATTTACCATGGTCATTCGTATTTGCATCAATTTTTGTAACCTTAATCTTGTTTATCCCAAGGAAAACTTCCCTTTACCGTCCATAGATGTCATTATTGATTCCACTAATGGTTATGAAATGTTGTCATTTATGGATGGTTTTTTTGGTTGTAATCAAATTCACATTGCCCCTAAAGATTAACATAAGACAACTTTCACTATGGAATGGGGCACCTATTATTACATTAAAATGCCCTTCAGCCTCAAAAATGCCAAAGCTACCTATTCATGGGCTATGACCCACATTTTTCATGACCTTATCCATAAAATTGCGGAAACCTATGTGGAGGACCTCATTGCCAAGTCTAAAATATACAAAACTCATCCTTTTGATCTTGTTATCATTTTCGATCACCTCATCAAATATAAAGTTAGACTAAATCCATACAAATGTGTCTTTGGCATCACATCTAGAAAATTACTAAGTTTATCAGTATATCTTCACAATATTGATGTTGATCCTGTTAAGATCAATGATGTTATCAACATGCCTCTCCCTCATTCCATTACATATTTTTGCACTTACCTTGGCAAGCTTGGGGCAATAAGATGAATTATACCTAAATGGCTTATCACATATATTCTATTAATTCCTTTCTCAAAAAAGGTAATGATCTCGAATGCATGGACCCTTGTCAAAAAACATTTGAAAATATGAAATAATCTTTGCTTTATCCACTTACTCTTTGCCCACCTACTATGATCATCCTTTAATCTTATATACTTCCTCCACAACCGCATTATTTGGGGTAATGTTTCCCCAAAAAGATGATATCGGAAGAGAGTATGCCATATATTATATCATTTAAGGTATCATTGACTATGAAAAATGTTATACAAAATTAGAATGTGATTACCTCACTATATATTTTACAACTGAAAAACTCCATCGTTATATGCTTTATCAAACAACTTATGTTTTTATTCATTCTGATCCACTTTGTCACTTCTCTAAATAATTTATTCTTGGATACTGAATTGGCAAGTGGATGGTCCTTCTAATGGAATTTTATCTCTAAATTATTACACAAAAATCTATCAAAGGACAAATCATTACTGACCAACTCGTAGTAGCTCCCATTCCTATTACCAACCACCATCAAGACAGTCTTCTAGATGATAATATCCTCTATATTGAAGGTCTTAATCAATCCATGTCTCTTAAATATTAATTCCATAATTTCAATGTCAATCTTGAAACAAGTAATCTATAAGAGTCCTCTATCTTTCTTGATACTACTAAATCTAGAGTAATCGTCGAAAAACTCCCTGAAATTAATGTTAATTTACATGAAGACACTTAGACACTTCATTTTGATGGTGTCAAATGCATTCAAGGAGTTGGGGCATGTTGTATACTCACTATTCCTCTTGGTAAAATAATCCCTTTGGCATTTCACCTTACATTTGAAGTTACTAATAACATGGTAGAATATGAAGCATTAATCCTAGGCATGAGAGTAGCACTTGATTTATACATCACATATTTGCATGCTTTGGGTGAATCCAACTCATTTACCGATAGGTTAATGGTGATTATCAATTCAAAAACAAAAATATCATTACTTATCATCAAATAACCACTACCCTTGCCAAATAATTCACTTCTTTTACCATCAAACCCATCCCAACAGATCAAAATTCTATCATTGATTCACTTGCTTCATCAACATATATTTTTCATCTGCACCAAATTCTTAATGATTTTAACTTTATTATTCAAATAAGAAAGTCCTCATATTCCATTCAACCACAAGATTCACTTATCTACCATATTGAGGTTGTCACCATTTGACAAATCCTGTGGTACAAATACATCGTTCAATTCCTTGAGCATCAAATCTTTCCTCCAAACATGGATTCTCATGAAAATACTCAAATTCACAAACAAAATTTAAAATATGTATTTAGATATAACATCCTTTATTATCATAATGTTGAAGGTACCCTGCTCCATTATTATGAAATAATAGGTTCCTCTTCTCTTTAAACAAGCATATGGGGGCATTTGTGGTGGTCACTGTAGTGGACATGCTACAACATGTAAATGCTTATGTATGGATTACTTTTGGCCTAATCTTGAAAAGGATGCCATCAAGTTTGATAAAAAGTGTAGTATGTGCCAACTTCATGATGATCTAATCCATTCACCTCCATCCAAACTCCAAACTATGAAATCTCCCTAGCCATTATCAATGTGGGTATTAGATCTCATAGGCAAACTACCTATATCATAGGATGGGAATGTATTTATCATCACAGCTATTGAATATTTTACCAAATGGGTTGAAGCTATTCCTCTCATCAATGTCACTAGAACCACCATTTATAAATTCATTCTCAATCAAATTATTTGTCATTTTGGAATTCCCCATACTCTCATTTATGATAATGTTAGTAACTTCAAAAACAAAGATGTCAAACAACTCTGTATTAAATTCAGAATTAATCATAAATTTTTCATGCCCTAATATCTATAATGCAATGGACAAGTTGAGGCCACTAATAAAATTATCCAAAATACAATTTGTGAAACCCACACAGATTGACATCTTCATCTATATCCTGTTCTTTAGGCCTATCACGCTAGCATCTGCACTATCACTGGGATAACCCCATTTTTGCTAGTCTATGTTTATGAATTAGTCCTCCCATTAGAATTTGAGTTTCCTTCTCTCTATGTATCTCTTCATGGTATCATACCTAATTAAGAATTATGTTAATCTTGCCTTCATGCTCTTGATCTTCTTGATGAACATTATCTTTCTACTTTACAACACAACTGCCAATACAAGGCTTGCATTACCAAAGAACATAAAAAAGGGTTAAAGTATGTAATTTGAATGTTGGTGATATTTTCCTTAAATTATACTACACACATGATAAAGAGGGAAAATATGCCCAAAAAAGGTGGGGCCCTTACTTATTCAAAGACATACTTGGTCATAGCACCTATCACCTTCAAACTAATGAAGAAAATATTTTCAAAGAGCCCACCAATGCATAATTTTTTAAAAATTATTTTTCTTAGATCTTTACCTTCTTATCAATCGTTATATATGTTATCCTAATAACACTTTTTATAGGATATCTACATGGGTCTCACCCTCTATAGTAGTTTCTCTTTCCACCAACCTTAGTTCTTTATTTTGGTCCTTTGGTTTCTCTTTTCTCATAAGTTGCAATGTAAAACCACAGATAGATCCCGGTCTTCCTCATGACTTATTTTGTTTAGTATTATTGTTTTATTCATTTCCAATGATTTTTACACCCTTTGGGTTTTTCTTTTGTGAGTTACAATATAAAACCATAGATAGGATATGGGCCTTCCTCATAAATACCATATTTTTCCTTTTCACATGCTTTATACACCCTCTTAGATTTCTCTTTTATGAGTTTCAGTGTAATACCATGGATAAGACTAGACCTTACTCATTAAATCACCATATTTAATTCAGTATTCCTTTTCTAGAATGTTTTAGTAATGGTTACAAGTTATTGATCCCTTGTTCTCAGCTTTAGCTTTTGCCTCCCTTGTAGATAAAATTTGCACAACAATAAAGTGTTAGTATGTTTTCCTACACTTCCCTCATTCTTATGATAAGGAATCACACTTACCTATCATTGTATCACTTTTCACCTTTTTCACAATTTTTGTGATTTGAATTAATTTAAATTATTTCATGTTTCATTCCTCTTGATTTCATTTCCTTTCATTCATCTTTGGATAAACCAAGGTTGAAGTCAAGATAGCACTTTTATTTTACCTAAATTAACAAGACTCTTAGACACCATGCTCTGTAAGTTATCTTTCTTATAAACCAAGTCCAAAGTTTTAAAATGATCATCATATTTAGCACCCATGCTTGGTTCTCTGAATCCATATGGAGGAGAAATAGAAAAATTCATCCAAAAAGTTAAAAGCCATATCATTTTAAACAAAAGGCAATGATACAAATAGCAACATACAAATTCAAATGTCAAAATCACACCAAAAGACATGATTAATAGCACATATCCTATCTCTAATCCACACCCAAACTCCATAGTTGGCCTCATGATAGAGCCGAGGTCTATTGGGGTATAATAGGCCAGTAGATTGGAATAGGATAATTCAAAAAACTCTATGGTGATACCTAATGTATCATGCAAGTACCCAATCTTCACAATAGATCGACAACTCTATAATGGGTCCTAAGGAATGGGGAAGACATTATGGGAAGGTAGGTCCATTTTAATTTTCATTCATATAGCCTTCATGGGATGATATTTATACTTCATTTGTTGACCCAAGTTTTGTGTGGTTAGGAGTTCTTCAGAGTCCTTAATGTCAAAAGTCCTCTTGTTTTGATAAACCTAATTTAAGTGTCTTGAATTCGATAAATAATTTCTCTAACTTAATTTTTCCTTCATTTTCCCCTCCACCTATTTCATTCCCCCCTTGATATGTAAGTGTGATTGTAAATATGTTTTCCCATCTCTTCTATATTTCATCTTCTTCACATCTTAAATGCATGCTAGCATTATTGTGTTTTAGTTTTATCTATGTTTTTAATAAAACAACATGTTTAAGTGACTATGGATTTTATTCTCTATACCATGGCTTTACATTTCTAGACTTTCTTTTCTACAAGGGAGACAAAACTTAGTTATATGTAGAGAAGTTATACTTGGAGAAGAATCTTGTCTTATGAAAAAGTGTTGGATGTTTTGGACTTTATTAGTGATCTTTATAAATCACAACAATTTCTTGTAAAGCACCTTTGGCCAAGGGAGAGATTGAGTCTTGATAGGTTCATCTTCAAGGTAAGTATCTCTAACTTTAATCCTCTATTTTAGTATATAGAAGTATCATAAGTAATAGATTTTTAATATATTTTTCTCTCTGTGCATTAGGGTTTTACCTATACATATCTTAATTAGGATTATCTTATGCATGTTTACTAACCTCCATTTTGTGCCAAAAGCTTTGGTGAGCACTAGATTAAAATTTAATTTAATTTTTATTTACTTTGTGAATATGAAAACATGGGACCTAGCTAGGGTTATCACATGGTATTGCTTGATTGGAGGCTTTAGAATGCTCTCTAGTGATGTTATTGTGATAAGATATACCTTGGTTACGTATAGTAGATCCATCTTGGTCATGACCTCAAATATATAATTTATCAACAATCAGAAGTGTAAGTAGGATTTATCTTCTCTGAGCTATGATTGATTATATAAATCAGTTGTATTTCCTTTTGCATACAATTGGTATAAGCTACCCTGATAATGACATTTTACGCTTAAAATATTTGATTTACCCCTTTGATAGTTATTTGATGTGACTAGCTATATTTTCATCTATCCAATTTGTTTTATGACTCCACCTGTCCATTTATTACTCAATCTACCTCAGAAATAATGCAATATTTTGAAATATTATGTCATTAATAGTTTGGAATGATCATTGGCCTTTTATTCTCTATACCATTATTGTTGCCACCTTCCTAGACTTAATTGATATCCTTGATGTAGTTACATCCAACTGTCTCTAGAATACCATCATACCTTGTGATTATAACTATTTTATGATTATTGAGATGTGTTATGTTGCAATGAATTCACTATACAAACATTATAACCTAACAAAATCAAATAGAAATAACAACATTAAATAACATCCTAACTACATAGTGCCACTCAACTCCCACACAATTTTTAGTAGAATGATAAAGATTAAAAGCAGTAAGTGTTACTCCTATAGCCATTTATACATCCAGGAAGTATAGTTCCCTACAAATATTTTATCACTATAATAACCTTTTGTGATACTTCATGAATAATATAAGGTCCTTTACATCTAATGCACAAATTTCCTATTAATGCTTTAAATATGCTATCACAAAGTAATACCATTTGTTTCGAGTAAAATTTCTTAGATTGCAAGTTGTAATCATGCCATTATTTTTTACTCTACTTATTAATATATTGTATATATTATGCCCTTTATCTATTTTATTCCATCTTTTTTAAGTCCATCAACTATGCTTTTAGTGAATCTTGATCCCCTAATCTCATAACCAACACAATGCACATACTAGGAACAATATACTCCTTAAGCATTGTTGCCTTTAGGCCATATACTAGTTGAAAAGGAGTGAACCCTATATCTCTTTTATAATGTGTTTTATAGGCCTAAATAATCACAAGGATGTGATTTTCCCAATCATCCCTTTGTACATTAAAAAAAATCGTGAGCATTTTCTCCAATACTTTATTGGATGTTTTAACCTATCTATTTGCCTACAAGTGATAAGTTGTGCTCCTATGGTGTGATATCATAAAATCCTATGTGATAGTCTTGATAGTATTATTTATTAAATCCATACCTTTGTCATTGATCAACTTAATTAGATTTACAAATCTTGTAATGATGTTTTCATATAAAAATTTAGTAGCATCTTTTGCACCACATTTTGGAGTGGTAACATCTTCTACCCATTTAGTGAAATAATCTATCACAGTAGTAATATATTGTGCATGTATTTGTTTATTCAGTGGACTTATATTACTAACAAAGTTTATTACCCATTTCTCAAAAGTTTATTCTACAAGCATTGGCACCAAAGGCATCTTGTCTCTTTGATTTTCCTTTCCCATTCTTTGACATACATCATAGTGTTTTTGGAATCTGTGTGCATCCTAAATAATGTAGGCCACTAGAGCCCACTTTGTAAAAATTTTCTTATAGTATATTCACCTATGAAATGACCCCCTGAAATCCATTGGTGTGCTTACTATAACATCTACGGTCATTCATGATCTAGCACTACTCTACGCTGTAAAGTATCTCTACTGAGCTTATACAAAAAACCATTAATGAGGATATAAGTATAGCTTAGGTGACCATTTGCTTTTTATCTCAATTTATATAATACACAAGGAAGGTTTCTTTATCCAATAAATTTGAAATATCTTCCATATTATCAAGAACTACAATAGTTTTAAATAGATGTGCATCTAGATATTCATCTTCAAGTTCTTCTGGTTCCTCCCCATTATGAAGTCTGCTAAGGTGATCTAACCCAACACTTTTGCATCCTAGTTTGACATTAATATGGAATTATAATTCCTAAAACAACATAAATCACCTGGATATATATCCTCCCAACATGGGCTTGTTAACCAAGTATCGCAATGCCTAGTGATATGTGATTAACTCAAATAGTGTATCCTCCAGTGAGTGATAAAAGTTTTGTAGTGTGAAAACCATGGCTAAAGCCTCCTTTCTAGTAGTAGTATAATTCTTCTCAACTGTAGATAGCTTTTTTATCACAAAATGTATAGGATGATCTAGTCTACCTTCACTTGGTTATGCTAGGACAAATCCTACTTCAGTACCAAAAACATCTATGTGCACATGGAATGGATTCTTTCAATTGAGAAAAACTAAAATTAGTATTTTAATGAGTTTATGTTTTAGCTCAATGAATGTTATTTGAAATTATGCTATACGTTTAAATTTTATATCCTTATATAGCATTTTTCCATGGGTTCAAATATAGCTATGTACCCCTAAATAAACTTTCTATAATATCTCATATGACCGATAAATGTGCGCACTTATGTGTAATTAGTAGGAGGTGGCATCCCTATGATGACAAAAATCTTAGTTGGATCAACCAAAATGCCATATGTGAATATGATATGGCCTAGTAGAAAACCAAAAGGTGTGAAAAATAAGCATTTATTTATATTTATAGAAATACACAATACTCGACACCATTCTAAGATGAGACATAACTTTGATAGATATTGTTTAAACAAATAGAAAATAACCCAATCATCCAAATACACTTTTAATAAATCATGAATTAAATCTTTAAATATAGTTACTACGGATATATAAAAGACTGTGGGTGCATTCTTAAATCTAAAAGGCATTACCTTATATGTAAATAAACCCCATTTAGTTACAAATATATTTTTGTCTTGATCTTTTGTTGTGATTAGAATCTGGTGGTACCCATTGAATTCATTTGTAAATGAGTACATTTTGTGTCCTATGACTAATTCAAAGACTTCATTTGTGAATGGTATTGGAAAAGGATCATTCATGCAGGCATCATTGAGTGTGTGGTAATCCTTAATAACTTGTATCTCTCTAATTTTATTTGTTTGCACCATTATGGGACTTACCCAATCTACCTTTTCTATCATATATATGATTGTAGTTTCTTGCATTTGATTTAACTTAGCTTTTACCTTTATTTTCATCTTAGGATATAATCTATATGGCTACTTCCTAATGGGTCAACCATATTGTTTTAATTCTATATGCATTTATCCTAAAGATGGATCTACATATTTTACTTTGAGAATTTGGTTGGGAACACATCTTGATAGTCCCTTAGCAATTATAAGACCTATAAAATCTACTCTTACTCCTAATAATCTCCCACCATCACGAGCTTAAGAACTGATTCTATTACAATGTTCCCTTTAATCTTTTGTAATGGCTCTTGATATATTTTACTTCATGCATTAGGTAGATCATCTTGTAGAATGCACTTACCTTCTCATTATAGAATGTTTATGTTGCATAGTCTTTCTTCTTCTAATTGATCTGTGTTTTAAACTGAGTTTGATTAAATTTCCCATTTTGGCTCAAAAAACCTTCAAGATCAAGATCTTCATCACTATCATTGGACTCTATTAGGTCATATTTTATTTTATTACATGGATTTATAAGAGCTTGTTCTCATTGGCTAGCTTTATAATTGTGTAGTTCCACATTCAAATATTATGCAGCCTCATGATGTGATGATGATTCAACTGTAGTTGTTAAATTGTCTTCACATCCATGATAGAAAAAAAATGATTTTATGTAAGGCATTTGGGTTATCATCTTTGAATACAAAGGTCCAAATGAAATCTTGATGAACTTGCACCCAATGCTTGGTTTCTCTCCTATAATCTTGGTGCATATATCAAACCGTTGGAAAAGGTGTTAAGGTGTGGATGAATATGTGCACACAAGATCTCAGTTCTACTCTCTATGTGGTCCATATATCCACACACTAATGAATGTGAAAATATGAACATTGACCTTCATGGAAGAAATTCCATTCTGATTTGATAGTATCTAGTAGCTAAAACCTTGCACATAAGATTTTGCATGCTTCCCCCCAATGAATTTATAGATTTCTATGGACTACCCAATTAATCATAGGATTTCCTTTTAGTGCATAGCTGAGTACACTGACTCATTGATCCAACTATGGTACATGGTGTTTGATCCTTCATATAAATGGATTGAGATCTTATGTTGAAAAATATTGAGGTATATGTCATTCTGCAAAAAACACCATGTGCAAAGGCCATAACTCATGATCCTTGTAAGCCCAATTCAACATGTGTGTGTTTGAGTCACCACTTATGGATGATGTTGATTCCCATAGTAGAACATGTATACACATAATATTTTTAAAATTTTATCACTTACTGACGCTCTATATCTTGCAAGAACCCATCAAGTCTTAATCTCTCTGAGTACATGCCCTAAGGGATACATCAAGAAAGGGGTGGGCAAACCATTGATGCTTCATAGGATTTTTATCCCTTCTTCTACTTGTTATCTACAAACTTGTCTCCTAAAAACCTTATCCCTAAGCTTGTTCTTCTCTATCGCACACTCCTCAGTCATTTCCTACCTTTTGTCCCCATTTTCCTAGCCTTAAGACCCTTTCGACTGTATACTCTACTAGGTCAATTGGGTTGACCCTATACCATTTTGGGTAAAATTCATTTAGGGTCTAGGTCAGCTCTTGATCAACCTAGGCCGTGACTTAATGAATTTTTGTCCATAACTGTACTAGGTCAACTATGTTGACCCTATCAATTGAAAATTTTAGAAGAGATTAGGGTTAAATCTACCTATATATACAAGATCATTTTGACATTATTTAGAAAAGAAAAGAAGAATTAAGAGTTATTATGCATCTACTTATCCACCATTCTACTTGAGAAGTAAGCTTAGGGTTTCATACTTTCTTTGGAGATATGGATATTGTCTTATGAATAAGTATTTTGGATGCATTGATATGTTATGTAGCCTAGAGCTGATTTATCCTTGTCATATTTGCATACCACAACAACCTCTTATGAAGCACCTTGCCCAAGGGAGAGATTGAGGCTCGGTGCGTTCATCTTTAAATGTAAGTATTCTTAACTTTATTTCTCCTTTGTAAGAGTAGATAAATATGCATTTTTACTTCTCTTCCATGTATTAGGAATTTGTATACATTGATGTGAGTATATGTCTCTTATGCATGTTTAAATTTGTTATTTCCAACCCCCACTTTATGCCACAAGCTGTGGTGAGCACTAAATTAAATTTTACTTTACTTTTTCTTAATTTAGTGAGATATGAAAACATAGGACTCCCTTAGGGCTATTGCTTGATTTTACTTGACTGGAGGCTTTGGAACACTCCCTAGCATTATGTATTATGATAAGAGATCCCCTAATTGGGTCTAGTGGATGAAATAGAGAATGAAATTGAACTAACTAAATTGACAAAATCACTAAAAGAGATATTTATTTATACAATACTAAGTAAGATTAGATCTCCTAATCTATAGGAGATTATGACTCATAATAACTAATCACACATCTAGGAAATACCCCATCTAACTAACCTAGGTCAACCAAGGTGTAATACATTGAGACATTTATTAAAATAGGCTAAGATTAATTAATTATTCTAACATTCCCCCCCTTAATTGATCATCACCTAAAGAAAAGAAGAGAGAGAATTTTTGAATGCCTCAAACTTATCACATGCAAGTAACTTCATGAAGACATCTACACACCGATCTTGAGTGGGGCAATACTAGAGCTATATGTTGTGCTACTGAACATGTTCACATATAAAATGAATTTGAACCTCTATGTTCTTGGTTCTTTCATGAAACACTAGATTGTGAACAATATGTAGAACACCTTGATTGTCATAACTCAGAACTGTAGGTTGAGTCTATGTAACTCTAAGTCATAAAAGAATGTGATGTACCCATATCACTTCATAGACAACTATTGTAGCACAACATTTTGCCTTTGTGAAAGATCTAGAAACACAACTCTACTTCTTGCTTCCCCATGAAATCAGACTAGATCTAAGAAATAACATAAATCCAAAAGTGGTTTTTCAATCATCAATAGAAGTTGCATGATCTGCATCTATGTATCCTGTCAAGAAGAACTTTATCACTTTACAATGTGCCGCCTTTGGTTCCTACATGAAATGAGAAAGATATCTAACAACATAGCTAATATATGGCCTAGTATATGTCAAGTAAATGAGACTCCTAATCAACTATTGATGGATTTGTATGAGACAATTGAAGTCTTGTTTCCATAGGTGTTGTAATCGGCTTACAATCCATCATCCTAAATTTCTCAAGCAATGTCTTGGTATACTTCATTTATGAAACAAAAATGTAATTTTTTTTTTGCCATACCTCCAAACCAAGACAATAGTGTAGTAGCTTGAGATCTGTCATGTCGAATGATCACTTGAGATCATTCTCAGTTGCATCGATCATCTTCATTGTGCTACTAGTGATGACTAGATCATCGACATAAACAATCACTATAACAACCCCCCCCCCCCCATGTTGTTTGAGATAGAGTTTATGATCATATGGACTCCTGTTGAATCCATGTTATATGAGATGCTCATCAATATTGATGTACCAAGCTCAGAGAGCCTATTTTAGCCTATAGAGAGACTTGATAAGCTTACACACTTTTTGTTCCTGATTAGGTGCCACAAATCCTTCAAGTTGAGTCATGTAGATTTCCTCTTTTAAATCTCCATTGAGAAAGGCACTTTTTACGTCCATTTGATGGAATTTTCATCCAAACTGTGTAGGCATAGAAAAAACCATTCTGATAGTCTTTATCTTAGCTATAGATCAAAAGTCTCCTCATAGTCAATGTCTTTTTTTTGAGCATACACTTTTGCAATAAGCTTTACCTTGAACTTATCAATACTACCATCTGCTTTGTACTTTGTATTAAAGACCCATTTACATCCAATAGGCTTCTTCCCTAGTGGAAGATCAACAACCTGCCAAGTTTTATTCTTCATCAGTGATTTATATATTACATTCAAAGCATCTTTCCAAGGTCTAGATTATAGGGCTTCTGTTACTATAGAGGGCTCATATGTTTCTTACACAATACTCATAAGAGCCATAATAACCTCTTTTCAAGCCATGATTCGCTTTCTCAATCTTGAAGTGGATGTATCTGGTACTCCATTCAAGTTAGCATCTCGTATAGTACTTGTATACCACTTGGGCATATGTTGAACTGTAGGTGGTGGTGTTGTAGGTCCTATTTGACTATCTTCATGTTCACTTTCACCATCACTATCTAAAAATATCATAAGACTTTTACTTGTATCATTTGCCTATGTAGAAGGTGGATTTATTCCACTCTTTTCATCAAACACTACATCTCTATTGATTAGTACCTTATTTATTTCTGGATCAAGCAACCTATATGCCTTTGATTGTGCATTGTATCCCACAAAAATACATTCTTTTATTTTCTTATCCAAATTATTTCTTTTCTTCTTAAGAACATGCATATATGCCTTGCAACTAAAAACTCAAATGTGAGTTACATTTGGTTTATTCCTTGTCCAAGCTTCATGATGTGTGATTCCATCAAGAGCTTTGGTGGGTGACATGTTCAACAAGTAGACTACAATATGATAAGCTTCTGCCCAATATGTATTAGGTAATTTTGAATCTTCAACCATGCTCAAAACATTTCCATAATGACTTTGTGATGTCATTCTGAAATTCCATTCTACTGAGCTGAATATGGAGCTATCAGTTGTCGATTGATTCTACTCACACTGAGATAAATTGAGAATGATTTATTGGTGTATTCCCCCCATGATCTAAGCAAAGGGTCTTGATTTTCCTACCAGTTTCATTTTCAATCATGGCCTTGAATTCTTTGAAGACTTGAAAAGCTTGATCCTTAGTCTTCAATAAATATACCCACATTTTCTATGAGTAATCATCAACAAAAAGCTGAAAGTATTTGTACCCTCTGAGATTGGGATCAAAATGTTTGCAAAGATTAGTGTGTACCAAGTCCAACTTATTAAGTGATCGATACTCAATCTTTCCAAAGGGAGCTCTTCATTATTTTCTTGTTAATCAATTGGTACATATATCTAAAGATTTCTTGAGTTTGAGAAGGCCACAAACCATATCATGTTTGCTCAGTTGTATTAAATAAACATAACTCAAATGACCATATCATCTATGCCATAAATTGCCTAGTTTTGTATCTTTGACCACAAGTGTTTGAGATCATTTTGAACAAAATCAAGCTAAAATATTTTACCAATGATGGAAACCTTGGCAATCACTTTGAAATGCCTAGACTTATCTTTAATGTGGCAAAACTTTGACCGTTTTGGTGATCAAATTTAACCATGAGGTTATGGTCAAGCAGCTAATTAATAGACAACAATTTTTTTGTAAGTCCTGGAACATAAAAAACATTTGAAATGTTGTAATTCATATTTCCAAGTTGAAGTTTGATGTCACCACTACCTTGTATTGTATATGAGGTATCATCTTCAAGTGATACATTTTCCTTTGATTCTGATTTTGTCAAAGTAGAAAACTAGTCTTTTCTGTTTGTCATGTGTCTGGTTACTTTTGAATCAACATACCAAACTGCACTTGGATGATTGGTAGACTCATGTGTTTGAGTAGCTAAACCATATTCCTCATTTGAAGAATCATTGTCTTCAGTAACATTACCATGTTGTTTAGGCTTGGAATTTTTTTGTTTCCACCTATTTTGTTGTTGTGGTTGCTTATTTTATGTTTGTGATGACTTGTTGAAAGAGGGATTCTTGCTTGATGATCCCTATTCAATTATGTTGTACTAATAATGTTTCAAGTCATGTCCTTATTTTCCATAAATTTGACATGCTTTAAGAGAATGTGAATTGTTTCCTTGTTGGTTTTGTTGACTATTTTTCATTGGAGATTGCTTTTGAGCCTTCACCGATTTCTTCTCCTTTTGATTTGATGCCAGTACATGCTCGTCATCTGCTTCCTCTGAATGTTGCAACAAATTTACCAACACCTCAAAGGTTGGTTTTTATCTTGTGACATTCAATGTGGTCACAAAGATCCTAAATGCGGTGGGTAGTGCTCTAAAGACTATAGGGACCAAAGAATCATTTGTCACCGATTCACCCAAAGATTGAAGCAAATACCATAAAGTTACAACCCTTCTAAGGAATGTTTCTACTTTTTCATCTGATTTGAGCTTGAGAGTGTGCAATTGGATTTGAAGATGTAGGATTTGATTTTGATTCTTAGCTTCATATACTATTTTAAGCTTATCTCATGCATCTTTTATAGTTGTATCATTACGGATATGAGGTTGTACCTCATTTAAAACTCTAAACATGATTATTAAATTAACCTTTTTATTAGCCTTGTCAAATTTATGTTGTTGATCAACATTTATTGCATGTCTGACCTATGTGCCTTCAACTACTAACTAAAGATCTTTAAACTCTATATGTGTTTGTAATTTTATTTTCCATGCTACATAATTATCATCGTGAAGCAATTGTGTATCAAGGAGCACAAAATGTGGTCCAAAACCAGACATTTTGCAAGTTGTGTATGACAAATTACAAGTGTGTTGTTGAAGGAAGGTTCACCTTACAACTCATATTCAGAGTCCCAAACTATACCAGGATGGTTAAATGGTCATGACGAAGTTTAGATTTGCCTAGTAGGTCATCCACATAGTCCTCCATGATTTTATGGAGGAGATCGTGAAAGTGCAAAAATGTAATGTGTGTTTGAAAAATGTAAAGAAAATGTAAAAAAGCATACATAAAGATAAAAAATCGCACACAAGCACACAATGGACATCAGACTTTGCTGAAAATGCATCGAAAAAAACAATGGAAAATTGGACGTCGGTTTCAAATAAAAATACATTCGAGGAGCATAAGAGGTTACAATTTTTTCATCAAGTTTTTTATAATTTGAAGGCACCAATAGATAGATAATTAAAAAATATGCATTTAAAAAAAAAAATAGAACTCAAATTCGAATTATGAATCAAAAGTTATAAGCATTTTGATTTTCCGTAAAAAAAGGTGCCGAATCAATTAAAAAACACTAAAATTTAATTTTTGAGGACAAATAAAAAAAAGGTATTCGATGCAACCACTCATTGGAATTAGAATTTCACCACGGATTTATAAAAGTCAACTAAAGAAAAAAAATCTTACCATTTTCTTCGGTATGTGTGAAAGTGAGTTTTACTTCCTCTTTAAGCAATAATATAGCTAGTATGGCAAAAAATAATGATTTTTCAGATGTGCAATGAGTTTTACTATTGTTTTTGACTGAGAGGGGTGCCTGAAGTGTTTTACAAAGTAGATCAAACCCCCTCCTTTTCTACGTAGCACTCTTGGGGATCTACACAATGGGCCAATGCCTCAGATCACATAACACCTTAGATCAGACAATTATTGATCTTCAAGGCAAACAACACCTTAGATCAGATCTCTAAATTGCCAATTAGTTTATAATTCACTCATAGCTTATGGTCTGATTCCAGTTCTATTCAGGAGGCCAATTTTGCAGAAACGTTGATTTGAAACAAGGGATAACATCCTCCAGTCGCTAGAGATTTTACACAATAGGTATGGCGATGCAGCAAGTAGGGTGATGCAACAAATCTTACACAAGATCAGAGCAACACAGTTGTCTTCTGAATCGACCTGTCCACCTTTTGCATTGATTGTCCTCCAAGCTTTAAAAAGATATTAATATTGCCTTACAACAAAAAAAACTGATTTGGATATGGCTTACCAAAATATGGTCTTCCACCTTTTGTGTTTGACGTCATGGAAGAACGTATACCAGTGCTAAAAATCTATATGAAAAACATGAATTGTTCATGTAAGGAGCTGGAGTAAAGTGGTTGGGCGTAGATCTTGGCTTATTCAGATCTGGAGGGTCACTGGTTGGCACTAAAGACAAATGTGACGCAAATCTGAAGTACAGATTTAAAGTTGACAGTTGTTGGGGTCGCTAAAAGACTAAAGCAGAGTCATCTAGCAGAAATTGGGCTACGCTATTCAAATAAAATCAAAAAATATTCAAAACAAATATTCAGATTGTCTTTTATTCTGATGCTGCACCCAAAGGATTTGAGATAGATACTCAAATCAATTCGAAAACTCAGATCTAGCATAGAGAGAAGCACTACAAATGCAACACTCAGCTCAGATCTAAAAACTCTACCCGTTCCACCGTTGTGGACTCCTTTTCTTATTCTTCCAAAGAAGAAGGTGTAGATCCAATGTAAAAGCCAAATGAAATCAATAATCTCCAACAAGATATTTCAAATTAAAATAAATCTAGATATCAGTTTTATTTGTTTGAAAACAATAATCAAGATCTAAAAAAAACTATATAATTCAAGCCCTCTCAAAAAAATTGTCAAAATATGACTAAAATTGAATATTTTTAGCTTGAATTGATGCTAAAAATTGTCAAAATTTTATAAAAACAAAAAAAATTGCCTTTTTTTCATTCCGTAAATTGCCCAGAATTTTGGTGGTGTTTCGGCTTGGGATTTGCTAAAATTGGAGTAGCATGACACATCTAAGGATTGCACAAATCTTGCTCTCAATCTCCACCAAATCTCTAATGCTTCGAAAAGACTCCTCAAGAATTTCCTGCTCTGGTACCAAATGAAATCTAGAGTATAATTGAATTAATTAAAATGACAAAAGCACTACAAGAGGTGCTTATTTATACAATACTGAGATTAAATCTCCTAATCTGTAGGAGATTATGACTCACAATAACTAATCACACATCTAGGAAATACCACATTTAACTAACGGAGGTCAACCAAGGTGTAATACCTTGAGACATTTATTAAAATAGGCTAAGATTAATTAATTATTCTAATAGTGGATCCCCATATTGGTCATGTTACCGATTATCTAATGTATCACTAATTGGAGGTATATGGTATGATTTATCTTCTCTGAGTTAGGATTGATTTGTATACACGATGTATTTGTGATTGCATACATTCTAGGGAATCCAACGTGAATATAACCCTTACAAGTTTTATTTCACATTTTTCATTATTTTATCATTTTATTTCTCTATATTTGCGATACTGAGTCGACAGTGTCGGTATAGTTCTAACTTCTATATGCAAGTTTAACACACAATCGCATCAATACAACTCTATTCTATCTATGTAGGTTTTTCATCAAAGATAGGCTACTAGGTCAACTCTATCGACACAGTACACTTTTAGACTTCCAGATTAGGTTACTAGGTCAACCCTATCGACTCAGTTCACTTTTAGACTTCCAAAAAATATACTAGATTGACTCTGTCGACACAGTATAATTTATACGGCTCAAAAAATAGAAAACTGCAAAACTAGGTCGACCCAGTCAACCCAATTAAAAAAATTTGCAAGTATAAATCAGGGTACTTCAATAACAATCTCACTTTCCTCTGCATCCTCCGGCCCACAAAGGTTCATTTCTCTTCTTCTCTATCATTTATATTATTTATTACAATTCTATTTTTCATAGTGTGTAGTCTTTAAAACTGCCCCCGTACAACAAACTAGGTTGAACCTGTCGACTTAGTTATGTATTTTGTCTTTTATTTAGAAACCTAAGTCGACACTATTGATGTAGTTCTTTTTTAGGCCTTACTTTAACAGTACAATAACGATATTATCAACTTTGTTTCATAAACTCTACATACATTATCATTTCAATCAACACTATATTGTGTTTCAAAGTTGGAATTAACACTTATATGATAGTAATTATCTCACACTTTTATTTCTTGTTGTTTGCATGTCTAGAATAGATCACATAGTCTAATTAGGTGGTTTTTCAATATACTGTTTAGTTACACTATTTTTTTTAATTTTATGCACACACTACCAAATCAAAAAATCTTAAAATGCATTTTAACAATTGTCTATCCAAGGCCTACCCTCTTGGATTTCATCACCAAGGGGGAAGTCGACTTTGTTAGGAATAAATACAAAAATCAATGCGAAATAATTTCACAGAATTGCAATAATAGATATAACTAGACATATATAAAGAACATAAATAAACATGCACAATAAGAAGACTAAATTTAATGTAGTTCACTCAATATAGGCTACATCCACCAAGAAACAATTGCTCAGATTTTATTACAAGCTACCAGACTATAATCGCTCTTAGATTTGTCTTCACAATTACAATGCACAAATATTATTTGGATCTATGCTCAACAAACCCTCTTGAATTTGCACCTAAATTCACACATTCTATTCTTCCTTCTCAAACCCTTGTTCTCATGATGTATTACCTATGAAATATCTATCTATACATAATACATCAATAAAACGGTATTACAAAACAATGGGTACCAAAACCATGGCAAAGTCAACCCAAAAAATGGTTTCCTATTAAAGGGGTCCAAAAAAAATTAAAATATATTGGTGAGAATACATATAGAGTATACATTGCATTTAAAATGTACAATATTAAAAATACATTGCAATTTAGAAATAGGCTCCACAACACAATAGACTTGATTTTTTTGCCAAGTACAAATATGTGGTTAATGGTATATATTGGCTAAGTACATGGTACCCTTATCATTGTGGTGTGTGAAGTGAGGGGGTAGGCCCCAATACCAAGCCATTATCATTACTAATACAGATCTCTTCCATCCTGAAACCATCCATAGATTGATTTTTAATTTCTTACTTATAGCCAACTTCCAATCACATCTAAAATTGTATTCTAATAATCTAACAACGTTCAAGATGACCACTTAGTTAGCTTTTGACTTTCCAATTTGATTGCTTGCTCTTTGCTCAATTGAATGTTGTATTGCAAAAACTTGCATTAGCGAGTGTTGGTACAAGGTTTTGTGTTATGTGCCTCAATTGGATCATTTTCATTAACCGAATTAATTGTGTGTTTATCTTCATTCTTTTCTCTCAAAAGTACTTGATTTTTTTTTTAGTACACAGTCATTTTCCTCAACATAGTCTCTTACAAACTTTTGTTAACCCTGATTATAGTACTAGGTTGACATAGTGCTCTTTACTGCCTCCTAGGATATAGAACTAGGTCGACCTTATCAACTCTATATCTTTTTCTACCTATTTTCTATTCAAGTTACAAAACTAGGTCAATCCAGTCAACCTTGTATCCCTATTTTCTCAAATTTCAGACCCTATTTTTTGTACTAGGTCAACCTAGTCGACTCTGTACTCTTATCTTCTTCTTTCTTTTGCCTTATTTTTACATCACTCTTACCTTATTTAATCCTTTTTTTCATCATGAACTTCATGTTTGAAGAAAACACTGTGTTGAATTCAACAGATATGATGAGTCTTACCAACCCTTATAAGGTCTCCCATAAGAAGCTTAGGGCTCATCTCTTGAATGAGAGTAATGTTCACATATCTACTCACACAATGAATATGGAATCCCTCCTCATTCCTCTTCACTTCGTAATCCTCTCTTCTCACTTAAAGATCAATCTGAATTAAAGTATACCCTTGAAATGCTCTTCTTTATCTTTAAATTTCCAAAACATCAAGGAAATGATTCTTCTACCATTTACCATCTCATTATTAGTGGTTAAGTTGAAGAGCCTCATTCACCTTCTCTCACATTCTCACATGGATTTGGGGATACTAGTTTCTTTGATTCTCAACCTCTTTCCTATATTTTGACCCCTTCTTATACCATGACTTCTTCTTATTTAACTTCTTCTACCTCCATGCCTAGTATCTTGATGTAGAGGTAAAGGGAAAATTCATATTACAATCATCTTAAATTTTTGGTCCTATCAAAGATATCATCCAATGTTTTGTTTTGTCTTGAATCTTCTTGCTCAATTTAGCTCCTCCTTTGATCTCTTTAAGTTTGATATCATCTTACATATAGTCCCTATTTATTATACTCTTAGTAGCACCTCTTGAAATTATTACACCTATATTGTGTCATTCACAAATCTAAGTCTACCTCATTTCATTCATTATGCTCATAAACTTCCTCCTAGCTCTTCACTAGCTCTGCATAAGCCATTCCCATAGGACTCAAGGGTCGATTCTTGATATAGGTTACAACCACTCAATATTTTTTCATGGGAGGTCTTAAATGGCCATATTCCATCTGCAACCCCTGGTTCACACCTTACCTTCCAATTCTACAAACAAACCTTACATTTTCCTTTCAAGGCTTGTAGCCTTTTTTTGGACATTTCCCTTTGGTTTAACCATTTTATAACCCTTCTTGGAAATCTATGGATTGATTGGATCACCCTTTAATTGGATACAAATTCTCATGAATTTTCAAGAACTGGTTCACTCCTTTTCATCATTTTTTAGCCTTTTTCTCTTCACAATTAGCCCTTATAGGCCTAATTTTGCCTAGTTACACACAATTAACCATAAACATTTGGAACGAGACCGTACATGTATAAAACCTATAAAATTATCTTTTCCACATAATTTTCTACCAAACCACCAAGTTTCATTGGTTTTTAATGGTGGAAACATGAGATATTCACCCTTTTGTAATTGAACTCTAAATTAGGGTTTAAAGGCTCTATAAAGGCCCGAGAAGCAATAAAAAATTCATTTTATTAAGATGTGAACCAATTCAAAGGGCCTAAATAAAATTCTAAGGTCTATCCACATCCAAGGAACCTTCCCAAATGGTTCAGACACTTAATACACCTCTATTTGAGCTTATATTATTCAACATACAAAAATATGTGTACACTTGTATGACTGTGACAAGGGTTAGAAACTTTTTTTACTTTCCCATAAGTTTCAAGGGATCCACATGGATTAATCATAATCATATTCAATTCCAAAACATAAACACACTTCTTTCTTATTCTATATGCATTCCCATTCTCAAGAACAAGCACTCTCCTTAATGACTGATTATGCCAAACAATATAACCCTTATGTAACAGGGGTCTGTGGTATGAAAATTGTAGGTATTCAAACATGTCAATTCTTCCATAATCTCTTTGTGGTATTTTATACTCTCAAACTCACCCTATTCAATATGTATTCACTTATATGGATTTAATACTCTTCCCTTGGTTCCTTGTCCATGCAAACATGGGGTATAATAATGTAGGATTGTGTCTTGTTCAATACCTGGGTTCTCTTCTAAGGTTATTTCCACTTTGAAGAGACATTACCAGAATTTAAACCTCCTGATTCTCTTTCAATAGTCATTCATCCAAACATTCCTCCACATTTTCATACCTACCTTCATTCATCAACACCTTACAACCAACACTTGGACTGTGTAGGCACAAGATTCCTCTAGACAAATGGTTTGATCTTCAAAACTGTTAAGTATTATAATCATCTTAACCAATATGTAATCAAACAAACATGTTATAATCAATATATACACTTATCAACCTCTCTCTCAACTAATTAGTGGTGTGTGGCCTCAGAACCAAGCATTTGTTTCCATTTCTTGACTAATGTACAATAAGGCATAAGGCAGAGTTACTTTTTCACTTAGTTTCTTCTACTTTGGTGTGCTTCCTCAACCATCAAGGAATATATATATTTATTAAGACATACAAAAAGACACTACACAATAAAATTTCTCATTTATCCACTTCAAATAATGGTTTAACCTTCTCCTCTTTGACTGTATTCTATAGTCTACTAGTTCAAACTTATAGACATACACATATAGAGTCTATGTATATATATCCTTTAAGGCTCACTTAAAAAAATGTGAATACATATAAATATCAATCATTAAATATTTAAAAATACACAACACAAAGATCAACTTATCTTTATTCTTTGATTCAACATTTCATTACAACACAGTCTATCAATTGACTTGGTCACCTTTCTTGAGGGTTCTTGAGCATTTTCTCATTCTCACCTTTCATCCCTCTCCCTAGAGACATCTCTTGTCTCTCTTCTCTCTCTTCTACTCCAACCTCATGTACAACTTCTCTTTGTTTCACCAACTTCAACATTGGTTAACTAGTTAGTTACAAGACATAACTACCATTTGCCAACCCAACACATGGGTGAGGGATACATAGCTAATGCATGACTTCCAACTTGATAACTTAACCTTATATGAGTTCCAACACTCTTTACATGACTTCATTATATCCATTAATCCCAATTTACTCATCTAAAGACTCCAATACATGTATTTGGCCCTCCTAACCTTCTTTCAACATTTGAATTTTCAAATTCCCTATTTTAGAGGGAAAACACCTAGAAGTCACATAACACATAATAAGGGCCCCAAATGGATTATCAGACAAAAAATAGACCTTAAAAGGTCCCTTTAAACACCTTAACACCCAAACTTGACTAAATTTGACTTTTAATGACCAAAACACAAAAATAATGTTTCTTGACTTGATGTTCCTGCATCATACTCCACAGGAGGGAGAAAAAATTGAGCCTCCAATTTTTTTTATTGCCTTCCAATTCAAAATTAGAGGGTCTTTTAGGTTCAATTTCATGTTATTCTTCATTCCTTGATCCTTCTTGTGTGCCAAACTCTTGCATTTCTTCCTTTTGGCTTTGTCTAGCTCCCTTGTCATTGCATATTCTATCTCCATGAGATGTTCCCATTGTTTTACCTCTATATTTCATGCATATTCAACTTGTTCTAAGTCTCTTTTAATCCCATCATACTCAAATACAACCAATTTATGTTCATTAGTCTTTCTCATGCCTGTTTGATAGCTTGTCTCCTTTTTGTTTTCACTTGATTCTTACTTGTCTAGTGGTTCTTGCTTCTTGTTCATGCTACCATCTTCTTCATTAGGCTCTAATGGCCTCTCATTAACCTCAAAATTTATCATTTGATTCATGATACTCTCTTTTTTTGTCTCTACTTCACATTCTTTCACATTTTGATGCCTTTGCCTATCATCTTGCTCATTATGCAAGAGCATTTTCTTGTTCCCTTCATCTTTAACATGGTACAATGTTATTTGGAACCTTTTTGGATTTATATATCCATATTTATCAAATATAAACTCAGCTTGATCTTGACCCATTAAGTAACTCACCTTATTTACTTTCTCACACTCCCTTTGCTTGCTTGCTTGTGGCCTTGTTTGCACAACTCATGTCTACCAAACCTCTTCACCTTCACACTCATCAACTCTCAGATCAAAACCATCTTGGTTTGACGACACTAAATTTTGTGCGTATCATCCCACACCTGGACATGACACTAAGCGTTGTTGTGTTCTTAAGGCTGTCATCCATCAACATCTAGCAAAGGACACCCTGTTCATTAAGGATCCTCTTGACCACCCTTTAACCAAGCCATCAACACCATCCCATACCTCTCAAACGTCTTCACCTAAATCAAGATCCCATCATCAGACTATGGTCTCTCTACCACCTTCAACCCCATTATTTGAAATCAACAACATCAATGTGGCCAAAAGGTCACAAACCATGAAGAATAAAGGGAAATAGAAGGTTTCTCTCCACCAAACATATCCATTCGTCAAGTCTCCTCAACCACCAAAACCCAAGATTTCAATCTTGGGCACATCCCATCCAACATCTTTGCAGCCACTTCATGACCCCATGGTGAAACCACTTCACCAAACCCCTGTGAAGACATCTTTGCATGACCTCATTCAAAGCTCTCCAAAAAATCGCCAGGCTTTAATCAAAGCTTTACAGGCAGCAGAAGTCCAACTCGAGGACCCCCAACCACTAACTACCTTAGTCCAATCATTACCAATCATTGCCTCCATCACCGTCCCTAATTTTGAGATTCTAAACTCCAACCTGGAAGATCAGGATCTCACCCTCTTAAACTAAGCCTATTAGACAAAAGCTTCACAGGATGCATCCTCGCGTTGCACTCCTTGTCAAAAAAGAGCTTCAATGCCTTCTTTCCATCTCCTTTATCCAACCCATTGATTATCTGCAATGGGTGTCAAACATTGTCCCTGTCACCAAAGCGATTGGGGGAACTTCCTCCTAACCTCTCTAGTCCATATGACGTTTGACTACTTGACATATTTAATTATGCCTCCTTACCTCTCTGACAATAGACAGCGAGGTTTTATCAAGAACACTGCTCGCTACACTATGCCAGGGGGACTTCTCTATAAACAAGGTCTCGACGGCCTCCTTATCCCATGCCAACAACATACTAGCCGACTTCACAACTGACATCGACCAAAACATGCCAACAACATATCAACCAACTATCACGTGACCAATCTGGAAAGAAGCAAATGGGGCAAGTTTGCTCCTAATTGACTCAGACCTTACATCAAGCATGGATCAAGTACTTATCGTCTGTCTTCTTTCGAAAGGCTGACCAGAACCTGAGCCCCTTAATGCCTTGCATCTGCGACCATTCTACTGTAAATCAAGTACTCGTTCACTCGACATTTAACTTGAGCTTGTCGCTTGAGCAACCCCAGTCATCTTAATCCCCATTCCTTTCAACCCTGTTCCCCTAAAACAAACACTATGTAACCCTTTTATCAAGTATGAATGCTTTGTCCTAATAAAAGGGAGCCCTTAAACTTCTATAGTCAAGTCCATGACCAAAAATTCAATCAAAAATAAAAAAATATAAAAGTGGGATGCCTATTCAAAGGTCATAAATTATAAATGTAGACTGCTCCCTCGAAGGACAGCTGCATAATTGCTGTAATTGATAGACTGCTCCCTTGAAAGACAGCTATTCAAAGACATTCAACATACAAAGCACATAGACCACTCCCTCGAAGGATGGCTATGCCTAAATTTTGTTACAAATAGCACTATCTCAGAAGCTTTCCGCATAGATCAGCTTCACAACATGACCAAAACAAAACAACATCCCCTCGCAGACTTCCCGCATCAATCAGTCTCCCCAAAAAAAACAAAAAATGACTGACAAACTATAAAAGTCATGGACTTGTCTATAGTCGTTCTCGGGGTCACCTATAAAAAGGGGCAAAGTTATCCTTGTTAAAAAGGGTTACCCTATCCTTCCATCTCACATAATCAAACCTACCACCCCAACATACTCAAGGGATTTCGAGCTCACTTAATGTCAAGTGATTCGAATACTTCTCTAACACAAACAATGGTCAACGATGTAATGCATGAACGGGGTTTTTGTTTCCAAAAACCCTATCTATGCAATCATTATGGTCCTTGTCAAGGAAAGAGCAACGCGCCTTTCACTTCTTATACATCTTGGTCACATACAATCCAACCAAATCATTTCCAAACCAAACAAAACCAAACCAAACATTTTCAGACCCCTAACATGACATAGTCCATTTCACGTGGTTTCTATGGAAAACAATGCACCTGGAAACTATCAACCAGACACAATTTATGTTAAGCATAAACCATTACTTGTTGAAGCATAAATAATCTCAATTCATTTTTAGAATACACCATTACTGTTATGGAAAATTGCTAGGGATGAAAGACCACTCAACCAATGTTACAGAATACACCATCACATAATATGGAAAAGGCTGTGACATCATCATACCCTCATCATTTATAACCTGACCAAACCACCTATCAACCACTTTGACTCTTCTCCTGAACTACATTGGTCTGAGGCCCTTCACACAAGGGCTATGTAGGCAGCACTCAGATGACATGACGTCTTCTGGGGTTAGCTCGGCCACATCCGTTTGTTCGTCTACCTGATGGACAAACCATTTTACCTTTGACCATGACTCAACCTAGTCCAACCCATTCCATAATCGACCCTCTTCCTCCCTTTTAGGGAGAACTACATTGGCCTGAGGCCCTTCAAATAAAGGCTATGTAGGCAGCACTCAGTTGATATGGGGTCTTCTGAGGTTAACTCGGCCATTCCTTCGTCTGTCCATCTACCGGACCAAATATCTATACCAACCCAAAATCATGACCAACCAACCAGCACAGACATTGCAGAAGTCACCTTTGACTTCTCATTGGGCACACTTATATCTCGACTCGACTCAACCAATGACCATGGAGATCACAACTATCTCCTCCGACCATGACCATTTTTTGAGACAACTTTGCCTTAGTTGTTTTGATTACATTTGTGCTACCTCATGAATGGTTAGCAAAATTGTCTGTGCACCCCATTACGACCCTCACAAGTATTGGATCACAAGCAAGTTGATCCCCACTACTTGTGACATTTTTGTGTTTTCCAGGACCACTTCCTGAGCCCGAGATACTTGGAACACGACGACCATGGGAACTACAGCTTGGATCGAATAACTCAATCAGCTACGACTAAATGCTGGGGACCAGTTATTTCAATTTTGGCACTCCTCGACCTTAAGCTGTGACAATTTGACCTGACCATCTCATGAAGTGGTATACATGCAATCTCAACTTTTACAGTATTCACACTCAAACTTCACCATATCCATCCACTATCTATCAAATTAGCACCTGATTTCAGGTTCCCTTCCCTCGACTCCTACTTTGAGGGGGAATACATCATCCCATAATCGGGGCAATCTACACTTATCTTTGTCTTGCAGTTCATCAGAACAACCAACAGGACAAAAAAAAGACCTCATCCCATACCTTGGGCAACCTACTCCTGTTTTTGTCTTGCAGTTCGTCAGAACAACCAACAAGACAAAAAGGGGCAAATGTAGACACCAAAATTGTGTCTACCCCTTGGTCGACTCCCCCTTAGTCCCCTTGGTCCACTTTTAAACATTCCTAACCCACACACTTATTAATTTAAAATAAATTATCTATTTTAAATTAATCATCCCCTTGACACACCACCCTTGACACATCACCCTTGGATTCCTTTCCCTTGGATACCCTCATTTATCACCATCATTCCAACTCTCCTACTAATCCTCACACCTATTAAACCCACCTTTGACCGTTTAACCATGACCAATTGACCTTGGTAGATGGAAAAATGGACAAAAGGCTAATTTTAGCCTTTTGTCGCATTCTCTAACCACTGACGTCGATCGATAGTCGACCGACGTCGGCAGTATCGCCAACGTCGGTTGCTTAAAACCAATTTCAGACCCAGAATTCAGCCCGAATGCCAATTCTCTTACTCTCAGAATTTGACCTCTCTCTCTCTCTCTGAGGCGTACACCAAGCATCACAGGCTACAAGAACTCTACATCAGTCACTCCACCCCTGATTGAAATATTGTAGGAAGTCTTCTACATCAGCCGCATCAGCAACATGTCTTCTACACTTCTGGTTCTCTACTAAGGAGCTAAGTATTCTTCTTTTATGTCATTTCATTAGCTTAGAATGTATTTGTAATTAGTTTCTTCTTACTCCTTCTAAGTATCATCAGCCAGACCCAGTTATCAACCAGACCAGACCCGACTTCTTCCTGTGGAGGCTGAAAAGCCTTCTTTTTCTCCTGACCCATTTTGACAACCTGTCCCCCTACCTTGTTCTTTCTAAGACTCTAACTATTGTCTTACCACCCTACACAGACCCAGACTCCTTCTAGACCCCTAAACATGTCCAAAACTCGCCCAAGGCCATTGCCCTGACTGACATCGACCATTGCCCCCACCGACGTCGGCAACCTTGACCAACCAACGCCGGCAGAACCACCGACGTCGGTGACTGTGAGAGGTAGACAGCAGAATATAGGTACACATTATCTTTATTTCTTTTGTTTAGTCTTTCATTATTTCTTTCCATTACGACATTCTTCTTATCAACTAGTGGACTGTCATCCCTCAAGGAAGTCTTTGCACTTTTGGGACCAAGCTTTTGCTTGGCAGTCCACCATATACCTATCTAACAACCTCTTTGTTTGAGTCTTTCTTATCTACAGGTGTCATCCTCCACAGCTAAAGAGGAGCTCCTTCAATCATCTGGATAGGGTGCGCAAACTTCATCTGGGTACGTACAAACCCCTGACCATTTAATCTTAGTTTCTTATTTCCTCTGAATGTAGAAAAGTGAAAAACTTGTAGAAACATTCTGGCACGCCCGGTGGGACCCTTGGAGTTTTCCTTGGGTTCATCTTTCTTTTTCTTATAAAGGCAAACTTTTCATATAGGTGCATTAGGTTCTCTCCTTGCATTTCTCTTCTACCTCTCTATTTCGAAAAGACACCATAAGCAAGTTAAAAAGAACCTTTATTTTTCTTGTCATTTCTTCTTGCATCTTAGAGTAGTGAATTCATACTCTTAACCTTTTCTCACTTGTTTACATCCGAACAACACATTTTGATTTGGGCTTAAAATCTATTGCATCTCATTTCTGCTTGAATGCATTTTTAGCTCATCTAGTAACTTAAAATGCATTATGAATAAAGCGTAGTCCACTTATGTTACACAACCTGACCACTTTCACAAACTAAACATCTAAACATACCTGAGACAAGGCCCGACTAGGATTTCATCACCTAGCGGATACCTTACCCTTCCTGGCGATCCCACTTGGACTTCACTACCAAGGGGAGAACCCACTATGTTCTCTGATAGAGTATAAACTCTAGGGGAAGTATACATTGGCTAAGCGACCCAGCTTGGCTCTGGGCTCGTGAAGTGAGGGGAGCAAGCCCCTAGCACCAGGCCACGTACAGAACCTAACACAGACTTTTGAGCACCAAAACTAACCCGAAACCACCTTTAGACTGCCTCTTCAAGGACCTGTTCTACAAGCCAACTTTCCAAACACATTCTTCTAAGGCATAAGCTAACAAGACTCTAAAATTTATTCTTAGGAATTAACATTTAGAGGCTACTTGTCTTCATCTATTTTTCTTTCTGTATCTGATTTTTTGAGTTGGTGAGGTCGTATTTTGAGATCTGAAAACAACTCAGACTTTCTTCTTTCTTCCAAAAACTTTTAGTTTTCTGAGTTTCTGGAAACACACAGACACCGACATCAGTTTATCCACCGACGTCGGCAACTCTTATTCACCGACATCGGTTATCTAACTGACATCAGAAATTTACTTCACTGACATCAGTTTTTCAACCGACGTCGGTCACTGTCAAAATCTTTATTTTCAAACAACAAGCTAAAAACCTGACCCTTTTTCTGTCAAAAACACATTCTGAGTTTTTGAAACTGAAAAAACACAATTTCTGGAACCTGACCCTTTTTGCCTTGGATGGTTTTGACATGTAGTCAAACCAAAACTCTTGTTGACTACGCAAGGCAACAACCACTCTCGTCTTCGCCTTCTATATCAAGTCCCCAAATGGAATATAATTCAGAAACTGAGAGTACTCCTATCCGATCAACTCCTAATCAACCTTCAATTGTTCCCGAAGGGGACCAAGACTTTGAAAGGTTCCTTGACCTCAATGTCAAGGCCCTCCAACACTATCTCGCAAGAAACCAAATGCGAGACCTTTTGGGTGAAGCGGCGATGACATCAACACCATCCGCTACCTAGCCTTTTATGACTCAGGCAATTTCCTCGACTAGTCACCCGACCATGGCCAATACACAAAGTTCAGCCTCCCCATCTATTTTTGGACCTACCTCCATCGGGGTTTCATTACCCCCTCAACCACACGCAATTCAACCAAGTTCTACACCATACCAGAACTTGATTGTCTCGACTCCACACACTCTTGTGCCTATACACACAGGAGTGACAACCTACCCTTTTACCAATGCCACCATTTAACCACCTTTAGCGGTATCTAGTCAACTTGTGCCTTCCAACTTCATGGCATAAGCCCCCTTGACCTCAACCTCAGTCCCTATGATTAGTTACCAATATGTTGCACCTATACAAGCACAACCAACTACATCATACGCCCCTCCTAACACCTTCCAAATGCCTTACAACCTAGGGGGTCCCCCACCTGCAAATCCGTCAACCGATCTAATCAAGATGTTGATGGATAAGATGTCTAATCTTGAGACATCCATTTATGGTTCAAAGAATGCTCTCTCATATGAACAAATTTGTAATCAACCCATTCATCCCATATTCCCAATCCAACCATATCCAAGCCAGTGGGAACTTTCCAAGTTTACTCGCTTTCAGAGTAAGGATGACCCACAGCAACATTTATGAGTGTTTAGACACGCTTGTTACCTTATAGCACATGACAATGCATTGTTACTACGCACATTTCCCATGTTGCTTTTTGGTGCCGCCCTCGATTGATATAGTTCCCTTACCAGTCATTCTATCTTTTCTTTCACGCAACTCGCCCAACTATTTCTTGACCACTTTTCAATTAATATAACTAAAAAGGTCTCCATCACAGACCTATATTCTATCAGACGGTTTGAAGATGAATCAATAGCTGATTTCATCATGCGTTGGAGAAGTTTAATCAACCAACTCTCCTTTTCTTTACCTCAACCTGAGCTCATCGAGCTCTTCTCTAGAGCATGTGCCAAACACATCTCATCTACTTTGTGGGTCCAAACATTTCGCACATTTGACGAAGCTTTCACCATGGCCTGAAAGCTTGAACTCTGCGCAGTCGAAGAGCACAAAGTCAAATTGTGAAATAACAATGCAAAATCCAATGACCCTTCATCCAAACCTACTTCTTCCCACTCCAAACCCAAGGGAGTGGAAAATGCTGTAGTCGTTAGACCATCATCTTCAACAACAACTAACCAGTCCGAACCTTCCACATCTCAAAGCATAACAAAACAATTCCAACAATGATACATACAACATCAATATACTCTAATAGGAGAATCATACGCTTCGGTGTTGGACAAACTTGTCAAATAGGGAGTCATCAATCTCCCCCAAATTCGACCACCACCTCAATTCGACTCCTCAAAACCTATCCCTACATGGTACAGGGAAAATGACTTTTGTTATTATCACCGTGTCAAAGGCCATGACATAAACAAATGCAAAACCTTCAAAAACATTGTCCAAGACATGATAGATAAAGGTGATCTTGTCTTGGATCCCCAAACACACCACCTAATCAAAACATAGACATCTTTAGACAACCTTTTCCTAACCATCCCCCTAGCCAAAACAATGTGCAGACCATGGCCGATGACTCCCAAGAGTGTAATATACGCATAGTCAACACAGTCTCTCCTTTCATGCCTAACCAACCTCTCTCACAATCTGAAGAGGTTAGTCAACCTATTTGTCCATCACAAGTAGAAGAGCCTTCTTCTCCCATTTCTCTTCTGCAAGTGGACGAACCTTCTTCTCCTGTTAGTTCTCCATCGACCTCTCTTATATTGGAGGACGCTTTGACCATACCAGCACCGCTAGCCCCACCTTCATCCTTCCTACTACCAATGGAGGACCTTACCCTTCCTGCTCCTCAACCACAAGTAGAAGGCACAATCATCCCTGCCCTCTATCCTCCTGAGGAGTCACATTCTCCAATTCCTTCTCCACTAAGAGAAGAACTTGTCTCTTTGCCTACATCGACCAAAGACGATCCAGTTATGACTCTCTCACGCTTTAGGTTCGAGATCCCTGCATCTAACACATTTTCGGTCTCATAACCACCAACATCTTCTAAAGAACCAAGGCCTCATCCAAACCATTCTCTCGATTGGTGGAGAAACTAGGATCTCTCCATTCGAGGAAATTAGAACATGAGGCATTATGGGAGCGACTCCAAGCTCCTCACCTTGCACCTCCCGTCTCATCTCGTGCTGTTGACCCTCCTATGACAAAATCTCCAAAAGTCTCCAACAAGGACCAGGCTTCTATTTCCAAACCTTCAAAATCTCAACCATCCACATCTGAGCCTAAACCCTCACAAACATCCACCATATCAAAACTAGTTAAATCCCTCGGTGTTCACCCCATACCTAACCTCACTCACCCTCAAGTGAAGGTAGACTTGAACCTTTCCTCGCCCAATAGTGGTCCTCAAACTAAACTAAAGAAGGCTACTAAACCACATTTGAGAACTCCTCCTCCACCATCATCATTGCCCTCCATTTTGGGCCCACATCCTTCTACCATAATAGGAGTGCTCCCTACCCCATCACCTAACAAAAACAAGTTGCCTCCATTACTCCCTTTACCCACCAAAAACACACCTCTTTTGAAAAATTTGGCACCGCTCACAAAGAAAGTGTCATCTATGCGAGTAGCCGCACCACCAACTAAAAAGGCGGTACGGAAATCTCCCTCAACAACTCCCAAATAAAAGTCATCAACACCTAGTGCATCAACAAGCACAGACCCATTAGCGGGTTCATATATTTTGATACTACGCCGACTTTTTCAAACTTCTAGCATCACTCTACCACCTATCAAACCATTTCAACCTCTCGAACCAAAACCGTCTTAGTTCGATGACACTAAAATTTGCCTATATCATCGTACACCTGGACATGACACCGAGAATTATTGTGCCCTCAAGGTGGCCATTCACCAATACATGGAGAAAGACACCCTTCTTATTAAGGATACTGTCAATGAATCTCCAACACCATCTCATGTCTCCCAAACCTCTTCACCTTCACACTCATCAACTCTCAGATCAAAACCATCTTGGTTCGACGACACTAAATTTTGCGTGTATCATCGCACACCTGGACATGACACTAAGCGTTGTTGTGCTCTTAAGGCTATCATCCATCAACATCTAGCAAAGGACACCCTGTTCATTAAGGATCCTCTTGACCACCCTTTAACCAAGCCATCAACACCATCCCATACCTCTCAAACGTCTTCACCTAAATCGAGATCCCATCATCAGACTATGGTCTCTCTACCACCTTCAACCCCATTATTTGAAATCAACACCATCAATGTGGCCAATAGGTCACAAACCATGAAGAACAAAGGGAAAGAGAAGGTTTCTCTCCCCCAAACATATCCATTTGTCAAGTCTCCTCAACCACCAAAACCCAAGATTTCAATCTTGGGCACATCCCATCCAACATCTTTTCAGCCACTTCATGACCCCATGGTGAAACCACTTCACCAAACCCCTATGAAGACATCTTTGCATGACCTCATTCAAAGCTCTCCACAACATCGTCAGGCTTTAATCAAAGCTTTACAGGCAGCGGAAGTCTAACCCGAGGACCCCCAACCACTAACTGCCTTAGTCCAATCATTACCAATCATTGCCTCCATCACCATCCCTAATTTTGAGATTCTAAACTCCAACCTGGAAGATCAGGATCTCACCCTCTTAAACTAAGCCTATCAGGCAAAAGCTTCACAGGATGCATCCTTGTGTTGCACTCCTTGTCAAAAAGGAGCTTCAACGCCTTCTTTCCATCTCCTTTATCCAACCCATTGATTATCTGGAATGGGTGTCAAACATTGTCCCTATCACCAAAGCAATTGGGGGAACTTCCTCCTAACCTCTCTAGTCCACATGATGTTTAGACTACTTGACATATTCAATTATCCCTCCTAACCTCTCTAACAATAGACAGCGAGCTTTTATCAAGAACACTGCTTGCTACACTATGCCAAGGGGACTTCTCTACAAACAAGGTCTCGACGGCCTCCTTATCCCATGCCAATAACATACTAGCCGACTTCACGACTGACATCGCCCAAAACATGCTAACAACATATCAACCAACTATCACGTGACCAATCTGGAAAGAAGCAAATGGGGCAAGTTTGCTCTTAATTGACTCGGACATTACATCAAGCATGGATCAGGTACTTATCATCCGTCTTCTTTCAAAAGGCTGACCAAAACCTGAGCCCCTTAATGCCTTGCATCTACCTCCATTCTACTGTTAATCAAGTACTCGTTCACTCGACATTTAACTTGAGCTCATCCCTTGAGCAACCCCAGACATCTTAATCCCCATTCCTTTCAACCCTGTTCCCCTAAAACAAACACTATGTAACCCTTTTATCAAGTATGAATGCTTTGTCCTAATAAAAGGGAGCCCTTAAACTTCTATAGTCAAGTCCATGACCAAAAATTCAGTCAAAAATTAAAAAAATATAAAAGTGGGATGCCTATTCAAAGGTCATAAATTATAAATGTAGATTCCTCCCTCGAAGGACAGCTGCATAATTGATGTAATTGATAGATTGCTCCCTTGAAAGACAGCTATTCAAAGACATTCAACATACAAAGCACATAGACCACTCCCTCGAAGGATGGCTATGCCTAAATTTTGTTACAAACATCACTATCTCAGAAGCTTCTCACATCAATCAGCTTCACAACATGACCAAAACAAAACAACATCCCCTCACAGACTTCCCGCATCAATCAGTCTGCCAAAAAAAAATGACTGACAAACTATAAAAGTCATGGACTTGTCTATAGTCGTTCTCGGGGTCACCTATAAAAAGGGGCAAAGTTATCCTTGCTAGAAAGGGTTACCCTATCCTCCCATCTCACATAATCAAACCTACCACCCCAACATACTCAAGGGATTCCGAGCTCACTTAATGTCAAGTGATTTGAATACTTCTCTAACACAAACAATGGTCAACGACGTAATGCATGAACGGGGCTTTTGTTTCCAAAAACCTCATCTATGCAATCATTATGGTCCTTATCAATGAAAGAGCAACACACCTTTCACTTCTTGTACATCTTGGTCACATACAATCCAACCAAATCATTTCCAAACCAAACAAAACCAAACCAAACATTTTCAAACCCCTAACATGACATAGTCCATTTCACGTAGTTTCTATGGAAAACAATGCACCTGGAAACTATCGACCAGACACAATTTATGTTAAGCATAAACCATTACTTGCTGAAGCATAAATAATCTCAATTCATTTTTAGCATACACCATTACTGTTATGAAAAATTGCTAGGGATGAAAGACCACTCAACCAATGTTACAAAATACACCATCACATAATATGGAAAAGGATGTGACATCATCATACCCTCATCATTTATAACCTGACCAAACCACCTATCAACCACTTTGACTCTTCTCCTGAACTACATTGGTCTAAGGCCCTTCACACAAGGGCTATGTAGGCAGCACTTAGATGACATGACATCTTCTGGGGTTAGCTCAGCCACATCCATTTGTTCATCTACCTGATGGACAAACCATTTTACCTTTGACCATGACTCAACCTAGTCCAACCTAGTCCATAACCGACCCTCTTCCTCCCTTTTAGGGAGAACTACATTGGCCTGAGGCCCTTCAAATAGGGGCTATGTAGGCAGCACTCAGTTGACATGGGGTCTTCTGAGGTTAGCTCAGCCATTCCTTCCTCCGTCCATCTACCGGACCAATTATCTATACCAACCCAAAATCATGACCAACCAACCAGCCCGGACATTATAGAAGTCACCTTTGACTTCTCATTGGGCACACTTATATCTCGACCCGACTCGGCCAATGACCATGGAGATCACAACTATCTCCTCCGACCACGACCATTTTTTGAGACAACTTTGCCTTAGTTGTTTTGATTGCATTTGTGCTACCTCATGAATGGTTAGCAAAATTTTCTGTGCACCCCATTATGACCCTCACAAGTATTAGATCACGAGCAAGTTGATCCCCACTACTTGTGACATTTTTTTGTTTTTCAGGAGCACTTTTTGAGCCCGAGATACTTGGAACATGACGACCATGGGAACTATAGCTTGCATCAAATAACCTAATCAGCTACGACTAAATACTGGGGACTGATTATTTTGATTTTGGCACTCCTCGACCTTGACCTGCGACAATTTGACCTGACCATCTCATGAAGTGGTATACGCACAATCTCAACTTTTGCAGTGTTCACACTCAAACTTCACCATACTCATCCACTATCTATCAAATCAGCACCTGATTCTAGGTTCCCTTCCCTCAACTCTTGCTTTGAGGGGGAATACCTCATCCCATAATCGGGGCAACCAACACTTATCCTTGTCTTGCAGTTCATCAGAACAACCAACAAGACAGAAAAGACCTCATCCCATACCTGGGGCAACCTACTCCTATTTTTTTCTTGCAGTTCGTCAGAACAACCAACAAGACAAAAAGGGGCAAATGTAGACACCAAAATTGTGTCTACCCCTTGGTCGACTCCCCCTTAGTCCCCTTGGTCCACTTCTAAACATTCTTAACCCACACACTTATTAATTTAAAATAAATTATCTATTTTAAATTAATCATCCCCTTGACACACCACCCTTGACACATCACCCTTGGATTCCTTTCCCTTTGATACCCTCATTTATCACCATCATTCCAACTCTCCCACTAATCCTCATGCCTATTAAACCTACCTTCGACCGTTTAACCATGACCAATTGACCCTGGCAGATCGAAGAATGGACAAAAGGCTAATTTTAGCCTTTTGTCCCATTCTCGAGCCGCCAACATTGGTCGACAGTTGACCGACGCCGGCGGTATCACCGACGTCAATTGCTTAAAACCAATTTCAGACCCCAAATTCAGCCCAAATGCCAATTCTCTTGCTCTCAAAATTTGATCTCTCTCTCTCTCTCTCTCTCTCTCTCTCTCTCTCTCTCTCTCTCTCTCTCTCTCTCTCTCTCTCTCTCTCTCTCTCTCCTCTCTCTCTCTCTCTCTCTCTCTCTCTCTCTCTCTCTCTCTCTCTCTCTCTCCGAGACGTACACCAAGCATCACAGGCTACAGGAACTTTGCATCAGTCACTCCACCCCTGATTGAAATATTGCAGGAAGTCTTCTACATTAGCTGCATCAGCAACAGGTCTTCTACACTTCTGGTTCTCTACTAAGGAGCTAAGTATTCTTCTTTTATGTCATTTCAGTAGCTTAGAATGTATTTTTAATTAGTTTCTTCTTACTCCTTCTAAGTTTCATCAACCAAACCCAGCTATCAACCAGACCAGACCCGACTTCTTCCTGTAGAGGCTGAAAAGCCTTCTTCTTCTCCTGACCCATTTTGACAACCTGTCCCCCTACCTTGTTCTTCCTAAGAATCTGACTACTGTCTTACCACCCTACACAAACCCAGACTCCTTCTAGACCCCTGGACCTATCCAAAACTCACCTAAGGCCATTGCCCTAACCGACATCGACCATTATCCCCACCGACGTTGGCAGACTAACCAACGTCAGCAACCTTGACCAACCAACACCGACAGAACCACCGACATCGGTGACTGTGAGAGGCAAATAGCAGAATACAGGTACACATTATCTTTATTTATTTATTTTAGTCTTTCATTATTTCTTTCCATTATGGCATTCTTCTTATCAACTAGTGGACTGTCATCCCTCAAGGAAGTCTTTGCACTTTTGGGACCGAGCTTTTGCTTGGCAGTCCACCATATACCTATCTAACAACCTCTTTGTTTGAGTCTTTCTTATCTACAGGTGTCATCCTCCACAGCCAAAGAGGAGCTCCTTCAATCATCTGGATATGGTGCGCAAACTTCATCCGGGTACGTACAAACCCCTGACCATTTAATCTTAGTTTCTTATTTCCTCTGAATGTAGAAAAGCGAAAAAAAAGTTAGAAACACTTTCCTTTGTTGCTCCTCTTTTGATGTTTCTTGGACTTCATAATTGAAATTTACCTATTGTAAGTCACCTTATTTCATCCCCTTGGATGGATTTAACATGTCCTCTAGCATATCCAACTCTTCTTTCAACTTGAGTGCATTTATCTCTTCAAACTCCTCATCAAACCTTGGTCTACATTTCTCTCCATTTGCTTGGGTAGCTTGTCCTTTGTCTTCTCCTTAGTCTCCCTCATTTTTTAAATTAGAATAAACCTCCTCATGCTTCATAACATGCTTTTTAAGCACTCTTTTAGTTGAGTTATCCTCATCTTGCCATGCTACACACTCATTCATCAAGGCAATGGTTTACATATACAAAATATCTTCACCATGGGAGTCAAATTCACATATATCATCATATAAAACATTTGAAAACAAATATTACAAATACTAATCTTATTTTATGCACTCATATGGATGTACCTTCACCTCCTTTGCTTGGTTTTCTTGCTTTACCTCTCTTTTTTGCCTCATAGGTTGGCCATCTTCCTTAATCTTCTTGCTTTCTTGGAGCACACTTGCAATAGGATCCTCTTGTTCTCTTTTCATTTTCTTTGCCACCCATTTTCTATATTTTACCTTATTGGGCTGCCACTTGTTCCTCATTTAATCTCTTGCATGCTTCATGAGTTTATCATCTATTATGCCAACTTGATGTTCTTTGCCATTGGTTATTGGTTTCCATATGTATGCTTATTTTCCACCTATACTTTTGCCTTGTTTGACCTCTTTTTTGAGGTTCAAATATTTCTTCTCATCACTTGTTTGCTTCATCCACTTAGGACATACATATCCATTCCCTTTTTCTCTTTTTGAGGGCTGAAATCTATCATTCTTTCTTTCAATCTACATGTTAGCTTTTCCTTCTTCATAGATGCAATCAAAATCAACATTTAGGCATTCATTTGCCTCCAATGGAAACTAATGTAATCTTGTTTCTTCATTCATATCTTATTTTCATGCTTCTTCTCTTATTTTATGTGCTATACTTGGCAACACATCATAGAACTCCTCTTTCTCTTCAATATCCTCATGTGGAATGTCTGTAACCTTCATCATCTTGTTTTCTTCAAGAGACTCACTTTATTTGTCATACTCTTGACACTTTAAGGGTGATGTGTTTGGACCATTTTTCACCAAATTTGAGGCCTTAATCTTGGATTTCTCCAATTTCTTCTTCATATTTGCATACATAAACTTGAAATCAATGTTAGCATACAAAATGAGAGACCACATAGTCTCTGTAAATGTCTTTGTCATAGACATTGTCCATCTTCTCTTCTATCTTCATTATCATGTGATCTTCTTGGTACACCTATCTTATTCTTGTTATATTAAATGAGAACTCTCTTCTCAATCTCTCTATCTTTTTCTTACTTTGAAACATCTCACTTCTCATGCCTCTTTAGGCTTCTCTCTCTGTCTTCTCATCTCTTAAGACACTCATCTTGTGCCTTCCTTCTCTCACAAGTGACTCTAGTGGTCACTTTCCTATTCTCCTCACATTATTCCATTCCATTGGATTTAGTTTTCTCTTATGAGATTCATCATGATCTCTATCCTTTCTATACCTTGCCCCAATTCTCTTCTTATGTCTTCCACTTCTCTATATATACCCATCTTCTCTTTTCTTCTTTATTTTTTAGGCCTATTTAGGCCTTCCTCTTAGCAAGTATATCAAACTTGTCTCTTAGAAATTTATTGTGACTTTAATCTTCTTTTTTACTCTATCTATGACTTATCTTATCTTTATTGACTCTCTATAGGAGTCTAACTCTTCTCTCTTCTCTCTTGGAGTTCCAATGCTCTCTTTGTTCTCTATCTTTTATAGTCTTTACTTGCCTATCTTCTAGTCCTTTATCATATGAATTTGGGGATTTGTCTATTCTCTTTATCAATATTATACTCCTCTATGATAGCCTCAACATATCAGACCTACAACATTATTCTCCCTCAATACCTTGCAAGGTGTCATCTTATGCATACCTCCTAGCATTATGCATTCATCAATTTCAAATAGATAAGTTGTAAAGAACTCAAAACAAAAATTTAATAAATCTTACCTCATTGTGATATAAAATGATGTAGAGGTAAGGGGATAATTCATTTTACAATCATCTCAAATTTTTGGTCCTATCAAAGATTTCATCGAATCTTTTGGTTTGTCTTGAATCTTCTTACTCAATCTAGCTCCTCCTTTGATCTCTTCAGGTTTGATATCATCTTACATCTAGTACCTATTTCTTTTACTCTTATTATCACCTATTTAATGTATTACACCTCTATTGTGTCATTAAAAAATCTAACTCTGCCTCATTTCATTCATTTTACTCATAAACTTCCTCTTAGCTCTTCACTAGCTTTTCGTAAGCCATTCCCATATGACGCAAGGGTCAATTCTTGATATAGCTTACAACAGCTCAGTATTTTAACATTAGAGGTCTAAAATGGGCATATTAAATATGAAATAACCTCATATAACCCATGGTTCACACCTTACCTTTCAATTCTACACACAAACCTTATATTGTCGTTTTAAGGCTTGTAGCCTTTTTTTGGACATTTCCCCTTGGTTTAACCTTTTTATAAGACCTATTAGAAATTTAGGGATTTATTGGATCACCCTTTATCTGGATACAACTTATCATGAAGTTTAAAGAACTGGTTCAATCCTTTTCACCATTTTATTATCCCTTTTCTCTTCACAATTAACCCTTCTAGGCTTAATTCTGCCTAGTTACACATAGTTAACCATGAAAGTACAGAATGAGAATGTACAAGTCTAAAACATGTAAAATAATCTTTTAAACACAAGTTTATACCAAACCACCAAGTTTCATTGGTTTTAAATGGTGGAAACATGATTTATTCACCCTTTTGTAATTGAACCCTAAACTAGGGTTTGAAGGCTCTATACAGGGCCGAGAAGCAATACAATTCATTTTCTTTAGATTTGAACTGATTAAAAAGGCATAAATACTATTATCAGGTCTATACATTTCTAATTCACCTTAACAAATGGTTTATACACTTAATACACCTTTATTTGAGCTTATATTATTCAACATGTATAAATCTATGTACACTTGTATGACTGTGACAAGGGTTAGAAACTTTATTCACTTTCCCAGAAGTTTCAAGGAATTAATATGGTTTAATGAAAATAATATTCAATTCCAAACATAAACACACCTCTTTCTAAATATATATGCATTCCATTTATCAAGAACAAGCACTCTCCTTAAGGACTGACTATGTCAAACAACATAACCCTTATGCAACATAGGTCTGTGGTATGAAACCTATAGGTATTCAAACGTGTCAATTATTCCATAAGATGTTTTTGATATTTTATACTCTCAAACTCACCATAGTTAATATCCATTCACTTATATGGATTCAATACTCTCCCCTTGGTTCTTTATCCATGCAAATAGGGGGTATAATTATGTAGGACTATGTCTTGTTCAATACCTAGGTTTTCTTCCAAGGTTCTTTCCATTTTCAAGAGACATTAATAGAATTAAAAACTCTTTATTCTCTATCAATATTCATTCATCCAAACATTACTCCACACTTTCATACATACCTTCATTCATCAACACATTACAACCAACACTTGGACTATGTATGCATAAGGTTCCTCTAGGCAAATGGTTTGATCTTCAAACCTGTTAAATATTATAATCATCTTAAAGTATATGTAATCAACCAACCATGTTATAATAAATATATACACTTATCAACCTCTATCTCAACTAATCAATCTAATGCTCATTTGGCCATCTATAGAGACCCTCTTCCAAATCATCAAGATAACCAAGATAAGCCCACCCATTCCACCAACAATGTAGATAGTATTATTGACCTACTCCAAAAGAGAATGTGGTTAATATGAATAATATGTGAAGGGTGGTTGATTTCATTGACCCTAAATCTATCTACACCCCTCCATTGTCTTGCACATTTTGTATTATCCAAGATTCTTCTCCAACTCACTTAAATGATTTGGGGCAAGATGACCTTATAAATTTTGATGAACCAATTCCAACTCCTCCTTTGAATCACACTTCTCATAAAATTTCTACCATCCCTCCATCTTCTTTACTTAACACTAATGACATTCAAGATTCTATTAACACTTCTTCTAATGATTCTCAAAACCAACTTGCATCCACTACTTCATCTTCTCAACATAATTTACCACCTTGTTTTAAACTTTCTACCTCTTATCAACATAAATTCCAAAGTACTTCGGCTCCTCCTTCCAAGGACCTCTTTCAACACTATGCACCTATTTCTAACAATCTTGTTATGGGTTATGATGAGTGGGATCCCATCATGGAACTCACTAATCTCCCATCCCAAATTTCATTTCTTGAGCTTATGGGGACCTCTTTGCATCATTGAAATTATCTCATGCAACTTTAGTTCAAAATGAACATCCCTCATCCTCCCCTAGTAGGACACAAAAACCTTATCTGGATCTAAAGATAGCATATTAAAACAATGTGAAAATATGTTTGTACATGTTGATGAAACAATGGACACTTCTCTTTCCCTTAATTTTTCCATCACTTTTATGATTCCTGATGATATTTTTCATTGCGTGGATGACCCTCCTCTATTCATTAGTGTCCATATTGGTGATATCTAAGTCAAGTGTGCCTTGATTGATGAGGGTTCTATCACCTGTGTTGCCTTTCTTGATTTTATCAAAACCCTTGGATATTTTGAATGTAATCTCAAATCTACATGAAACACATGTCAAGGATATGATTAAAAGAATATGCCTTCTTTAGGTTGTGTGTGGTTTCCCATTACCATCCCACCTGTCACCATTCACGTGAAGGTGATGATATTTAACTTTCCTCTATCTTACAACATCCTGCTCGATAGGACATTGACTCATTATATGAGAGAAGTTGATTATTTTACTTGTCAATGCATTAAATTCCCTCATAATGGAGTTATCTATAGGATTCACAGTGATACTAACCCTTAGAATTTTAAACAATTCCAAGACCGGGGTGTACTCAAAATTCCTTCCCTTGAACCATTACCTAGTGTTCCATTTTATGAGTCTCAATGATTCAAATTTCCCATCAATTCCACTCAAGGTTACAATGGTCATCCCAAAATCATTGGGAATATTCTCCCTAATCTCTTAGATTCTAATGATGATGAGCCTGACGAGATCAATATCAAGATTAAAACTTTTGATCTCTCACCTCATCTCATCTTTCAGCTTCATGTTTCTTTACAACCTCGTTCTTGTAAACCACCTTGTGATGACATACATTTTATCTTGACTAAGACTCAACATTCCATTCATCACACCTCATCAAATGACAATGTCATCCTTACCTATGTTATTGACCTTCATACCCTTGATGACTATGATGGTTATATCTTAAACAATCCATTCTTAAGTAGCCTTGTTTAGGCCTATGATGCTAAGATTATTCATTATTGTTCCTCTTTGCTTCAATATTTTCGTGTATCTTCCCATATTCCATCGTATATAGTCCTAATTTTAGCATTTTCCCTCTTCATCATAGGGTAGAGATGGTGCGAACACCTCTAATTTCTAAATAACCTCGTAGGAGCATGCTTATGGATCATGTTATGATTGGGCCCTATTATTTTTCTAGGTACCATGACCCCTATAGCCTAATTATCCCTAAGATGTGTGCATCTCTCCTTTAGCCTTATATAGACCCTATCTCTCCCTTAGTAGAGCCTACTTTAGAGCCCATTCTTTTACCCACTTTAGCTAAGCCTATCCCTGTTTCTGAACCCATCACTCCTCCCATCAAGCCTAGTTTAGTCCCTTCACCACCACCACCTTATCTCAGTGATGGTTTGCTTCCTTTACCTTAGATGGCTCTATTGCCCACCAAATGGGCCAACGAGCCTTCCCAAACTACTTTTTCTTTTGTTACACCTCCTCCTATGAGTACCTCTAGCTAAACCCACTCACTGGCATATTTATTGCTTTCACGACATAGATAATCATTCATCCATGCATTGTTGTAATCTATGGCAATATATTGACACTTTACATCCTTCTACTCCATAATTCTAAGATAAGACCATACCTCCCCCAAAGGTACTTCCTGATTATATTCTTAATTATGGAGAGGTATTATATTTGGAACCAATGTGGGACCCATCACACCGATCATTATGTCATCCTTCAACAACACCTTAAAGATCATATTTTAACTATTTTTTCACCTTCTACCATTCCTCCCACAAGTCATCCCTATAAGAAGGCCTCCCTTATTCTCCCATGGTTCCAGCTCCTATGGATCCTTCTTCACCTATGAATTCCTTACCTATAGATCCTTCACCTGTGAATCCTTTACCCATGGACCTTCCCTCACTTGTGGATCCTTCTCCACCTATGAGTCCCTCACCTTTAGATCCTTCTCCATTGGTGATCCCTTCATCTCCTGTAGAGTTCGCTCCCATGTATTCTTCTAAGCATCCCTTTTTCGATAACCTTCCTTAGCATGATCCATCAAGCATTCCTACCTTTTCTATTGAGGAGATTAGATGAGAAGTATTTTGCTAGTTTTCACTGAAGATAGATGAGACATTATCTTAAGTTCACATCCAACTTCATAGAGACTTATCAGATGTTCTAGATAATGTGTGTGGAAAATCAGTAATTACGATCACATTCATGGTGTTTTTTAATTTTCATTTGGATTGGACGTGTGCTCCAATATTATCTTTATCTATTTCATTATATCATTTGACATTGTGTCAAATTATTATTTATCTTACATGACGACTTTAATTTTTTGCTCTATATTGCTTATAATGTCATGTATGTTTGTCTATGGATGTCATATTTATCATTGCTTTCTTTTTCTTCTTGAGTTTCTTTCTTAAAAATTCTCTTATTATATTTTCATGATTGTTTGCTTTCTTATTTATATATACATGGATAATTATCATTATGACTTTGTTATGCAAACCTAGTTCCCTCTAGTCATCCCTTCTCTACCATGTGATCAATTAGTAAATAATTAATCTCATTATAAACTCATTTTACTGGTCCACTTTGGATCTCTTTTATTCCCTTTTTGCAAACTAAGGTTGAGACTTGAGATAACATGTTGGTTCATTATTAAGCCTAAGTGTTCTAGCCTTCTTGTCTTTGGTCACTTAGTTTCCTTTAGCCTAAGCCTACAACTCATTTATGTGTGTTACTTTATCTCTCATGATTGGTCATTCCAAATCTGTATGGAGGAGGAATATTAAAAATCCTTAAAAACATTTAAAAGCCAAATCATTTAACAAAAGGCAAAAACATTTTAAAATTCTTAAAAGTCAAATCACACTAAAAGACGTGATTCAAATCACATCTCCTTCTTCTAGTCAAAGCTCAAACTCCACAGTTGGCCTCATAATAGAGCCAAGGTCTATTGGGGTGTGGTAGGCCAGTAGATTATAAAATCAGAATCAAAAAAATATTTTAGTGCTACCTAATTTCTCACACAAGAATCTAATCCTCACTATAGACTGATGGCTCTGTAAGGGGTCCTAAGGAATGGGGAAATCATCGTGGGAAGGTAGATCCATTATAATTTTCTTGTACTAATATACCTTCATGAGTTGATCTTAGTAGCATGCTTATTTTCCTAACATCTTTGTGTCTATAGCAAATAGGTTTTTTTTGTACACGGATGGTCACTAGTCACTTAGTGTCTTCTCATGTCCTTAGTATGTCTCATGTCTTCTAAGGTATTTTCATAAGATGCCTAAGTTATGCTTTTTACATTCCTTATCTCACTCCCTACATTCCTCATATTTTCTCTTGATAAATATTGTTTTATTCACTAATCACTCCCCTAAGGATTCAATTTGTGAGTTGCATTGTAAGACCATGGATAGGACCTAGATTTCTTCATAAATTACCACAGTTTACATTTATATTACCAACATTCTTTGTTACCATATTTTCACATTTATTCCATCTCATTGGTGTTCCCTTTGTGAGTTACAGTGTAAGACCATGAATAGGACCTGGCCTTCCTCACTAAATTTTTTAATATCCAAGTCACAAAAAATTACATGTGTTAAATATGAGATAAGATGTGATTGATTATGAAATTACATGCCATTGACATCCTTTCCATCTTGATTTAGTATGTTTTATGCTTACTTCTTTACTCTTTCACTTTTATCTTCTTATTTTTTGATTTCATATAAGAATCCAACCATTTCTTTAAATTTTCAAACTTTTCAGCTTGAATTAGTGTGATAAATTTAAGCCAATATTGCTAATTTTGTTTTTCTTTTATACTTCCCCATGTGATTTAGTATGATTTATTAACTTAATTGATTTGTTTTTATACCATTTGTTCTTGTACATGTTTTGCACTTTATTACAATATTTTCATACTTCCCAATGTGACTTAGTATGATTTCACTTGTATTAATTTGGTGCCAATCTTTCTCATGTTTTAAAAACAATTTTTTTGTCATCTTGTTTACCATTTTTTGGTTTATTATATTTAGTCATTTTCTTGTTATTACACATTTCCCAGAATGAAATAGTGTGTAGTACATTTGGTTTTGATTGATTATATTTTACCAAATCCTCTTTGCCTGTTTATTTTTAACTATGCATGTGCCCTGCATAATGCTAGAAAAGAAACCACAACTCATATATTTCCTATAGCATATACAACAATAGCTAAATACATGTGATAGAAAGATATATATATATATATATATATATATATATATATATATATATATATATATATATATATATATATATATATATATATATATATATATATATATATATATATATAAAGCATCCATAACCATAACCATAATACAAACACATAAAATCAACATCCAACTACTAAAATTATATGTATATATATATATCATGAGTTTTTCATACATAGTACAATAATATACATCATCCCAGCTCTACGATTGGGGTCTATCATGTCTATCTCGTGGCCTAGCCATATTGTCCATAGATGCCTCAGACTATCCCCTTTAAATAGTACATTGTAAAGAGGTTGTCTGAGATCTCAAACCTATCCCCTGTCCCTATAGGTTGGCCACCTAGGCCAGTACCTGCACTAACTAGTCATGTATCTATGCCAACTAGGTCATGGTATCCATATGCACAGTTCTCTCCTAAGCCAAGGCTTTCCATGCCTATGCCTCTTTCATTCCCACCCATGTTGGTGGTTGTGGCTCCTCCCTATGTGCCCGCACTTGCCTTGCAGCCTCTCCTGCCAATCTAAAATAGCTCTCTGGGGAAGACTCTATCACAGGATCCTCTAATGTTGTAAGGTCATATGGTACCAATGCCTCATCAAATATCTCATGGAGTACTCCCATCATTCAAGATTCCCATCTAGTCTCCTCCTCTATAGGATCTATAAAAATCAAACCAGATAGATATTATATTACTGATATATCTCAAAATCTATCTATAATGCATCTCAAATAACTTAAGTAAATTTTAAACCATCTATTATTACTTATTTGTGTATCACCTACCACCATCTTGCCATCAGCGTGACCACTAATCACAGTCTTTCCATTAGTGCACCCGCTGAGGACTTCATCTTTAAGTCATTACCCAAATATAAATCCTAGGGTCACCACTCGTACCCATCTTAGGCTATACCTGAGTGGTACTTTTATCACCCAAATCTATCTTGGCCTACCTAATGGGTCATCTAGGATGACCATTGTCTTTGTTCTCTCTTGTTGTCGATGTCTCTATCGATAGTGTGACCAAGATGGTCACTATTTCTCCTACTATGGTGTTAGTAGTGGTACCTCTGGCACTCTTACATCCGCATCTATCTCCTCTCTATTTGATGCCTATCGTGCTTAACTAGTCCACAAACTCTCATGCAATGGCCTAATCATTGGCTTAGCAACTAGTGGCCCCAATCCTCCTCTCCCCCTTGGCTCTCTCACATGCCTGACCCAAAATCTAGGCACCACTATTAGATCTGTTGGATGAGGGAGTCCCATTTATTCTAGTATGTACACCATTATATGCAACTCTATCCACTAGGTATAATGCCCTATAATCTATGTTTGTGCTAATACTAGTACCAATGTCTCCCAATTCGATCATACCATAGTAATGTGCCCATATAGATACCACACAATGTATACCCACCTAACTGTCTATTGTACTAGCACGTGGAGCATGGCTCATGTTATATAATCTTAATACCACCTATGTACTTGAGGCAACTGATCATCGACCACATGGGGCAACCCAACTGCCCAATACATTAAAAACTCCTCATATATCCACAAACTCAGCAAGATAATAGGCCCCATAGACTTTTTCCCTCTGGAAAACATCACATACATGTCATGCATAAGCTAGACCCAGATGATAGAACTTAAATCATACAAAACCCTGTGCTCCAAAATACTCTGGCATAAGGCTATCACGTATAACAGTACCTTACCATTTGACTTGTGACATAGCACCCATGTTTTCACAAGTCCAATAACCACCTTTTGGATATCCAAAATTTGATATGTATAAACATCAAATAAGCTAACTCTCATACCAAGATATATCCTATCTGAGCCCGTCGCCCATATGGCTAAGGATCCTCTCTCCTCTTGTCCATCCAGTATTCCTGTGACCATGGGCGTACCTCCTATTGGTATTCCAAAAAACACATGGATGTCCTCTAGGGTAATACACACCTCAATGGTATCCCCATCCACCTCCTATCTAAATTTGTTAATCAATCGTTCTCAAGCTCCTAGGAACATGACTATTAGATCAGAGCTCAACAGGACTTGACACATATCTACAATCCATCCTAGACCTAATCTAACCAATCTCGATCGATTCTCAACTGGAAATCACTCTAAGAGGTCTTGGAGCCATGTTGTGTCCACCAATCCCCAAAATCTTGGATGCCCCTGCAACCATAAAACAACAAAAGATGTATTAGATCCTCCATGTCATTTATAATCAAAATACATTCTTTTCAAATTTTAACAAAAATAAACCTAAATTATTTTAATGTATCCATTCTTGATCAATTTGACCTATTTTTAGCCTATTCGGTTCTTCTAGTACTCAGTTGGCCATTATGGGCCTTTCTAGCACTCTTTCAACCTATTTCATGCATTTTTGTACTATTTTGGTCCCTTAGTCAAACACTAGGTTGACCAAAAGTTCCTCACTTTGACCAAGTTGACTTAACACACGACATTGACCCTTTACTTTTCCCCCCCTTAGTACTAAGTCGGTAGAGTGGATTACTCTACTAAGTTGATAGTTATGTACTTAGTCGATAGTTATGTACTAAGTCGACAGTGAATTTCATCTTTGATAGGATATCTAAAAGATAAAAACTTGGGCAAGCAAATTCAAGTTATTGTAGACAAGATCAGGGGGAAGAAAATGATTTTGTGGGAGAACTGGGTTCAACACAGGTGAAATAAAGTTCAGCACAAGTTCTTGAAAGCTTGTTTAGAGTTTTCTTATGAAGAGGGGGAAAACTAAGGTTTGACTGTTTGCAATAACCAATTCATGCAATTGGCTTATAAACCATGCTAGAAGGAATACAAATTGAATCAAAATGAGTTTTAGTTTCCACAAAAATTTCACCACAATTTCCCTCTCTTTTAGTGTGAATGGGAGATAATGCACAATCTAAATCAAAGCATGAAAATCAGAGGAAAACACAAATGTTTAGAAAACTAACCTCTGATACAAATAAATTACCGCTGTGGGAGAAACTAGTGTCTTCAAAATGATTTACAATCAAAACTAGGTTGAAATGAAAAAGTGTTGCTAAGAAGGTTCAAGTAATGAAAAAACATTTTTGGGCTCAAAATGAACTTCATCAGGGTTTATAATGGGTTTTCAATCACTTTTGGATCGTCTCGACTTTTCTTTCACCAATTCGGGATTTCAATACCTGTTTTGCATTGTATGCCTTAGCCATAGTCTTTAAAGGTTTAGTTAGGGTTTTGCATACCATTTATCAATATATGGAGTTCCATGGCTTCTCATCAAGCATCCTCTCACCAAACAGAGTTTTAAATCCTGCATACAACTATTGTGAAGAATTTTATTCTCGTCAATAACCAAAACAGGTTTAGAAACTTCAACAATGTAGCGAGCTCTTATTTATTTTATTTAGGCTTTGAGAAGCCACTTTTCATTGTATAGAAAAAGCTTGAAGATTTGTAGGTTTGTTTGGGATTTGAAAAGCCGTCTTATATTGTGAGGGAACTATGAAATTCGTCGTTAAAACTTTGTCTGCAGTCTACCACTGTTTCCATTCTTTACTCGGGCTTGGACAAATGTTAAAACATGTTAATATGAGTTATTGAAACCCAATTTAAACTTTAGAAGCCATTTTAAAATTGTATTTTGCTTGTCAAAAACCTGAGTTACATGTTCGATTTTCAATCATTGATATTCGGGCTGGGGAATGCCATTTTACACTTGTTTAACAGGCTATTTAAATATACATTGCTTTACCTTGTAAAATGCATCACTAAAATCTGCCAATAGAACCCAATTTGAGTTGTTGAAAGCCATTCAAACTGTATTTTTAACTATAAAAACTTGAGTCGTCAATCTACAGGTCTAAGATATCAAATTTGCATTGTAAAATGAGCTCTGAAAAGCCGGTTTTGGAAATAGGGCATGAGAAATCCAGTTTAAACTTCTTTAGATATCCGTTGAACATTACGAACTGACTACATGTTTTTAAACTGTGTCATGCATTTGAAACATTCTCCATTATTTAATAAGGAGTTGAATGCCGATTGTATGAACACCGAGCTTTGAGAGATCAATTTACATTGTAAAGTGAACCATTCACACCTCTCTATGCATTAACATTGCAAACTAAGTGTTTGAAAGTCATTGGCCCAACTAGTAACTTAAAATTCAAAATGACTTATTGGATACCGATCGGGATTTGAAAATCTATCTCAATTTGCAAAATGAGCCATCGATCTTCATTTTGTTGATAATCTAATTTTGAAAATAGAAACTAATTCAACATTCAAAGATGAGCCATGGAACTTGAATAGTTTCACATTATAAACTCGAGTTGGTCTTTGAACAATAAGGTATGAAGGAGAACTCCAAACTCTTATTTCACAAACATGCATCTAACTCATTAGGCAATAAAGTCAATCTCAAACATGACAAAGATTTTGACAGAGAAACTTAGACAAAGACAAGGAGGAAACAAACAAGAGACTCCAAGGAACATGAAACAAAAATGAGACAACACAACCAAAAGAATGGAAAATAGAAAACAAAACAAAATTTTAAATCCGCCTATTTACCTGCAATGGACAACCTACTTTCTCTTGAAATAATGCTTTAAATATTGTCTGGTGTGTGACAAGAGAATATGCCTATAGTATCAATAAGCCAAGTAGAATGTGTTTTCTTTACATAAGAGTCTGATCTAGAACATACCCATCCATAGTGGATTAAACTTGCTATGGCTCCCTTTTGGTTCCCTCTTTTTATCCCACAACGATACGAGATCTCTGACTTGGTAATCCTTCTCTTCACCTTCTTATCAAACAATGTTTTTACTTGAGCTTGGTGTTCTACAATCTTGTCAATAGCACACATTACTCCCTCTTCAAGTCTATTCAAGTACAAGATTCTCTTATCTAGTGAACTTTCAAAATTTTGATGTTCAATTACTCTTACCAATTGCAACATAGGAATTTCAAGCGTTATAGGTATTGCAACATGTATTCCATACAACACTTAGAAATGAGACATATCGATAGATTTCTTAGGAATGATATGGTCTACCCATAATGCATCATAAGGGTTATTATGTCAATTCCTCTAATTTTCAACTACAAGCTAGCGAATGATGGTAACAAGGTTTTTGTTCCTATATTATACTTGACCATTTCCTTGCAGATAGTAGTCAGTATAATGAGACAAGGAGATGCCATAACCATAACAAAATCCAACAAACTCAGCTGAAGAAAAATTGGATGCAATATCAGTCACACATCTTTTGAAGAAGGCCATACTTTCCCAAAATGTTATTTTTAATAAAGTTGTAGGCTAACTCCAAAGTTATTTACTTAATTGAAATTGTCCCAACCCATTTCGTAAAACTATTTGTCAACGAGAACATGTATATGGTTAATGCTTGGATGAGGATTTAACGTTTTATTGAACCCCCATTGTTGAAAGGGTTCTTCAATTACAATTGGATTAAGTGGGGAAACTATAAGTTTTGGCCTACCAACAAATCAAAAACAATTAGACTAGCTTAGTTCACAAGGAAACTTAACTTTTAAAATTGTTTTTTTTTCATTCAATTTTGGTGATAACACTATCAAAGTGATGACTTTGCCATATACAATGTTATGGTTACATATCTGACATGTAGCATCTGGCCAGGTGGTTTTAGCTAGCATTTGGAGAGCAAATTCATTAATTTGTAACTCCTGCAAGTAGAGAATATGCAAATTTATAAAATTCTGATAGTTTTCCCAAGCCATGTAATTATGTGTCAGTTCAATTAATCCTTGAAAAATCCATAAATATACATTCACTAGAAAAAAATCAAGATTCATGGTTTTGCCATCTTAGCCTCTAATGCTACAAAATGATTATTAAGGAACTTATACTCTTGACCTTTAGCAAGAAAGTCTGCAAGCACAATATGTCACTATTTGTTCTACATGAAATCCTCCTAGTGTCTGCAAGGGGAAGGGCTTTGCAAGTCACTGTATCTTAATCATGAAGGGAGAGGGGAATTTACCTAGGCTTGGAATCCATGATGGGGTCCTTTGATGACGAGGAATCTTGTGGTTGAAAGAAAGAAATTAGGAGTTGAAAACTCTTGGGACTTGGAAACCCCACTAGTAACTTTTGGAGTACTTGTCACAATAGAGCTAAGATTTCCTTGAGGAGACTAAATAATTATGACTAGGATGATGGGTTGTAGTTGAGCCATCATAGAAGTTGTGATAAGTTTAGAGACGGTTGTCGATATCTTGTTATTATGGGTAGCCTGATTATTTCAATGGCCCACCACTTGTCAATCATCATTTTCTCTGATAAGGGATAGAAGGATTCAACTGTGGCTTTGGCCGAGGGATTCATGACCTCCATGAGTGAACAATCCTTGATCTCGTTATTTGAATATTGACACCAAACTATTGTGTTGGGGAGATTTATATACATAACCCATTGGGTGAAACACTACCTTACAATTTGAATATTGATAGTTTTACGAAGGTCTTGTGTGAGGTCAATCTTGACATAGACACACCATTATGGTCAGAAAATGTAAAATCTATCTATTTTATAACATATGAACTGACATAGAGGCTTAACAAATTGTTCTAGTAAAGGCTAAAATAGCATACGTAAGTCGTGGAACTCCCCCCAAACTAATACCTTGAGCTTGGCCTTGTCGAAGATGACAATGTCATGGGTCCAAGGAGAAAACACAAACATAGAGATATTATCATGGTATGGCCATGTTTATGTATGGTCACACAATGTTTAGGGTTTTTGTTGGTGATGAAAAATGTTGCATCAACTAATCAACCATTTTGTCTATTATGAAAGTTAAGTTAGAATCATACCAATCTAATGGTAAGGTTCTAAAGGTTCGAATACGATCCTAAAGATGCGAGGGTTTTTTTTAATATTATGTAAAATAATAAATAAGGTATTGGATATAACATATTTTATTTTAATTTAAAAATCTACTATCAAACAATGAATCAATTCAAATATAAATATGTAATCAATCCTATCCGACAAAGAAGAGCCTATGAACAAGACAATCCTTTGAAGTAAAAAAATATGATTCAGTAATATAATTTTGTTCTAAGAATAATATCTTGCTTTGTTCTTATAACTTTTGAGTAAATACCAAGACAATAAATAAAAAAGTATAAAGATAAAATGAAGATAAAAAAATAAATCAATTTATAGGCATTGCATCTTCAATAATCAAGTAACATAAACATAACTCAACACTCAAATGAAAAGTCTATCAATTAAATAATTAAATAACAAACTAATTAAGAAAACTAAAAGAATATAATCTAAACTAATCTAGAACTAAAACAAAACTAATTTAATACTAATTAAACTTAACACTAAACTAACCTAAAAAACTTAATCTAATAAAAGAAATCAAAAGTAAATAGGAAAAATTAATACAACTAATTATATTAAAACTACACTAAACAGAAAAGAAATTAAATCAATTAGAAACTAAGTTAAAATCAAATTTAAACTAAATTAGAAGTTAAAATCAAATAAAATATAATATAAACAAAAAATGCAAGTCTCAACAAAAGAGAGTCACCTTAGCAAAACATATCATTTTATTTGAGAAATAAATGTTATTCTTATGAAATATCTTTAAAAAATAACTTTTATAATCAATCAGATTAATAATATGTCATAAATAATGAATTTTTCATCATTATTCAGGTGGAATACCTAGATTTTACACACAAGACTGTAAGAATCAATCATCGAAAGATGTTAAACTTGACAACTTTAGATAATTTATTATATATGATAATATAAAATTGCATATGCCTACATTGCCTAAGCAATATATTTAATCATCAGATAAAGTGCCAGTGGTCTATTTGTAAAAGTCATGCTATCTCAAAAAAATTACATAGAAGAGAGAGATAAGTGATTGACTTTAAAATGTAATAAGCTTCAATATCTATGTGTTTCTTTTTTAAAATAAATCTTTGATTTCCTTTTATACTTTCAAATTGATTGAAAAAATAAGTTGTAACTAACTTTACGTTGTTACTTATTACCCTTAAATAATTGAATTTTAAAAGTCAATTAATATTAGTAGTTATAAGTTGAGATTTATTTACAACTTTTAAATTTTTAAAAGATCAATTATTTGAAATTAGATTGGGTATTTCCTAATGGGTGGGAACCCTCTAGTCAATTAATAATAATAAGAATAACATTAATTCAATAAAAAATAAGATAATTCATAGTTAAATGAAATTTTTATCTACATTAATTTCATTTTGTATATAATCCAAATTACTTAGGCATATATATATATATATCAAAGTTAAAATCTGTTAAATTTCAAAAATATCATTATTACAGTATTAAAATTTTGAAATGTGCTAAGTCTTATCAAATTAAAGTTCAATTTTGAGATAAAATTTATATTTTTAATAATCAAAAGTTATTAGAATCAGATAAAAATTTTGTCACTGGTTCACCTTTTTAATTCAAGCATTCATTATATTCCATCTGAACTATAAAAAATTGAATAACTTTTATACCCGAATCACTCTCAATATCATCTATCTTTAATTTGATTCGTTTCACTATTTTTATTTTTATTGAAGTTTCAGATTCAACCTGGTTATTGGCATGTTTCTTTGAAGTGGATGGATGCATGATAACAAGAGGTTTTTTCAAATTGATTTTCTTGTATTTTGTAATAAGCATCTTTTGAGGTGGTGTAGGCTCACTAGAACATGATGGTAATGGAATATTTATAAATTTTTTGTGTGAATTCGCTCATTGACTTGTTGTGGTGGCTCATAAACAACATTAACTCCTTGACTGGGTGATTAAATAGGCAAATGATTAAGATTAGTTTTTAACTGATGGAAAGAGCCACTATGAGAAGGGGATCTAGCTCTGAATCTGTGACCACAAAAATTCCTACTACCCTTATGATTAGGAAGATTAAATGGTAAACTACTTAACACATTCTAAAATGTTAAATCAATGACATCAAAATGAATAGATATTTGAGCTCCTCTACTTGCATATCTAAGATCAAACCATCTAGCCCTAAAACCTCCTCTAAAAATTTACCTATGAGATATATTTTGATTCATATTATCAGAGTTATGATTCCTTTCCTAACTATTATTATCATTATTCTTGTTCAAATCTAGTTGATCTCAACCTGACATTATAAATACAATTCAAATTATATTCAAAAACTTATCATCATCATTTGTCTAAACTCAAAAATGAATATATCAACTATAAAATCAATAATAACAAATGCACTTCTAAATTTTTAATTTCTAGTCATTTTATGAATTTTTTTAATTATATCAACAAAATAAATAAATCAAAGATTCAATTGTCGTTAATTGAATTTGAACTTCATTTATATGATTTTTAATTCTGACTGTATCATGTATCAGTATAATGATCAAACTTGAAATCATTACATAAAATGATATTCTTCATAATTTTATTTCAAATATTCTATCATACCTCATTACAATTTATTCTTATTATATAAATTCAATCTCAATATATATAGTATATATAATTCATAAATTATAAACTCCATATTTTTTTCATCAAACTGATAACAAATTCATAACTACTGAATAAATAATTTCAACAGGAGTTTTATTCACAATGTTGTAAGCTTTTGACATGGTCATATCTTGTTCAAATCATCATTTTGAAAACTCAGAATAGCATAACTTTATCACAACTTTTCAAAACTGTTAACCATTTTTTTACTACTCTTAAATTTATGACTTCAAAAATAAAACCCAAAAAATGCATCTTGATATCATTTAAACAAACATCTACATTTTAGAGAACAATATATTTCATGCCATCAAATTCTATGTATTGAAAATCTTCAACAAAATAATTTTGTAACATAATTTCAAAAAAAATACCCATAATTTCATGACAAAATCACCTTCGAATCATCAAGATTTTCATGAAAATAACTATTTTGAGCTCATTCTTACATCAAAACTTCATGCATTTATGATATCATAACTTCAAAATCTAAACTGATATAACTAAAATCATCACTAGAACAAACTATCAACAAATTAAAAATCTAAAAGTCAAGATATCATATATTTCCAAGATAATCTCTATAATTATTTCTCAAAATACAGTTTGAATATACCTAGTGCTTCATATTTCAAATGATATTCCTCATTATTCACCAAATTTAACTTCAAATTTAGGGATGAAAAGATTTATAAATGACAATGAAAATACTTTCAATCATCAAAATTTTATACTGAAAAATATAATATGATAAAACCCAAAATGATAACTGATTTTTTTTAAATTGATATTATGAAATATTTTCAACTGACTTTATCACTAATAATCTCAAAATTCATGCATGCAAAAGAATTAAAACAAATAATTTATCTTGTAAAAATTTATCAAGAATATCATGCAAATTTGAAAACCATAATTTCTTTTCCATGTGAATTATTCATAATGATAAACTGTAATTATCTATTTGACAATTATTTTCTCATCAAGAATGACTTACATGTTAATACAATGTATACAATTCTCAAATATATCTAGACAGAGTATGGCTTTCGCTGCGTGTTTACTCAAAATGACTATCAAAAATGAAAACAAATTTTTTGTATACCATAACCTAGATATTAACTACTCCTGTTTATGTGTTTTCATCTGGTCGGTTTCTCAACTCGAGGCATGTCATTAGACAAATGCTAACTCATTTAACAGGGTTTTAAATTTAGTAATGACTAAAATTTTTACTAAAATATCAACTAACTTGTATGGATCAAGGCATGTACAATTGCATTAAAATCTTAAGCCACTTTTTTATTTTGTTTGGATCTCGAAACATCCATCACACTTCACATTAAACCAACTTACCAATTGAGTTGTCATCTTATCAACTTATCCATGCAGATCATTAATGATATGAGCCTTGTAAATTATCAATATCAAACATAACTTAATTTTTAATTGTTATCAAAATAAAAATCACCTCATGTCCATTTCAAAGTCTTCATGCTAGGTCCACGTCATTGCATTGAACACTTACCACAAGATAGTATTTTAGATTAGAACCTAGAATCAATTAGAATTATTTAATAATCCTTCAATATAATAATTTAGGTTTCTAATTAAATCAAATTCAATTTATGGCACAACTGATTTTATATCAATATTCATACTTGCAATTGAATTTTTAAATAAAATTAATTGAAAATCATCATGACAAATTCATATGTCTTCAATTTTAATAAAATATTAGTGGGCATTATCATTTTCAAATTGAAAACACTATAATGATCAATTCAATTAAATGCAATCTAATCAACTTTGTCTACTAAAATTTTATGACTGAAAATAATCATTCAATAATGTGTGTGTGTGTGTGTGTGTGTGTTAATTTTATTCATTAATCATTAATACTTTTCAAAACTACTATAATATAAATAAATCATTCAATTGAAAAAATTGTAAGATTACGAAAAATAAATATAATATTAACAATCTTGCTAGTCAATTTTGAATATAAAATTAAGTAGTAATCAAACTGCTTATTGTAAGAAAAATAATTTTGAGAGTGTGATCCAATAAAATCATTTCTCAAGTAGCTATGCACGAACCTTTTTAATAATGATTTGTAATAAGAGATAGGATGTTCAATTAGCATGACACGAAAAAAGAGAATAATATAACAAAAGAGTTTGGACTGGATACATAAATAAATACAAAAACCTCTAATATAATTTCTAAAAAAAAAATTATTACTTTAACAACTAGTTATAACTCAGTGTATATTGTTCATATATAAAGAAAACTAAACTTATAAAAAATAATATCTGAAAATAACTAAAACTTACAATTGTATTGCAACATATTTGTATTCTACCTCCATAACACAAATACTTCATCCACTAAAGACATTTGTTGATCTTTTAAATATAAAAGACACAACAACAATAAGAAACAAACAAACTATAAAAAAATAATAAAACAAGAAAAGAAAAGAAACAACAAAACCAAAAAGAAATCAATAAATTTGAAAAAAATTAATTATGAAACAACTTTAAATGATGACAATTAGTTGAATAATGTAACCAATTTCTATCAAGATATTTCAAGTAAAAAGCATTATTTTCAAATACAGTTACAATATGATAAGAACCAAACCATAATGAATCAAAATTTATGATGCTTATTAAGATCTTCATGAGCTTTGTCCTAATATAAAAACTAAATCACCAATTTTAAATTTTTTATTAAAAATTTTATTATCAGATTTTATTTTTTATTTTTGTGTAGTCATTTTTAATTTTTGTAATATTGTTGTTTTTGATTCATCAAGAGCTATTAAATCATATAATCTTTGCTCAATCAAATTAGTATCTTCAGAAACATATTGTAAAAGCAGTTCTTGCTAAAAAAATATAACGTTCTATTGGTAAAGTGGCTTCAAATCTATATGCCAACATGAAGGATGAATAATCAATTGCCACTTTGACAATAGTTCTATTAGAACATAAGTCTTCAAAAATTTTAAGATGTGAATCTCATTTATTTTCACAAACTAACTTTTTCATGATTGAAATTAAATGTTTATTTGTGGACTCAGCTTGACCATTACTCTAAGAGTAATATTTAGATAAAAGACTAAATATAATAGAATATTTTTTCAATTTTTTTAGAAATTTATTTGAAATAAATTAAGGACCATTATCATATATGATTTCATAAGGAACTCCAAATCTAAAAAATCTAATTTTCTAGAAAAGAAATTACTTTATTTATTACAGAATTTTTAAAGACTTTGACCTCAAGTCATTTAGTGAAATAATCTGGTGATAAAATATATCTATAACCAACTGATGAAAGAGGGTGTATATTTGAAATAATATCAATACGCCATTTTGTAAATATTTTTTCAAGTATTACAAGATTTAAATATATTGTAGGTAACTTATCTCTATCAATAAATAATCAATATGACATACAAGAACGAATTAACTTATAAACATCTTGAAATAATGTAAGTCAATAATAACTTACTCATAAAATCTTATAAACAATGGTTTTTGCAATATAATATCCACCACAATTTCTTTCATGGCAGTGTCTAAATTTTTTTTGAGTTTGATCATGTGTAAGATACTTTGATAAAACACCATCTTTATTTCAATAAAATAAGAAATTTTTTAATAAGCAAAATTTTAAAGCTCTTAAGCATAAAAAACATCTTTATTTCTTATCAAAATTATCAAGACAATTTTGATTTTAAAAATAGAAAATTAAATCATAATACCATTCATCTTCAAAAGCATATAATCTCATTCATTCATTTTAAGACCAAATTTCAATTTAAAAAAAAATCAGCTATTTTCATGATTTTTAAATGAGGTTTTGCGTTCAAATTATCATCAACTGATAAGACCGAAATATTAATACTTGAAGAAGTATTTTTAGTTAAATGTTTTGCCAAGTCATTACTTTTAATTATCTTAGAGATTTTGAATTCGAGATCAAACTCTTGAATTCGTAATATCAATTTTGCAAGCCTTCCTTGAATAGTTGGTTGTTTTAAAAGATAAGATAAAATAGGTACATTAGATTGTACTATAACTTTATTTCTCATAAATAAATAATAAAATTTGATTAAAAAGAAAATTAATGAGATAACAAAATTTTCAATAAGAATGTACATAATTTCAGCATCTTTTAACACTTGGCTCATATAATCAATTGATTTTTTCATCATTAATTTCAAATTCTTGCATAATAACAGTTTCAATAGCTTTTTTAATGACATTAACATAAAGAATGAATCATTTTTTTAAATCTGATTTAGCAAGTACTAAAGCACTTGCAATGGTATCTTTAATATTATTAAATGCTAAATCAATGCCTTCATCTCAAGTATAAGATTTATCTTTTTTTAAGTAATAATTATAGAGGATTAATCCAAGTAAAATGTTTTGCATCGATAGTTTTTACTAAGGCTTTTGGTGCCTTAAAGCCCTCCAAGTGACGATAGTGCTTGGGTTGGTGGAGAAGATGCATGGTATCCGTGGTGCATTGAGCTTAGAGTTATAGATGAAATCTGTAGTGAAGTCAGATTTTAGAAGGCCGTAGATTAAGATGATTATTGGGTAAGCCTCACCAGGTTTAAGCAAGGGTAGTAATCATCCAATTCAGGTTGCTGAAAAATCTGTATTCTCCCTTGTGGATCAGCGTAGTGTTTCCTATAATAAATATGTTATTGTCAAATTCAAAAATTAAGATCTAGAGGATGTTTTGGAAGGAGAAAAATTATTTTCAGAGAGGGGTTTGGTTGACCATTTTGATAAGTTCTAGCCTTCCCTTTCCTCCCTACATAAATGGATTTTGGATTCATGGAGATCTTTGCTAAAAGAGAATATGAAAAAAAATTCATGTGCCAAAGATTTTTTTATTGTTACTTTTGATTCAATCGTTGATCGAAATAAGATTTTTCAAAATAAAATTTAATGTTTTGATAATCATATTTTACTTATGAAACCTTGATCTCTTGATTTTAATCCTTCGATCAAAAATCTTTCACTGTGCCCTGTATGGATGAGATTGCCATACCTTCCACTTTAGTTCTGGTCTCAAATGGGTTTCTCAATTATTGGCTCTGAATTGGATGTTTTGTTAAAAATTGATGAATCTTCGTGGCATCTTTTTTGAACTTTGTCATAATTTTGGCATGTCTAGATATTTCACAAGATCTACTTAAAAGTATTGAGTTGAAAGTGTAAAATAGGAACTGAATTAAAACCCTCGATTTTAAAAGAATTCTTTTCAGATGTCAAAATTATTTCCAAGTTGGGCATCTCTGTGATTCCTGCCAAAAATTTAAGCATAAGCATGAATCTAGTTGGGGTAAGGGGCTAATAAGGAACAATTAGAAGTTGTGGTTGATCTAGTTTGCTTGGAAGAAGTGGCTGCAAAAAAAGTTGAAAGGAAAAAAAAAGATAAGGGAAAATCATTGGCAAAAAAAACTCAAAATGTTGAGTCTGTTGATTATAATGATGATAATGTTAATAAGAATAAAATTATTAGTAGTAAAAATAAGGAAAGAAATAAATTTTTAAATTTAAATTTTGTCAAATTAAGGGATGATGATGAATAAAAATTAATAAAAAATAGGAAAAAATAACGTCAAATTTCTATTTCTCCAACTAGGAAAACTATAAAGGATGAACAACATAATTATGGATATTTGGTTTGATCAATTTGGTTCTTCTGCTGAAGTAATTTTTTTTACTTTTAGTTAGTGGGACTTTTTGCTTTTTAAGTGGCTCTATGCCTTGATGGTTTTTACCACTAAGCCATGTTTATTTTATTTTTTTGATATAATATGGTATAAGGGCCAAAGACCTTTTAATTTCTCTAGCATCGATAAAAAAAATAATTATAGAGAATTAGACTTATCATCAAAATCTGATATGAATTTATTAACAAACTTAATTTTACCAAAGAAATATTGTAAACTAGATTAATCTCTAGGAGGAGGTAATTCTTTAATGAATTTAATACATCTAGTATCTATGAAAATTTCATCTTTAAAAATGATATATCCCAATAATTTACTTTCAGTAACACTAATTTTTTTTCTTTAGATTTAAATAAATATTATATTTTTTACATATTTTGAAAACTTCATGAAGATGATCTAAATGTTTTTTACATCTTTTTGAATGAATAGTAAGATCATCAAGTAAGACCTAAATAACAATGTCAATTAAGTCATCAAATGTAACATGCATAACTCTTTAAAAAGTAGCTCCTGCATTCATTAATTCAAATGACATTCTATTATAAACAAAAATTTCTCTACAAGTAGTAAAAGTTATTTTATGTCTATCTTCAAGATTTATAAAAATTTGATTATAATTAGAAAATCTATCTAATAATGACATCATTTCAAATATTATAATTTATTGCAAAATTTGATCTATACTTGGTAAAAAAAATTATCTTTGACACTAGTCTTGTTCTAATCCATAAAATCAATACATGATCTGATATCTCCATTTTTATTTCTTATTGATACTAAATTAGTTACCTATTCAGAATACTTTTCAAAAAAATTGACACCAACATCAATCATTTTATCCAGCTCTTTGTTAATAGTGTCCTCTAACAAAGGGTTAATTCTTTGCATTTTCTATTTTACAGATTTAATACTAAGTTTTATAGATATATCATGTTTAATAATATCCGTATTATAAACTTTAAGATCTTTATATAACCAAGTGAACACATCAATAAACTTCTTGAATAATTTAATAAATTTCACCTTTTTACTAGCAGTACATTGAATTCTTAAATACACATAGTTAGGATCCTTTTCTGTATCTAAATTTATAAGAATAGTTTCATCTATAATTCTCCTAAAAAAAATTTGTTTTAAAAATTTTACACTGATCATTAGGTGTAAACATAGATTCCAAATTTACTAAACTAACAGACAATTTATCAATACTCAATTACAAATAATCTCTACAATTTAATACATAATCATATGATTAAAATAGTTGCCTTTAATAAATGAATCTGTGTGTTCATCATAGCGAAAAACAAATCAACTATTATTCAAATCTAAAAATTTATGTCAAAAAAATTTTAGAAAAAAGAAATTTGTGATTGGTTCATTCTCATTTAGAGTTGGGCTTGAAGCAAAAATAACAAATTTATCAATTTTATTGTTATATTCTCTAAGTATGTAAGTGATATTAAAATCTTCAAAATATACAAGTAAAAATCAAAAAAAATTATTACAATGATGTAAATGATTTTGGTTAGTTTTGTAAACTTTCTTAAGTTGTTTAACAATTAATTCAGAATCTTCAAAAACTTCTAAATGTTTGATATTAAGCTCAATAGCTTTTTTCAAAGCTAAACATAATACTTTAAATTTAACAGTATTATTAGTATTTTCAAATGATAATTTATAAGCATAACATAATATCTTATCCACATGAGAGATTAAACAAATTCTAGCACCATTTTCTAATTGAGAACAAAATCCATCAAAATATAGTGATCATATAATATTTTTATCAAAGAATTCTTCTTACTGATTTTTTTATTCATCAAAATTTATCAGCTCATAAGTTCCAATACCTGTTTCAACATAGGGAATAGTGGAAGGAGTAGATGATTCTATAGGTGTACTAAACAATCTTCTCTTTTATAAAAGCAATCTCATTGCTTACAAGAACTCATGTAGTATCTTTTTCGATAAAAGTAACTGTTAATTTTGACAAATCTCTTCTTAATAACATAACATAATTATTAAAAATGTCTAATATTTAGACATTAGTCATACATCGAATTCTTTTATCTTGAGCAATTTTAATGACTATGTCCCTAAACTTACCACAACTTTTAGTTTGTGTTGAATCAAATCTAGTAAACTTCTTATTATCAGTTTCATAAAAAATGCTAAATTAATTTAAAATAAATCATCAATTATATTATAAGTCTCAACATTAGATTGTCGAATTCGAGCATATTTTTTAGGTTTATAAGATTGATATTGAGCATTATTATAATTAATTGATAAAGGAATGTTTGTGAAGAATTATCAGATAAATTATTTGAATAATTATTCTGAGTTCTTTTACTTTTATTTTTAGAAGAAGAATTATTATTTGCTACATTGTTATTTTGAGAAGAATTGTAATCTTTATTTCTAGTATTAACATAATAAGTATTTTTATTTTCGGATGGATCATCAAGAGCACACGTGTTTATGTTATCTACTAAATCAGCATATTTACTATCTTATCTTGAATAAATTTTTTAAATTTATGAACAACAATACATGAATTTAGATCATGATCTAATTCACATATATTACAGTAATAAAAAACTTCTTTATTTTTAATTTCATGTAAAATAATACTTTTAGTAGATAAAGATGGTTTATCATTTAATTATCTTTTAACAACGATCAGTTCATTTCATAAATTTTGAATAACTTTTTAAAAAATTACAATGTAAATCTAGACATGTAAAAGACCTATCTTTAAACTCAATACGTTTAAGTTTCTTTTCATAATCAATGTAAAATGTTACAATTTCGTTGTATTTTTTAATGTCTTTAACCTGTAAGGTTATTTTATACTTCAAAGGTAAAGCACTACAAAAATAAAGTCTAGATAATTTCTTATAAAGTCTAAGATCATGAGGAATCTTTTGACGCAACTTAATAAATCTAGTAATGAAATGATATATAATTTCACTTAGATCAATATACAAATTTACAAAATCATTGACTATGACTAAATCTTCCTTAATTTTTTCAAAAAATAAGTCTAACCAATCTTCAATATTCCTCCAAGTGCTAATAGATTTGATAGGTAGACTAATAAAAGCTTGATAAACTTTCTCTTCAAGTGTTTGAGTAAATTTTTTTTAAGAAAATCTTTCCATTTGTTATACCAAGAGTAGCACAAACTAATTTAAATATGTCTAAATGATCCTCTCAAGATTCTCTAGAAGCTCTAAATTTTTTTGATATATTTAATCCTTTAAGAGAAGGTAATTTATATGGATATTTTTTAATGTTAAGTGGATTTTCAAATATTCATGGATTTCATGCTATTTATTATTTATTGTTCTATTTTAGCTTCAAAACCAATTTTGTCTTTAGTGAGATCACCCTGACCTCTATTGTTTTGTAAACCTTGAATCATATCTTGTAGTCTCAAATCTATTTGTTCTCCCATTAGAAGTTTTATCAATCTCTTCTACTTGAATTGGTTAATTTTTTAGACCCTGATTCAATTGTAAATTTGTATTAATAAGTTCAAAAGGCGTAACCAAATCATTAAATGGATAAGATTTTTTTTTTTTAAAAAGGTATAGAATTAGTAGCGAAAACTCTAGTTTTGTCTTCTCAAATTCATCTATTTCTATCTGAAATATTTTGTTGATTTTCATGAGTAAAATTGGTGTACCAATCTACCTCAAATTCTACAAGTTCTTCTTCGTTATCACTTGTATGATATGATGAAGATTAAAATGTTGATTATACCATGAATAACGAGTTAAATTAAAAATAACATCAACTTGATCATTAGCAATATCAATTCTATGTTAAATAACAGTTGGTTGTCCTCCAAGTACCATAGACAAAAAAAATAAGTCTTTAAATAAATAATATTTCTGAAAGCTCTCCCTAATAGAGTGGTCAAATTTGTTGACGATGAAAATGTTTCGTCAACTAGTCAACCCTTTTGTCTATTATGAAAGTTAAATTGAAATTGTACCAATCTAATGTTAAGGTTTTAAAGGTTTAAATACAATCTTAAGGATGTGATGGGTTTTTTAAATATTTTGAAAAATAATAATAGGTTATTGAATATAACATATTTTATTATAATTTAAAAATCTATTATCAAAAAATGAATTAGTTCAAATATAAATATGTAATCAATCATATCTGACAGAAAAGAGACTATGAATAAGATAATCTCTTCAAAAAAAAATATATGATTCAATAATATATTTTTTTTATAAGAATAATATCTTGTTTTGTTTTTATAACTTCCGAATAAATACCAAGACAATAAACAAAGAAGTATAAAAATAAAATGAAGAATAGAAAATAAATTAGTTTATAGGCATATCTTCAATAATCAAGTAACAAACATAACTCAACACTCAAATGAAAAGATGTAAACAATAACATCTATCAACTAAGTAATTAAATAACATACTAATTAAGAAAACTAAAAAGAATTTAATATAATATTAATTAAACTTGACACTAAACTAACCTAAGAAACTTAATTTAATAAAAGAAATCAGAGTTACACAATAAAAACTAATACAACTAATTATATTGAAACTACACTAAACAGAAAAGAAATTAGATTAATTAGAAACTAACTTAAAATCAAATTGTAATTAAATTAGAAGTCAAAATCAAATATAATATAAACAAAAAATATGAGTCTCAACAAAAGAGAGTCATCTTAATAACATAAATAATACTATTTGAGAAACAAACATCTTTTTTACAAAATATCTTTAAAAGATAACTTTTATAATCAATGATATCAATAATATATTGTAAATAGAAAAAAATTCATCATTATTTGAGTTGAATACTCGGATTCTATACATAAAATTTCAAAAAGCAATCATCAAAAGATGTTAAACTTAACAACTTTAGATAATTTATTATAAATGATAATATAAAACTAGATATATCTATGTTGTCTAATCAATATACTCAACTGTTAGAGAAAGTACCATTGATATATCTATAAAAGTCATGCTATTTCAAAAAAATTACATAGAGAAGAGAGATAAGTGATTGACTTTAAAATGTAATAGTCTTTAATACATGTGTGTTCCTCTTTTTAAATGAATTATTGATCTCCTTTTATGCTTCTAAATTAGTTGAAAAAATAAGTTGTAACTAACTTTAGTTAATTACTTGTTAACTTTAAATAATTGACTTTTAAAAGTCAATTAATATTAACAATTATAAGTTGAGGTTTATTTAAGATTTTTAAAATCTTAAGAGATCAATTATTTAAAATTAAATCGAGTATTTCCTAATGGGTGGGGACCCTCTAGTCAACTAATAATAATAAGAATAACATTATTTCAATAAAAAATAAGATAATTTGTAGTTAAATGAAATTCTTATCTACATTAATTCTATTTCACATATAATCTAATTTACTTAAGCATATATATATATATATATATATATATATATATATATATATATATATATATATATATATATATATAAGTTAAAGTTTGTTGCACTATAAAATATCATTACTGCAATATCAAAATTCTAAAATGTGCTAAGTCTTATCAAATTAAAGTTCAATTCTAAGATGAAATTTATCTTTTTGATAATTAAAAGTCAACAAAATTAGATAAAACTTCTATTATTGATTCATCTTTATTAGTCAAACATTCATTATATTCCATCTAAACTGTAAGAAATTAAACTAGTTTTGTACTCGAATCACTCTCAACATCATCTATCTCTAATTTGATTAGCTTCACTATTTTGATTTCTTTTGAAATTTTAGATTCAGCTTGACTATTTGTATTTTCCTTCAAATGGATGGATGCATGACAACAAGAAGTTTTTTTTAAACTAATTTTCTTATATTCTGTAATAGGCATCTTTTGAGGTGATGTAGACTCACTAGAACAAGAAGGTAATAGAACGTTTACAAAAAAAATTGTATGAATTAGTTCATTGACTTGTTGTGATGGCTCATAAAAAATATTAACTCTTTTCTGACTGGGTGACTGAATAGGCAAATGATTAGAATTAGTTTATAACTGATGGGAAGAGATATTATGAGAAGGAGATCTAGCTTTGAATCTGTGATTATGAAAACCCTTATTGTCCCTATGATTAACAAGATTAAATGAAAAATTACTCAACACAGTTCAAAATATTGGATCAATGGCATCAAAATGAATGGATATTTGGACTCATCTACTTGCATATTTAGGACCAAACCGTCTAACCTTAAAACCTCCTCTAACAATTTGCCTATTAGGTGCATTTGATTCTGATTCCTTTCTTAACTATTATTATCATTATTTCTATTTGAATCTGGTTGATCTCATCCTGACATTCTAAATACAATTGAAAATATATTTAAAAACTTATCATCATTTGACTAAACTCAAAAATGAATATATCAACTATATAATCAATAATAATAACTGCACTTCTAAATTTCTGACTTCCAATCACTTTATGAAATTTTTAGTTATATGAATAAAATGATCAAATCAAAGATTCAACTATCATTACTTGAAACTGAACTTTCTTTATATGATTTTCAATTTTGACTGTCATGTATCAATGTAATGATCAAACTTGAAATCATTACATCAAATTATATTCTTCAAATTTTATTTCAAATATTCAGCCATACCTTATTGCATTCTATTCTCATTGCATAAATTTAGTCTCAATATATACATTATATATATATTATTCATAAATTGTAAATTACACATATTTTTCATCAAATTGATAACAAATTCATAACCACTAAAAGAATAATTTCAACAAAAATTTTATTCACAATGTTGTAAGCTTTTGACATGGTCATATCTTATTCAAATCATCATTTTGAAAACTCAAAATAACATAACTTTGTCACAATTTTTTAAAACTACTAACCATTTTCTTACTACTCTTCAATTTATGACTTCAAATATAAAACCTAGAAAATGCATTTTGATATCTTTAAAACAAACTTCTAAATTTTAGAGAATCATATATTGCATGCCATTAAATTCTATGTATCAAAAATCTTCAACAAAATAGTTTCTTAACATACTTTTTAAAAAAAACCTAGAATTTCATAATAAAATTACTTTCAAATCATTAAGATTTTTATGAAATAATCATTTCGAGCTCATTCTTACACTAAAACTGCATGCATTTATGAAACTATAACTTTGAAATCCAAACTGATATAACCAAAATCATCACTGAAATAAACTATCAACAAATTGAAAACTCAAAAGTCAAGATATCACATATATTTAAGATAATCTCCATAATCATCTCTCAAAATACAGCTTGAATATACCTAGTGCGTCATATTTCAAATGATAATTTTCATTATTCACCAAATTTAACTTCAAAATCAGGGATGAAAAGATTTATAAATGAGAATGAAAATACTTTCAATCATCAAAATCTCATATTGAAAAATATACTATGATAAAACCTAGAATGATAATTGATTTTCTAAAAACTAATACTACGAAATATTTCTAACTGACCTTATCATCAACAATCTTAAAATTCATGCATGCAAAAGAATTAAAACAAACAATTTATCTTGCAAGAATTTATCAAAAATATCATGCAAATTCGAAAACCATAATTTTTTTTTCATGTGAATTATTGGCAGTGATAAACTGTAATTATCTCTTTGATAATTATTCACTCTTCAACAATGGCATCCCTATTAATGCAGTGTATGCAACTCCCAAACTTATCCAGGCAGGGTATGGCTTCCACTACATGCTTAATCAAAATGCCTATAAAAAATGAAATCAAACATTTTGCATACCATAACTTGAATATTAACTACGTCTGGTTATTTGTTTCCATCATGTTGGTTTCTTAACTAGAGACATGTCATTAGCCGAATGCTAACTTGTTTAATAGGATTTCAAATTTAGTAATGACTAAAATTCTTACTAAAATGCCAACTAACTTGTGTGGATCAACGCATGTACAATTGCATTAAAATTTTAAGCCATTTTTTTATTCTATTTGAATCTCAAAACATCCATCACGCTTCAGATTAAACCAACTTACCAATTAAACTGCCAACTTGTCAACTTACCTATGCAGATCATTAATGATATGAGTCTTGCAAATTACCAATATCAAACATAACTTAATTTTCAACCTTGTACATTTCAAAGTCTTCATGCTAAGTCCACAACATTGCATTGAACACTTACCACAAGATAGTATTTTAGATTAGAACCTAGAATTACTTAGGATTATTTGATAATCCTTCAATATAATAGTTTAAGTTTTAAATTAAACCAAATTTCATTTATGGCACAACTCATTTTGTATCAATATTCATACTTGTAATTGAATTTTTAAATAAAACTAACTAAAAATAGTAACTAACTAAAATTTTGTAATTCATATAATGCCTTCAATTCTAATAAAATAATAGTGAGTATTATCATTTTCAAACTAAAAACACTGTAGTAATCAATTCAATTTAATGTAATCTGATCAACTCTATCCACTGAAATCTCATGACTAAAAGCAAACATTCAGTGAATATAAATGTGCTAGTTTTATTCATTTAACCATTAATACTTTTTGAAATCACTGCAATATAAATATAAATGTTGACGCAGAAGATTACACCCTTGGCAGGAGGCCGAGCTCCTGCCTTCTTCACGCAACAATGGAAACTCCCCTCTCGCCTATGGGACCAGCAAAGCTGGAGGGGAGAGTCTCTAGATGAGGGTTAGCTCCCTCTGATGTATCATTTAGGCCCTGGTTTCTCCTACTGCTAACCAATAAAATGAAAAAGGGGGGGGATGAAAAGGGAGAAGGAGATGCTGAAAACAAAGCCTAAGCCTAAAAAATAAAAGAGGTGATACACCAGAAAATGTGACTCACTCAAGCCCAAACATACACTTTTCACCGAGAACCAGTTCCCATAAACTTCATCTGTCATGAGAAAACCTTTTGCATCAGTGGGTCAGGGGTCCGTAGAGATACAGGGAGGAAATAACTACTAGAGGCATTCTGAGAAGCACTACACTGGTCTATCCACTTCACCTATACTCTTTTAGGGACACTTCTGGCAGACCTGTAAAAGGAAAACTCAAAAAATGCATCGAACGTGCTGAAATCATTCTGCATAAGCATTAAGAAAATGACTTAATATAGAATCAAGGCATAGACACATACTAAAGATGCAAAAAATTCAGAATGGAGGTAAAAATGTTGTGTTTCGATTCAAGGTAAATATCTGGCAGATCTCTGCCTTACAAGCCTGAGAGATTTTTGGGCAGAGTTTGCCTTAAGGTTGAGAGCAAATTTTTTCTCAAATGAGAAGTTTACAATTTATAGAAAGAGGAAGAGAACTTGGCACTTCCTAGGAAGGATTTTGGTGCTCATTTTCTGTCAGTGGCCCATGTGCCTTACGAGCATTGGGAAGAACAAGCCGCTCAAAACATCAATGATATGCACCCTTTTGTCTGCTTGTAAGGCCGCTTCTTCAAGGTGATTATATAGTTTGTCTACTCATAAATGCAAAATGAAGAAAACTGGTTGCACTGCTAGCTATTTGCACCTCCCAATGGTCAATTTGCAGGCACTGTATCACCTGCTGGAGTAATTTCTTGAATCGATGCTTCCCTTCGCCACTTGGACAATCTGCCTGCTCCTACACTTGGCACTTTTGTCTTTTCCCTACCTTGTCTCTTGTGGCTCCTTCAGCCCTCGAGCTATCTCTGGGTGGGTCACTGCATTCCTTGGGCCTTTTTCATGCTTGACGCTCAAATAGTTCCAAAAACAAATGGATATTTCACTACATTAAATTTAACGTTCACACGGTCGTCACCCAATGGCTAGTTCACTTAAATTTGACGGCTTTTGGGACGTCACAGTCCTTAGCAAAAGTCATCGGGTCCTTTTGTCGAATCATCCATTGAACCAAAGCATTTAACCAATCTGTTGAACCGGTTCAACGGTTCAATGAAGCGCACCGAGCCACTTGAACCAAATCTAAATGATTTGAGCGATGAACTCCTGCATTAAACCAAAGGCCGTTGAACCGCTAAACTGAACCAAAGCATTGAACCTAAGCCTTTGAACCAGCGCATTGAACCAACTGATGAACTTTGCCGATGAACCTTGTGTTGAACTTGAACTGATTGAACCAAGCGTTGAACGATCCTTCATGCGCCAAAGGACTAACCTGCTGAGTCCGTAGAAATCGCCAGATTCATGAAAAATTGAAAATGAAAATGGCCTAGCACAGCAGGGGCAGAGGGTGACCAATTTTTGGCTTGTTGGGCAAAAAATGGTCAACAAATTGGTGACTCCCAGGGGAAGCATGCTTGCTATGCTTAAAGACCAGTTGCCTTGCAGTCCATTGGGCATGGAATCAAATGCAGCTTGAACAAAAGTTAGCAACAGCCCCAAAAGATCCAAGAATCAAACATGAAGCCTTTTACTCCACACACAAAGGGAAACACACAAGGCTAAAAAACACTACCTGTGCAACTGCACTTAGGAAAAGCAGGAAAAGAAACTGAAAGCAAACTACTATATACAGCTAACCAGGAATATTTGCCTCCCTCCTGGATCAAAGGGAAAATTTCTTAAGTCCCTTTCTTGGCAAGAAGACTTATGGTGCCAGGCAAGTAGCTGAAGGAAAAGGAGATTTGGTGACCTACTCCTCTTGCCTATCACCTGAGTTGGCTGGTATATGAGTGGATCAGATTCAAACATGCCTCCAACATACATGTATTCTTCTTGTCCCTGGAGGCTTGTTGAATGTTGGTCCTTCATGCTGGTGCTCTTCACTAAGAAATCTATGGCTGCTGGCTCATCGCTATAAGCCCTTTGATATGCACATTCCCTCTACAGTGCATCATGGTCTGACTTGTTTCCTTTTGCCTCGTTGAAGATCCTGTCAGACTCGTCCTCTACTTCCTTTTGGCCTTTTTGAAGAAGGGGGACTGTGGTGATGTCTAAAATGGACTCAAAAAATGATTGCTCATCCCATAGAACATTGCCTCTTTGTTTGAAGCTTTCTTCTTCAAGGCCTTCCTCCAGGAAGACAGACCTCTCCTTTTCCTCCTCAAAGATCAGGGTCTCTAGATTTTCAAAGATATTTTTCTGATCTTCCTCCAACTCAGGCTCCTCAGCGTAGTTGTCCTCATCATCAAAACAGCAAGGAAGTTCATCGAACAAGGGGGAAGAGAGCTCACCATGCTTTTGTTCTCCTCGTATTGCTGGAACATCTACATATATGCAAGACCTGTGTCTTCTCCATTGCCGATGGTGTCTTCACAATAAGCATCAATGATGATTTCTTCTTCGTTGTCGGTCATGATAGCCTCTTGGGGAACTGTAGATTGGATCTTCTGCTCCTCACCTGCCTCTTGCAAAATAGGTTCCTCCTTGAGAAGGGATGAAGTGGGAAAAACACGTGGAAGAGGAGGCAGTCCTTGAGCTAGAATCGAATGATTATCCTCCTTTCACTTGGTCAGCACTTCATCTATATCAAGTGCGACCTGATAGCTCTCTTAGAAGTGTGCAGATGGGGTGTGTTCAGACATAGAATGTGCCATTTGGTCTGAACCGTCTATCACACATTGGCTGAGGAATCTCTCTTTGGATTCCAAATCTGCAATTCTCTTGGCTAGATCCTCTCGAAAGAACCTTTCCTGGAGGTCACCAACATCATCATGAGTAGGAACAACTTTGGCTTCTTCAAGGTTTTGAGAAAAACCTTGCTTGTCTTCCTTTTTGCCCCATGATTCTACTATTTTCCCCAGTTTAGGATCTCAGAATTAGAATTTTGCTCCTATAAACAGGCAGCAACTTTGTCTTCTCCAAGGTCCTAGGGCTCCTCCACGAGGTCTGGAAGTTCTATCTCTCTTTCAAGAAGCAGTCTCATCCTAGGTTCTAAATCTTCAATTTGCTTGGCTAGATTATCCTGAAAGAGTCTTTCTTGGAGGTCACCAGCATCATCCTCTTCAAGGCTCTGGGCTGGTTCCTGGCATTCCTTCCTCCAACTTGGAATCTGCACATCACGTTGAAAGACTTGGGGAGGTTGAGGAATGTAAGGAAGAGACTGCTGATGCACTGGAGGAGTCTTTAGAAGAGGGATGTGCTGGCTGGTGGTATTCCCCCCAATGGAAGATTCATGATCTAAAGAGTTTAGAAGGTTCATCTCCATGGGAGGTTGTTCTGATGCCCTCTGGTGTTGGAAAGCCAGGCACACGGGGTTGAGAGCAGATGCATCAGATGAGCTGGAGTGGGCGAGTGTTATTTGATAGAAAGGATTTGGTGTAAAAGAGGGGGCTTTCTTTAGAATAGGAGGGGGCACACAAGGCTGACTGCCTTGAATAAATAGATTTCTCCATTTTGCTACCTCCTCCTCCATGGATTGCAAGGCTTGTGCTTGCCTAAACAAACACTCCTCTTTATACATTAGCTCCTGCTGATACCCGTACTGCTCTTCTAGTCTGTCAATCTCCATCGTCTACTTCTCAAACTCCAAGGCCATTTCCCTTATCGTTGTAGGGCAACTAGGAGGGCTGCTTGGGGCGATTCTCTGAAAATCTTGAGTATGATCATAGTCATATGAATGAATACAAGGTCCATGATTCTGTGCAAAATAATTATACATATAAAAGTAAGATTTCTGATGGCACCAGGCTGCTTAACCAGTAGATTCAACTCAGATTCGCCATTGGTGTTGATGCAAAAGCCTCCAAAGGCTGGTCGGTTGAAGAACACGCCAAAAATTCTTCAACTCTTTGGACATAACTTGTCCTAATTGGTCCCACCGAGCGTGCCAGAACTGTTGACACAGAAGATTACACCCTTGGCAGGAGGCCGATCTCCTGCCTTCTTCACGCAATAATGGAAACTCCTCTCTTGCCTATGGGATCGACGAAGCTGGAGGGGAGAGTCTCTAGATGAGGGCTAGCTCCCTTTGATGTATCATTTAGGCCCTGGTTTCTCCTACTGCTAACCAATAAAATGAAAAAAGGGGGGATGAAAAGGGAGAAGGAGATGCTGAAAACAAAGCCTAAGCCTAAAAAATAAAAGAGGTGATACACCAGAAAATATGACCCACTCAGGCCCAAACATACACTTTTCACCGAGAACCAGCTCCCATACACTTCATCTGTCATGAGAAAACCTTCTACATCAGTGGGTTAGGGGTCCGTGGAGATACAGGGAGGAAATAACCACTAGAGGCGTTCTGAGACGCACTACAGCAACCTATCCACTTCACCTATACTCCTCTAGGGACACTTCTGACAGACCTGTAAAAGGAAAACTCAAAAAATGCACCAGACGGGCTGAAATCATTCGACAGAAGCATTAAGAAAATGACTTAATATAGAATCAAGGCATAGACACTTACTAAAGATGCAAAAAACTCAGAATGGAGGTAAAAATGTTGTGTTTCGATTCAAGGTAAATATTTGGCAGAGCTCTGCCTTACAAGCCCGAGAGATTTTTGGGCAGAGTTTGCCTTAAGGTTGAGAGCGGATTTTTTCTCAAATGAGAAGTTTGCAATTTATGGAAAGAGGAAGAGAACTTGGCGCTTCTTGGGAAGGATTTTGGTGCTCATTTTCTATCAGTGGCCCATGTGCCTTACGAGCATTGGGAAGAACAAGCCACTCAAAACATCAATGCGTTGCACCCTTTTGTCTGCTTGTAAGGCCGCTTCTTCAAGGTGATTACACGGTTTGTCTACTCATAAATGCAAAATGAAGAAAATTGGTTGCACTGCTAGCTGTTTGCGCCTCCCAATGGTCAATTCGCAGGCACTGTATCACCTGCTGGAGTAATTTCTTGAATCGATGCTTCCCTTCGCCACTTGGACAATCTGCCTGCTCCTACACTTGGCACTTTTGTCTTTTCCCTACCTTGTCTCTTGTGGCTCCTTCAGCCCTCGAGCTATCTCTGGGTGGGTCACTGCATTCCTTAGGCCTTTTTCATGCTTGACGCTCAAATAGTTCCAAAAACAAACAGATATTTCACTGCGTTAAATTTGACGTTCACACGGTTGTCACCCAACGGCTAGTTCACTTACTTAAATTTGACGGCTTTCGGGACGTCACAGTCCTCGGCAAAAGTCATCGGGTCCTTTTGTTGAATCGTCCATTGAACCAAAGCGTTGAACCAAATGATTGAACCAATCCGTTGAACCGGTTCAACGATTCAATGAAGTGCACCGAGCTGCTTGAACCAAAGCCGAATGATCCGAGCGATGAACTCCTGCATTGAACCAAAGGCCGTTGAACCGCTGAACTGAACCAAAGCATTGAACCTAAGCCTTTGAATCAACACATTGAACCAACTGATGAACTTTGCCGATGAACCTTGTGTTGAACTTGAACTGATTGAACCAAGCGTTGAACAATCCTTCATGCGCCAAAGGACTAACCTGCTGAGTCCGTAGAAATCCAAAACCTGCAGAGTCCGTAGAAATCGCCAGATTCATGTAAAATCGAAAATAAAAATGGCCTAGCACAGCAGGGGCAGAGGGTGACCGATTTTTGGCCTATTGGGCGAAAAATGGTCAACAATAAATTCATAAACAAATTATTATTAGATCATTTAATTGAAAACATGTGTATCTATAATACTACTAATTGACTTAGGTCCTTGACTACAGTTTTAGATTTTATGACTAGGTCATCACTATGGCAAATAGGAGTATAATTTCAAAAAATTGTAGGGGTACGAAAAATAGATATAACAGGTTTCAAACCTAAAAAGGAAGAAATCCTTGGTTAAGGTTTGCACTCCAAGAAGTTTGATGTCATGGCGTTGCTATTGAGCTTGTACCTAACTCTTGAGCATGGATTCAACATGGATGTTTCTCACAAAATAACCAATAAGCATATACGATTCAAGCCATTGACATGCTTTATCAAATTTAAGCAAATCAAGTAAAATACCCAGGGGATTATCCTAAAGACGAAGTACATTACTACATGGAAGATCTTGAGAACAAACTTAAGAGCTTTCTTTAGTGCCATTACTAATTCCACCAAAACAAGTTCCATCTAATAATGTAAGCGTGTGAAGAATCCATTTAAATTTTGACAAGTTCCAAAATAAAAAAATAAAAAATACTAATCAAAATAATAATTTTTTTTATAATACTAAATAAAATGATGATAATATAATAATTGACTAAAATTGTAAAATATAACCAACATGACAAATATTCTAAAACATAGCCCACATGATAAGTACTCTAAAACTAAAACACATCAATCATAATTAAAAATAATAATAATATAACATAAAGTTTATTATTTTTTCGATGAAAACAAACAACAATTATAGTTCGTCCCAATGCATTTTAAACATATTATTTAAAAAAAAAAAAATCATATTATTATCTTTCAAAAAAAAACGGGGATATCCTTCGAATGGGAATACTTACATCTAGATATGGTTTTAGTACCATGTACCTGTCCTTTTTTATGCTTTGGAATTTGGGGGACCACCCCCTCCATATTAGGATAAGGACAATAAAGAAACAATGATTTGGCAAGAAAACAATACTAATAATGACAAGTGGACATATTATATGAAAAGTGGGAAAATTTTACTTTTTAATTATATTTATTAAAAAATTAAATATAAATATCTCTTCCAACCTGTGGTAAGAGTTTGTATTGGCAAGATGTATTAAAAAATTAAATACGCTATAAATAAATAATCCACCATAAATTAAGTGTTTTATATGATAGTGTTAGAAGGCACTAACAAATATATTATGTCACAAGTGGAGTTAGTATTCAAAAATTGGAAAAGAAATAAAATATAAATATATTTTCTATTAAAAATATATAATAAGAATTTATATTTTGTAAAATTTATTAAATATAAAATTAGAGAAATGGTATAAAAGTTTAATGTATAAATAATTAATTAAAAAATTAAATGTTTTATATAATAATATGTCACAAGTAGGCATAAGAAATGTAGAAAGATTGTGGATGAAAGTGGAAGATTTAGTGTGTAATGGTTTATTGTAGAAAATGAAGGACCTCCTCTCTTAGTGGGAGAAGAGACTAGTCCTTCCTTCCAGAGGATTTTGAAATTTCCACTTAGGATAGTTGAAGTCTAGCAAATGATCTGTAGATTCTAATATGCTTTTAGTTTTGCTCTGTGGTTGCTTGAATGATGAGCTCTTCTATTTAACAGCACGCAAGAGGAGTGCTCCATTTGATTACATGTCAAAGATGATTTGTTTTCTATTTAGTCTCCTTGTCTCTTTAATTTCTTCTATTTTCTAAAATTAAATGCCCCAATATCAATTCATAATTTCGATCAAAAGCATTTTCATTTAGTGAAATAAAAAACTATAAAACCAAATCAACAAAACATATTATATTACAAGTGGTGGATTTTTTAAACTTCTGTAATTACATTCATTAACAAATTAAATAAATAATCAATCCGAAAATTAATTCTTCCCCTGTAATGTATCACAGGACACTAACGACTATAAAGTCAAATGAACAAAACATGCTTTTGTTATGAGTTGTAAAAGCTGCCACCCATAGATGGTGGAGGAGCAGGAAATTGGCTTGCAGCGACCTATCAGTAAAACGTTAACAGTCGCAGTCGATGCATTCGCGTTGTTGATTGGACTGTAAAGCCGCGTCTGCCAGTTAACTTGTGTACCCTCCACATTCCCTTTGTCCTTGTCCTCGGCCCCAGAGCTGTGACAGTACTTTGACATAACAACGTTTTTAACAGGATAGATAGCTGCATTCCACAATGCATTTATTTGCGTATTGACTGGAGTGATCAAAGGGCGATTGTAATTGGCTGCAGGAATGAAGGACAAGGGAGTTGGTGAAATGGCCACACAGATGTCCCATATCTTTTCCATCAACAAGCAATTTCTAGGCCACCCAAAACCGCCCACTGGACGTTTGGTCTGCTCAATAGCTGCCCACAAAGCCAACTTAAGCTCTGTAATTTCAGTTGGTTAAGTTGAGTTGAGTTATTCGGTATAGACTTGGCTAAAACTACCTCGTGGTATTCGTTTTCCATTTGCCTTTCTTTTTGGCCTTGCAAAGATGAATTTAGAAGAAAATTTTGAAGAATATAAGCTTAAACAATCAGAAAACACTTCTGAGCTGCAGTCTTGTAGTCCTGAGGATGTGGGTCTTCAAGCACTGAACAGGGGTGGTAATGGAAGGGGTCTATCAGTGAGTAGTCAAAGTTTCAGGCTTGATGAGAGGTTGCTGATTGATGCAAAGTTTCTGTTTGTCGGCTCTAAACTTGGAGAAGGTGCTCATGGAAAAGTATATGAGGGGAGGTATGTAACTACTATTTACCAACAGTAACACACCACATATTTCAACTTAAGTTTCCTGTGTCTTGTCTTTTTGTAAAGATTGCTTGGATTGGTATAACATAGTTACCTGGAGATGGGGATATGGGTATGGGTATGGGTACTGGGACAGAGTGGGGGATGCCATTCAAATCAGTGTACCAGTACAAGTAAAAGGATGTGATTATATTGTATGTAAATGTAGTCATAAGAAAATGTGGGTATTGGATCTGTGACTTAGTCCTCGTCCCTAAACTGGAGTTTCCTTGGTAACTATGTAACCAGTGTTTTTTCTTTTTTCTAAGGATTGCTTGATTATTATAACAATTTTGTTTAGTATAATTGCAGCATTTTTCTTTCTCAAAAAATGGGTTTTTATACAGAATTGGAGGACGTTATGAGCTTAATTATGCTATGAACAATTAGTGGGCTATGTCTCTAGCACACAGCCCTTCATAATTAACAGCATAATTAGAATCATAACAGAGTACCTGCTGGAGAATGAAGGAGCCCATTCAAGATTGCTTTTTTCTTTGTCAAGAATAGGTTTTCATGTGTATAGGTTTCATGTTTGGTATAATTGAAGCATTTTTCTTTCTCAAACACCTATGGAGTTTACTAATATAATTTTATTTTATTTTTTCCTGAAATTTCCTTATATGTACGTTGAGGAAAGACTATACTAACACCCATTAAGTTTTTCCAATGCAATTTGGTGTATTATATCCCTTTATGTCGTAATATGTATTTGGAACTTTTGGTTGCAGTGTTAGGGGAACTTTGTAGTAAAACTTACCATTTTTTGTCATAATTTCTGATTTTCTCCCGGATGACTTCGTTTGAAAGTTGGGTACATGGTTGTATTAAGAGGGACATCTTGCCTTAAGTCTAACAAATATGTTTGACATAATTCTCTACTGTGTTTTAAGGATTCTTTTCATTGACCCATCAATATAGAAGCTCCTCTCATGTATTGGTGAGTTGGTTTTCGATTGTGAGCTGGTAAGGCTCAGGGCACAAATGTCAACTCATGCATATTAGGACATGTGAGTTCAAAGCTTGGATGTGGAGTTGTTCTTGGGACGGGTTGTATGAGGAATCACTGCAGCCCTGCAAATGATAAAAGCCCAAAAGTCTCTCCTCTATGTACCTGGAAACAAAGTTATCCTTCCTCAATTGGGCATTGGCTCGATTTTACATACATCTCTTGCTTACCAGACTGTTTTCTTAGCACATCATTGGTAGTAAATAAATAAAACTGGTTGCAGAACGTCCATGGATTCATGTTGTCTGGCCTTGTGTAACTTGTAAACCCAATCTGTCTGAAAATATTAAATAATGTCTTTATTGCCGATAGATATTAAATGACTTACATGTTTCTGTAGCAGTCTTAATTGTATGCTGAGTATTCTGTAGATCTGCTGCGTGTTGTATGAATTGGGAATTCATTAGGAGAAACCCTCAAAAATTTGAAAAGCGGCATCTCCACTTCTGTTGGGAGAAAGAAGGCATCATAGTGTGGGAGACAATTCTCTCATGGGATGGAGGCTTTATTTAGTAAAACAATCCACATGTACCTGTTGGTTATTGCATGTCTTTTAGGACATTTATTCATAGGGTTGTGTCCCTCTTGATCTGGTGCTTTCAAGATCGTGTCCTGGCGGGTTGTGTCTCTCTTGATGTTATTTTTAATTGCTGAAGAGGTAAATGGAAGTGGGTGCTGGTAATAGGATTCTGTTGTAGCCTATAGGGTGCATGGAGCTCAAACAGTGGTTGCAATATGGGCCTTAGTTCCTCTAGTGAGACAAAGGGGACTTTTGCAAGGGTGGGCTACTAACCATAGGGTAAAATAACAGGAATATTCTACCAAGAAAATCAGACAGGTTCACAAAGAAGCTCTCCTTACTAGAAATTATCGAAAGTTTGAAAAAACAATTCTACAAAAATGGGAAATGCGGAGACTGGCCTAAATTAAGTTTGGGTCTAGTAGTTAGGAAGTAGTATTTATGATTTGGATGTCATGGCTTGAATATGCCCATGGAATACCTTGACTTAGATATGATATTTAAAATCAATGATCATAGTAACAGGGGATAAGAACATGGTCTCTATTACCTCAGAGACCTGGTGTTTGTGTTTATTTCCGTGTTCATTTGAGTTAAGTAGATGAAGCTACACAGTTGTGTTTTATTGGTCCATCCAATGAGTTTATCCATACACAGTAAGGAACGTCTTCGCTTAATTCATGTAGAGTTTAGAGCAGTAGATTTTAGTGTTTTAGATTTAATAGAGGTGCATGTCATAGCCAGTTAGAATAACTAGTGACTATATGTCATTCAGAGAACAACCTAGTCATTCAGATTGCTTTGATCCAAAATGGATCATGTGGGAAAATAAAAGTAAGAAAAATGAGAAAGGAAAAGTGGGGGAGGGAAAGAGGAGGCGCCATAGACTACTATACACTTGGCATGAAATGTGAAGTGAAATATGATAAAACTTGGTTTGGTTCCAAGAGGACATAACTCAAGGGAAATCAATTAAAAAGGAGCCCAAGATCTAAAACCAACAAAGTTTATCATTCTGTTTGCATTCAGTTATTCTTGAGTCAAGAGACTGTAAAGAACTACAGGTTCCAGTTGGGACATCCAATCAGCGCCACAACAGCAAGGGAAGACAAGAGGTTTTTATAACAGAAAGAAATAGTTTTCCTTGCATGAATGGATCAAGAAACTAAAAGGGAGGCAATCTTAAATGTTCCTCAAAGGCTTTTTTAAGGAGACTAGGAGTTTAGTTAGAAACAAACGAGTCAACTATATCAGTTTCTATAGATGCTGAATCATGGTGTAATTGTTCCCAAGAGAACACATATGTCATTATCTCTGTCACAAAGCGTTGTAAAAGGAATAAAAGGGTTCCAAATTTTTTCTGTGTAGTTTTTTACCCAAGAGGGTTTTCTTTATGTAAAATCTGTGTAATTTATGCGCATGCATGTTTTCTTGTATATCTTTTCAAAGTATTATAGAGTCTTCTTTTATTACACAAAAGGTTCAGAATTTTGGGTTTCCATTCATTGTAATTTGTTGTTTTTGTCTTTCACAGGGAAAGATGAATTCTGGAAGAATAAACGTATTCTAGTTTTATTTATTTTGCAAAAAGGATTTGTCTGTTGAATTGTGCCTATTCGTTGTTTTTGGATTAGGCTTGGGTAAAGAGAGGACCCAGGGTGGATGGCGCATTTCCTTCATGCCATTTTGTAAGATGGGCACTTAGATTGTGTGGGGGCATATGAGTTTGAATCCCGAGTCCACCAAAAACTCAAAATATATCTTTCAGATGGCTTCATACACGTATTTCTCAAAGATTCATACAAATACACGTCTATAAGGATTCAGAATTTGTTTGCCAAATCTTTCTGTTTTAATTCCGTCAACATTAAAGAGGGGCTAAGAGAACAAAAGCATATGCAAGGATTTAATCTGCTTTTATCTCTTCCATGGTTTCAAGACTGCCGTTTCAAATCATGATAAATTAAACTGTGCCTCGTGATTCCAAGATTTCATTTTAAACTTATGGTAACTTTCACCAGTATTCTTTGACGTTTTGGTCTTATTTAGACCTTCAGCCAGCTATTAGTGTAATGGCATTCTGTTTTTTTATACTTATGTCTAAATGTGCAATTTCTGACGTCTTCGGTAAGTTAAAAAGAGACAGTACATAAATTTCATTGCTATGGTTTTAATTATGGTAGATATCGAGATCAGAATGTTGCTGTCAAAATACTTCAGCGAGGTGAGACAGAGGAAGAAATAGGAAAACTTGAAGCCCGATTTGCAAGAGAAGTTGCGATGATGTCCAGAGTACAACATGAGAACCTTATCAAGGTGCTAGCTTTGCCACTCTTAACCACGATCATCTTTTTCCTTGAGTCAAATTCAATCAAATAAAACACAAAATCATGTCTTTGGTTCTCAATGCATTTTGATGACTTAGATGTAGCTGCAGTTGATGAACTTCTCAACATATCCTTGCCTGCAGTTTATTGGAGCTTGTAAAGATCCTGTAATGGTGATAGCGACTGAACTCCTCCCAGGCATGACGCTTCGGAAGTATTTGCTGAATTTGCGTCCCAAGCTTCTAGAACTCCATGTTGCAATCGGTTTTGCACTTGACATTGCAAAAGCCATGGATTGTCTTCATTCCAATAGAATTATCCATAGAGATCTAAAACCAGGTATAGCTATATTCACTCGTCAATTTCAATCTTGAACTTTGTGACTGTATTATTTGAGTGCCTACATCTATGTCTGGCATAGCATACATACGTAATATGTAGTAAGAAACTCGGTATCGTCAGTCACAAGGGTCTGAGAACTTTATCATTTACTGAAATCAAGTTCATATAGAAGGTATAAGCGATTGTGTGGTAAAAGAATCTTTTGTGATGAGATGCTTGTGAGTGTGTGCATTTTCTTCAATATAAAATAATCAGCATCATTGATGCTTTTGTTCGTAACATGTGCATTTTTGTACATATTGGAATGCACCGATCAGCCAAAGCTAGTATTGTTTGGATTATTAATAAATAATGTCCTTTGTTACCAACGAGCATCATTCGATTCAGTGCTGAATTTTAGCTGTTAGTCCATGCATATTCAAAGATAAAAGTTGCTAGTCTGTATTCTGAGATGTTTCTTATCACCCTAGCAACTTCAACCTTACATTGCTTCTAATTCCAGCTCATTGTGTTTCTCTTCATGATAATAATTTCTCTTGGTATGATTCCAGTTTTATATGTGCCTTTTTCCCAATATAGATTATCTGCTCATTTTAATAGGTCACCCCTGAGCGAGACACCAATTTGATGTATAAGATTCCCCTTGTGAAGACCCCCCAGGGGATTGTTTTTCGATTTACCTTAAAAGTTGTTCAAAAGGCTTCCATCCCCTACCCCCTCCGGAATCAAACCTGTGCCTTCTTTGTGAAGTACACAACCCTTCACCATTAGGCCCACTCAAGCTGGAATAATATATGAACAGGCTATATAGGAGAATAACAAACAAAAAATAATTCTAAAAGCCATAGTCAATAAATTCAAACATATTTATCGCTGTGCCATTGCAGTAATAGAGTCCAGGAAGAGAGGCCAAAGCACACATCTGGACTCTTAACTGGAAGAGAGGCCAAAGCACACGTCTGGACTATGACTGGAAGAGAGGCCACAGCAGACGGCTGGACTCTTAACTGGAAGAGAGGCCAAATCACACGTCTGGACTATAACTGGAAGAGATGCCAAAGCACACATCTGGACTATTACTGGAAGAGATGCCAAAGCACACATCTGGACTATTACTGTATTCAGTCCTCCAATTCATTTCTCGCTCACATTTATTACATTTGAATAGACATGGGGAAATTTAGCACCCTTTTTCAACTGAATTTTAGTTCCTTCCTCCTTATTGTTCTTTAATCACATGAACCCTCTTTCAAAATTAAACGCCTTATTTATTCTTGGTGGTTTAGTCCCGTAGCAAGTTCTCGTGGTTGAGCTACATCTGATGGTATCGTTTTTTGACTTTAATTCTGCCAGTATCAGTATCGATGCTTGTCTCTGCTAACAGATGCTACAACTAATTAGAACCAACTTCAAGGGGTAGTAGGAAAATAAAGTATTTACCCTAAAGTGATCCTAAGTAGACTGGGTATTACCTCAACAAACATAATATAACTTCAAGTTCTCTTTCTGGATTTAAAGCAAGATGTGATACTGATCAACACTAAGAATCTCTGAGATCTATCCTTAAATATGTAGAGAAGACATGTGATCATGAAAATAAATTTTAACATTATGGGTTACTAAACTACAATTATCTTAATTTTAGAGAGGTAGTAATCAAAACTGGTTGTATTACCTTATTAAAACCGAAAATTTCATTTTTTTAACAACTCTCAAGAAGTGTAGGAAAGCATTATTTTCTGCCGCCTGCAAGGTGCGGTTTGATAGCACTTATATTTAAAGAAACTTGTGTACCTATATTTTATAAAGAAGTAATAACAGGTCTGGCTATTTTTACTGTTGTTGTTGCGTATACACTTCTTATCCATTACTGACTCGGAATATTGTCTAGACAATTTATTGTTGACTGCAGATCAGAAATCAGTTAAGCTTGTAGACTTTGGCTTGGCACGAGAAGAATCTTTGACCGAGATGATGACTGCAGAGACAGGGACATATCGTTGGATGGCTCCTGAGGTTTATATTTATTCTTCTTTTATCAGTATTAGCTAACAAGGGATATTTATCTATGTTTTACTCGGCTGGTAAGATTTTTGAAGCAAACTGAGTTTGCAAGTGCTTTATCGTGCAGCTTTACAGTACAGTCACCTTACGACAAGGGGACAAAAAGCATTACAGCAGTAAGGTTGATGTATATAGTTTTTCCATTGTTCTTTGGGAACTACTGACAAACCGCATGCCATTTGAGGGCATGTCCAACCTACAGGCCGCTTATGCAGCAGCTTTTAAGGTATAAGACTTGTCCGCATGTCCACTCCACATTGTTATAGAAGTATTAGTGCTTCTTTAACTCTCTCTCTCTATCTTCCAGGGGCTTAGAAAGATAAAATGACAGTTGAAAAGATTTTATTGGACATATAAATTGTGATTAAAGATAAGCCACTGCCGGGGGAAAGATAATAAAAATAATAATTTGGTTCTTGATGGATCGGAGTACCACCCTGTTATGCTGAATTCTGATATGTGAAATCTGTTAATGAAAATGCAACAGCAAGCGAGACCCAGTCTTCCTGATCCTCTGCCTACTGATTTGGTGTTGCTATTGCAATCTTGCTGGGCTGAGGACCCAAACATCCGGCCTAACTTTACCCAGATTGTTGAAATGCTGAACACCTTCCTTTTCACTCTCCCAGGTTGTACTCAGCTACCGGTTCTAACTTCGAAATGCAAAGAACATCAAGATTCCAGGTTGAAAAGAGTTAATAAATCAGAAGGTGCTGCACAAGCAAGGGCAAAGAGGCATTTTTCTTTCTTCCGACGATGTTTTGCATCAGGAAGGGCTAAACACTTAACATGAAATACCCAAATTTCCACCTGGCATGTACATTTTGAGGGTATGATAAGGTTCGATTAATGAAAATCTCTATGGTAGAACTGCAAGAACAAATATCAGGCATGCTGGACAGTTTTTCTTTTCCAGAAAGATTGTTTTTGAGATCAACACAGTAGTACAGTTAGATTGAGGCCATCTATCACCAGTCAGCAAGAAATTCGTGGAGTCATTACAAAATATGGTATATGGCAAACCCAAGATAGGCACTGCCTTGAGATTGATATCTTTCGGCATTTTTCAGGTTGACGTATTTATGTTCAATTGCTATAATGTGGAACTGTAAAGTCTTGCAATTGGGATGCTGGCGTATCAGCTGAAAGTAAACACTGGAAACGATTTGCAAAAGTTTCTTAGGAGTAATCATCTAAGAATTGCTCAGAGATCTGCTGTGTAACATTTAACTTCAATGTTTATGCATGTAAAAAAGCAGAGACTGGTGATGGTAGAAATGTTTAAACCGTATACTTGAGTAAGCAGACCTGCAGATATCTTAATGAGAGGTTTTTTGTGCTGTGTGGATTTCCCCGGGACAACAGTTAAGCTGTGACCTGATGCACTTTCAGGAAAGGGGAGGCCTTTTATAACTGTTGCCTTGGATGGTTTCATCCAGTAGCAGTCATATCATGTGAAGTGACTGTCATTTTCTCTACAATTCAGAGAACTCAATGATTGAAGTTTCCACGGCATTATAATAAACTAATATTGTTGGTGATCGATCAAGAGCACAGACATTACCACAACTGCCATGTCTCCACTATCAAAAACCATCTTCTCTGGTGGATGGATTATGTATCAGTTCTGCAACATCTACATTCTAGATGCCATAAGTTGTGTACTTTTAGGATTGATTGCATAAATTGAACTAGTCATTGAAGCCTTGCATAAGTTCCCTAAACATTTGGAACAAGTTAATGCTGGCTTATTCTTGGAACCTGAAGAGGTCTTCAGAGCGGTATGGTTTCAACAAACTGACAAAAGCTTTCCTGAGGGTTGTAACTTGACTTCAACTTGAAAGCCGTGGCTTGTAGAAATATATATACGTACTGGCAGTTCCTTCCCTTCATGAACTCAAATCTCTTAACCTGTACTAAAAAAGTTAGCTTGTTAGTATTTTAATATAGCTGTTCCAAGTATAGTATTTTTTCTCTATGCAGCTTGCAATATCAATGCATAGGGAAGTATTATTGCAATATTTTAGGATTAGGGCTTCCAACGGACATGTGAAGGATATCTCCACAGGGGTTTGGTTTTTAGAGACTTAGTAGTGTGCTTTGTCCTTGTTCTCTCTCGACGATGGGTCAATGTCCAGACATGCAACGTTGAGGTATTTACATTTTATTCAATGACACAGGGCTTTCCAGAAATCTTCTTGTCTTCTAACATATATACATGGATTATCCAGAGGAACATAACAAAATGTACCCCTGCGGAAATCTTAGAACTAGAATCTTTTCAATGTTTTAGCTAATTCTAGACACGGATGGTGGAACCTCATATAAGAAAACATATGCATGTTATTTTTATTGGCACAGTCTAGTAGAATTTGATAAGCGAAGACATTTTCCAGCTTGCAAAGAAAAAAATATATTCTTAATGTTAATCCTAGTCTTGTGCTAGACCTGAACAACTTGATAACTATCCCAACCATCTACATAGATTGGAGGGACTCTACTAATAAGGGAAGACACATGCAAACATCAATCTAGTATGGAGATTTTCATTGCCCACGAGCCTGTGGCCTGGTGGTAGGAAGTGCTGCTTACCATGGAGATGGCAGAGGGCTAATTCTTACAGGGTAGCCACCAAATGCTCTTTGGTTCAATCCTTAATTAAAGATTATAATGTCAAAATTCAAATGATATGAGAACTCTAAAGTGCAATTGCTTGATGGAATTTGCAAAATCACAATACACACTTTAATTCTACTCCTAATTGACAGTTTTGAAAGTTTTGAGAACTTAGAATTGATGTAGTATGTCGCTGGAAATGTAAACAGAACTTGTAGCAATAAACCATAAATATAAACCACCATGAATAGCCAAGGAAAGCAAGGTTGACAATGGACACTAAGAATTTTACCCTGGAAACTATAGCATGGGGAAAAGTAGTTATAATTGATAAAAGGTCAGCTTGCCTGATCTTCTTATGGTCAAAAACAATCTACAAATAAATCAATAGAACAAATACAACAATTGCTATGCTGTTTTCTCACTCAACTCCTCTCTTCAACTTACTTCTCTTTGCATCTTTAGTCATGTTACAACCAATTGAACACCAACTCTGCCTCTCAAACACTCGCGTTTACAAAATTGGATTTGGGTCTTTTTATTTATCATGCTCTAGGGATGGCTTTTCATGCACCAAATCCCAAATGACTTAGAATTGAAGAGAGAACGATTTTGCTGTCACAATCTCTTACAATTGACTTAGAGGAAAGCATCACTTTGCTCAGAGCATCGGTTACATAATCATCATTGCAGATATTGATGGTTATGTAATTGCCCCATTAAGAAACCAACGGTTACGTAACCTCCCCTTTAGGGAACTAGGGGTTACACAACTTCCATTAAAATATACTAGCGGTTTCGTCACTATACAAGAAATACTCAAATGAAGTTGTCTTTGCTAATTGATTTTGGTTGTTCTCTATTTGGATGATGAAGAGGTCTTATTTTACCTGATCCAAATGGCTGATACCTTTCTTTTAGGAGGCTTTTGGTCCCAAATAACGTTATTGGTTGAGGAGATGTGGGAAGAGCTCCCCACTCTCTCCTTGAGGTAACATCTTACTTGCCTTGGTCATTTGATGTCGCCCTATGAAGATTCTTGTGGTACTCTTCTAGTCTCTTTATCTTTTCATTGCAACACCACATCTTCCTCTAACTCTACATCCAAGACAAAGTCTCCTCTAAAGGGTAGCAATGGTCCTTTTTCTCATCCAACATTGATAACTCATATAGTTGCAACTTCTCACAATTTATTACCAAGTACATGCACATAAATGAGGTAGATCAAACTTGAAATCATTCTCCCCAATTGGCTCCACGCTGGGGAATGACTCATATCTTAAGAGGTTTGAGCTTCTTAGCTTATCCTTAAAGCCTCTCCTTTCTCAAATACCACTACACTTTTTCTCCTACTTTGAACATGTACTCCTTTCGGCATTGATCATGTTTAGCCTTATCCCTGGGTTGAAACCTATATAATTATTCTCACCTTTAGATGAATTTGCCTAAAGTGTGCTAGGAAGCAAATAACCTAAATATGTTTCAAAAGGTTACTTGTTAGTGGATGTATGTATTACCCTATTGTACGAGTGTTGGATATATGTCAAATACTCATCCCAATTCCTTTGGTACTTCTCGTTTCATAATTTAAATTTACCCAACATTAGAAATGAATAATTTTGCTACTCCATGCCCTTTTTATGTTCTTAAATCAAAATACACATTTTGTTGAATTTATCTACCACAATATATAGATAGCCATAACAATGCTTAGAGATTGCCAAACCTCCCACAAAACTTATAGAGATGTTTCTCCTAGTACATTAGGCACAAGGCAAGGCATGTATAATCCCTCTTTCATAACTTTAGACTTGCTTATATGACGCAATTTACATCTCATGATGAATCTAGCTACTTTTTGTATATTGGGCCAGTACACCTTTTTCAAATGAACCATGGTCTTGCCAACACCAAAATAACCAAAACTTTAGAGGGTCACAAAGGGTGAATGCCAAAGGTCATTTGGAAAGCTATAAATCAAGGCTTGAGAAGCCATTTGTAATAATACAAGAGAATGCATGGTTTGTATTTATTTTCGAAGAGAGAAAAGGAGGGGATATTGTAGATTTCTATCATTTGTTGAGTAAACAACATTGAGAGATAGTTGTGTTTTATACACAAGAGGGGTTGGTGCTCCTGTGGGTTGATGCTCACAAATCTTTGCAAGGGGTTGGTGCTCATGTGGGTTGGTGCCCATTAATAGTTGTGTTGGTGCTCGGCAAAGGGGTTGGTGCTCCTGCAAGTTGGTGTTTGCGAACTTTGTAATCTAAGTTGGTGTTCATTCATATACTTGAGATTTTCTTCGTGGTTTTTTCCACTTTGTGTTTCCACGTAAAAATCTGGTGTTTCTCGCTCTCTTGTGTGGTGCATATTATTGTTTCAGTTTTATTGCATATCTTGAATGTGTGATTAAGTGGTTAAAGAAACAGAAATCAGATTAAGTAAAAGATATATAATACATTGATTCACCTCTTCTCTTAGTATATTTCATGCTTAACAGATTTGAGCTATCTTAACATAATTCAAGTACAATTTGAGTTCCTAACCATTATAAAATGTCTGATAAACATCCATGAAAATGAGAAATCCATGAATAATCCTTTTCCCATTTGGAAACTAATAAAAATTCTAATCTTTTGCCTTTGAAAATGCATGAAAACTGCCCCTACATCCTTATATATGAGTCAGAGCACCAAAAGATATTCACAATTACTGTAAATGCATGCATAATATCTTCAAATCCTTGATAAAAGATATTAAACTTATTATTCACCTCAACATATGCACCATCCTTCATTTTATTAAAATTTTGCCTTTAATTTCTTTCACCCATGCCTTAACATACTTAAATTTTTTGAGATGGTCAACCAAGAAGTGGTTATGAAGATCAAAAATTAACTAAGACTTTTTATGGCGTACATGCATGGGATATATTAAAACATAATCAACCTTAATTTTTAAAAAAATACTTTAAATTTTACAAAAGTGTCTTAAAACATACTAATAGGGCACATTAAATGCTTAATTTTTTAAATTAGTGATTTGAGACTAAGGGAAAATCTCAATATGACCTCAATGTGACTTCACTACGCATATTGACACTAATGAAAGGATGCCAGTTATGATTAAATACCTTATGAACTTAAACATACTCAATGACATAAATAATGGTGACTAAAAAGTTCAACATTCTTGGCGACCTTTATGAATTTACTTGCCTACTAAGAAAAATATTAGCTGCCTTATAAAGTCCATTGGGTGTGGAGTCATGAAAATCATCACCAAATCGCATATGAACATGATAAACACTATTGCACCTTTCTCATTTAAAACTAAAATTTAAAAAGAATTCCTCAAAGTAATAAAAATACTTGTACAAGATCACCTAGGGGATTGAAAACTACTACAACTACCAATCGAACATGTGCATAATGACACTTGGATGAAAGTGAAAATCTAACACTACTATGTACAAGACTCAAAATACCTCTATTACACCTAGATTAAAGAAAAAACCTCTCAGATTCTCTCCATGTGGTTGACAAATATGAGGAACAAGCTATTGTTTGAGTGTCATTTTAGTTGGATTAGCTCTTTTCTTATTTGTCAACCTTTCTGGCTTGTCTCCAAGTGAATCAATAAAAACAAACATATCTTTAATATAGACAAATTTTCTTATGGTTCAATTCTCACCTCATATGTTTCTTCAACACTAATAAATCTTTTCAATGTAACCACATTTTGATTCATAAGAACAACTACAACTTTAGCCTCTAATGGCTCACTAGAACATTGTTCTTGGCCATCTATGACATATTGAGATATGTCATCTTGATTGTCAACTGTTACAAGTTGTTCAATCTCTTAAATGGTGTCTAAATACTTCTCTATAGCTTTATCAGGGTCTACTTGAGATCTGATTTGATCAACATCTTGTTCAACATGTTCTCCAACCTTGAAAACCACTTTGTCAATGTTTTTACAAGGAGATGTAGCCCTACATATATTCTTAATGTCTTGAATCAACTCAAGGTACTATTACCACTCTTCATCAAAACCTTATTGATCCTCATTTGTAGCTTCTCAAATTTCATAAGGAATCACTTCATCTTATTTTTTATATTTACTTAGCTCATTTCTAAGGTTGTTCAATTGTGAAACCAATAGTCTAATCTCACTAGCTTCTGTGACGCCATCTTGAACATCTTCATGATATACTTCTTGAGGCTCACTTGCAGTTGTAATTTGATTTTGCTCTTCAAAGATTGCAACATGATCTTCTTCTATGCCAAATTGAAGTTCATTTGACCAACACAACTTTTAATCATCCTCTCTTGATAAATTCTCCTCTTTACCTAGATTTTCTTCTTTTGCCTTCCATACAATAGGTTCTCCTTAAAAAATGGAGATGGTGGGAGGAAAAGAGATTCCATTTGGTGGCATATGAACATAGGGAATTATGGGGTGATATTGAATGGGATTTGAGGTTAAAGAGGCATTAATAAGACTTTGAGATTTGGAAGTAGTAGATTCATTCAAGAATTATTTGGAAGGAGGGAAAGGAATTTGTGTTAGGGATTCTTCATTCTTCTCTTTCCACTCAACAATCAACCTCTCATAATATGATATGCTTTGATCTTCATGAACAACTCCAACTAGATGGAAGGGTAAGGGGCTCAAGAAACTTGTAAATTTTATTAGTTGAGGAACATGAGGAAGAATGGGGGGAGTTTGCACAAGCATAGACTCTTTCATAGGATTGAGAGTCTTAAAACTTGGAATATTGAAACAAGTAGACTCTCTTAAAGGTTCAAGAGGTTCTTATTGTTTCCAACTTAGGATTTTGGATTCAATTCTTTGTACTCTCATGGGTAGTTGTTGCATTTTATCTCTTGTAACCTCATTATATCTCTTCAATGATTCTACCGATTGTTGATGTATATAAGCCTAATACACAAACTCTTCTTGATTCTTATTGTATTCTTTTTACATATCACTCTCTATACATTATCTCTCAAAGTCAAGTCTTATCCCATGCATATTTTTTTTAGGCTAATTAGAAAGAATGTGACTTACCAAGGCTAATTAGAAATGTAAGTAGGGGTGGGTGCGAGGTAAAAATCATTAGAATACTAATATCTTGCTAGTCCAAGGATACATGAGGTGAAACTATAAACATTATCAACTTGATATAAATGATATGAAGCTACAAAAGATGCATTTTCATAAAATGGAGGATTGAAATACATATCAATTGATGCTCTTTAAGAACTTGGTCTGCTTAAACTAGATGTATATAACTTAGAGTCACCAGATGATGAGTACTTGAGTAATGTATCTGCTGAAAATTACTAAAACAAATGCAAATCTTTAGAAATCCTTTGAGCTATGGTCTCACTGGGCATGCCATAAATTATTGTCAAATTGAGTTTGCACCCTTGAGGAAGGTCTTCAGGCTTCCTCACCCAATTGACATAATGAGATCACTTCTAGGATGTGGGTATCCTATAATGAAAGTAAACCTCCAGATAAGGATAGTTACCTGAATATATCACCTTGATCCTCATCTAAATTAATTCTTGACAATGAAAAAAGAAAGAGATTCCTATACTTGTATGACTAACTATGAGGTGATGTACTAAAATTGAATACCTCAACTTGATTGGATACACACAGAATGAGCTCAAAGATAACTCACGCATACACAAATCACAACTAACCAATAAATATTGGGCATACGTGTTTTGTATATAAGATTTAGCTTATAACAATAATTAGAAAGATGGACACTTGCCTTAGGAAGCTCAAATATCATTCATCACAACTATGAATTACATAAACTCTTAGAAACACAAACTAAAACCTTCATAAGATCAATTTTGTTGCATAAAGATGCATAAAATTGGAAATAAATCAAAGATAGGTTATGTATACACATGATATTTTAAAAATTTTATCACTTATTGACATTTTTTATCTTGAAAGACCCTGTCAAGTCTCAATCTCTCTAAGAGCATGCCTTAAATGGTGCACCGGGAAATGGGTGGGTAGACCATTGGTGTTTCTCAGGATTGTTGTCCCTTTTGTTACTTGTTATATACACACTTGTCTCCTGAAAACCATATCCATAAGCTTGTTCTTTACTATTACACACTGTTTAGTAATTTTCAACCTATTTTTCCCCTTTCCCTATCCTTAAGCCCCTTTCAACTGTTCACTGTACCAGGTTGACCATGTACTATTTCAAGTAAAATTAATTTAGTGTATAGGTTGGCTCTAGGCCAACTTAGCCCATGACCTAGTGAATTTTTATCTATAACTATACTAGGTTGACCCTTTCGACTGAAACTTTTGGAAGGGCTTAGAGTTAAATCTGTCTATATATACAAGATCATTTCACCATTATTGAGAGAAGAGAAGAACAAATAAGAGCTATTGTGTATCTGATTATCCACCATTCTACTTGAAAAATAAGCTTAGGGTTGCATACTTTTTTTGGAGATACAGATCTTATCTTATAAAGAAGTCTTTTGGATGCATTGATAGGTTGTGTAGCCTAGAGATGATTTATCCTTGTCATCCTTACATATCATAACAACCTATTGTAAAGCACCTTGGTCAAGGGAGAGATTGTGGCTTGGCAAGTTCATCTTAAAAGGTAAGTATTCTTAACTTTGTTCCTCCTTTGTAAGAGTACATAGATATGCATTTACACTTCTCTTCCATGTATTAAGATTTTATATACATTGACAGGAGTATATGTCTCTTATGTATGTTGACTTTTATTATCTCTAACCCCCATTTTGTACAAGTTTTGGTGATCATTATATTATACTTGTTATTAGTTTAGTGAGATATGAAAACATGGGACTTAATTACGGGTATTACATGATTGTGCTTGATTAGAGGCTTTAGAACCCTCCTTAACATTGTTTATTATGGCAAGAGATCCCTTAATTGGGTCTAGCAGATCTCCATATTGGTCATGTTCCTGATTGTCTAATGTATCCCTAATCAAAAGTGTAAGTATGATCTATATTCTCCAAGATATGATTGATTTATAGACATGATGCATTTTTGATTGCATACATTCTGATAAACCCGACATGAATCTAATCCTTGCAAATTTTATTTCATATTTTTCATTATTTTATCATTTTATTTATTATTTTTCTATATTTGTGATATTGGGTCGATAGTGCCAATATAGTTTCTAACTTCTGTGCATAGGTTTAACATCTAAACACATCAATACAACTCTATTATGTTTTTAAAGTCTTCATCATGTACAGGCTATTGGGTTGAATAGCTTGACATAGTACTTCACTTCCAAACAGGCTACTAGGTCGACCTTGTTGACACAATACACTTTTAGACTTCTAGAAAATATATAGGTCAACATTATCAGCATAGTATTCTTTACATGTTTTAGAAAATAGGGAGCTGTATAACTAGGTTGACCTAGTTGACATAGTTGGTAGGATTTACAAGTATAAATCAAGGCACTTCAACAACAATCTCACTTTCCTCTACATCCTCCAACTCACCAAGTTTCTTTTATCTATTTCTCTATCATTTCTATTATTCATTACATTTCTATTTTTCATAGTTTGCAGTTTTTAACACTATCGCTATATAATAAACTAGGTCCACTCTGTCGACCTAGTTCTATATTTTATCTTCTATTTAGAAGACTAGGTCAACACTATCAACGTAATTTTTTAACAGACCCTTGCTTCAGTAATATAATAATGACATTATCGACTCTGTTCTATAATCTCTGCATTCATTGTTATCTGAACTGACACTATACTATGTTTTAAAGTTAGAATTAACACTTATATGCTACTAATTAGCTCACACTTTTATTTTTAGTTGCTTGCATGCTTAGAATAGATCACATAGTCTACTTATGTGGTTTTTCATTATACCATTTAGTTTTACTATTTTTCTCTTTTATGCACACACTACTAAATCAAATAACCATAAAAATGCATATAAACAATTATCTACCCAAGACCTATCTACTTGGATTTCATTACTAAGGGGGAAGCCAACTTGATTTTTTGATCAAGTATAAACACACAATTAATGGTATATATTAAAAAAACACCAGACACCCTTATCTCTATAGTGTGTGAAGAGAGGGGGTATACCCTAATACCAAGCTAGTACCATTACTAACTTAGATCCCTTTTAGCATAAATGTCTTAAAAACATCCATAGATTACTTTCTAGTTCCTTATTTACAGCCAACTTCTTATCACACTTAAAATCATACTCTAATAATCTAACAACATTTAGGATGAACACTTAGAATTTACTTTCCAAGTTGATGGATTTCTCTTTGCTCAATTGTATGTTTATTACAAAAATTTTCATTGGCCAACGTTGGTACAAGGTTTTTGTGTTATGTACCTCAATTGGATCATCCTCATTGACCCAATTTATTATGTGTTTCTTTTCACTTCTTGATTTCAAAAGTACTTGCAAAAAAATTCCTATTTTAGCTACCTATAATACTAGGTCAACCCTATCAATATAGTATTTTTTTTTGCTTCCTAAGATATAGTACTAAGTCGACCCTGTCAAATTTGTATCTTTTTCACCCTATTTTCTATCCAGGTTATATAACTAGGTTGACCTTATTGACTCGGTATCCCTATTTTCTAAAAAAATTAGACCATATTTTCTATACTAGGTAGACCCAGTTGACTCTGTATTTTTATCTGCCTCTTTGTATTTCCTTTCTTTTGCATCACATTATCTTTATCTAGTCTTCCTCCCTCATCATGAACTTCCTATTTGAAGACAACACTGAGTTGAATTCAATAGATATGATGAGTCTTGCCAACCCTCATAGGGTTTCCCATAAGCAGATTAGGGATCCTCTCCTAGATGAGATTAATGTTCATATAGTCACATGTACAACAAACTATGGGACCCCTCTTTATTCTTCTTCACTTCGCAATCCTCTCTTCTCACTTGAAGATTAACCCAAATTAGAGTATACCCCTAAAATGCTCTTCTTTAACTCTAAGTTTTCTCAACATCGAAGAAATGATATTTTTACCATTTACCATCTCTTGATTAATAGTCAAGTTGAAGAGCCTCATTCACATTCTTACACATTCTCACATGGATTTGGGAATACTATCTTCTTTTTTTCTCATCCTCTTGTTAGGTTGTGGAGCTAAAAGCTTCACTGATGCAAATGAAGGAGGTTGCTGAATTGCAGAGCAACCGACGTCGGTCATCTTTAGTGTTCGCAGTAACTGACGTCGGTTAGGGGTCGGCCAACATCAGTCAGACAGGAACCGACATTGGCAGCCTGTGTGTGCATGCATCTCTAAAACTGGTCTATTTTTGGATGGACAGTTTGTTTGCATGTAAAAGACTAATTTAAGTCTTGAGTCTGCGTTTCTAATTATTGTAATTAGAAAGTCTAATTATTGTTTGTATGGGATCTATTTAAGAGACCCATGGGCTGTATTGTAATATGAGAGGGATCAAAAAAGGGATCCTCCTGATTGTAAGATCTAGGTCTGCAAGTGTGCAAGACCAGGTTGATCTACAGGTGTGCAAGATCAGATTAGATCTACATGGTGTGTAAGATCAGTTGATTTGCAGGTGTGCAAGATCAGGTAAGATCTACATGGGTAAGTAAGGTCAGTTGATCTGTAGATGTGTGTGTGTGTGTGCAAGGTCAAAGGAGATCTGTGTGGCAGCAAGGTCAAAGGAGATCTGCAACACAACAAGGTGAAAGATCAGGTGAGATCTACTTGGAGTAAATTGAGTACTTGGTGGACTAGAAGTAGGCAACAACGGTTCAGTCAGTTGTCACTTACTGGTGGTACTGGCAGTATTGTTACTGACTGGTTGAGTGAACAACTCTGTGTTTGAGTTTTTTTGTTGTGACTATAATTGAGAGAGTGAACTCTTGAGGGAAGATTACTGGCACGCCCTAGAGGTGTGAGAAGCCCTAGAGGTGTGGGAAAAAGAGTGTGGCACTTCTTCATTGTATTTCCTTTTGGATGAGTATTAATACAAGATTGTATTGTCTCTCATATTCTGTGTTGTTTCTGAATTCTAGTGACTTATTCATTCTAGTTAAATTCCATGTTTAGTTGCTTATACAAAGGTAATCATGTGTGCTCTTATAGAGTGTGGATCCTGACAATTGGTATCAGAGCAGGTTCATCTGAGCTTGGTTTAGAGCTTGGGTCACTAACACCTTGGTTTCAGAGTGTGTTAAGTGTTTGTTGATTACAGGTCACTCTCAGGGGTTTTTGATTGAGTGGGAGTATAGCAATGGCAGAAGAAAGTAAGCTAAGAATGGAAGAATTTAATGGCAAGAATAATCAATTACTGAATTATGGAAAGAAAGGGCAGGTAAAGAAAGATTGTTGGTTGGTAAAAGATCAGCATGAAGGAAATGAAGAAGCAGATGTTGTAGGTATTGTTGCACAGGATGCTCATGTATTTTCTTTGGATAAAGTAGAATCTTGGTTTTTAGATTCTGTTGCCACTTTTTATGCAACCCCAAATAGAGTATTTTTCCATGATTATGTCTTTGGAGACTTTGGAAATATTTATTTAGTGGTTGGTGAGTCTTGTCAAATTGTTGGCAAAGGGGAAGTGCAGCTGAAATTATAGACGGGCAACACATGGGTGTTGAAGGATGTCATGCATGTCCCAGTCCTAAAGAGGAGGCTAATCTCTGTAAGAAATTTGAGTGATGAGGGTTGCATAGTTACTCTCACAGTGGATTCTTGGAAAGTTTCCAAGGGTGCACTTGAATTAGCGTGTGGTAAGAAAGTAGGTACTCTTTATCTACCTACTTGTATTACTGATTCTCCTTCTGGTATATCTACTTTAGATGTAGATGCGAAGATGTGGCTTTGTAGGCTTGGTCACATGAATAAGAAGGGGATGCATGTTCTTAAGAGGAAGTCTGATGTGTTTGACAAACTTAAGAATTAGAAAGCCTTGGTTTTCATGGAGAAAATGATAGATAGAGATCAGCTCAAGGGGCTAGATAATTCTGAGCAGAGCAAGGTAGATTTGGACAAGGTTTTGATCCAAAGTGTGCTCGTGGGTAAAGGTCATCACTCATAGGAAAACACAGTTACCAACGTCAGCCAAGTGATAACTCGCATCGATCAGACAGGTACCAATGTCAGTCATGTGCAGACCAGAGTCGGTGGTGTCAGGTAGGTGGACGCTGACGTCAGTCAGGGAACTGACATCGGCAGTCAGGTCAGTCACATGGAACCGACGTCGATCGGGTGCAGACTGAGGGGTGACTGAGGTTGGTCAGTGTCAGAATGGATTTTAGGCAGACAACAAGCTGTCAAGGAGTCTCAAACGCCCATGTGGAGGACTGAAAGGGTAAGTAAGCCTCAAATTCGTTATTCCCCTTCTTTACACTACCTATTTCTCACTGATGGTCAAAAACCAGGAAATCTTAAAGAGGTAATGCAAGTAGAATCCAGGAAACAATGGGAGCATGGCATGAATGAAGAATGTGATTCCTTGGAGAACCAAATGTGGGATTTGGTAGAGTTTCCAATTGGGAAGAAAGCACTGAAAGACGAATGGATTCTTAGGTTAAAGAAAGTAGTTAATGGACAGGTGAGACGGAAGGCTAGGTTATATGGTCTTGAGCAAGCTCCAAGACAGTGTACCAGGTTGGATAATGATTGCAACATTATCCTGTTACTGTATGTAGTGCTTGTTAACAACAGGTATACATGCTATGCAGGGTCAAGCACTTCTCTACATGGGTATGTAGATTTGGATACGGCAGGTTATTTAGATGACAGGAGGAGCACCACAGGATATGTGGTGGTTGGTCTTCAAGATTGAACTTGAAGAGGGATACAAGCTAGGAAACAAAATTAGATGATGTACAGATACAGGTATAGGTGTAGTTGTTTATCTCCAAGTGGGAGATTGTTAGGTTGTGGAGCTAAAAGCTTCATTGATGCAAATGGAGGAGGTTGTTAAGTTGCAGAGCAATCGATGTTAGTCTAATCAACTGATGTCAGTCATCTTCAGTGTTTGAAGTAACTGACGTGGATTAGGGGTCAAACAACATCGGTCAGATAAGAACCGACATCGACAGCTTGTGTGTGCATGCATTTGCATGCGTCTCTAGAACTGGTCTATTTTTAGACAGACAGTTTGTTTGCATGTAAAAGACTAATTTAAGTCTTGAGTCTGCATTTCTAATTATTGTAATTAGGAAGTCTAATTATTGTTTGTATGGGATCTATTTAAGAGATCCATGGGCTGTATTGTAATATAAGAGGGATCAAAGAAGGGATCCTCTTGATTGTAAGATCTAGGTCTGCAAGTGTGCAAGACCAAGTTGATCTACAGGTGTGCAAGATCAGGTTAGATCTACATGGTGTGTAAGATCATTTGATCTATAGGTGTGCAAGATCAGGTAAGATCTACATGGGTAAGTAAGGTCAGTTGATTTGCAAGTGTGTGTGTGTGTGTGTGTGTGTGTGTGTGTGTGTGTGTGTGTGTGTGCAAGGTCAAAGGAGATCTGCGTGGCAGCAAGGTCAAAGGAGATTTGTAACACAACAAGGTGCAAGATCAGGTGAGATTTACTTAGAGTATGTTGAGTACTTGGTGGATTGGAAGTAGGCAAAAATGGTTCAGTCGGTTGTCACTTACTGGTGGTACTGGCAGTATTGTTACTAACTAGTTGAGTGAACAACTTTGTATTTGAGTTATTTGTTGTGACTGTAATTGAGAGAGTGAACTCTTGAGGGAAGATTATTGGTATGCCCTAGAGGTGTGGGAATCCCTAGAGGTGTGAGAAGAAGAGTGCGGAACTTCTTCATTGTATTTCCTTCTGGATGAGTATTAATTCAAGATTGTATTGTCTCTCATATTTTGTGTTGTTTCTGAATTCTAGTTACTTATTCATTCTGATTAAATTTCGTGTTTAGTTGTTTATACAAAGGTAATCATGTGTGCTCTTATGGAACGTGGATCCTGACACCTCTTCTTTCTATTTTGACCCCTTCTCATACCATGACTTCATATTCTTTGATTTCCTCTACCTCCATGCCTAGTATCTCCACTAACATGGTAGGTTATACATCTAGTGGCCTCTTCCAAGACCCACTCTCCTTAATTCCTCCACTAGTGCAATGTTTTTTACCCATGGTAATCTTTCTTCTAGTGATTCTTCTTATCATTCCTTTATTAGTCCATCTTTTACTACACAAGCAAATTTTGCCACTAGTGCCTCACATTCTAATATCTCTTCTCAAGCTCTTACTAACACCCATAGTGGTACCCAAGCCAATAATTCTAACTCTAATTCTAATGCTTCAAATAATGCCAAAAATGCAACTCAAACCCATAAAATCTTATTAAAAACTCTTCATCAAATGAATAATTTTCAAGCTAATAATGCAAATCAAATGATGCAAATGAAAAAAACACCTTATCCATCTTCAAACTCACCTTCAATAGATGCCATGAGGCATGCATAATCAAAATGTTCCCCCACTTCCTCTTTGGGATTCCCATGGTAATCTCATCCCTCAACCTACTCTTGTCAACAAGACAATCAAGCATCTTCAAAATAAGCATCTTACATCTCAAATTACTAATATTGACATAGGAGGTATCACCACTACCATTTCTTACAATAGGTCAACTGATCCTACTTTTCATCTAGAAACATTTGGAAATATATAAAGACTAGGCCAAATTAAATACCTTTGTCTCTATTAAGTGTAGACATCCAATTTCTAACACCATTTGTGTTGAAATTGTCAATCTTACTCGAATTGCACTCAAATGCACATTTTAAGTCAAAATCCATAAAAAGTGCTAAATGGTTCAAACTTATCATTTAAAAGTGCCAATTTATGTCAAAGTATACCAAAATTGGGCAATGTAATTTATGAGTCAACTAACTTTGATCAATTCATTTCTAGTCAAAATGATGATTTCACCTTTTGTGCTCTAGATCACTCTTTTCTCCTAAATTTATTGGTACACACCATGTACCTTTGTTATTTTATGTTAGAAACATCTTAAATGAAAATACAGTTCTGACGCATCTAACGTCACCTTTTAATTCTTTTCAAGTCAAATTACAACTTAGTAATATGACTTTTTGACCATTTTGATTAATTGAGGGCCAATTTTCAAATAATTGCATAAATGTTGATTAACCTTGTTTAAGGCTACTTAATCCAAATCAAGAGCTTAAGTGAATTTTCCATGAGAGTTGTTAAATATTTACTTTTGAAAATTGATTCCTATTAACTGTATCATTATGTGACATCATTTCTTGGGAAGACATCTCTAGGCCATAAATGCCACAAATATCAGAATTATGGGTCACCCATGCCTAGTTAATGCCTCCCATGCCTCTTCAATGCCCCTTCTTCCAAGGTCATGATGAAGATAATCATGGATTTAATTCCAAATATTAATATTATCCATGGCCACACATCTCAATCTTGATATGGACGGTCATGGTTGATCTTGACCAATTTCAAATATCTATAAATAGAGAGGCCATGGACATTTTTAAGCTTTAATATTGCAAAGTTATAATGTTAAATTTTTTCCACAAGGTTTTACATTCGATCATAGATTTTGCTTGCAAGCTTCATTGATAGGCTAGTTTAGTGATTTGGAATCATGAGTCTAGGTTTTATGGAGTGTTCTTGAATCATTAGAGGAACTTACCACCATTGTTGACAAAGACAAGGATGCTTGATCAAGGGAGAACATGCTTTTGAGCCACATGGGCATGGTGAATCTATTTGGGAAGGTACTATGATGTTGCTTTCTTTCATTTGTTTTTTGCTATCCTTTGTAATTCCCATAGGAATAGATAGGCTTGGTTAGTTATTTATACATGTTTTATTATTTATGGATTAATGCTTGACTAACTTGCTTTTTAATCCTCTCTACATCTTGGCACGCCCAGTGGGACAAGACACATCTCACACTTGAAAAAGATCATTTTACAACTTTAAAACATTCATTTAGACCCTTAAAACTCTTGCAAATTGATTTTCTAATTTTATTTTGCCATAGTTTTACATAGTAACCGATGTCGGCAAGCAATACTGACATCGGTTACCTAGCTTAACCGATGTCGATTAGTAAAACTGACATCGATTAGATCTCAATTAGCCAAAGTAACCATTATCAGTTGTAATAATCGACGTCGATCACTGTGTTTTTCTTAAAACACAGACTTGAGAGCTATTTTTCCAAAGTTCATTATTTTAAGCTAAAAAGAGCTTCAAAGCTAAAGGACATGCTAATATTTTTGCTACAAGACCAAGCTTGACATTTGATAAAAACATGTTTAAATCACCTTTGCATGCTTAAAAATCAATTAGGAACCTTGTTTTGGGTGTTTAACAAAGAATTTAGATGTTTTTGGTGAATGTTTTCAAAGTTTGAAACTAAGACCAAGGGGTCAAATGAACACCACCAAATATTTCATTTGGGCTTAAAATTGAACACACTTGTCAATTTTTGTTTACAATAGTTGATTACTTAGGTTTTGTTTGTCAAAAAGAGGAATGTTGCATGTATGCTCTTCCATTTGTCCCCTATAGGGAACCCTTGGAATCAAAAGCACCATTCCTATTGCAAATAGCCTAGTCTAAGGCTTAGAAAGAATGTCGCCTAAAGCACTCTTCAAAAATTTGCCAAAGTTTAGGTGATCTTGAAAACGACCCTAAAGTCTTTCTATTTTATGCTTTCTTTATTTTCATGCAAACTTGGCTTACGAGAGGGATGTCATTACCTCCCACGAGTTCTTTAGGGAAGCTTTGACCCAGGGTTTCACCTCTTGATATTGACTTCATTTGACTCCTTTAGAGTTGCACATGGAACGTATATGCATTTGGACATCGTACTACACTGAGCAAATAGTAGGATGTAGTGGTTGTAAAAAGGACTAGACTTTTTTACAACTAGCCAATACCATGGTCATCCAATTTACATGCTTGTATTTTGCATCGTTTGACGTGAAAGTCATTGTGTAATTGATTCCCCTAGAATGATCGAAACCTTGCTAGTTTAGTAGACCCCACTTTGCCATACCTTATCAGTTTAGACTTAAGACATTTGTTTTTGTTATTAGCTTACTTGGTCTTGATTTGTGTCTAAAAATACTTGTTAACTCAAAGAACTTAACCAAACCACATTGTCCTCAATTTTCTTGAGCAAGGGAGGTGTTATGCTATCTAAATGGAAAATTCACCTTTTCCTTGTTCAAATTGTTATAAAAAATTTGTGTCATGTCATCCATTTTGGCGCAGTCATGCTACCCAATTAAGTCTAGATATTTTACCCAATTTGTTTAAATCTTTCATTTATAATCCACATTCAAAATTTAACCTTTTTGAGTTCTAAGGGTTGGTGTGTCAAAGTGGGTTCACCATTTATGCACTAAGCTTGTTTTAACTTGAGTTTAATTTTCCATTTGGATCAAAGGTCATTTATTAAGACTCAAAATCACATCATCATCTTGGTGGACTCAATTCATCTTGTGTATCACTCATGCTTTGAGTCCTAGAACATATTTTATCCTATTGGAATCATGTGGTGATGTTATGTTGCCTATTTTGTCCTAGCTTTATACTTAGTGATTCACGTATATTTTTACATCTTGAGTTGCTTAGTTTATTTTGTCTTCTTCATAATCCGGAGAGCTTTCCTCTGAACTTCAAGGGTCAACTTGTCAAATTTGAAGCTAGCTTTTACAGTGTGGGTGTATCACAAAGATCTAGGGTTTGGTGTACTAGTTTTCACCTTGGATCTTTGAGTTACCTTACTCTCTTCCAATCTATATGATTTCAACTTTACCAAAGGTTGAGTAAACTCATGAACTAAATTTTCTAAATTATACATGGTTTCAAACCACCCTCCATTATAGTCTCATTGGTACCTTGGTTATTTATTTAAAAGAGAGCCAAAACATACTTTGATTGGTTGCCAAAGCATTAGTCCAAAGTTAGTCAAACACACAAAGCAACACTTTTTAGACATGACTCAAAGGTTCACTTGTAGTGGGGCCTCTTATAGTCTTAGTTATGAAGACGAGCAATTTTATGATGGTCAAGATAAACCCATTATTTTTGATGATATCCCCGTAATAGTAGGACATAAAGATGATTACAATGGATATCAACCCCAAAAAGATCAAGACGAATCCCTTCTTAGATTGATAGAATCAGGTGCTAGACTACCTTCTAATTTTCCTACAGAATAATTACATACCTTAGTTAGAGAGGAGAACAATGACGGCAAGAGCAAACTTTTGCATAAATGGACATACCTTCTTCCTCTAACAAAGGAAAGGAAATACAAATAGAGTCAAAATCCACAAATCCAAATCTTCTAGCTAAGATCAAGCTAATAAGTCAATGATATGCAGATCAACTTGTCACAAACTTAACTGACTCCCTAGTTGCCACTTCAATTCACAATAATGCTTCGAAAGAACAAGGAAATGTGGTTGAAAGTATGCAACAAATATTGGATGAGGACATTACCATAGTGGATCAAGGCAATTTAAATGAACAATTAAAGTCATAAAAGACCTTACAAAGTGTTCCCTTTGACACGGAACATACGTTCTTCAATTATCAAGATCCTCTTGTTACTGTACAAACTCAGAAACCCAAAAATTTAGTTCTAATTGAGGAAATCCCTCAAGACAATTTGGCTAGTTATTTTCAACTAACCCAAATAATGGTAAATAAACATAGAAATTTCCAAAATCAACAAAGTGTGAAACAACCAAATTTAGGAAATGTTTTACAATCTAAGAATCAACGGCCTATGTTCTCAACTCAAGCAACAAATCAGAACCAAATCATGGATCGAAAGGTATACGCACCCTATATATCCACAAAAAACTAGGGGTACATTCCACCGTAACAATAACAAAACCAAGGGCACATTCCACCCTAACAACAACAAAACCAAGGGCACATTCTACCCCAACAACAACAAAACTAGGGGCACATTCCTCCCCAATAACAACAAAACTAGGGGCACATTCCACCCCAACAACATCTTATCCAATCCACAAATACACTAAACATGAAAGAATGGAATTCTATGAAGGAAATTGTCCAAAGATTGGAGACGAATAATAGAGTCAAAAACTACAAATTCAATGAAATATGCAAATATATATTTGACTTATCTATTCTCCAAAACCCCTTTTCACCTCATTTTGAGGCACCCAAATTTGGTAAATACAAAGGGAAAGGATATCCATGCGAACACATACAAGCATTCTTCATCTTGTGTCAAGAGGTTGCTTATAGTAGTTAGTACTTACTATGACTATTTCTGTGAAGTTAAGTGGGACAAGCTCTTGATTGGCTACTTAAACTACCCAAGGGATTAGTTGCGAATTATAATGACTTATAAAAAAATTTCATTAACCATTTATCATATAACATAGAACATGAATTGACTATTGTTGACTTATGCAAAGCCAAGTAGTGTGATGGTGAAAGTTGTACTGCATATCTACAAAGGTGGAGAGCATTGGTAGGCCGATTTCAACATAATTTGTCAGACAAACAATTGGTTGATATCTTTGCATAGAATTTGCATCCTGAAGTTGCACATAATCTATGGTTAGCTTGTACTAACTCATTTAAAGAAATTATTGACAAAGGAGTGTAGATTGAGAAAGCTCTTATTTCTAAAGGCCTTGTTAAGATTTTTGTGCAAGGACAAGCGTCTAATCAAACTAAATCACTAGCTCAAACAGTTATACAGGATAAGCTTAAAGGCTTTAACAAAAATAAGAACATGGTCGGAAATGGGGTGATAGAAACAAGACATGTACAAATGGTACAGGCTATGCCTCCTCCAAATATACAATTAACTCCCTCAAATCCACTACCTACTTTGTAGAGACAACCTCCACGAAGGAAATTTCATAAAATTTTTAGAGTCTTTAGCAAGTTAGGAGAATCGGTTAAAATAGTGTTACAAAAGCTCATTGCATTTAATTTAATTATATGTCTAGTATCAAGGCCATTTCCTCAAGATTAGCTAAAACCAGACTGGTACAAAGAGAACAAATGGTGTAACTTTCATCGTGTTGCCGGTCATGGTGCATATCGTTATGTTAAATTGTGACATATTATTGAGAACTTTATTGAAAGTGGTGAATTAAAAATTAAGTTGGACCTTAATCAGGACATAAATCAAGATATGGGAATCTACAAAGACCCCTTTCCTCGACATGATCTACCACCACCAAGAAATAATCAAAATAGTCACAGTCAAGGATAGAGGTAGAATCAGAACCAACAAAAAGGTTAGAATCGTAATGAGCATAATAAAGATCATAATTCTCACACTAATAATGTGACTTATAACAATGTACCTTATGACTATAATAACACTATGGGATGCATTTCTGCAACCCACATTGCCACTATTATTGTGAAGCTATGTGGCCAATCTCATGTTTCTCGCAACACAAGACCCATCATTATAGGCTCAACACCCTCTCCCCCTAGTAATACCATGTCCGGCTCACATCATCATGTTGCTACTCCATTTTCATGGGTTACTAATCCTAAAAAATAGTACCTTTCTTATAAAGGCTCCTTGCTGACCCAAAATTGTCCCAATACATTTAATCACCCATGAGTCACCATCCAAGGCCCTTTTCCTCCCTCTTCTAGTTATAATAACTCCTTGTCACCTCTAGGTTGTGCAGTCACAACTAGACACCCATGAGTTACCATTTAGGGCCCTTTGCCCACTTCTTTCCATAAACCCAATGAGAACATTGTGCCAACGGTTCCAAAGCCAAATACTATTCCAACAAAGACTAAACTAGTTCAATCCACAATTCAAAGGCCTTATAGTCTAATGGATCAATTAGATAAAACCCTTACACAAATTTCCATGTTAGAACTCTTGCAAACATATGATGTTTATAAAACCATTTTCAACAAACTTTTACAAGAGTCTATTGTGCTTAATGATATAAACCTTGATCAGTTCTAGAATCTAGTTGGACACTTGTCTTCATTTCAGCAAATCACATTTGATCAAAAGGACATGTCCACCCTTAGCCCAAACCATAATAACCCACTATACATTGAGATGATTATTATGGATCACAAGATCAAGTGGGTTCTTATAGATAATGGTTTAGGGATGAACATCATATATCTTAAATTGGTATGACAATTAGGCTACATGGATAAAGACATTCAACCAGAAACTATTATAATCAAGGCTTACAACAACACCGAGAGGGAGTCATCTAGTACAATTTAGTTGCCAATCATGGTTGGGTTTATTTCTCATCATACATTATTCCATATTGTGGATATTGAGATTCCTTATAACATAATTATTGGTCATCCTTGGATCCATGAAGTACAGGTAATTCCATCCACTCTTTACCAATACCTTAAGTTTCCCCATGATAGGATTGACGTTACTATTTCTACTGATCAACATCCATATCAATACTGCAAACATCTTGAAGAAGAGTTTTGTAATTATAACTATTGCCCATGTTTTGAATTCATTGCAAAGAAGAACAAAGCCATCATTTCTCATCCATCTCAATCTAATTATATAGACCCTAGTGATTTAGCTTTCCTTTTGATTGGTCCATTTCCTACAACTCTAGCCAAGCAGGTTATTGTTAAAGATGTAGGCATTTCCATGTACCATCTAAAGAATGTCCTCCATATTGTAAAATTACTAAAATCCTCTAAAACATTTGATAAGCCTAAAACTTCCCAGACTCCTAACAAACCTGATCAAATTTGGCAACCAAAGAAGAAGCAACCAAAACCTCCTATTGTTTTTGTACCTGCAATTGCACCAAAGAAAGATCAAGAGGCTTTTACTGAAAGAGATTGTGTATATTCTGAAGGCCTTGCTAATTGTTTTTAGAATCTAAAGTATCCTATCCCTAAAAAGATAATGGATCATCTTGACTATACAGGGAAAGGCCTTGGCCCACATGCATAAGGAATTTTAGAACCCTTATCAGTTGGAGTCATAAATTAGAATCATGATCTTGGATTTTAACCACTAGAGGATGACCTCATGACATTTGATAGTGACTCTTCTGAAGTGACTAGTAGCAAGACTCCTAACAATGACACAATGTCCCATTATAGCCTTTTTGATGAGCTTGTTGACTTAGATTTATTTGATTCAAATGCCATATTGACCATAACAGATATTAGAGCTTCCCATCCTAAAGCAAAAACATATCCTAGTGGTGTTTCCCTTCCTAAAGTAAGACATTATATCTTTACCATTGGTGCTTCTCATCTTGAAGCAAATCCTCACTGTAACCTATGCCTTTGCCATCCTGAACTCATAGATTGGGCTCAGTAAAATTTGGTCATATGCCTTGATGAGTTTCAAAATGAAGAATTAATTGCAGAATACATGGGCCTACGAGATGCATTCCCCATTGGTGATCATAATCAAGGTTTTGATTTTTCATTGAATTCTTCTACCTACTTTGGAGATCAAGCAATTTTTTTTGGTCATAATAAAGAATTAACATCGAGATCTTCAGGTGAAAACCTCTTTGAGGCACTTATTGATCAGGGAAAAAGTAAAGACAAAGACAATTATTTGAGTGAAAATTTGTTTCAGGCACTCCCAAATAGGAAAGTTTGCTCATCCCCTCAGGACATAGAAAGTCCATCTAGCCCAAGTTCCATAGATAAAATAAATATCTCTTCAGAACAACATCAAATATTTGAGCATCCTGCTCTTGAATTTATAGAGGTTTTTTCCAATTGGTCTTTATCTGAGAAGGTAGATTCTAATTCTTCATATTATTTAGATCTTTGGGAGGAACAACAAGAAGATATAGTAGAAGAAAATGATCATGAACATACATTGCCTATAATTATATAAGATGGATCCACACTCCTTATGGAGAGAAAAATAAAAGTGAATTTGGGAACCCATGAGGATCCTAAAATTATTTATCTTAGAGCTTCCCTTACTGAAGCAGAATGTGAACATATTATATCCATTCTTAAAGATTATATAGATATCTTTGCATGGGCATACTCTGACATGCTAGGCTTGGACCCAGATTTAGTTGTAAATCATCTCAGTTTTCACTCTGATGATAAACTAGTCAAGAAAAAGTTGTGAAAGATGTATCCACGTATCACCCTTTTGGTTAAAGTCAAGTTGGAAAAGTTGTTAGGAGCCAATTTTATCAGACCACTAGACTACTCTGAATGGATTTCTAACATAATACCAGTGAGTAAAAAGACCCCAATCATACGTGTTTGTACTAATTTTTGTGATATCAACAAAGTATGCCCCAAAGATGATTTTATTCTACCCAACATTGACATGATTGTCAACTCAACTGCTGGGTATGAGATTCCATCCTTAATGGATGGATTTTATGGTTACAATCAGATCAAAATAGCCCCTGAATATCAGCATAAGACTATGTTCACCACTATGTGGGGGACATTGCTACCAAGTCATGCCATTTGGTTTGAAGAATGCTAGAGCCACATATACATGTGTAATGACTATCATCTTCCATGACATGATGCATGACATTGTCAAGGACTATGTTGATGATATACTAGAAAAATCAAGAATAAGACCTAGACACCTTGATGTTTTACAAAGAATATTTGAGAGGCTTAGTGCATATAAAGTCTATTTAAATCCTAAGAAATGTGTCTTTAGAGTCACACCAAGAAAATTTATAGGGTTCATTGTATCACAATGAGGGTTCGAAGTCGACCCTGCAAAGGTCAATGCTATTATGGAAATGCCTCCACCAAATAATCTTAAATAGTTATGAGGTCTACAAGGAAAGGTCTAGTCTATTCATAGGTTCATTTCTCAATTGGTTGATAAGTGACACCTATTTACCCATATCTTAAAGAAAGGGGTAACATTCTAGTGGGATGAAGATTTTTAGATAGCATTTACAAAGCTTAAAACATACTTGGCCAATCCACTAGTATTACGACCTCCAACACAAGGAAAGCCACTGTTGCTTTATATATCAGCCACGAAACATGCACTAGGGGCACTTTTGGCTCAGTATGATGGTCATGGTAAGGAATACATTGTTTATTATTTAAGCCCCACATTGGTAGCCTATGAACATAATTATATGCTTATTGAGAAGGCATGTTTAGCTATGGTGTTCTCCACTCAAAAATTGTGACATTATATGCTAAATAACAAAACTATTGTTATCACCAAGGTAGATCCTCTCAAGTTCCTCTTATCTAACGTAGCTCTTTAAGGATGCATGGATAAATGGATTATGCTACTCAGTGAGTTTGATATTGAGTACCAGAATCAAAAGGCAATCAAAGGATAGGTTCTTGTGGACCAACTTGTAGAAGCTCCTTTTATGGCCACTCAACCTCTCAACTTTGACCTTCCATGTGTTTCTATCATGATGATAGAACAAGCATCACACGAACTTGAATATTAGATGCTCTATTTTGATGGATCCTTCACATCTCAAGGGTCTAGATCAAACATATTATTGATCATGTCATAGGGGGATTTGATCCCCAAAGCATTCTATATACAATTTTAGTGTACAAATAATATGGCTAACTATGAGGCATTGGTTGTAGGGCTCTGTCTTGCCATACAATGGGACATTCAAAGCTTAAAGGTCCATGGAGATTCACAACTAATAGTAAATCAGACAACTGATCAGTATAAAAAAAGAGATGATAATCTTGTTCCTTACAAGCAAATTATCGATGACCTCAAAACACATTTTAAATCTTTGCAGTTTGAGCAAGTTTCATGAGTTAACAATAGATATGCCAATGTCATGGAAATAATTGGTTCCATGATTCAATTTCATGACAATGCTAAAGAGTATCAGTTCTTGAAATAAAATCTTCTTCAATCAACACATATTTTATCAAATTTAGAGAGGATATGCACCATTGCTGATCCTAATCCCTCACCTGAGCTACCATAGTACCAAGATTTTTATAACTATTTACATAGTCATGTATTTCCTGCCAACCTTTCCAACAACCAATAAGAACTATTCATTTATCACTTAACACGTTATATCCTCCTTGGAAACATGCTTTATTGAAAAGGCTATGATGGAATGCTTCTTGGTTGTTTATCTTTAGGAGAATCCAAGTTGGCACTAAAGAAGGTTCATGAAGGAATGTGTGGAGCCCATACCAATGGTGTATTCCTAACAAAGAAACTTCTCAGAATAGGCTATTATTGGCCCAAAATAGAGATAGATGCTTGTAATTATGTAAAGAAGTGTGTTCCTTGTTAGCAACATGGCAACTTGATACATACACCTTCCTTACCATTACAGCCGATTACAACACCATGGTCATTCTCAACATGGGGTCTCGATCTCATTGGAAAAATTAACCCAACATCTCCAGATGTACAGAAGCACATTTTGACTGCAATCGAGTAATTTACCAAGTGGATTGAGGCCATTCCTCTCACTTATGTTATCGAGAAACAAATATCCAAATTCATTCATTACCATATCATCTGTCGATATGGCATCCTAACCTGTATTATATCTGATAATGGTGGATCCTTTGTGAACCAAGATGTAAAATCTCTTTATGAAAAATTCAAGATCAAGCATAAGAAATCCACTCCATATACCTCACAAGGCAATGGACAAGCTTGTTAGGACTTGTTCCAAAGTCTTAACGTTAGGTTAGATTTTTGGTAGGTAATAAATAATTATTGTAAATGGGGCATGCATCTTTTAGTAAAGACACCCCCATAAAATAAACTTAATTTAATTATTAGGTAGTTTTAATGTTTTATATTTATTAATTATAATTACCTTACGGGTTGTTTTCCCATATTTAGTTGGTTATAGGATTAGTTGTTTTTACCTGTCATTGGTAAAAACTATATAAATCCATGTTTGAATTGTAAAAGGGTTAACAGAGTAAAGACACCCTTATGTACTTGTTTATTTGAAATTAATAAAATACTTGTGCACTCGCACTAAGCGGGGACAAGGTTCAACCTATTTTGGTTCAGGAGTTATCAATGGTATCAGAGCGTGGTTATTTTGGGAGCTTGGTGAATTCGAAGGAGCAAGGTGAAAAATCAATTCACGTGATATCATTTGGCATGAAATAAGGTATGCCATATAGTATTGGTTTAAATATTTTAAAAAATTATTAAATTATTTTAATTTTTCAAATATTATTTATATTTAAACTTGTATATTTTCCATATACCACAGTCTGGTCTTTTTTGATCAATCATACTCCATTGTCTTGTGTTCAAGCCTCCTCATCTGGCATAAAAATGAATTTTTAGCATTTTAATGTTATTAAATTCATTGTTTTTTGGCCAAAACCAGATTTGTATGGCCTATTTATTTGAAAAAATCTCTGTAATATTTATTCATGGCTGCCATTATTGATTCATCTCATTCTCAGGCCTCTTAATAGCTAAAACACCTGCCAATCTTGATCAAATGATATTAAACCCCTATTTTTTGCATTCAAATTATAAATCTGAGAATTTTTTGAACTTGTACGGCCTATGGTATGGCCTTCCAATGCCCAGGCTTTATTTTGATCTCATTCCCTACAAATACACCTCAAAAATTTTGCAAAAACTCAGTGAAAATCCTTTTTACCCAGCCTGTATGGATTTGTACGGCCTATGAGAGAGAAAATAGGTGAAAAGAAAATTCCCAGGAGCTGCCATGGCGTCCAAGGCAAACTTGGTGCTACAATAAAATTTAGAAATTTATTTTTGCTGTTTCTAATGTTTTTTGATATCAAAAATTTGTCTTAGTGGGTCCCATAGGAGGAAGCTTGCTTGAGAAGGCTGTAAAAAGGGAGAAATTTGAATTTATTTACTCATATGTATTTTTTTTAAATTTTCCCTCATACACAAAATTTGGAATAAGTAGAAATTTTTGAGTTTAATGTTTTGCAAATGCTCTTAGAGCAATTGGTTAAGCTTATTTTGTTAGAAGCTTACAAAGGAGGAGGTCAAGGGTTCAAATCCCTTCTTTTTGGAGAAAGTTTTTTTTTGCTTTGGAATATGCTTTTTTGAAAAAGGAATATTCTCTTTTTAAATCTGAATATTGTAAAACACATACTTATTGTATTGTGTTATTTAATTTTTCAAAAAAGGGGAAATTCAATCATATTTCTTTTGCATTGTTGTGGTGAGATAAGGTTGTAATTTGGTGAAATAAGGGTGTAATCATTGATTTTTTGGTGAGGTTAAGTGCAAAACCCATCAAAAATACTTATATTTCTTTTACGCTCTATGTAGAGGTTAAGTGCAAAACCCCGTAGAAGTAGTGTCTTGTGAAGTGAGTGTGATATTTATTTCATTTCTTTTGCATTTTGTTGCACTTTTCTCTACTGCACTTACTTTCATTTCAAAATGCCAAAAATTTATAATTTGCTTTCAGATGGTGATAGATTAACAATTTCCAATTATTTAGATTGGAAACGATTGATGGAGGCTTCACTAGTGTTTAATGAGTTATGGGATATTGTTAAGAAAGAAAATCCCACATTGCCAACAGAGCAAGCTAAATTAGATATATCCAATTTGTGTGATTCTAAGGCCTTAGCTCTCATTATATGTTGTTGTACTCGTGATACTTATGTTCATATTGAAAATTCTCCTCATAGTTACACTGCATGGAAAACATTGTCAGATTTGTATGATAAGAAATTTAAGCATAAGAAGATAGATATTCATATGCAGTTGTTTACTGTCATTAGATGAAGATGGGGATATGGGAGAATATATGTCTAAGTTGAAAAATATCACTACTGAGTACACTAAGGCTGGTTTTGGTAAACTAGATGATGACCTCATAGTTACTGCTGCTTTGAAAGGTCTCCTAGGGTCCTATAGGAATTTTGTTGAAATGTTGCATGTCTCTGACAAGATCACAAGCATCACCTTTGATAAGTTGGCTGAGTTTCTCATCTAACATGACCTTTCTCTACCCAAGAAATCTAAGAAAACTAAAGAAGCCCATGTTTTAGAGTCAAAGCCTAGTTCATCTTCATCTGGGCATCAAAACAATAGAGGAAACATTTATAGAGGGGGTCGAGGTTATAGAGGAGGTAGATATCAAAACATAGGTAGGGGTCATTCAAATAATCAACAATCTAATCAATCACATTCACATGAAACAAGTAATCGAGGACATGGTCACAACTCATATAGGGGCAGAGGTCGAGGTAGATCAGACATTCAATGTCATAGATGTGAAAAATTTGGTCGCATTGCCTCACAATGTAGGATTCCTTCTGATAAAATTTAGATGCCACAAAAAATGACTAAGACTAACTCTGCTTAGCATGCCGATCATGACTATGATGAATCTAGTAATGTTGCCCATGAATCTGCATTCACTACTTTGGGGCACATTGATTATATTGAATATGAGGCTAGAGATGAGCTCACAAATGTATGGGTTTTAGACACAGGAGCAACCAAACACATGACATTTAGGAGAGATTTCTTTTGGTCTTATAAAGAAGCTTCTCTCTCTCCAGTTGCTTTAGCAGATAAGTCTATGCATACACCACTAGGACTTAGATCTATTCAGATTCTTCTTCCTAATGGGTCTATAAAATACTTGGAGGATGTTTGGTATGTTCCCACATTGAAGAAATGCTTACTTTATTTGGTAACTATTCGAAAGAAAGGTTATCAAATTGTGCTTGAAAATGGGCTCATTTACATCAATTCAGTTAAGGATGATTATAAAACAATGTATACAAGATATGAAGATGGAAACTTGGTTAGATTGCATTGTAAGGTGCTTCCTCCCAATATAGAACTTGCAACAGTTGTTGACACAAGTACAGGTACTATATCTACACAGCGGTTATCGCATCTCCGCTATGGACATTTGAATATCCACTCTTTAGTGGATTTTCAGAGATATGGTATGGTGAATGGGTTGCCCACTTTTCACAAAGATAGTATTCTTTGTGAGTCATGTGTTTTGGGAAAACAAAATCGGGAAAAATTTCCTAAATAGTCATCTTGGAGAGCTAACAGATGTTTATAGTTAGTTCATAGTGATGTATGTGACATGAAAAATTCATCCATTGGTGGGTGTAGATACTTTGTATTGTTTATTGATGACTTTTCTAGGATGACTTGGGTATTCTTTATGAAAAACAAATATGAAGTTTTTGCTAAGTTTGTTGATTGGTTACACTTAGTCAAAAAAGAAATAGGTTCACATTTGGCCACTCTTCATTCAGATAATGGAGGTAAGTATACCTCTAATGAATTTTTAGATTATTGTCGAGAACATGGTATTCATTGACAATATAGTAATGCTTATACTCCACAACAAAATGGAGTATCTGAATGAATGAATAGAACTTTAGAGGGCACAACACGTGCCATGTTGCACTATAAACAGCTTGATGATAAGTTTTGGGCCGAAGCTATTGGTACTACAGTGTATTTGAGAAATAGGTCCCCCACAGTTGCACTTTTGGGACAAACTCCATATGAGGCATGGTATGGATTTAAACCAAAAGTTATTTCTAGGATGACTTGGGTATTCTTTATGAAAAACAAATCTAAAGTTTTCGCTAAGTTTGTTGATTGGTTACACTTAGTCGAAAAAGAAACAGGTTCACATTTGGCCACTCTTTGTTCAAATAATGGAAGTGAGTATACCTCTAATGAATTTTTAGATTATTGTCGAGAACATGGTATTCATTGACAATATAGTAATGCTTATACTCCACAACAAAATGGAGTATCTGAATGAATGAATATAACTTTAGAGGGCACAACACGTGCCATGTTACACTATAAATAGCTTGATGATAAGTTTTGGGCTGAAGCTATTGGTACTGCAGTGTATTTGAGAAACAGGTTCCCCATAGTTGCACTTTTGGGACAAACTCCATATGAGGCATGGTATGGATTTAAACCAAAAGTTAAACACTTGAAAGTGTTTGGATGTGTTTGTTTTGCTTTGGTTCCTATTAAACATAGAACTAAGTTAGAACCATGAAGTCAAAAATGCATCTTTCTTGGTTATTCTGAAGATAAAAAGGGGTTTCATTTGATTGCACAAGATTTAGGCAAATTCATAGTGAGTCGAGATGTAATATTTGATGAGTTTGGGACTATGAACACTGCAGAGATTGATTCTCAACTTGATAGATTAGAGAGGAAAAATACAAAAAGAGATAAGGGTTGGAATAATGGGGATAACTCTTTAAAGTTATGGTATGAGACTCAAATTCCTTCACTTTCCTTTCCTTCATCTACAAGTTCATAGGTTGATGACTTAGAAATTGTAAGTCCCGCTTCAAATGATGCACATGTTGAGAATTTTGGAGTTCCTGATTTGAATAATTTGTCTAAGTATCCAAAATGGGCTCAAAGTACTTTTTCTAACTTGACAATAGATGAAGTTGGTTTAACAGGGCCCAAGAATTCTCAAAAATAGGTAAACTATGCTATGGTTGTTACTACTTCCACTGAGCCATCCACTTTTGAGGAGGCATCTACTGAACATGTTTGGCAACATGCAATGAAATGTGAGTATGATTCCATACTTAACAATAATACATAGGTTTTAGCTGATTATCCTCCACATGTTAAACCCATCAGATGTAAATGGGTTTATAGGACTAAGTATAAATCAGATGGCTTCATTGATAAACATAAGGCATGGCTTGTTACAAAAGGATATGCGCAGCAAGAAGGTATTGACTATGATGAAACATTTACACCAACTGCCAAATGGCACACTATTCGTATGGTACTTGCCTTAGCAGCACAAAATAGTTGAAAAGTACATCAATTGGATGTTAAAAGTGCTTTTTTAAATGGTGATTTACAGAAAGAAGTCTATATGAAACAACCTCAGGGTTTTGAACAGGTGGGTGCTGAACACAAAGTATGTAAATTGATAAAAACTTTGTATGGACTCAAACAGGGACCTAGGGCTTGGTATGAGAAAATGGATTCATACTTGAAATCCATTAGTTTTCATCATAGTGAATTTGATGATACTCTCTATTTTTGAGTGCAGGGTAAGAAAATGGTGATACTTGTTCTCTATGTCGATGACTTGTTTCTCACAGGTAATGATGAAAACCATAACAAGTCTGTGAAGAAGGAATTAAAAGATGGGTTTGAGATGACAGATCTTGGACTTCTTCACTATTATCTAGGCATAGAGGTAACTCAGAAAGAGCATAGTATTTTCATTTCACAAACTAAGTATATTTTTTAGTTATTAGAGATGTTTGGCATGAGTGATTGCAAACCTGCCCTCACTCCCATGGAAAGTAACTTGAAATTGTCTAAGGATGATAGCAGTGCTTTTTTGATGGCACCACATATAGACAATTGGTGGGAGGTTTGATATACTTGATGACTACTAGGCCTGATATTTCATTTTCAGTTGGAATTTTATCTAGGTTTATGCATGAGCCTAGAGAAATTCATTGGCATGCAACAAAATGAGTACTTCATTACCTTCGGGGAATGAAAACATATGGCCTTGAATACCGCCACAATAATAACTTCAAACTTGTTGGATATTGTGATGCAAATTTTGGTGAATGTGTGGATGATAGAGTGTCAACCACAAGATACACTATGCATATGGGTTTAGTTGCCATTGCTTGGTGTTGTAAGAAGCAGGATACAGTGGCAAATTCATTAGCAGAATCAGAGTATATTGCAGCATGGGATGCTTCTAGATAAATTGTTTACCTTCATCGTATTCTTGAAGATCTTTAGGTTTCTCAGTTTGCTCCTACACAGTTATACATTGATAATCAGAGTGCAATCAAGATGTCCAAGAATCCAGTGTTTCATGCTAAAACAAAACATATGGATGTCAAATACCATTATCTGTGAATGCTAGTAGCAAAGAAAACTCTTGTTCTAGTATATTGCCCAACTGCCGATTAGACAACTGATATATTCACAAAACCCCTTGATAGAATCAAATTTGAAAAATTTAGAAAAATGCTTGGTATGTGTCCAAAGACCTGACTTTGGATCATAGGGGGGTTTGTTAGGACTTGTTCCAAAGTCTTAACGTTAGATTAGATTTTTGGTAGGTAATAAATAACTATTGTAAATGGGGCATGCATCTTTTAGTAAAGACACCCCCATAAAATAAACTTACTTAGTTTAATTATTAGGTAGTTTTAATGTTTTATATTTATTAATTAGAATTACCTTACGGGTTGTTTTCTCATATTTAGTTGGTTATAGGATTAGTTGTTTTTACCGGTCATTGGTAAAAACTATATAAATCCATGTTTGCATTGTAAACGGGTTAACGGAGTACAGACACCCTTATGTACTTATTTTTTTGAAATTAATAAAATACTTGTGCACTCGCACTAAGTGGGGACAAGGTTCAACCTATTTTGGTTCAGGAGTTATCAAAGCTGAGACATCAAATAAAACCATTATAGCCATCTTAAAAAAAAATGTCAATAATGATGGCTATAATTGGCACTTGCAACTCTTTCTTTCCCTCTGGGCTTATAGAACCAATCATGACACCCTAACTAGATCTATTTCATACTCATTTTTAGAGCTGAAGCTATCATCTCGATTGAGATTGAGATCCTCTCATTAAGAATATCATTGGATCATATTGAAGATGATGAAGACTATAGAGCCTCATGGTTGCAAGAACAACCATGAACTAGAACTTATTGATGGTAAGTATTTGGCTACCCTAGAAAACTTGTAAGCCTATCATAATAGATTGTGGAGAAGCTAAAAAAATGCATTCTCCCTCAAGAATTTGAGATTGGTGACTTAGTTTTGAAAGAGAACCAGAAGAACATGAATATTGAACCCAAAAAGAAAGGCAAGTTTTAGGTTAATTGGTTAGGACCATATATTATCATAAAAAACTATGGATCATGAGTATATCGATTGGATAAACCTAATGGTGAAGAACTTTCAGAGCCCATGAACATCATACACCTTAAGAGGTTCTATGCATGAACAACTTTTAACCATTGTCTATAAGACCCCTAACTTGGGGCAACTTGTGCTATCATAATTTTATCCCACCCTTTTATCTTACCTTGAACACATTCAATACTACCTTAGTCCAATTTTCATGAATCTCGATAGTAAAGGATTTGAACCCTTGACACTCTGAACACATTCTTCATCCCATTATGGATTGCTCTCTTAGAGAAACATATTCTTTGTTTTGTCTAAGACATGTTATAAGCTTGAACACTTTTTGTCCCTTGACCAATCATGATCTCAATTATGTCTCATGAATGTTATGAACATCTTCAGTAGCATTTCTACAAAGCAGTTCAACCAGGACAGTCTTGTGCAGTTTTAGACAAGTGAATAGCCACATCTTCTCAATTCAAGTATTTGCTACTATTTTTTATTTTATCAAGAACCTCTCTCTCTCTCTAATTTGTGAGCATGGGCCATTGTAGCTAGCTTAGCTATCTTATTAGAATCTATACTCTTAGGACGTGCATCTTCTCAACTAGATGGTCCCACCTTGTGCATATTTTATCTCAAAAACACCAAAAACATTAGAAATACTTTGAAAATACCAAAAACATCAGAACAAGATCCACAAAAGAAAAAAACATTATCTCATGCTTCTATACATTTGTATATTCACATTCCACCATCCCACACTATTTCCATTTTGCAAGCAACTATTAAGTTTGAATGCTCTTGCTATTTTGCAAGCACAAAAACACTAGTTTATTTCATCTTATCCCATGTACTTGCCATTTTTCAAGGTCATTCTTTCTCATATCATCAACTTATTATTTACCAGACCATTCTCATTTGTTTTTCATATCTTCCATTTCTTTTATAACATTGATCATGCTAGTTTGATCATCATTTTTCTTCTATCCTATTTCTTAGGAGGACTACATTTGACCTGAAGTTCATGTTGGAACATGCATCCATGGAACTATGTAGGTAGCACCTACTTATCTTATACATCTGGAGTCAACTTAGCCAACCCTTTTCTTTTCTTCTCTTCCCCCATTTCTTTTGACATTGTTCCTCTTTAATTAGGGAATAATTATCATGTCATTGTTCTTTGTTATTGTGTGGTGGAAAGTAACGCCTCTACCACACATGCATGAACATTTATCTTTAAATCGCACTAACTTGGGTTTTGTTTGTGTGTGTTTATTTGAGTTTTCTTGGTGTTTTGTTGTGCTTTTTCACCTCTCATTTTATTTCTTCTCCTTTTCTCTTTTTATTATTTCGTGTCTCCATTCTTGGTCTTGTGTTTCCTGAATTGTTTTTACTTATCTCTTTTGTGTTTTGGAACATCTTGATAATTCACATGGTCGTCGATTGTTTATATCTTGATCCTATGTTATTACATTGTTCATGAACCATTTTTATTTATTTTATTGTTGTTGGTGTCTTATTTTTCTATTTTATTTTGCTTTTCTCTTTTGTGTTCAAGAATGGCTTGATGGTCTACATGGATCTTGATTATTCATATCTTGGTCTCATGTCATTGAGATGTTCTTGACTTTTGTTTTTAAACATTTTTGTTCCTACTTAAGTCTTGATAAATCATATCTTGATTTCAATTTAGGTTCATTTATGTTTATCTTTTTCTTTATCTTTTGCTTTTTTATTTAAATGTAAATCACTGTAACTCTGGTTTTGGTCATTATTTTACCATTATCCTTAGTTATAGGTATTCACATTTGAACTGGCTTAGCACAATTAGAATCTTATGTCATTCTAAGTTATTCATACCTATGATGCCTAATTTATTTTTTTATAGTAAGCACTTTGTGCTCAAGTCTCAATGTCTTAATGTCAACATCAGCTCCGATGAACGATTCTCAAGAACATTGTAAAACCTAGGCTCATGATATGGAATTAGGCTTCTAGGTAACATGCATTTTAAGCTTCTTTGTCTATGCTTAGATGTGCATCTCTTTACATACATTGTAAGTCTAATCAATTCTTGATCATTTTTTATCATTTCTCATTCCATTTTCTTCCAAACTTGGGTGAACTACATTGGCTTGAAGTTCATGTTGGAATATGAGTCCATGGAACTATGTAGGCAATGCTCAATTTCTATTGAAGTTAGCTTGGCTCTCTCCATTCTTATTTTCATCTATATAATCACTTTGTGCATTCTCATATGCTTGGTTTTATATGGCTTTCTAAGCCATTACTCTATTGCATGTATGTTTGCACCCACTCGCTTTAACCTATCTTTTTGGTTATATCATTAAGCTATTTTGCTTGCCAATTGCCCATGCTGGGGTACAACATATGAACCACGTCCGAATCAAATCATATCTATAAGGGAAAAATAATTCTTTATTCTTTATCAATGATCAAAATTTGCCTTACTAAGGCAAAACTATTTTATCATGATCACATTTGCTCTACTGGGGCATTTCTTATTATCTTCTCTTTGGAGACCCTGTTCTAGTGGTGCTTGCCTTCCTAAAGCATAATGTTCTCTCATTTCCTCTAATTCAAAGCTCTCCATATTAAATATCATGATGGAAATATTTTAGTGTGTAACTTGTCTTAGGATTGATAAATGTCATAGGCATGCAACTTGTACTCTCAAATTGGGTACGTTTAAAGTGTGTCCCTTATATTTATGGATTGTATCTTTCCCATTCCTCCCATCTCTGGGGCCTATTATATCTCTCATTATATTTTGATCATTGATGGAAATCATGTGTGTAAACATTAGCTCATCTGGATGTGATCTATTCCATGGGTTAATCTCTCACATTCTTTCTCTTTTCGAGAGTCCATCCTTTTCTTCCATCTTAGTATGTCCTCTCAAGGGGGCATCATGGGTTTGTTCCAATTTCTTCTTGACAACTCTTTTCTTTGAAAATATGTTGCTTCACCTGAATGTCTCGCTACGCCTTCTCAAATAGGGGCAAAATGTAGACATATAATTCCTAACACTATTTAAGTTGAAATTATCAATCTTACTCGAATTGCACTCAAATGCACATTTTAGGTCAAAATCCATAAAATGTGCTAAATGATTCAAAATTGTCATTTAAAAGTGCCAATTTAGGTTAAAGTATCCCTAAATAAGGTAATGTAATTTATGGGTCAGCTAACTTTGATCAATTCATTTTGAGTCAAAATGATGATTTTGACTTTTGTGCTTTGGATCACTCTTTTCTCTTAAATTCATTAGTACACGTTATGTACCTTTGTTATTTTATGTTGAAAACATCCTAAATAGAAATATGGTTATGACACATCTAATGTCACCTTCTAATTCTTCTTGAGTCAAATTACAACTCAGTAATATGACTTTTTGACCATTTTGATTAATTGAGGGCCAATTTTTAAATAATTGCACAAATGTCGATTAACCTTATTTAAGGCTAATTAATCCAAATCAAGAGCTTAAGTGGATTTTCAATGAGAGTTGTTGAATATTTATTTTTTAAAATTGATTCTTATTAACTACATCATGAGGTGACATCATTTCTTCGAAAGACATCCCTAGGCCATAAATGCCACAAATATCAAGATTATGAGTCACCCATGCCTAGTTAATGCATCCCATGCCTCTTCAATGCCCTTTCTTCCAAGGTCATGATGAAGATAATTATGGATTTAATTCTAAATATTAGGATTATCCATGGCCACACATCTCAATCTTGAGATGGATGGTCATGGTTGATCCTTACCAATTTCAAAAATATATAAATAGAGAGGCCATGAACATGAATTTTAAGCTTGAATATTGTAAATTTATAATGTTAAATTATTTCCACAAGGTTTTTCATTTGATCATAGATTTTGCATCAAGCTTCATTGATAGGCTAGTTTAGTGATTTAGAATCATGATCCTAGGTTTTATGGAGTGTTCTTGAAGCATTGGAGGAGCTTACCACCATTATTGACAAAGACAAGGATGCTTGATCAAGGGAAAACATGATTTTGAGCCACATGGGTATGGTGAATCCATTTGGGAAGATAATATGATGTTAGTTTCTTTCATTTATTTCTTGCTATCCTTTATAATTCCTATAAGAATAGATAGGCTTGGTTAGTTAGTTCTTTATGTATGTTTTATTATTTATAGACTAATTCTTGACTAACTTGCTTTGTAATCCTCTCTACATGTTTTATTATTTTATTAATAACTTCACTCTCACCGATTTGTGAGAATGGGCCATTGCATCTAGCTTAGCTGTCTTATTGGAACATCTACTATCAAGATGTGCATCTCCTTGACTAGATGGTCCCACTTTGTGCATATTTTATCCAAAAAACACCTAAAATATTAGAAATACTTTGAAAATACTAAAAACATCAAAACATGATCCACAAAAGAATTAAACCATTGTCTCATGCTTCTATACATTTATACATTCCCATTCCCCCATCCCATGCTCTTGCTATTTTATGAGCAACTGTTAAGTTTGAATGCTCTTACCATTTTACAAGCACAAAAACACCACTTCATTTCATTTTATCCCACCTACTTTCCATTTTGCAAGGTCATTCTTTCTCATCTCATCAACTTCTTATTTTCTATACCATTCTTATTTATTTGTCATATTTTCGATTTATTCTATAACATTAATCATGGTGGTCTGATCATCATTTTTTTTCTATCCCATTTTTTGGGGAAACTACATTTGGCCTAAAGTTCATATTGGAACATGCATCTATAGAACTATGTAGGCAACGTCCATATATCTTATATATCTGGAGTCAACTCGACCAACCCCTTCTTTTTCTTTTCTTCCCCCATTTCTTCTGTCATTATTCCTCTTTAATTAGGGGGCAATTGTCATGTCATTTTTCTTTGTTATGATGTGGTGGAAAGTAACGCCTCTACCACACATGTATAAACATTTATCTTTAAACTGCACTAACTTAGTTTTTGTTTGTGTGTGTTTATTTGAGTTTTCTTGGTGTTTTGTTGTGTTTTTTTAGTGTTTTGTTGTGCTTTCCTACCTCTCCTTTTTATTTATTCTCCTTTTCTCTTTTTATTATTTCTTGTCTCCATTCTTGGTCTTGTGTTTCCTTGATTATTTTTTCTTATCTCTTTTATGTTTCAGAACATCTTGATAATTCACATGGCTCTCGATTGTTTATATCTTGATCCTATGTTATTATGTTGTTCTTGAACTATTTTTATTTATTTGATTGTTATTGGTGTCTTGTTTTTCTATTTGATTTTGCTTTTCTCTTTTGTGTTAAAGAATGCCTTGATGGTCCACATGGATCCTGATTATTCATATCTTGGTCTCATGTCGTTAAGACATTCTTGAATTTTATTTTTAAATATTTTTGTTCCTACTTAAGTCTTGATAGATCATATATTTATTTCAAGTTAGGTTCATTTATGTTTATGTTTATATTTGTCTTTGTCTTTTGCTTTTTTCTTTAAATGTAAATCACTGTAACTCTAGTTTTGGTTATTGTTTTACCATTATCCTTAGTTATAGGTATTCACATTTGAACTGGCTCAAGACAATTGAAATCGTATGTCATTCTAAGTTATTCATACTTATGATGCCTAATTTCTTTTGATATAGTAAGCACTTTGTGCTCAGATCTCAATGTCTTAACGTCAACATCAGATTTGATGAATGATTCTCAAGAACACTTTGTAAAACCTAGGCTCATGATATGGAATTAGGCTTCTAGGTAACATGCATTTTAGGCTTCTTTGTCTATGATTATATGTGTATCTCTTTGCATACATTATAAGTCTAATAAATTATTGGTCATTTTTCATCATTTCTCATTCCATTTTCTCCCAAACTTGGGTGAACTACATTGGCCTGAAGTTCATGTTGGAACATGAGTCCATAGAACTATGCAGGCATCACTCAATTTCTATTGAGGTCAGTTTGGATATCTCCATTTTTATTTTCATCTCTATCATCACTTTGTGCATTCTCATATGCTTGGTTTTATATGGATTTCTAAGCCATTACACCATCACATGTATGTTTGCACCCGCTCTCTTGAACCTATCTTTTTGGTTATATCCTTGAGCTATTTTGCTTGCCAATTTCCCATGATGGGGCACCACATGTGAACCACATCCAAATCAAATCAGATCTATAGGGGTAAAATAATTCTTTATTCTTTATCAATGATCAAAATTTTCCTTACTAGGGCAAAACTATTTTATCATGATCACATTTGCTCAACTGGGGCACTTCTTATTATCTTCTCTTTAGAGACCCCATTTTAGTGGTGCTTCCCTTATTTAAGTAGAACATTCTCCCTTTTCCTCTAATTCCAAGCTCTCCACATTAAAGTCCATGATGGAAATATTTTAGTGTATAACTTGTCTCAAGATTGATTAATGTCATAAGTGTGCAGCTTGTACTCTCAAATTAGATACATTTAAAGTGTGTCCCTTACATTTATGGATTATATCTTTCCCATTCCCCTTATCTCTAGGGCTTATTATACCTCTCATTGTATTTTGATCATTGATGGTAATCACATGTGCAAGCATTAACTTGTCTGGATGTGATCTATTTCATGGGTTAATCTCTCACTTTCTCTCTGTTTTCGAGAGTCTATCTTTTTCTTCCATCCTAGTATGTCCTCTCATGGGGGCATCATGGGTCTATTATAATTTCTTCTTCACAACTCTTTTCTTTAAAAAGATGTTACTTCACTTGAATGTCTCGCTACACCTTCTCAAATAAGGGTAAAATGTAGACATTTAATTCCTAACACCATTTGTGTTGAAATTGTCAATCTTACTCGAATTGCACTCAAATGCACATTTTAGGTCAAAATACATAAAATGCGTTAAAGGGTTCAAAATTGTCATTTAAAAATGCCAATTTAGGTCAAAGTATCCCTAAATGGGGCAATGCAATTTATGGGTCAGCTAACTTTGATCAATTCATTTCAAGTCAAAATGATGATTTTGCCTTTTATACTCTGGATCACTCTTTTCTCCTAAATTCATTAGTATACACCACGTACCTTTGTTATTTTGTGTTGGAAACATCCTAAATAGAAATATGGTTCTGATGCATCTAACTTCACCTTCTAATTCTTCTCGAGTCAAATTACAACTCAGTAATATGACTTTTTGACCATTTTGATTAATTAAGGGCCAATTTTCAAATAATTACACAAATGTTGATTAAACTTGTTTAAGGATAATTAATCCAAATCAAGAGATTTAGTGGATATTCTATGAGAGTTGTTGAATATTTCTTTTTGAAAATTTATTCCTATTAACTGCATCATGAGGTGACATCATTTCTTGGGAAGACATCCCTCACCCATAAATGCCACAAATATCAAGATTATGGGTCACCCATGCCTAGTTAATGCCTCTCATGCCTCTTCAATTCCACTTCTTCCAAGGTCATGATGAAGATAATTATGGGTTTAATTCCAAATATTAGGATTATCCATGGCCACACTCTCAATCTTGAGATGGATGGTCATGGTTGATCCTGACCAATTTCAAAAATCTATAAATAAAGAGGCCATGGACATGAATTTTAAGCTTGAATATTGCAAAGTTATAATGTTAATTTGTTTTCACAAGGTTTTGCATGTGATCATAGATTTTTCGTACAAGCTTCACTGATAGGCTAGTTTAGTGATTTAAAATCATGAGCCTAGGTTTTATGGAGTGTTCTTGAAGCATTGGAGGAGCTTACCACCATTTTTGATAAATACAAGGATACTTGATCAAGGCAGAACATGATTTTGAGCCACATGGGCATGGTGAATCCATTTAGGAAGGTAATATGATGTTGATTTTTGTAATTTGTTTCTTGCTATCCTTTGTAATTCCCATAGGAATAGATAGGCTTGGTTAGTTAGTTCTTTATGTATGTTTCATTATTTATGGACTAATGCTTGACTAACTTTTTTTGTAATCCTCTCTACACTAAGCTATTATCCAAAATTCTCATGGGTGATGCTTTAGATTGGTACTAGCCAAATTAAAACTCATTCTATTACTAGTTTGAAATATTTAGTAAATGCTCTAATCCAAGAGTTCTAAACTAGTGATCTTCTTGAGAATACCCTGGACCATTTTATTAATTGTAAGCAACTTGAAAATGAAACATCTCAAGATTTCGTTAAAAGGTGGAAAACATTGTCCAATAAATGTGAACATAACATAGTTGATGATAACCTTTTCCATCTCTTTACCAATGCTCTCTTTCCCAAGTTGTAATATTGGGTTTGGAATCTCTCTCCATGTACTTTTGAAGAGGCCATTAACCAATAAAAATGTCAAGATTTCCTTATGCATCAATTCAATGCATCCCAACCTTCCATGGGTACTCGTATATAACTCAAGAACAAGAATCATCATGCTATCATTGATGGTGTCATAGACTCTTGTGATACCATTTACACCATTCAAGCTATTGTTCCTAACCAATATTTAGAACAATCTCCTCCTCAACAATTCACCAATCCTCATTTATTTACATTGAATAACATCAATGTTCACAAACCTTTGTCCTTAGCTAAATTACTAAAAAGTTTACCTAGGCCTCTACCATAAGAAATTGATCTAACTCATCCTATGAAATCTTGGTATGATCCCAATAATTTTTTTTGGTTTCATTATAGTTAGGGTCATTCTCATGAGACCTATAGGTAGCTCCATAATTTGGCTATGGATTTTCTTCTTGGTCCCAATGTTGACCATGATTCTATCATTCAAAAATGTAAACAATCCTATGACATTGCTTTCAAATCCCATGAAAAAAATACTAAATCTTAAGATTTGAATCAAGCTAATCCTCATTTAGACATCTATAAAGATCCTCTTCCAAATCAACAAGATACCCAAGACAACCCCACCCCTTCTACCAATAATGTTGATAGTCTTATCGACCCAATTCCTGAGGAGAATGTGGTTAATAGGACTAACATACAAAGGGTGGTTAATTTCATTGATCCTCAACCTATCTACATGCCTCCATTATCTCCCACAAATTGTCGTATCCAAGATTCCTCTCTAGCTCACTTAAATGAGTTGGGGCAAGATGACCTTATAACTTTTGATAAACCAATTGTAACTCATTTTTTGGATCACACTTCTCATATAATTTATACCATCCCTTCATCTTCTTTACTTAACACTAATGACACTCAAGCTTCTATTAACACTTCTTCTAACGATTCTCAAAACTAACCTGCATCCACTACTTCATCTTCTCAACATAATTTAACACCTTGTTCTAAACCTTCTACCTCTTATCAACATAAATTCTAATGTACTTTGGGTCCTCCTTCTGAGGACCTTTTTTAAAACTATGCACAAATTACAACTTGTTAGGATCCACTCCTAAGAGAACACTTGATTACCTTTGTATAAGCAACTAAACACGAAATTAAACCATAAGTAATACGTAACTAGAATTTAGAATTAACAAAGAATATATGATATGAGAAATAATACAATTTGTATTAATACTCTTCCAGAAGGAAATACAATGAAGAAATTTCACTCTTCCCACACCTCTTGGGTGTACCAATAATTCTCCCTCAAGAGTTCTCTCTCTCAATCAATTACAAACAACAATCAACTCAATATCGAGTTGTTGTTCCCTCCATGTGACAATCAACTCAATGGTTATTTTGCCTACATACCAAGTCAAGTGACAATCAACTCAACTGTTATTGCCTCCTTGCTCCAAGTAGATCTCCTTGATCTTGCTACCTTAAAGATCTACCTAACCTTGCACACACACACCTACAGATCTAACTGATCTTACTTACCATGTAGATCTTCCTTGATCTTGCACACCCTACAAATCAATTGATCTTACACTTGAGGATCTAATCCTTCTTAGTCCTTAATTACAATACAACCCACAGGTCTCTTAAATAGATCTCATACAAACAATAATTAGAAATGCAGACTCAAGACTAAAATTAGTCTTTACATGCAAACAAACTGTTCATCTAAAATTAGACTGGAATGCATAGGTGACTGACGTCGATTCCTGTCTGTCTGGAGATGACCAACGTCAGTTTCTATTTGATCGATGCCAGTCGACACCTAACCGATGCCAATTTTTATGTAACTAGACATGACCGACGTTAGTTATCCTGACTAACATCAGTTACTTTAACACTTAGCAACCTCCACAGTTTGCATAATAGTGAAGCTTTTAGCTCCACAACCTAACAATCTCCCACTTGGAGATAAATAGTTGCATCTATACCTGTACTTGTACATCCTCTAATTTATTTCTAGCTTGTATCCCTCTTCAAGTTCAATCTTGAAGACAAAAAAAAGTTGAATGAAGATTCAACTTCTCCTTTGTTCCCAGCTTTGTTAACATACCTGCAGGGTTCATAACCTTGCTAGTCTCTGTGACTGCAACAACCTTCTACAACTCTGAAATCTAGCTAACCACCGTTCCACCAACAGTGAACACATATCCTATGGTGCTTCTCCTGTCATCCAAGTAACCTACCATATCTGCATCTACATACCCATGTAGAGAAGTGCTTGACCCTGCATAACATAAATACTTGCTGCTGGTCCCTCTCAGATACCTAAGAATCCACTGAACTGCTTTCCAATGCTCTTTTCTCGAATTGGCCATAAACTTGCTGAAAACTCCCACTGCTTGGGTAATATCAGGTCTAGTACATACCATGTACTCAACCTCATCATGTGATTTAAGACACTGTTCATAGCTCAACTTGAACTGTCTAACCATAGGTGTGCTAACCAGTTTTGCATTCTACAAATTGAACCTCTCCACTACCTTATTCACATAATCCTCTGGAGACAAAATCAACCTGTGATTTTCCCTATCTCTAGAAATACTCATGCCAAGGATTTCCTTTGCTCCTCCTAAATCCTTCCTAGCACATGTCTAAGCTACTTTTACCTTTAGCTCAGCAAATCCCTACATGTGTGACCCTGTAAAAAACATATACACTACATACAGTAACAGGATAATGTAGCTATCATTATCCAACCTGGTAAAATAAACATAATGGTCACATTGACATTGACTAAAGCCATGCTTTGTCATAAACCTATCAAACCTATAACACTATCCTGGAGCTGGCTCAAGACCATATAACCTGGCCTTCTATCTCACCTATCCATTCTCTTCTTTCTTTAACCTATGAATCCATTCGTCTTTTAGTGCTTTCCTTCTGGCTGGCAACTCTACCAAATCTTCCATTTGGTTCTTCTCCAAAGAATCAACTTCCTCATTCATGCCATGCTCCCACTATTTCCTAAATTCTACCTGAATTGCCTCTTCAAAACTTCTTGGTTTTCCACCATCAGTGAGTAACAAGTAGTATAAAGAAGGGGAATAATGAAATTAAGGCTTACTTACCCTTTCAGTCCTCTTCATGGGCATTTGAGACACATTGACAGCTTGCTGTCCACCTAAATTTCATTCTGCCAGTGATCGATCTCAGTCATCTCTTAGTCTACACCTGATCGACGTTGGTTCCATGTGATTGACCTGATCGATGTTGATTCTTACCTGATTGATGTCAGTTTCCACCTCCCTGACATCACTGACTTTAGTCTACACATGATCGACATCAATTCCTGCCTGATCGATGTCGGTTCTCACTTGATCGACATCAGTAATTGTGTTTTCTTGTGAGTGATGAATTTTACCCACAATCTCACTTTGGATCATAACTTTGTCCAAATTTCCCTGCTCAAAATTATTTAGCCCCTTGAGCTGATCTCTATCCATCATCTTCTCCTTGAAAACCAAGGCTTTCTAGTTCTTAAATATGTCAAAAACATCAGATTTCCTCTTTATACAATAAACCCAATCCTTTATTATAGCATCATCAGAAACATACCACTGTGATCCTCTAATAGAATCTCCTTGAGTTGGTCCCCACACGTCTATGTGAACAAGCTCTAACCTGTGCTTCTTCTTTGTTGACCCAGTTGTGAGAGACCTCACTTTCACCTATTTCCCAAACATACAGTGCTTACAAAAATCTTGGTCTATCAAATCTGAAAGCTTACCTTTTGACTTAAGAACATCCATTCCCTTCTCACTCATGTGACCAAGCCTACAGAGCTACATATTTGCATCTACAGTTGAAGTAGATAAAATAGAAGGAGAATAAATAATATAAGTAGATAGATAAAGTGTACCTACTTTTTTACCTCCAGCTAAAACAAGTGCACCCTTGGAAACTTTCCAAGATTCCACTGTGAGAGTTATTGTGCAACCCTCATCACCCAACTTCCCTACAGAAATCAAATTCCTCTTCAAGATGGGTACATGTATGACATCCTTTAACACCCATATGTTGCCTATTTGCGAATTTAGCTGCACTTCCCATTTGCCAACCATTTGACAAGGCTCACCATACAGATAATCCTTTATCTGCATCCTCCATAATTGATAATTCTTGCCATTGAATTTCTCCATTCTTAGCTTACTTTCTTCTGCCATTGCTTTACTCCCACTCAAACAGAAACCCCTGTGAGTGAACTGTAATAAAAAAACACTAACCTACTTTGACCACCTGTTAGTGTACCTAACCAAGCTCTACTACCAATTGTTAGGATCCACTCCTAAGAGCACACTTGATTACATTTGTATAAGAAACTAAACATGGAATTAAACCAGAAGTAATAAGTAACTAGAATTCAGAATCAGCAAAGAATATATGATACGAGAAACAATACAATCTATATTAATACTCTTCCAGAAGGAAATACAATGAAGAAATCTCACTCTTCTCACACCTCTTAGGTTTACCAGTAATTCTCCCTCAAGAGTTCTCTCTCTCAATCAATTATAAACAACAATCAACTCAATACCGAGTTGTTGTTCCCTCCATGTGACAATCAACTCAATGGTTGTTTTGCCTACATACCAAGTCAAGTGACAATCAAATCAACCATTGTTGCCTCCTTGCTCTAAGCAGATCTCCTTGATCTTACACTTTGTTGTGTTGCAGATCTCCTTGATCTTGCTACCCCACAGATCTACCTGACCTTGTACACACACACACACACCTACAGATCTAACTGATATTACTTACTATGTAGATCTTCTGTGATCTTGCACACCCTGTAGATCAACTGATCTTACACTTGAGGATCTAATCCTTCTTAGTCCTTAATTAAAATATAGCCCATGGGGCTCTTAAATAGATCCCATATAAACAATAATTAGAAACGTAGACTCAAGACTAAAATTAGTCTTTACATGCAAACAAACTGTCTGTCTAAAATTAGACTGGAATGCACAAGTGATCAATGTTAGTTACTATCTATCTAGAGATGACTGACGTTGGTTCCTATTTGATCGATGCCAGCTAACACCTAACTGATGCCGGTTTCTATGTAACTAGACATGACCAACGTCGGTTGTCCTGATCGATGTCGATTACTTTAACACTCAACAACCTCCACAGTTTGCATAACAGTGAAGCTTTTAGCTCCACAACCTAACACAACTCCTTCCTTGAATAATACTTCCCATACTATTTCTACCATCCCTCCATGTTCTCTATCTAACACCAATGAAACTCAAGCATCTATCAACACTTCTTCTCACATTTCTCAAAATCAATCTACACCAACTACTTCATCTTCTCAACATAATTTACCACCTTGTTCTAAACCTTCTACCTCTTATCAACATAAATTCCAATGTACTTTGGCTCCTCCTTCTGAGAACCTCCTTCAACTCTATGCACCTATTTCTAATAATCTTATGCAACTTTTATTTCAAAATTAACATCCCTCATCCTCCCTTAGTAGGATATGAAATGACCTTATCTATATTTGAATATAATATATTAAAACAATGCGAAGAGATGTCCATCCATGTTGATGAAACAATAGACACTTATATTTATCTCAAAGTTTCCATTGCTTTCATGATCCACGATGAGATTTTTCTTCATGCAGATGATCCTCCTCTATTCATTAGTATCTAAATTGGCAAAATCTAAGTCAAACATGCCTTGATTGATGAGGGTTTTGGTACTTGTTTAGCTTTTCTTGATTTTATCAAAACCCTTAGATTTTATGAATTAAATTTTAAATCTACATGAAACACATGTCAAGGCAATGATCAAAGGTAAATGTCTTATTTAGGTTGTGTGTGGATTCTCATTACCATCCCACCTATCACCATTCATGTGAAGGTGATGATCTTCAATTTTCCTCTATCTTACAACATTCTCCTTGGTGGGCTATGGACCCATCGAATGAGAGTATTTACTTCTTCTACTTGTTAGTGAATTAAATTCCCTCATAATGGATATATATATATATATATATATATATATATATATATATATATATATATATATATATATAGGATTCAAGGTGACACCAATCCTTGGAATTTTGAATGATTCCAAGATTGGGGTGTATTCAAGATTCTTACCATTGAACCATTTCCCAGTGTTTTATTTCATGAGTCTCAATGATTTAACTTTCCCATCAATTCCACCCAAGGCTACAATGGTCATCCCAAACTCATTGGGAATATTCCCCCTAAACTCCTAGATTCTAGTGATGATGAGCTTATTGAGTTCAATCTCAATATTAAAACTTCCAGTCTCTCACCTCATATCATTTTTTAGCTTCCTACTTCTTCGTAACTTTATTATCACAAACCACCTTGTGATGGCATCCCCATTATCTTAAATAAGACTCAACATTCCACTCATCACAACTCATCAGATTATACTGCCATCCCTACTTGCATCATTGATCTTCATACGCTTGATTATGATGATGGTTATACCTTAGATGATCTATTCTTAAATGATATTGTTTAGGCTCATGATACTGATATTATCTATTATCATTCCTCTTTGATTTAATATTTTAATATATCTTCCCATGTTCCGTCATATATCATTCCTAATTTTAGTATTTTTCCTTTTTATTGCATGGTAGAGATGGTGCGAACACCTCTAATTTTTGAAGAACATGATAGGAGTATGCTTATGGATCGTGTTATGACTAGGCCCTATTGCTTTTCTAGGTACCATGACCCTTATAACCTACTTATCCCTAAGATGCATGAAACTCTCATTTAGAATTATGTAGACTTAACCCTCCCTTAGTAAAGCCTAGTTTAGATCCCATTCCTACTCCCAGTTTAGCTGAGTCTATTCCTGCTTCTGATCCTATTGATCCTTCCATCGATCCTAGTCCAGTTTCTCTACTACCACCACCTTCTCTTGGTGATGGTTTGATTCCTTTACCACGTATGGCTCCATTGCCCACTAAATGGGCTAATGAGCCTTATTAATCTCCTTTCACTTTTTTTACACCTCCTCTTATGAGTACATCTACCAAGACTACTCATAGACATATCTATTGCTTCCACAACATAGATAACCATTCATCCATGCATTGTTATAAGTTACAACAATATATAGATGCTTTACATCTTACTACACCTCAGTCATAAGATAAGGACATACCTCTCCCAAATGTACTACCTAAGTATATTATTAAGTATGGAGATGTGTATTTTTTATTGCACCAATGTGGTACCCATCACACTGATCATTATTGTATCCTTCAGCAGCATCGTAAAAATCAACTTTTAATTATTCCTGCCCCTTCTACCATTTCTCCCAAAAGTCATTCCCACAAGAAGGCTCCCCCTTCTTTCCCCATGGTTTCAACTCCTATGGTTCCAACTCCTTTTTTGGTCCCTTCTTCACCTCCTATTCCTCCACTTGTGAATCCTTCACCTGTGGACCTTCCCTCACTTATGGATCCTTCCCCACTAGTAATCCCTTCATCACCTATAAATTCAATTCCTATGCATTCTTCTAAACATCTTATTGATATTTTTATGCCAAAAATTTCATAACATCTAATACCTTAAGGGAAACCCCATTCTTTTTTTAGAAAATCCCTTAAGTTGACCAAAAAACCCATTTTACTTTTGCATTATAGAATATAAAAATCTAGATGCAATTTGCAATTTACAAATTACTTCATAGACTCTGGATCCTGTAATGCACTTACTTTTCAAATTGGAAAAATCTAAAACTCGATGTGAAATTTGTAATTTTTTAAAATTATAAATTACATCTCTAGCTCTAGATCCCACGAAGCACAAAACTAGTAGAATTCAAAACTTGACATGAAATTTGTAATTTTACAAGATTTCAAATTGCATCCCAAGCTCCAGATCCCATGAAACTAAAATTTTCCTCCCCCTATGGGATCTAAAACATAGAACATAATTTAAAAATTGCAAATTACCTCCTTGGTTCCACTTTTTTCCAACTACCTAAGTTTGAGGATATGGAACTCCAAGAGTAATTTACAATTTCATAAAATTACAAATTGTTCAGGGAGTTTTGCCTTCCACATATCAAATCCATTCAAACCCCCAACTCAACATACATTAGACTTGATCCAATCACCCTGAGGTTTGCAACCAACCACTATTAATGCATTAATTTTAGTGTTTTTCTATATAAACCATGTGATTTATGGATTTTTTTTTTAATTTTAATTTACCAAGTGTATTCTCAAGCTCTACAATGACCTTCATGCCTTCAAACTCGAGCCACATGCCAAGAAAGTAACTGTAAGCTTTAAGTGACATCAATATCATCTATGTATGGTATTTTCCATGTTTTTTCCACCATTATTCCTATAATTTAAAACTTTTCAAGTTATTTCCATTCTTGCAAAGGGTTTTCAAGTTCTATAGGGTTATTATTGCTTGTTTTGGCATCATTATTTAGGGTTTTTCTTTGTCAGTTAGGCATTGGTAAATGTTCCTTTCATCTGTGTAGTCATTCCCTCTAAGGTTTCCAAAACATTAGCATCTAGGGGTTTTTAGGGTTTGATTTTACAACTATTCATCATGAAGGCCTTAAGTTTTCCCCAAATAGATTTGCATTCAAATCTAGGGATTCATCAAAACCAGGTGAATATTCTTAACATATTCCCCATTCAAACCCAATACATATTCCTTATGATATCCTCTAAGTCCTTATTGATATTGGACTTGTCTTGAAAACCTTCCATTTTCATAAGAGGTTATACCTATTTCAATCACCTAAGATCTGCACAAGTTTCCAAGTCCCTACAGATAATGGACTTGCTTCAAACACTCCCCATCACCATGGGAATCCATATTACTCCAAACACCTTCCCTTTCCATCAAAGATCCAACTCATTTGGAACACCTCCCAATTCCATAGAGTTGTCACCCACTTTAAACACCTACCAATTCTACTAGAACTTTTATCTACATAGAGCACGTCTCATCTCTACTAGAGATTATATTAGCTTTAAACACTTACAAACTCCACCAATTCACATAGCTAGTTTTCCACAAGCTTCTTATCTATATTTCATATCTCCAAAAGATATGAAGTTTAAATCAATAATCCCTATAATGACTCTCAACTTAAAGTATAACATAATAGAGATAATAAATACAAATTTAAGTCACATTGACCTAGGGGACTTCTAGACTAGAATAGCTGTAGAGTTTAAGAATGATTAGATCTAGAGTATTTATGACTCTAGCTTGACATAATTTGAAACCTTTCTATTATCAGTCTAAATCCCTAAGTTGGTTCCAACACTAATCCAACATTATGATCCTAACATAAGAGAAGTCTTAAATGATAGAGGGGAAAGGATTTTAAATCTAGACCCTAAATTTATTGATTCAGTATTTACAATCCTAGAATTCAAAAGTTATCTTGATGTAACTCCATATACATCTACATAATTATTTGAATATAATAAATATGGATGTTAGAAGATGATAAAAATTAATGGCTTAAGTCCCCTAAGGCTACCTCCACTAGATTACCAAAGACCTTATATAGGATTCATTTCATTGATGAGGTGGGAGACATTATCATATTGTTGCACAGGGTCACTGGTAGTCCTAATGCCAAGAGCTTTTAAGAGTGGATGTACCATTACATCTGGGTCATCTAACAAAATGTTTAATACATTCACTAGGTTCAGCTCATAAGTGATTCCCTCCACAAACAATTGATGGAGGTATAAACCACTGACAAGGTTTTCATGACTTCTTACCTAGTGTACATTTTCACCAACATGAGATCTTTCTCCGGCCTTAACAGAGTACTTAGAGAAATAAATAGAGTATACAACTACTATCCTAACCTCACATTAGAGGCCAGTAGAAAACATTTCATAAGAGTCAATGATGCTTTCATCTATTTCACCATTATCATGTTTGATAAAGAACTAGGGAGAACAAGATTCTCACTAGTAGTAGTTGCAAAGATTAGTAAATGGGGCTCATACTTCATTTAGTTCCCCACCTATTCTTATATCAGGGTAGCTAGATTCAATGGATGCCCCTATACACTCCCTAGATATCTTAGTGACAAGTGGGCATTGATGGAGATGGTTAGGTAACATGTAGAGATCCATAAGCTCATTTCTAATAGGTACAAGGTGAGAATTCATTTCCCAATCAGTATTGGTAGATACATGTGCCCTTCCCTCCTCAAGGCAAAATGTGTTGAATTAAAAATGTGCCAAATGACCTTAAGGACTTTAGAGTACAAACCATTTTTTGATGTTTATGAAAATATCACTAGTACGCTGACAGTTTGAACATATGCTCATATTCCATATTTTGAAGATTATTGGGAGGATTATGAGGATAAGGAGAAGGTCAAAATGAGGGGTCATTATAGAATGACACTAGATTAGATTAAGGATTATGATTTGACACCTGTCCCTAATGACTTGGTAGATGATGAGTCCCATGTGGATGTAAATTATTATAGACAAATCATCACTCAACCCCTACCACCAATTAGGTGGTCAGCTCCAAAATCCTTTTCTCTATTTGATAGAATAGCAGGTCTGACTAGTAAAATAATCAATTGGCTGAGGATCAATGGAGTACAAGTAATAAAGGAAATAATAGGTATCAAAGAGAATCTTTTGAAGCTTAAGGAATAAGGAATTTATTTATCTATAGAGGGTCCCAATGGGATAGCTAGTGAGTAACCAGAAGAGCCAAGGAGCTCCAATAAAAAGACTACGACCAAAAATAGGCAATCAAGTAAGGATGGGGGAGCCGTAAAGCAAAAGATAATCATCTATTTTGAAGATACAATAACAAATGGAGTCCTTGTAACTTTAGTCCCCATATTTATCATAGTGATAACCCCAATTTATACTATTCACCATCCTCTTGTGTACATTGTTCTAGAGGCACCAACACCTCCACCTCAAGTTTCCATTCCTCCTGCACCTCAAATATCCACTCTACCCCTTATTCCTACCACTTCACCCACCATAATAATCCCTTTGCAACCCATGAAATTAGTTAAAGTGGACACTTAGGGTCCCCCATCAATGGATTCTCAAGTTTTCACTCCACTTTCCTTCCCTCCACTTTCAATTTCCCATTTCATTTCAATCCCTCTTTTCATTCAATTCATAATTCTTTTCATTTCATCCCAATTAATTTCCAACACCACTCAAAAGTACAAATCCATAGACTCAATCATCCTAACTTCAGTTTCATAAGCCATCCTAACTCTTGGGATAAGTACTATGCCAATTTCAATCCCATTCACTTTCCTTACATCATCAAACCTGAGTGGCCCAATGCACTTGATTGATTTATTTAATGCTTCTGCTTCCACCCTCCCACATGTTCCAAAATTTAGAGTCCCTATGTCTATTCCATTTTCCACCCCCTAATAGATAAATTTGTTTCCATTTCCACCTCCTCTTCCATAGTTTCCATAACACCTTTAGTTGAAATTGGATAAACACAAGTTCTTGGTGCAAATGTAGATTTGCAACCTATTGATGGAGATGGAATTTCATAGGTATCTTTAGAGCAACCAATGACCACATCCACATAAGATTCAATTTTCTTTAAAGTTTCTACTAGTGCAACAACATCACCCATTGACTCTTAGGTGATAGTATCCATACAACTAGATGCTACCCCTAGTTGGCTACTACAATTAGTGGGGAAGAAGAGAAAGAAAATGATTTCCCCTGGTACATTGGACTTTGGTCTATTAGAGGTCAATAAGAATTCCAAATCTACTCCTTAGACCTTATAAAAAATTCTTAGTGATGATAAAAGAGATAGATATGTTGAAATTGAAGTCCCCCAACCAGATATATCAAAGGAAAATATTATGGTGGGAGATTATTAGATTTCCAAGATCCACCTTGGATGACCAACAAGACGAGGTTTAAAACATGATGTCCAATTTGGCATCAACTTCCTCTTTGAGATAATAGATCATGATAAGGCCATAAAAGATTAATTAAAGAATAAAGTGGATCAAATTATAGCTACATTGAACAAGTTCATAGAGCCTAGTGATTCATTGATACAACTAGAGTTAGTAAAGCCAGTCAACCAAATTCTAGATTAAGAAACAGTAGATGTGGTGACTGAAATTGCTAGTATGGGAAGGGAAACCAAAGAATGGTTAGAGGAACTTATTTTTGAGGGAAATAAGATTATTGCTACAATAATAGATCAGTATGAAGCAATCAGAGAGAGAAAGAATGTCTTGAGAAGACAAGCCAATGAATATGAAGGATAAATATAAACCTTGAATTTGTATTATCACAAGTTAATAACTATGTATTTAATTGATATGAATATCCTCCTTGTTTAAAAGATACTGAAGAATGATGTTTAACATGAGGAATTACATAGATAAACTTAATTCTAGATAAGGATACTCATAAAATCTTCTCATAAGGCTAAGTTAGCACATAAAAGGGCTATTAATATACTGCATGACATTGAAAGAATGATGAATATGATGTCATGCCAACTAGTAGATGATGCAGATAACCTTTTTCAAGTAGAGGAAGTGTATAACAAGTTCAAGACATTGGTATAAAGTAAATATGCTAAGACTATAGTCTTCACTGAGTTCTATCCATCACTTTATCAGGTATGAGAATGCATTGGATAAAATGAGAACAAAAATGCAGGGAATCAAGACTTTTAGGAAGGAATTATTTCATATAGTAGTATATTATGTAGCTTCTAACCTCTACTCCTTTCGACCAGATGAAGAAAGAATACATAAAAATTTAAAGTCCTTTGATGTATATGTCTAAAACATACAGGTCAAGAAAGACAAGAAGGTAGAAGAAGTTTTAGATATTGATTAGTCATTTTTTGTTAAACATTTTCATATATTGTAATTTCATTGTTGTAGAAACATTGTGAAGTTGTAATTGTAAAAGTTCAACTATATTTTATAAGCTCTTTTTGAGAAAGAGAAATATGTGTTTTTACACTTTATATATTTTGATATTGTGAAAGTTGTAAAAAGCACAATTACAAATTACACTTTCTATTTTGACAAGTTATAATTACTAAAGTGTAAAAGCAAGTACTAAAAATTGTAAATTCTATTTTGACAAAGTGACATGACTTAAAAAGTTGTACAAGTCTCACTTGTAAATTACAAGTTAGGTTTTTTTGTAAAAAGTGACTTGAGTGACTTTCAAGTTATCTTTTGTTTGAAAGTCAATTTCTATTTTGCGCACCTCCCAGTTGTATGAGGAGTTTGTCAGTTACATGAACAAGACCCAAGGCATTACATGAAGATATTCTAGTTCCATCTATGCCATTCCAAGCTAAATATCATGACAAATTCTTGCATGCTACTTTCCAAACCATTTTATAAGTCAAAGACACTAGAAATTGAATATCATGCCTCTTTTTGCATGAAGTTCTAGATCTGCATGGTTTTATTTACTGGGCATTGAAGTTTTGACAATTGTATCTCATCCATGAGATATTTTGTATAAATATGGGTAAACCCCATGGCCCAATATATCTTTTTACTGGTAGTGATATATTTTTGCATTTTGAATGTATTTTCTACAAGCTATAACCTTTGAAATGAAAATAAATTGAAGATTTACCTTTCTTGTTTGAGAAATCCCTATGTATGCAAGTTATTTGAGTATTTATGGAAGTTTTGTTTCTTATTTTAGTCACAAGAAATTCATTTTTGGTATTTTTTACCCTTTTAAAATATTGTTTGATTAAAATAAAGAATTTTTTCCCTTTTATGAAAAATAAGTAAATATTACATCTGATTTCCCATTTATATGAGCTTGTGATAAAACAAATTTCAATATATTTTTTTGTTCTATTATGTTTATCAAAGCAAGCATTAAAATACACTAAATTTTTTTGGTGCAATCACCATTTTTAGTTTCTAAAAAATTCATTCTTCAGCCCCTTTCCCAGTTAAAACCCTAGTTTAGGATCAAAGAGCACTAAAAGATTAAAATTTCTACAAAGTTGATATTTTATCAATTGCATTAGATTTAATGAAAGGAAGCTGACCTTATCCAGAGATTAACCTCAATTTACCAAGGTCCTATATATTTGGAGGTTTTTCCATTGTATCATTAGGTATTTGCACAATAAGCTATAGAATCAAGACAGGTGCCAACCTATGTGATAACAATTTTTGGCACACCCAGTGGGACCCAAAAATTACAAAGAGATTGGTGTTATTCTTAGTGATTATTGTATTAGCTACATACAAATTTCAAAATCATCTGGTGACTCCTTTAGCTTATGAATTCAAGTTTGCAAGGTTCACGTATACCAATAAAACAAATGAGATCATCTACTAAAGGTAAGAGGCCTAATTTTTTAGAATTAACATTTCCATCTAAAAAGAGATAAAAAGAAGTCACCCCTCAGCCAAAATTATATCCTATAATTCTATTTACATCTCCTTCAATAACTCCTATCAATTTTATACCTCCCATAATGGCTAGAAATTTTATCACTTTCAATGGAGGTAGCTCGCTCTAATTGGCCCAATATGATGATATACCTACTTCATATTTGAAAATCCTTCCATATTATACTAGTGAAACTTCCACCACTCCTATGGAGCACATACAAGATATTTCCAATATGTGTTTGGTCCACAATGTGGTACAAGACAATGTTACAATCAAACTCTTAGTCTCTTATTTCGAAGGCAAAGATTTATAGTGGTAGAGAGGCCTTGATCCCACTTCAATATGAGTTTGGGATGATTTAGGTACTACACTATGCACCCAATTTGAAGACAAGAGTGACCACCTTTCCTTGGTTGAAAATTTAACTACTATTCAATGAGCTCCTCATGAGCATATGACTAACTTCAATTTTTGATTCTAGAAAATATGAAATAGAATTCTAACCTTGGTTAAACCCACTAAAAATAATGATTTATTATGTTAATTGAGATCCCTCAATAATGATATAGCTATAATTATTTAATCAATAGGTGGCATGCCATTTCTTGATTATGATGAAATTATAATAAGGGTAGAAAATTATTTAATCCAAGCTGAGAAAATTTCCCCAAGGTTACCAATGCCCCTATTTCTAGAAATAGATCCTATTTCACCACCTATAATTAATCCAATTCCCACTATGAGAAAATAACCATCTTTGACTCCTACACCTATATTCAATCTATATGAGGTTAATTCACTAATTAAGAGTTTTGGCAATGAGTTAGTAGTAATGAAGAGGCAACAAGCCCAAAACTACAAGCCTTTTTAGTATTCTAAACCTACATACCAAGGAAATAGGTAGCCATACCAGGGAGATAGGCATCCATACCAGAGTAAATCATAGTCATAGGGTCAAAATATATAATCAAGACCTCCAAACATCCATCCTTTACCTGCACCAGGTGCTTATAAAGCTATTGTACCTATTCAAAATAATTTCGCTCGAGAGTACAAATGGTGTTATCCTTGTAATAAACCACATAACTAGAATACATATCTTATTGGTGTTATCAATTAAGCCTTGATGGTGTAAGGTATATCAAGTATGTAAGGACAACAAAAATAATTTACTTCCCAACAAGTATATACACAAGAACCTGCTCAAGGTGAAACAATTATTTTAAACTAGCAAGAGGATGACTTTGGTGGTCTAAATCAAGTGGAAGCATTTTTCAATGGTGGAGGTTTGGTAGCTACTAACACACATTTAAAGAAAAGAGTAATAGAAAGTGATCATCCCTAAGGGTGGAACAAACCTCAACTTCCTAAGTTATACCAAAACCTACAAAGAGAAATATAGTGCAAAGGCTACCCTTTGTACCTACAGGCCAACCCAAAGCAAAAGTGCCAACTCCAAATCTTGTAAAGGAATACATATCTCATAAAAAAGTACCAACAAAGGTTGGTAATATTCCTTTCAACATTGTTGAGTAAATCAAGAAAATTAATTTGAATGTCACTATGTGGGAAGCACTATCTATACTAACACAAAGGGATTTGATGTAAGAGGCTTTGAAAATTTTCTAGATAATAGACAAGGTTCCAACGAAGGGACCTCATGCTACAACTACTTTGTGTCAACCATAAATTGACACTAAAATGAGTAAGCCTCCCCCTTCTATCTTTCACTTATAGTAGGGAAACATCTGGTTAATAATTGTATGGTAGATCTAGGGGCTAGAAGTTAGTGATGCCCAAGAAAATAACTAATGCCCTGGGTATAAAATATACACCCATCAATAAAGGAGTAGTGCAATTGGATGAAACTATTGTTCAAATAGTAGGAACAATAAAGGGACTAAACCTCACTATTCACGCTTGTCCAAGCTTGTTCATTTCATAAGATATCTCAATTTTAGATCTTGCCCCTTACTTTACCATTTGTTTTTAAAGATATTTCACTACAAATATGGGAGGACATCTATCTAAGGATTGGTATCACATGTTTTTTATGAAGAGATATGAAACTAGAGTAACAATAAGAGCTGAGCCAATTGCTAAAGATCATATAAAGCCATATAACCCTATCCTTGTAGAAATGAATTGTACATTGCAAGATCAAGAGGAGGAGATAGATCATGAAGTTGCAACACCTATAGAAGAGATTATAGACACTCATCTGGATAAATAGGGATCAACCCTTCAATTTGATCCTTATGATTATGTATAATAAATAGGGTTAGGTACATATTGCATTCATAAAAATGATGCAATTATCTCAAACTTAGTCAAACTAGATGAAGATATTTAAGGGATGTGGAAATTATTTTTTGATGGTTCTATAAGCAAAAATGGTGCAGGAGTAGGTATTGTATTGATATCTCTATAAAAGGAGAGATACTTTTATTCTTTCAGACTTCAATTGAGTTTTATAAATAATGTAGTTGAGTATGAAGATTTGATAGCCAAGGAAAGAGGAATCAAGTTCTTACAAATATTTGTTGATAGTGAGCTGATTATTTACCAAGTGAGATATACAAGTGTGACCAAGAATAATTTGTTAAGATCTTACAAACATAGGGGTTGGGACTTGTTAAAAGACTTCACTACTCTAAATATCCAAGTAGTACCAAGGTCATAGAACAAATATGCTAATCATATAGCCTCGGTAGGATCCCAATATAACCTACTAGTAAAAATAAAGAATAAAAATAGCCAGCATATGAGGTTTATAGTGAGGCCATCTATTCTTGATAATGTAACTAATTGGAAAGTTTTTGATAGTAATCAATAGATTGTCAACTTTTTGAGAGAGGAAGTTGAATTCTCAGATAGGAACCATCCAAGGATCCATGGCCAATATGGAGATCAGATCATTAAATTGAATATGAACAAATTACCTATGGGTCTATTTACTTTAGAGACCATCTTCAATTCAGATGATCAGTTGAAAGGAAAGAAAAAGAACTTCACAATGAATGAAGAAGATTACAAGCTGGTGGTCATCTTAAAAGTCAAATCACTAAAGATAGGAAAGGTATGCAATGACTCTAAAAAGTAATATTTTGCTCAGTTATGTCAAGAGTTTGATGATAAATTTACTTAGAGTTATCATGATTTAAGAGGGTTTGATCCTATCTTAGCCCAACATATGATAGAATTAGGTCCAAATACAAATCCCATCAGATAAAAGTGGATACCTATTAATCAAAGATAGAACCCTTGATGAAGAGTGAGATCTCTAAATTGATAGAGGCTAATATATTTTTTCCAATTAAACACTCATCTTGGGTTTCTAACCTGGTCCCCATAAAAAAAAATGGTGAAATCATGATTTTTGTGGTTTTTAGGGACCTGAACAAAGCATCTTTAAAGGACCATTATCCTCTTCCCCCAATGGAACAAATTCTATAAACAGTATCATGATTTAAAAATTTCTCTCTTTTAGATGGTTATTCTAGTTATAACCAAATCTTAGTGTAGGAATCAGACCAATTCAAGACTACCTTCACCACCAAATGGGGTACATATGAATATAAAAAGATGCCATTTAGTCTAATAAATGTAGTGCAACATTTTAGAGAGCCATGGATATGAAATTTAGAGGTCTGATTAATGAAATGATCCTAGTGTATATGTATGATATTATTATCTATTTAAAACATGTTGATGCACATTTGGATCACCTTCAAAAGATTTTTGAAAGGTATAGAGAATTTGGGGTTTCCCTCAACCTAAAGAAGTGTGTTTTCATAGTTCACAAAGGGAAACTACTAGGACACATAGTGTCAAAATAAGGTTTTACAATAGACCTATAAAGAATTAGTGTTATATTTGCATTAGCACTACCAAGCCATAACAAAGGGCTATAGGTATTTCTTGGAAAAATCAACTTTGTAATAATATTTATCCCAATTTTTTCCTCAATGGAAAAACCCCTTACTATAATGCTAAAGATGGGTATCTTTTTCAACTGGACATAAGAGGGAAAGGCTAGATTTGAAGCCATAAATTAGGCTATCTCCCAAAATCCTACACTAGTCAACCCAAACTATGAGAGAGACTTTATTCTCTATGCATTTGGAGGGGAAAGAATCATCTCAATTGTTCTGACTCAACATAATCAAGACCAATTAGAATAATCAATATCTTTCTTCAACTAATCCTTGAGGGATTACAAAGAGAATTACAATTTTGTGGAGAAGCAAGTATATGTGGTGATTAAAGCCCTTAAGAATTTCATGCGTATGCTCTCCAACAACAAGATTCTTTTGATGGTGAGTCATTAGAGTGTCAAAGAATTCCTCCTAAGCTTGGAGATAAATTAAAAAAGAGTAGGATGGATGACAAAATTCATGGAATATGATGTGGACATCAAAAATCAAAAAGATTGTAAGAGTGAAGGGATTGTGTGAATAACTATCTTCTGACATCAAGAATGTTGAAGAAGCATCTAAAATAGTGTATGCTCAAGTTGCATCTTAGCTATCCAATCCACCTCTTTTCAACAGCTGGATCTGTGACATGATTAATTTCTTGCAGACTGGTGAGTACCCCTATGACTTCCAATAGTTAAATAAAATGTATTTCCAACTCTAATATATTTCGTATGTTCTAGTTGATGGAATATTATTTAAAAAATACACGAATGGAGTCTTTTTAATATGTATTGAGTATGATCAAGTTCTTAAAGTGCTCGAAGAATTTAATGATGGTTTGTTGAGTGAATATTTTCTCTACAAGAACCATGGCCATCAAGATAATGAGAGAAGGTTATTATTGGCTTAAATTATTCATTCAAAGATGCCCATCAATGGGTAAATAACTATCAAAAATGTGATTACTTCACTGGCAAGCAAAGGTTAGCAGCCTTTCCTCTTAGACCAATTCAAGTAGATCAGCCATTTACTCAATGGGGATTGTATTTCATTAGTATGATCAATCTAAAATCAAGTGCAACCCAAAAATGGATTAATTCACATGATGGACAAAAGTAGTTGCAATAAAAAATGCCATGGAAGAATCTATTTTGGTATTCATGGATGACATAGTCTCAAGATTTGGTGTTCCTCACACCATTACCTTTGATAATGCCAAAGCATGTATGGGCATTCAAGTGAGTGAATGGGACATATATCATAATGTGTACCTGATTAATTATTCTAATTATGACCCCAAAGGTAATGGCTTGGATAAGTCAACCAACAAGAACCTCATCATAATTATCAAATGAATAATGGAGGATAACCAAAGGACATGTCACACAAAACTAAAATCGACACTATGGGATAATAGGATCAATTTAAAAAGAGCCATCATTAACCCCCCCTTCATGTTGGTATATGGAAGATAAGCATGGGTCCTACTGTCAATTGAACCACTATCTCTAGAGCTCAATAACCAATTGGATTTGATTAACAATGATGAAATGATAGTTAGATTGGCTGAACTCATGGAACTTGAAGAAATTAGAAATCAATTAATGAAAGTCTTGGAAGTAAATTAGGATCAAATAAAAAAGACTTTCAATAGAAAAAATATCTGATAGGAGCTTTAATGAAGGAGATATGGTTCTCAAATGAGATGCAAATAAGGTTAAACTAGGCAAGCACACCAAGTTTGATGTAATATGGAGCACTCTATATATTATTACTCAGTACAAAGGAACTAATGCATTCCACTCTCCAAGATTAATGGATCATAACTACCTATCCCAGTCAATGGGATGTACCTCAAATCTTATTTTTGAGGTAGGAATTCATTCCAAAAAATTAACATTTTGTATATAATAGGGTTAGTTGTGTTTTTCAATAAGTGCTTCTACACAGGTCAACTCATTAGGAGTTTTTGTTTTCTTAGGTTGTGTTATTTCCCCTATTTTGTTTATCTATTTTTCCATTATTTTGTTCATGTTTAGACAAATCCCAATTTGTTTTTCCATTTTTTTATAAGGCTACTGGATAGAAACTAATTAGCAAGAAATCATCCCATAGAGGTCACCAAAAATGTTGATATTTTTGTCCCAAAAATATCATACCATATAATACCCTAAGGGAGACCCCCTTCATTTTTATAAAATCCCTTAAGTTGACCAAAAAACCCATTTTATATTTGCATTGTAGAATCCAAAAGTCTGGATGCAAATTACTTTGTAGACTTTGGATCCCACAATGCACTAGCTTTCCAAATTGACAGAATCTAGAACTTGACGTGCAATTTGAAAATTTGAAAAATTGAAAATTACATCCTAAGCTCCAGATCACACAAAACCAAACTTTTCCTCCCTTGTGGGATCTAAAACTTGAAGTGTAATTTATAAATTACAAATTGCATCTCCGATTTCGCTTCCTGCTAACTACCTAAGTCATGAGATCTAGAACACTAGGATTAATTTATAATTTTGAAAAATTAAAAATTACTCATGGAATTATACCTTTCTCATATCAAATCCATTCAAACCCCCAACTTGGCAGACATTGGACTTGCTCCAAACACCCCAAGGTTCTACCATCAACCACCATTAATGCATTAATTACAAAGATTTTCTATATAAACCATGTAATTTAGAGATTTTTTATTGTTTTTAAAATATGCTAAGTATGTTTTTGAGATATGACAATGAACTTCATGCCTTTGACCTTGATACATGTGCCAGGCAAGTGCCGACAGGATTCAAACCACATTATTATCATCTATGCACAATATTTTACTTATGTTTTCTACCATTATTCTTATAATTTGAAACTTTTTGAGTTATTTCCATTCCTACAAAGGGTTTTCAAGTTATTTAGGGTTATCATTACTTATTTTGTCATCATTATTTAGGGTTTCTCTTTATTAGTTAGGCATTGGTAAAAGTTTCTTTCATATATGTAGTCATTCCATTCAAAGTTTCCAAGATAATAACATCTAGGGTTGGGGTTTACAACTATTCATCATGAAGGCCTTAGGTTTTCCCTAAAGAGATTCACATTTGAACCTAGGGCTTCATCAAAACCAAGTGAATATTCCCCATTCAAACCTAATGAATATTCCTTACGATATCCTCTAAGTCCTTACAGACATTAGACTTGTCTTGAACACCTTCCATTTTTGTGGGAGGTAATACTTATTTCAAGACCTAAGATCACCACAAGTTTCCAAGTTCTAACAGACATCAGACCTACTTAAAATAATCTCCATCCTTGTAGGAATACACATTACTCCAAACACCTTCCCTTTCCACCAGAGATGCAACTTGTTTGAAACACCTCATAACTCCACAAAGTTCTCACCTGTTTTAAATACCTACCAGTTCCACCAAAAAAATTATCTACATAGAGCACCTCCCATCTCCTCTAAAGATTATATTTGCTTTAAACACCTAAAAAATACACCAACTCTCATAGTTGGTTTTCCAAAAGATTCCTAGCTAGATTTCATGTCTTCAAAAGAGATGAAGTTCAAATCAAAAGGCCCTGGATTGAATCTCAACCTAGAGTCCAACACATTAGATATAAAATATATAGATTTAGGTCACATTGACCTAGGGGAATTCTAAACCTAAATAGGTGCAAAGTTAAAAAATGATTGGATTTAGAGTATTTATGACTCTAGCTTATCAATCTAAACCCTGAGTTGGTCCTAACACTAGCCCAACATTATGATCCTGATAGAATATAAGTTTTAAATGATAGAGGGGAAAGGATTTTGAATCTAGACCTAAATTTATTGATTCAATATTTACAATCCCAAAGTTTGAGAGTTATCTTGACATAACTCCATAGACATCCACACAATTTTTTGAAGACAATAGAGAGGGATGTCAGAAGATGATAAATAAATAGTGGCTTAAGTCCCCTAAGGATGCCTCCACTAGATTAACAAAGACATTTTATATGATTTATTTCATTGATTAGTTGGGATACATTATCATATTATTACATAGGATCACTGCAGTCCTAATGTCAAGAGCTTTCAAGAGTGGATATACCAGTACATCTAGGTCATCTGACAAAATGTTCAATACATTCACTAGGCTCAACTCATAAGTGATTCACTCCAAAAGTAATTGATGGAGGTATAAACCACTGTTAAGTTTTTCATGACTTCGTACCTGGTGTACATTTTGGCCAAAGGGAGATCTTTCCTAAGCCTTAACATAGTATCTAGAGAAATAAGAGAGTATACAACTACTAACCTGACCTCACATTAAAGGCTAGTAGACAACATTTTAGAAGAGTCAATGATGCTTTCATCTATTGCATCATTATCATGTTTGATAAATAACTAGGGAGAACAAGATTCTCACCTGTAAAAGTTGTAGAGATTATAAAATGGGGCTCATAATTCATTCAATTCCCTAATTATTCTTATATCAGGGTAGCCAAATTCAGTGGATGCCCCTATACACTCCCTAGATATGTTAGTGATAAGTAGGAATTGATAGAACTAATTAGGAAAATTGTGGAGACCCTTAAGCTCCTTTCTAATAGGCATAAGGTAGGAATTCACTTCCCAATTAGTATTGGTAGATGCATGTGCCCCTCCTTCCTCAAGGTCAAATGTGCTGAAGTAGAAATGTGCCAAATGAGCTTAAGGACTTTAGAGCCTAGGTCATTTTTTGATCTTTAGATAAGGATCACTAGTACATTGGAAGTTTTAACATATGCTCATGTTCCATAGTTTGAATATTATTGGGATAACTGTGATGATGAAGAGAGGGTCAAAATGAGGGATCATTCTAGAATGACCCTAGAACAGATCAAAGATTATGATTTGGCACCAGTCCTTGATGACTTGGTGGATGATGATTTACCTATGGACCCAAATTATTATATACAAATAATCACTCAACCCTTACCACTAGTTAGGTGGTTAGCTTCAGAATCCTTTTCTCTATTTGATTGATCCAAAACTAGATTTACCTCTATCAATAAATCACATAATTTTTCAAATGGATACCGAAACTCTCAATTATTGAATTAGAATAGAATTGGTAGTGGAATTATCAATTTCCTAATTAAATAAAATAGGAAATGGTTTTTTTTAAATATGTTGATTTCCAAAATTAATTTAATAGAAATTATTTTTTTCTAATTGGAATGCAAATCTAAACAATTATGAATATGAGTGATTTGGTAAACTCATATAACTCTATTGTTCATTTAAAACATTCCATCAATATTTTATCTCTATAAAATAATTTCTTAATTATTTTTAAAAAATAATTAAATCTAATCCAAAATCCAAGCTTATAAAAACTTTTACAGTCTACTTAGATTGGATAAAAACTGAATATTAATTTCCAATTTCCCTTAAAACTAAATATTAGTTTCCAATTTCCATTTAAGTAAATCCAAAAATTAATTTATAAACATTCTATAATTTAATTAAGGAAATTGAAAGAAATTCAAATCACAGAGAAGAAATTAAGAAATGACATAGAAGATTTGTTTACAGGATTCACCAAATGGTTACATCCCTAGGTCCACTCTATGAGTGTTTCGATCTATTAAAAAATCTTTGAGAATAATTAAAAAATCTCTCTAAGTATAATAAAAATATTTTTTACTAGATAATTTGTCTATGCAACAAACAAAAATAAACCTCTTTAATTCACTGAAGGTTCTTACTGCCTCTATGATCTAGATATATCTGTCTACAAAATCCCTCTATACAAAATCACTGTTGCCTTTGTAAAAACACCTACAATTTATATTTTTCAATGCCTCCATGGCATTGGTTGGGCATCGGCTAATAGATCTATGCTAGCCAATATTTTTTGGTTTCCCCCTACCTTTGTACATTGGCTGGGCACTAACCACTTTCCCAAATTGGGATTTCATTTCAATAACAGGGCATTAAACCTTCTAAGTATTTTCCATATTGACTAATAATAACTATTGTTTACCTGTATTCTAACAATCCTATTTTTTTCCTATAAATGAGGAATTCCACGTCCCACTTTAGATATGCAATCTTCTATTGGCACAATGATGGATCCCATGCCATAATAGAATATTGATTAGTGATGGAATTTTGATGCCAAATGTAATTCTATAGTTAAAGCAAGCTAAAATAAGCTTTATTAGCTACAAATTATTTAATGTCAATATATTTCCATTGCACATAGCTAAAAATCATGTAAAGCTACCAAAAATAAGATATGCATTGCGTTTAATAGTGCCAAGTTTGAAATCCAATGCTTGATACTATAATATCATCCAACAACTTTAACTCCACCTTTTTCCTTGGCTAATTCCAATGCCAACCATTTGAGTAGATGTTCACGTAGGTGGAATAAAGGTATGCATGCTACAAATTTTTAACTCCATGGTAAAAGGATTAAAGAAAGATATGAGGATAGTCTTTTATAATATTCCCATGACTTTCTATGTAGACCCAAAACCAAAGAACATTCCATGTGGGGAGATAAAGATTAAAATATTTTAACTTGGACTTAAGTTTCAAAAATAAACATATCCATGCATGTCTTAAACAAAAACTATGACTTCCCATTCACATGGGAGTAAATGTGGGGATTATTAAAGTGTGCATGGTAAAACATAAAAACATGAGGATAAGGTTTATAAAACATTTAACTCTATAATTAAACAAACCAAATAATTTTCACGCCCCCCATATAAGATGAAAATGAATTTCATGAGGGAAAGGGAAAAGTGGGGTATAAACGTTTTATTAAAATATCCCCATGCCAAATAAAAGCCATGTAACCATCCACGTGAGAGTGGGTAGTTAAAAATTGGGAATTAGGTAAAATTATCCAAATGGTTTATTAAACAAGATATTTAATTAATTAAATTTATCCCATATTAAAATTAAAAAACCATTAAATAGGATATTAATTAATTATCCCAAACCATATGAAGAGTGACAATCCTTTGGATCAAACCTCCCCAATAAGACCCTTTTGGTCCCAAAAGGGTCAAGTCAATCTCTGAACAAATGGTTCATTCTACAAAATATCATGGTAATGATTCAAAATCAAACTGAATCCCTAAAATGCTAGTGAAAAAAATATCTATCCCATACCAAATTGTAGATAAAAGTAAACTACCTTCCTAAATGTCACATCTTCGAAATGATGCATCTCCCAATCACTACAAAACCATCACCAAGTGCAACTGCAAACCAATTTATTAGTGTAATAAATGTAAACCCTAATTGTAACCATATTTGATAGTCACAATAATTTCCTAAAATGAATAAGGAACTTATAAAATGTGCAAATATCATGCATGACTATAAATTTTTTGTAGATTTATTATAATTACAAATGATGTCCCAAAAAAGGATCTTATAAGCCTCTATTTGCACAATTTAAAATACAACATATACACTGAAATGCAAATTTTACCAAAATAGACATACTGATCATGCCCCATGAAATCTGCATATACTGCTATCAAGGTTTAAACATGAAGTTTTTACAAAAACCCAAAAATGAGAAAATAATCCAAGTAGGATAAACTTATCCCTTGGTTTTTCTTTACAGGTTACTCCAATAAACCATAATCAAATCTTAAAATCATTTTAAAATATCTCCAAATTTAAACATGATTTAATTCCTTTTACCAATGCATTAGGAATTCAAAAATTATCAAGGAGAATCAAAATAGAGCTTTTAGCAAAATCATAAACATGAGAAAATAATCCAAGTATGATAAACCTATCACTCAAATTTCCTCATAGTTGGTAGCTCTAAAAAAATTTCAAAGTCAAAATATATTCCTTCAAATAGAATCCCAAAAACTGCTTTGAGCATTTACATGCTAATAAAATAACACAACAATGCAAACATGAAACTATGGAAATGTGTACCAACCCCCTTTATCATATTTTCCTATTTAGGTGGTTTAATTTCCTCAGTGAATACCTGTGTAGTTGTATGGGTCATAGCTAAAACCATTAGAAGAACAATGTTTCCTTTTTTACAACTTTCTAATGTTGTTTTGGATCAAGCTACCAACACCTATTAACCTCATGTCCTTTCCTATTACAATGAGTACAAAAATGTTTGTCCATTATTTTGGAAAACATACTCTTACTGCCATTCTCTGAACACTACCTAGGAGAGTGGTCTTTCAAAATATTTCCTAACAAAGATTTACATTTCTAACATTAGGTAACATAATGGTTAGACAATCCACAAAAATTTCATGGATAAATGTACCATAAATTTTATATATTGTAGTCAAAAGGGATGTTGGAATATTTACATCATCTAGTAGAATTAGATCAACATTATTGCAAGTGCGATGAAAAGAAAGTGTTTTACCTTACATTCAAGATGGTTTACATTTCTCTGTAGCACCTCTTGCTTCTGCTTTCTTAGAGCATTCACCTATTTTATTTTGAATACTAGATATGTATCCCAAACTTACACAATGAGGCTTATCCTCTACCTGAATGGGGTTAGTAATGCCTTGGCAATATTTTCCAAGGCCTTTTCTTTTAAATCCCATTTTAACCAGTAATTTTGTACCTATACCTCTAGTGTGTTGTTCAAACTTACAAAAAACCTTTTTATCAAATTCATGATGGAAAATAAAAGTAACTAATGACTCACATTCACTTACAGTTCTTAATGAATTTGTTTGTGCACTTGTGGGAGAGGAAGGTCTTGTATGCATAATGGACTTGATTTTCTCCTTCATGCCATCATAATTTTATAAACTTGACAAGATTTCATCCTTGGATTGCAATTATTTTTTCAACCTTTCAATCTCCTCTTCCAAGGAGTAAAACTTTGCTCTCAGGAAAGAGTTCTCTTCCTAAATCTGCATATTAAATGCTCCAAGCTCACCAAGTTTCCCTTATTTGGACAACTTGCCCATGGTTTCTTATTCTTGAAAATAATCTATACTTTCAACACTGCAAATGGAGTAAGCAACAAGTATGCAATAATCCAACGAATACTAAAACTAAATTCAAATTTTTACACAATTAGAAGTTAATCTTTGCATTCTAATTGCTCTAATACCAAACTGATCTAAAAACCAGATTTACCCCTATAAATAAATCACACAATTTTTCAAATAGATACTAAAACTCTTAATTCCTAAATTAAATTAGAATTGGTAGTGTAATTCTCAATTTCTTGATTAAATAAAATAAGAAATGGATTTGTAAAAAATATGTTAATTTCCAATTTTTATTTAATAGAATTTAACTTTTTCTAATTGGAATGCAAATATGAATAATTCTGAATATGAGTGATTTGGTAAGATCATATAACTTTGTTGATCATTTAAAACATTCCACCAATAGTTTATCTTTGTAAAATAATCTCTTAATTATTTTACAAAAATAATTAAAACTGATCCAAAATCCAAGATTATAAAAAACTTTTACAGTCTACTTAGATTGGATGAAAACTAAATATTAATTTTTAATTTCCCTTAAAAATGAATATTAATTTCCAATTTTCATTTAAGTAAATCCAAAAATTACTTTATAAAATTTTTGTAATTTAATTAAGGAAATTGAAAGAAATTCAGACCATAAAGAAGAAATTAAGAAATGACATAGAAGATTTGTTTATGGGGTTCACCAAATGGCTACGCCCCTGGGTCCACTCTATGAGTGTTCTGATCTATTAAAAACTCTTTGAGAACAATTACAAACTCTCTTTGAGTATAATAAAATTCTTCTGTACTAGATAATCTATCTTTTTAACAAATAAAAATAAACGTCTTTAATTTATTGAAGGTTCTTGCTACCTCTGTAATCTAAATATATCTCTATTTGCAAAAGACCCTTGTGTAAAATCACTATTGCCTATGTAAAAACACCTATAGTTTATATTTCTCAATGCTTCCATGGTATTAGTTAGGCATTGACTAACAGATCTATGTTGGATAATCTTTTTTGGTTTTCTCCTACCTTCGTACATTGGGTGGGCACTAACCATTTTATCGAATAGGGATTTTATTTCAATAGCATGGCATTGAACTTTCTGATTCTTTTTCCATATTGGCTAAGAATAATTATTCTTTACCTGTATTCTAACAACCCCACATTGTTTTTCCTATAAATGTGGAATTCCATGTCCCATTTTAGATATGTAATCTTCTAGTGGCATAATGATGGATCCCATACCATAATATAATATTGATTACCAGTAAAATTTTAATGCCAAATACAATTCTATAGTTGAAGCAAGCTAAAATAAGCTTTTCCAGCTATAAATCCTTTAATGTCAAGATATATCCATTGCACATAGCTACAAATCATGCAAAGTTGCAAACAACAAGATTTGCATTGCATTTAATAGTGCCAATTTTGAAATCTAATGATTTACACTATAACATCATCCAACACCTTTAACTCCACCTTTTTCTTTGGCTAATTCCAACTCCAACCACATGAGTGGATGTTCCACGTAGGTGGAATAAAGGCATGCATGCTAAAAATTTTTAAAGCCATGGTAAAAGGATTAAAGAAATATATGAGGATAATATTTTAAAATATTCCCATAAATTTGTATGTAAATGCAAACCCAAAGAACATTCCATGTGGGGAGATAAATATTAAAATATTTTATCTTGGACTTAAGTTTCAAAAAAAACATATCCATGCATGTCTTAAATAAAGACTATGATTCCCATTCACGTGGGAGTAAATGTGGGGATTATTAAAGTGTGCATGGTAAAACATAAAAACATGAGGATAAGGTTTATAAAACATTTCCCATGTAATTAAATAAATCAAATAATTTTCCATGCCTTTCATGTAAGGTGAAAATGAATTTCACGTGGGAAAAGGAAAAGTGAGGTATAAAGGTTTTATTAAAATGGGATAAAAGATTAAAATATCCCCATGCCAAATAAAAACCATGCAACTATACACGTGAGAGTGGGTAATTAAAATTTGGGACTTAAGTAAAATTATCCAAATGGTTTACTACATAGGATATTTAAGTAATTAAATATATCCCATGGTAAAATTTAAAAAATCATTAAATAGGATATTAATTAATTACCCTGAACCATATGAAGAGTGAAAATCCTCCAGATTATTGATAGAACATCAGGTGTGATTAGTAGAACAATCAATTGGATGAGGAACAAGGAAGTACAAGTAATAAAGGAAACAATAAGTATCAGAGAGAAACTTTTGAAGCTTAAGGAAGAAGGAATTCCTTTATCTACAGAGGGTCATAATGGGACAACTAGTGAGTAACTAGAAGAGCCAGGGACCTCCAAGAAGAATAAGAAGACTAAGGTAAAAAATGGGTAATCAAGTAAGGATGGGGGAATTATAGAGAAACCAATCATCATCTCTTATAAATATACAACAACAACTAGAGTCCCTGCAGCTTCAGTCCCCATATTTGTCATAGTGACAACCCCAATTTTTATTATTCACCCACCTCTTGTATATATTATTACACAAGCACCAACACCTCTACCTCAGGTTTCCATTCCCCCTACACCTTAGGTATCCACTCTACCCCTCATTCTTACCACTTTGCCTACCAAAATAATCCATTTACAACCCATACAATCCATTCAAGTGGACACTCAAGGCCCCCCGTTAATGGATTCTCAAGTTTCCACTCCATTTTCCTCCCTCCATTTTCACTTTCCACTTTCATTCCACTACCTCTTTCTATTCCATTCATAATTCCTTCTATTTCATCCCCATTAATTTCCAACACCACTCATTATTTCAAAGCCATAGACTCAGTCATCCCAAATTCAGTTTCATAGGCCATCCCAACTCCTATGATAAGTACTATGTCACCTTCATCCCCATTCAATTTCCTTACATCATCAACCTTGAGTGTCCCAAATCACTTGATTAATTAATTTAATTATTTAGATTCCACCCTCCCACTTATTACCAAATTTAGAGTCCTTATGTCTATTCCATCTTCCACCCCCTAATAGACATAGTTGTTTCCATTGCCACCACCTCTTCCATAGTTTACACAACACCTTCAGTTGAAATTGGAGAAACACAAGTTCTTGGTGCAAATGTATATTTGCAACCTACTGATGGAGATGAAATGTCACAACAATCTCCCAAGTAACCAATGGCCACATCCACACAAGATTCAATAATTGCCATAGTGCCTACTAGTGCAACAACATCAACCATTGACTCTCAAGGGATAGTGTCTATGCAACTAGATGCTACCCCCAGTTGGCTAGCACAATCAGTGGGGAAGAAGATGAAGCAAATGATTTCACCTATAACAATAGAATTTGGTCTATCAGAGATCAAGAAGAAGTCCAAATCTACTCCTCAGATGTTTTCCCAAATTCTCAATGATGATAAAGGAGAAAGATATGTTGAAATTATAGTCCCTCGACCAAAAAAATCAAAGGAAAATCTTATGATGGGATATTATTAGATTTCAAAGATCTACCTTGGATGCATAACAAGAGAAGGGTTAAAACACAAAGTCTAATCTTGCGTTAACTCCTTTGAGAGAATAGATCACGATAAGGCCAACAAGGATGAATTGAAGAATAAAGTGGATCAACTTACAACTACATTTAATAAGTTCATAGAGCCTAGTGATTCATTGGTACAACCAAGTCAATAAAGCTAGTCAACCAAATTCTAGAACATGAGATAATAGATGTGGTGACTAAAATTACTAGTATGGGAAGGGCAACCAAAGAATAGTCAGAGGAACTTATTTCCAAGGGAAATAAGATTATTTCTGCAATAATGGATCATTATGAAATAATTAGAGAGAAAAAGAATGTCTTGAGAAGACAAGTTAATGAATATGAAGGAGAAATACAAACCTTGAATTTATATTATCCCAAATTAACAGTTGTGGATTCAATCGATACAGATATCCTCCTTGCCAAGAAGATATTGAAGAATGAAGTTAAACACAAGAAATTATAGAGAGTAGATCAATTATGGATAAGGATACTCATAGAATCTACTCATAATGCCAAAGTAGCATATGGTAGGGCCATTGATATACTTTATGACATTGAAAGAATGATGAATACGCTGTCATGCCAACTAGCAGATAATGTAGATAACCTATTTTAGGTAGAGGAAGTGTAGAGAAAGTTCAAAAAAGTGGTATAAAGTGAATCTACTAATACTATAGTCTTCACTCTAAGTTTTATCTATCACTTTATCAGGTATGAGAATGCACTGGATAAAATGAGAATGGAAATACAGGGAATCAAGACTTTCAAGAAGGAATTATTTGATATAGTATCATATTGTACAACTTCCAACCTCTACTCCTAACCAGATGAAGAAAGAATATAGGAAATTTTAAAGGCCTTTGATGCATATGTCCAAAAGCTACAAGTTGAGAAAGACAAGAAGGTAGAAGAAGTTTTAGATATAGATTAATCCTTTTCTGTTGAAAATTTTCATATATTGTAATTTCATTATTGCAAAAACATTGTAAAGTTGTAATTGTAAAAGTAAAACTATCTTTTATAAGCTCTTTTTGAGAAATAAAAATATGTGTTTTTACACTTTATATTTTTTGATAGTGTGAAAGTTGTAAAAAACACAATTGAAAATTACACTTTCTATTTTCACAAGTTATAATTGCTAAAGTGTAAAACCATGTATTGAAAATTACAAATTCCATTTTGATAAAGTGACATGACTTAAAAAATTGTAAAAGTCTCACTTGTAAATTTCAAGTTAGGGTTTTTTTGCAAAAAGTGACTTGAGTTACTTCTAAGTTATCTTTTTTTTTAAAGTCAAGTTCTATTCTGGGTGCCCCCAATTTGCATGAGGAGTTTTTTAGCTGAATAGAGAATACCTAAGGCATTGCATGAAGATATTATAGTTCCATCCATGACATTCCAAGCTAAATATCATGCCTAACTTTTACATTCTACTTTCCAAACCATTTAACAAGTTAAAGACACTAGAAATAGAAGATCATGCCTCTTTTTGCATGAAGTTCTAGATCTGCATGATTTTCTCTACTGGGCATTGAAGTTTTGATAAATGCATTTCATACATGAGATATTTTATATAAATATGGGTAGACCCCATGGCCCAATATATCTTTTTATTGTTAGTGATATATTTTTGCATTTTGAATGTATTTTCTACAAGTTCTAACCTTTGGAATGAAAATAAATTGAAGATTTGCCTTTCTTGTTTGAGAAATCAATGTGTATGCAAGATATTTGAGTATTTATGAAATTTTTGTTTCTTCTTTAAGTCGTAATAAATTCATTTGTGTTATTTTATACCTTTTGAAATATTATTTGATTAAAATAAAGAATATTTTCCTTCTATGAAAAATAACTAAATATTGCCTCTGATTTCCCATTTGTATGAGCTTGTGCTAAAATAAATTTCAATATATTTTTCTATTTTGTTGTGTTTATAAAATAAAGCATTAAAATCCAAAAAAAATATTTGGTTCAATCACCATTTTTATTTTCTACAAATTTCATTCTTCAACCCTTTTCCTAGTCAAAACCCTAGTTTAAGATCAAAGAGCACTAAAGGAGCAAAATTTATATAAAGCTGAAATTTTGTCAATTGCATCAAATTTAGTAAAAGGAAGATGGATTTTTCCTAATAATAACCTTAATTCACCAAGGTCCCACATATTTAGAGGTTTTTTCATTGTATCATTAGGTATTTTTACAATAAGATATAGAATCAAGACATGTTGAAACCTATGTGATAAGACATCCCTCACTTGATAGCCATCCTCAACATGATCCATAAAGCATTACTACATTTTTGGTTGAGGATATTAGATGTGAAGTATTTTCCTAGTTTTTATTGAAGTTAGATGAGACATTAGCTATAGTTCACATTTAACATCATAGAGACCTATCAGATGTTCTGGATAATGTGTGTGGACAAATATATCAATACTTATGAGCACATGCATGGTGTTCTTACATTTCATTTTGATTAGATGTTTGATCCAAATTTATCTTTATCTATTTATTATATCATTTGACATTGTGTCAAGTTCTTATTTATCTTACATGGTGTCTATAATTTTGTACTTTAGCTTGCTTATAAATGTTATATATGTTTTGCTTATGGATGTTTTCTTTATTATTGCCTCTTTTTCTCCTTACATGTCTTTCTTATGATTCCCTTGTTCTCTTTTCATAATTTTTTTCTATATTATCTCTATATACATGGATAATTATTATTGTGACATGGTTATACAAACCTTGTTCCCTTTAGTCATTCCTTTTATACCATGTGACCAGTTAAAAAATAATTTATCTCATTATAATCTCTTATTACCAGTCCAATTTGGATCTCCTTTCTTCCCTTTCTTCCCTTTCATAAACTAAGCATATACATGGTTGAGACTTGAGATAACATGTTGGTTCATTGTTAAGCCTAAGTTTCCTAGTCAGTCTTGTCTTTAGTTACTTAGCTTCATTTAGCCAAAGCCTAAAGCTCATTCATGTGTATCAATCTATCTCTCATGATTGGTCATTCCAAGTCAGTATGGAGGAGGAATCTTAAAAACCATAAAAAAAATTCAAAATCCAAATAATTTAATAAAATTTAATGATCTAAAGAGGCAAAACATTTCAAAATAAAAAAAATCAAAAGTTAAATCACACTAAAAGATGTGATTTCAAGTACATCTCCTTCTTCTAATCTAATATCAAACTCCATATTTAGAATCATAATATATCCAAGGTCAATTAGGGTACAATAGGCTAGTATATTATAAAAGGAAAATAAAAAACTCTTTTACTGCGAGCTACTTTCTCATGCAAGTACCCAATCTTCATAGTAGGCCGATGACTCTATAAGGGGTCCTGAGGAACGGGGAACACATTATGGGAAGGTAGTTCCATTTTATTTTTTTGTACCAATAAACCTTCATGAGTCGATCTTAGTAGCATGCTTATTTTCTTACATAGCTTTGTGTCTATAACGAACAAGTTTTGTTTGTATATTGATGATCACTAGTCAGTTAGTGTCTTCTCATATCCTTAGTATGCCTCATGTCTCCTAACCTCTTCTCATAAGATGCATAATTTATGATTTTACATTCCATTTTTCACTCCCTACAATCCTAGTATTTCCATTTGATAAATATTATTTCATTCTCTGATCACTCCCCTAGGGATTCCATTTGTGAGTTGCATTGTAAGACCATGTATAGGACCTAGCCTTCCTCACAAATTACCAAATTTTTCCCATCCCTATAACCAAAATCCCCTTTTTAAAAATTTTTAACTTTAATTCCACCTCATTGGTGTTCCCTTTGTGAGTTGCAGTGTAAGACTAGGACCTGGCCTTTTGATGTAGGGGCATCACTCATGAGAATAAAAGGATTGTAAGTTTTTCTTAGTTCTAATGAATGGAGGGTCAATAGTCTTGTTTATGATGTTTTAGTAGTGTTGGGAGTTTAAAAATGCACTGTTTATTTATTTCCAAGTGCTTATATAGTGCCTAGGGTGGTCAAATATTTAAATTGGAATTTCCCACCAATTTGAACAATTTGAAGTTTGAACATTTTGTCATAGAATGGTTGTTTTAGGAAGTGGTCTAGTATAAATAAAATTTTCAAGTGAATAATAATGTTAATTTAAGAAATTTTATGTCTATTCACTTGGTCCTAAGTCATATTTTTATGGAGGCATCATCCTTGGTTTTATATCAAGGGGTAAACATTCTTGCAAGAGACTCTAAGGAGGTAGTTAGGGTAGTTTTGATAGATATAAGATATGTAATTTTGGTTTTTAGTTCAATTGTGGATTTTGTATTCATATTGGAAGGGATCCTATCCAAATAAATAATTAAAGAGTTTTCAAATTTAAGAGAAGATATTGTACTCTATTTTCTTCTTGTGTATGTACAATGGAAACTGATTGTATTGTGACTGCTTAATGAAAGAAGAATCATTTTCTGGTCTTTTTTATGATTGATTTGGTTTGGGTTTAGTTATTTCATGTTTATTTAATTTATTTTTAATGATTAAAATTTCCCTTTTCATGCTAGTTTATTTGGTTAGTTATATATGCCTGTAGGACAAGGCATTTTCAGATAGTGAGAATCAAAGTGTTATAAATAATTTAGCAATGGATTTAGAATGAGTGTTTCTTGATTCCAAGGGATTAAGGACATTATTTTGAATATTTATTAACATCTTAGAGAGTTGGAAACCCAATTTTGAGAAAAAAATTCTTAAATAAAACACTAACAACCCCTATATGTTGTAGCTGTGTATGTGTAGGTAGTGAGACATCATAGTGAAAGAATAGAGGATATAGAGAATTGATATGGAATGGTTCTTGGTGAAAAGATGAATTTTATGTTTTAATTACCCCATTTAAATGTTTTTAAGTCTTTGTTAAACTTTCCCTTAAAAATCAAAGCCCTCAAATGGATGTTGTTTAACATGGGCATTATGATTGCATGTTATGTGTAAGCAAGAAAGCCATAAATGTTGAACAAAGAAGTTATTATGCATTTATATTGATTGAGTAAAATAAATTAAGTGATTTAGGATATTTATAAATAATTAATAGAGTTTTAAACCCATCTGAAGTCAAATCAAAACCATAAAATACATTTGCAGACCTTGCATGTATGACTGTGTGCTCTTTTTGAACTAGGGACGTGATATAAAGGGAGATTAGGGTTGTTGTGTAAAAATAAAATTTGGAAAAGGTGAAAGGAAGTACCATAAACAAAAATCAAACCTCATAATGCCTTGAAACCTTTATTTAAGCATTTGAGTGAAAATTAAGAGCTCTTAGGCTTCTACAGTAATTGTAAGCCCTAAGCTAGGGTTTGAGGAGAAAAACCTCATTTGGGAATGTTTCCACTAGTTAAAAGGTCTAAAAATTGGTCATCAAGAAGGTATTATTTAAAATAAATATATTTTTGAGTTTTTAACCTAAATGCATACAAAAACATGCTAAAAGAGGAGACTGTGTGTAAGTGGAGATAGAGTAGGCCTAATTAGGTTGGATAGTGACCTATAAAGGTCCAGAAGAAGGTGATATAAGTATAATTAGGGCATTAAAGTGAATATTAAGTTGAAACTAAGTAAATGGTATCTAAATCAATCACTGGGTTGTCAAGGTATAGTAGTACAGAATCTTACAATTAGAATTAGTCCAAAAAAAGGGCTACTAGAAGTGATTGAGGTATAGAGAGAAGTTGTCAAGGGAAAGGGTTAGGTAGTGGAAAGTGTTGACAAGGGTAAGAGAAGTATCCAAGGGATAATGAAATCCATGAGATAGATAAATCATTTGTGAACCTTACAAGACCACTTGAATCATTAGTCTAGTGAGTGAATATTAAACCGAGAAAGAATTAGAGAGTTGGTTGATCATTCTCTGCATTACCTTCCTCACAAAATTTTCCAATAATCCAAGTCACAACAAAATTATATGTGTCAAATATGAGATAATATTTAATTTACTATGAATTTACACATCATAGACATGTTTCTTATCTTGATTTAGTATGTTTTAAGCTTACTTCATTACTCTTTTAATTTTATCTTCTTATTTTATTATTACATGTAAGAATCCAACCATTTCTTAAATTTTTCATACGTCCCAGCTTGAATTAGTGTGATAAATTTAAGACTAATTTCACCAATTTTGTTTTTCTTTTATACTTCCCAACATGATTTAGCATGATTGATTGACTTAATTGATCTATGTTTATACCATTTTGTTTGTTTACATATTTTACACTTAATTACATTATTTTCATACAACCTAACATTATTTAATGTGATCTTACTTGTTTTAATTTGGTGCAAATATTTATCTTGGTTTAAAATAAACTTTTTTCCTTCTTTTTTACCATCTTTTGGTTTATTATACTTAGTAATTTTATTGTTATTACACATTTCCCAACATGAAATAGTGTGTATTACATTTATTTAAGATTGATTATACTTAGCCAAAGTCTTTTTTTTGCCTATTTATTTTTAACCATGCATGTGTCCTACATAGTAATAGAAAAGAAATCACAAAACATATATTTCCATAGCATATACAACAAAATTAAACTAAATGTGATATAAATAAATATATCCAAGAATCCACAACCACAACCATAATACAAACACATAAGATCAACATCTACCAAAAATATGATATTTATATATATCATGTGTTTTTGATACAAATTACAAAAATGTTTATCATTCTAGCCCTAAGGTTGAGCTCTATCATATCTATCTTGTGGCCTAGCCATGCTACCCATAGATGCCTCAAATAATCCCCTCTGAATAATACACTAAAGAGGTTGTCTGAGATCTCAGACCTGTCACCTGTCCCTATAGGTTGGCCACCTAGGCCTGCATCTGTGCCAACTGAGACATGTTAGCCATATGCATGGATCTCTCCTAAAGCAAGTCCTATAATGCCTATGCCTCTCCCTCTCTCAACCCTATTGGTAGCTATGGATCCTCCTTATATTCTTGTACTCACCTTAAAACCTTTCCTACTAGTTTGAACTAGCTCCCTAAGGTAGATATTATCATAAGATCATCTAGTGTAGCAAGGTCATATGGTAGTAGTGCCTCATCCAAGATCTCATGGAGTGATCACCTCACCTAGGATCCCATATAGTCTCCTCCTCCATAGGATATATAAAATTCAAACCAAATAGATATATCTCAAAATCTATCTATCTTTAATCTATCTCAAAAAACTTAAGCAAATTTCAACCATCTATTATTACCTATCTGAGTATCACCTACCGCTATCTCCCCATTTAAATGAATAATAACCACGACCTATCCATCATCCCATACTTCAAGTACCTCATCCATTATATGTTTACCAACCAATGAAAACCTAGGGGTCACCACCCATGCCCATCTCAGGCTATGCCTAAGTGGTACCTCTATCAACCAACTCCATCCTGGGCTACCTAATGGGTCATCAAGATGACCACCCTCTCTAGTCTCTCTCACTACTAATGTCTCCATCGATGGTGTGACCAAAGTGGTCATCATTCCTCCTATTGTGGTGATAGTTGTGGTACCTCTGGCTCTCCTACATCCACATCTATGTCCTCTCTATTTACTACCCATCATGCTTGACCTATCCATGATCTGATCTCTAGTCTAGATATTGGTGGTCTCACTCCCCTTCTCCCCCTTAGATCTCTTACATGTCTCACCTAAAATGTGGGAACCACTATCAGAGTCTCTAGATGAGTAAATCCCATCTATCCTAGTACATGTGCCATCGAATGTAACTCTATCTACCAGGTATAGTGGCCTATAATTTATACCCATGCCAATGTTAGTGCCACTATCCTCCAACATGACCATACTATAATGAAGTGCCCATATGGTTTCCACATGGTATCTAATCATATGAATAGTCATCTATAAAATTGGCATGGCCTACACTTCTTGATCCTATCACCACCTCTACACTTGAGGTAATCGATCATCAACCACATGGGGTAACCCAGCTAGTTGATATATTAAGAACCTCTCATATATCCAAGAACTCAACAAAATAAATAGTCTTATGGTATTTTTCCCTTTGGAAAATATCCCATACATGTCATGCATAAGCTAGACCCAAATGATAGAACATAAATCATAGAGTGATTCATGCTCCAAAATGGATTGGTATAAGGCTATCATGTATAGTGGTACCTTATCATCTGACTTGTGACCTAACACCCATTATATCACAAATGCTATAACTACCTTCTTAATATCCAAAATGTGAGCTATATAAATGTCAAAGAGGTTAACTCTTAGCCCATTATATATCCCATCTAAGCCTATCATCCACAAGGCTAAGGCTTGCCTCTCTTCCTATCCATCTGGTACCCCATGATCATGGGAGCACCTCCTATTGGTAGTCCAAGAATTATATGGACATCTTATAGGGTGATACCCACCTCAATGGTATCCCCATCTGCCTCCCATTTAAATGTGTTAGTCAATCATTCCCAAGCTCCTAAGAACATGACTATCAGATCATCACTCAATGATACTTGACATATGTCCATAATCCCTCCTAGGCCTAACATAACCAACCTAGATCAGTCCTCAACTATCAATCACTCCAAAAGGTCTAAGAGCCATGCTGTATCCACCAATTTCCAAAATATCAGATGCCCCTATAACCATAAAACAAGAAAAGATGTGTTAGACCTTCATGTCACTTATAATTAAATACATTCTTTTCAATTTTAAATAAAAACGAACCTAATTTGATTTAATCTATCCATTTTTAACCAATTTGACCTATTTTTTACCTACTTGGCCATTTCAGTACTCAATCAAGCATTTTGAGTTTTTTTAGTGCTATTTTGGCCTATTTCATGCACTTTCATACTATTCTAGTTACTTAGTCAAACACTAGGTTAACCAAATTTTCCTTATTTTGACCAAGTTGAATTAACAAACTAAGTCGACCCTTTAATTATTTCTCCCTTAGTACTAATTTGGTAGTGAGTTACTAAGTTAGCAACATGAAAAATAAACTAAGTTGACACACACCTACTAAGTCGACAGTGTGGATTTCAAATTTTTAGCTTACTAGGTCGACTGGGTCGACCTAGTTAGCTCTAACTATTGGCCCCTTTCCCCACTAATAAATGCTTTTGGTAGTTATTACTTTGATTCCTTTCAACCCATTTCTCCTTTTGGCATTTATTACCCTTAACAACTTTCTTGGGATCATTTTGGTTCCTAAAATTGTTCTAAATTAAAAATTTATCTAAAAAACTAAATTTTCAATAAAATATTCAAAAACAAGTTTGAAATTCTCAATTGCCTACCTATGTTACACACGTTGCAGTCACTGGGCATCCATGTCATCTCAAATATCATCTTCTCACCATCTTATCTCTATTTCCTTTTGTTTGGTTTCTCAAATCTCTATTTCTCTCAAAAACAAGTCAAATAATAAGCAAATGACTTCCTTTTCACCCTATTTAAACTTTATTTTCACAATTATTTACTTTTCAAATATTTTCCATTAGATTCCTTGTTTTGCTCATATATTTTCTTTTGCTAACCCATTTTAGGAATCATAAAATGTTCTGGAACCATGACATCATAGAGAATATTTTCCACTACTATATGCCTATGTTCCAAAAATTTCAAATTTTCACTTTTTTTTGCACTAACCTCTACAGGTTCACCTAATGTTCTTCACATTGGATGCCTTCATTTCTCTTACAGTCTCATTCTTTATCTAAAACACAAAGGTAAGTAAAGGTATGTGTTTTTAAATTCTATCCTTTCATATATATTATTTTTTCCTTACTACATTTTACTTATCATCAACATTATGTGTCATCATGTTCTATTCCTAAAGCACCATCCCATGTTGCACTCACGTGACATGTGATGAGTTTTGAGTGGGGAATATGTATACAAATAATATTTTGAAACTTTTATCACTTAATAACACTCTTTATCTTACAAGAACCCATTGGATCTCAATCTCTCTGAGTGCATGCCTTAAAGGGTGTATCGAGAAAGGGGTGGGTAGACTATTGGTGTTTCACAGGATTATTATCCATTTTCCATTTTTTATATACACACTTGTCTCCTAAAAACCATATCCCTAAGCTATTTATTCTCTATTACACACTCCTCAGTAATTTTATACTTTTTATCCCCCTTTTCCTAGCCTTAACCCCCTTTTGACTATTCACTATACTAGGTCAACTAGGTTGACCCTATACTATTTTGGGTAACATTCATTTAGGGTCTAGGTCGGCTCTTGGCTAACCTAGCTTGTGACCTAGTGAATTTTTGTCCATAACTTTACTAGGTCGATCCTGTTAGTTAAAACTTGTAGGATATCTTAAGGTTAAATCTTCATATATATATAAGATCATTTTTTCATTATTGAGAGAAGAGAAGAAGAAGTAAGAGCTATTGCACATCTTCTTATCCACCATTCTACTTGAGAAACAAGATTAGGGTTTCATAATTTCTTTGGAGATATAGATCTTATCTTGTGGAGAAGTTTTTTAGATGCATTGATATGTTGTTTAGCCTAAGTTGATTTATCCTTGTCATCCTTACATACCACAACAACTCTTGTGAAGCACCTTGGCCAAGGGAGAGATTGAGGCTCGATGGGTTCATCTTCAAAGGTAAGTATTCCTAACTTTGTTCCTCTTTTTTAAGAGTAGATATATATGCATTTGTACTTCTCTTCCATGCATTAGGATTCGATATACATTTATGTGAGTATATGTCTCTTATGCATGTTTACTTTTATTGTTTTTAACCCCCACTTTATGCCACAAGATTTGGTGAGAACTAGATTAGAATTTACTTTACTTGTTATTAGTATAGTGAGATATGAAAACATAGGGCTTAATTAAGGTTATTGTGTGATTTTTTTAAATTGGAGGCTTTGGAACCCTCCTTATCATTTTTTATTTTGGTAAGAGATCCCTTAATTGGGTCTAACGGATCCCCATATTAGTCATGTTCTTGATTATCTAGTGTATCCCCGATCAAAAGTGTAAGTATGATCTATCTTCTTTGAGTTAGGATTGATTTATAGACATGGTGTATTTTTGATTCCATACAAGCTATAATTATCATAAAATTACATCAATAATTCATCAATTTCACACAACAACTGACATATGATAATGTAAAATTAGTTTCTTTATTGTTCAAGAAGGTGTTTACAAGTCTGAAATTTGGTTGGGCTAAGCCACAACTAGCTAGAGGTATCTATAAATTACTTTGAAAAATCAAATACATATAGTGTAAGGAACCCTTAATGAGGGGATAAATATGCAAACTTTTCATCAATGCCACATTAAGGCTAAAAATTGAAACATAGTTGAAGTTAACTTTCAATTAATATTTTCTTATTTTTCCAACATATTATTACTCGATTTTAAGTCTCCAAGTAGTGATGGGGACATAGAAATCTTTTTTGGAGGCTTAAAATTTTAAAATATCAAGAAATTTGACATATTTTAGAGGAGATTTATCTCTTAGACTTTAAATCTTGACTTAACTTTCAATTAACTCATCCAATATTACATTATGAAACTCCACTTGGTCTTCAATTGAGTCCTCTAGTATTGCATTATGAAACTACACTTAGTATTCAACCAAATACTCCAATATTGCATGATGAAACTCTAATTTGAAAATTATTTATTTGATTTGACTTCTTATCCTTTATTTTGGCATAGAGGGAAGATATGATCTTCTTGAGGTCTTCTTTTGAATTGAAATTATGATAGTGAATTCATGATGCACACCTTAAGATCTTCATTTTATGACTTCTTGAGTCTGTTCACATTCATATTTTTCATTGAAAGTTCCATGGGCATAATTTAAGACCTCCAAAACTTCAATTAAAGGTTAAATCATGAAACATATACATGATATCAGCTACTTTGAAACCTCCTACAATGTCCTTCATAACTCATGAGGATGAATTAGTTCAAATTTGTAGGTGTGATATCCATTAGTGCTTAAGAATATCATGAGAGAGAGAGATATATCTTCTAAAATTCCTTCATGAATGGCCTAAAAAGTGTTGAAAACTAATTCTCAGGAAGCCCAAAAGTGTAAGAACTCAAGTTTTATTGATCGAAATGCATTTAAACTTTGCATATAGGTGTTCCAAGGTTTTCCCAATGAAATAAAGTTATTTTAAACCTTTGGAGGCTATTCATGAAGTAATTAAAGATGAGATATCTCTATCTAAAGAGCTTCTCAAGCACTAATGGAGTTCACACCTACAAATTTAAACTAAGTCAACCTTAAGAGCCATGAAAGACATTGTACTAGGCCTCAAAGTAGATGATATCAGATATATGTTTCATTATTTAACCTTTAATTGAAGTTTTTTAGGTCTTAACTCATGCTCATGAAATTTTTAATGAAAAATAAGAATGTGAACATAGTTAAGAGGTCAACAAATGAGGAACTAAAGTTGTGCATCATCAATGCACCATCATAATTTCCATTCAAAAGAAGACCTCAACAACCTAAAGAAGATCATCTCTTCTCTCTATGCCAAAATTAAGGAGAATAAATTAAATCAAACAAGAACTTCTCAAAGTGGAGTTTCATAATGAAAGAATGGAGAAGGTTGTTGAAGACTAAGTGGAGTTTCATCATGCAAGATTGGAGGAGTTGGTTGAAGACCAAGTGGAGTTTCATCATGCAAGGTTGGAAGAGTTAGTTGATGGATAAGTCAAGCTTTAAAGTCTAAGGGAAAAATCTCCTCTAAAATAGGCCAAATTTATTGATATTTGACAATGTCAAGCCTCCAACATGGGCTTATACACCCCCCTCACAACTTGGAGACTTAAAAGATAGTAATGATACATTGGATAAAGAAGATGTCAATCAAAATTTAGATTTAGCTATGTTTTAGTTTTTAACCTTAATGAGGGCATTGATGAAAAGTTTTCATGTTAGTCCCCTCACTAATGGATCCTTACACTATATGTATTTGATTTTTGAAATTAATTTATAGATACCTCTAGCTAGTTGTGGCACAACCTGCCAAATTTCAAACTTGTAAACAACTTCTTGAGTGATAAAGAAACTGATTTTACATTCTCATATGCTAGTTATTATGGGAAATTGATGAATTTTTTATGTAATATTGTGATAATTATAAGCTATCTCTGATTTATGTCCAATTTTTTACACCTTAATGTAGTAAACTTGATCTTGTGTAGGTTGTAGTTTGTGTCTCTGAGAGTTTATGAAATTCATAGTTGTGATAAATGCTATTTTAGCTTCCTAAGAAAAGTGGCCATCCTTATAAACACTACAATAAAATGAATCCTTTTTACAAAACACTTATGACCAAGATTCATTAGTGAGTTGTGTATGTGTGAGTGTTCTTTGAGCTCATTCTATGTGTATCTAAGTAAGTTGAGGTGTTCAATTTTGGTGCATCACCCCATAATTAGTCATAGAAGTATAAGAATCTCATTCTCTTTTCATTGTCAAGAAGTAGTTTAGGTGAGGATCAAGGTGATTCATCAAGGGAAGCAACCCTCTCTAGAGGTTTACTTTCATTATAGGATACCCATAACCTATAAGTTATCCCATTGTGTTGATTGGGTGAGGAAGGCTAAATATATTCCTCAAGGGTAAAAAATTAGTTTGATAACATGTCCATAATAACACATAACATACACCAAAATAACTACTTATAACTGATAATATAATGTGACAATCACTTTGTATTTTCATATAAAAAGTAACTAATTGCTATTTCACTCCACCAAGGTTTCACCAAAATAGAAATAAAAAATGTAGGTTTAAAGAAGAAGAATTACAATAGAAATTCTAAATTATGACTAGTTTATAAAAATCACATTAAAAATTTGAAATCAAAGATCTAAATAAATGTAGATAATATATACATACATAATCCATGAAGAAATATTGAACACAAAGTTTACAAAATCTCTTTGCATTGATCTTTGTTGGGTTGAAAATATAATATCTTCTTTCAAAAATATATATTGAAAAGTTTAAATGTCAATAAAATTCACAAATGAGCCCCAATCATCTATTGTTAGGTTACAATGGGTGGTTATGATACATAACCACCTTTTATGTGTTTATAGGGGCTTGTAAAAACATGTTAGCAAATCTGCACAACTTAAAACTTTCAAAAGTGCATTGATAAATTTTCACAACTTGAAAGAATTCATAATTGTTTTCATATGAATTGAAAAATTGTAATTTCCAATTTTCACAACTTTTCAAAGTGTCTTGACAATTTTGCACAACTTAAAAACTTTGAACTTCACCCTACTTTTGCAACTATGATTCTCTCCCTTGATTTTTAAAGTTTAAATTAAAATATTTTCACCATGTATCTTTGATAAAAAAATTTATTCATCAATTTATCTTTCTAACTCATCTAATGAGAGCCAAATCAGAATTCGGATGTGAAATTTATGGTCCAAGGGAGATTAGACCCTGGTTGGACACATATAGAATTATACCTTAATTTTACAACTATGATTCTCCCCCTTCATTTTTGAAGTTAAAGATGAATTTTTTATACCGTATTTATTTGATATAAAATTTTATTTATCAAATTACCTTTCTAACACATTGAAAGAGAGTGAAAATAGGGTTCAAATGCAAAATTTATGGCTCAGGGGAGATTCAACCCTATTTTGGCAAATTTTGCTTGTCAGGGTGGCAAAATCCAACCCCTCTACTTGTAGGGGTGGTGGAAGCTGACCCATATTCTTGTATGGGTGTAAAAATTTGACCCCTTTGATTATAGGGGTGTGAGAATTTGAAACTTTTGCTTTTAGGGGTGGTAGAATCTGACCCCTCTTCTTGTAAGGGTGATAAAATTTGATCCTTCTACTTACAAAGATGTAATTATTCCTCTTGATTTTATCAGGTCAAGATAACTTTTTTATACCAAGTGTTAATAATCATAATTTATCTCTCATATCTAGTCTCCACATTAATACAAAAATCAAGAACTTTTAGATAAGTTTGATTTTACCTTAAATTTTCACTCTGGTGCTGATAAGATCAAATGAATTTATGACTTCTTTCTTTTCTTATTTCATCATGGAATCTGAAGTTGACATATAATGTTATCCAAATGTGTTTGTGAAAACCCTTCACTACATTGTCCTTGATGAAGATGATTTTTTGAAGGAAATTAATCAAAAACTCTATTTTTTGAAAATTTGCTCATATATATCTTAGAGTCCAATAATATTTCCTATAGGGGTATCAAAATCTAGGGGTAGTGTCATGAAACCTATCGGGGTTTATTGGTTTTGATTTCACACCTATTAGGGTTCGATAGGTCTAATAACAAGTGTATCAGGGCCCCAAAAAGGATGCATGTGGAGGGGTCCAAATCTGATGGGTTTGTAAATAAAATAATAGGGATATGATGAGGATGTGAGAAAAGGAGTGGGGATATAATAAGATTATGTTGGAAGATAAGTCAAATTAAATGAATGCTACTTGTAGTGACATCAGGCTCCATGATTCATGTTAGCAGATGTATTAGGCTCCATACTATTTGCTAGCATACCTATTAGCTAACACTACCATTAAGTTCTGATAAGTATGCTATCATTCCTATTGAATTATGATAGGGTCTTCAAAAAATTTTGAATTTTGAAAAATAAATACACAAGGACTTAGATATTTTTCAATATTTTTGCATAGTTTGACCTCGTGAAGATAATTTTTTTCAAAAATAGGAATTTGACTTGAACAAAATGAACTTGACTAGATTTGACTTATTTTGACTCTTTTGATCATCAAAATATCACTCAAATATCATATACAATATTATTATTTATACACTATACCTCAAACATTATTCTTGAGTCTATCTCCCTTTGTAGCATGTTATCCATGACAATAAAAATCATTTGGAAGCTCAAAGGATAGTGCAGATATGAATTTGATGTCCTATTTTGCAAAAAAAATTAATGTCCCTATAATTAAAACACCCCTAATTATATGTGAGAGTGCAATTGGGGTTGTTATCATGAAATTTAAAATTTCACAACATATCCCTATTCTACCCCACTTTTGCATACAACTATCTACAACAATCCTAAGCTCAGTTTATTTAGATTTATAGCCTCAAGTCACACTCAAAGCACTCAAGATAGCACTCATATTAGTATTCACTTTCACTTGAACCAACACTTATTTTGGGATAACTAGATTGAGCTTGATCCCCTCTCAATGTATTGGTATATAGGCAACTCTTAACATAGTGGGGTGTTGAGGACATCTAGCCTACCAAATTAAGATCACATTTTGCTACTTATGCTCCTTGAATACCCTAACAATATGGAGGTTTAGTTTTTTACTCCTAAATCAATCAAAATAGGTCACAAATAGAAAAACATATCTCATCCACATAGGCACACATGTTTTAGACTAAGGCGAAGCTATTTCTAAAAAATCACAGACCTTACTCATAAGGGACACTGTCTTTCCCTTGAGGACATTAGTGTGGTGTGTTACCATCCAAGATAAGTTATGATACCTATTTCTAGTTTGAGACACTTTTATTAGCTTATCCGCTAGTTTTCAACATCTTTTTCATCTATCTTAGTTTCCACCTAAGTACATACTTGTGTGATTCATTATTATTTTTAGAATAATCAGATTAGGTTAATTCTTGTACAAATTTGTGGTTGTACTTATAGCAGATTTATCCCATGATTTATTATTCCATATTTTAAAAAACTAGGGTTTTAAATTCCATAATCCATTAAAAATTTAAAGCAAGACCCAATTCTACTACCCACTTAAGGTACCCTTAATGGGGGGTGGTGTTAGTGTATGTTTTTATTCCATTTAATGGTTTTTCCTACATGTTTATCTTAGATTACTATGGAGTCTTTTAGGTCATTATGAAAAATAATCCCACATTTATGAGGAAGTGAAGATATGTTTATCTTTCACCTATATAATGTACTTTCCTAAAGATTTTATGGATAATGATGTTAATGTTAATATTGTAATCTTTTGATTGTTGAGCAATTACTTTTTTTGGCTCATGTTTGATTTCATTACTACATACAAGTAATCATATCATGCATTCAAATCTATCTAGTAGATCCTTAATTGTGGCCCATTTAGAAATGGACTATACCATTCATTTTTCCTATAAAGAAATATTAGCTACTACATATAAATTATACAAATATAGAAGGATAAGCTCTGATAATAGTGTTCCCACTCCAAAATTTTAGACACTATCTTATATTAATGTTATTTTAATTTTTTACTGATCACCAAGTTATATGATATTTGGTAAATAAGACCGTGTTAGGAGGGGGTATATCTCAATAGTTGATGGTGTTCCAATAGTTTCTAATCAATGTGAAACCTAAGAGATAAAATGTGGGATCTAACCATTTGAGTCAAATACGTAATGGAGAAGAACCTGAAGAACTCCAAGATGAATTCCCAAATGCCTATTTATTTTGAATCTTTATGATTCTAGAAAACATGGAAGACATAGACAATTTATTATAATAAGGAATTTTTACTGCACACTATGTAGAAAGGGATAAAAAATAGTAGATCACAAGAGCCATTCCATTCAATATCATTATTGGCTTTCTTTATGAAATGGGAAAATATGATGTATTGTGCAAAGTAGTTTTGGGACTTGAGAGACCACAACTTATTCAAGAGGCACATCAAGGAATCATAGGTGGACATTTCATAGGAGAGTAAAACATAAGGATGATATATAAAATTACGCTATGGTAGCCTAATATATTTTAGCATGCATACCAAGTAGAAAGAATTTGTGATATCTATCAAAGGATGGGATGGCCTAATCACAAAGATGAAGTTCCATCAAAGCCTATATTAGTGGAGTATCCATTTAAACAATGAGGAATTTATTTTTATGCCCAATCAATCCACCCAGTAATTGCATTTATGTAAGGTACATAATTACTATGATGGATTACTTCACTAAATTGGTAGAAACTATTATGATACCAAGTTGTAGTGCTAAGGACGCATCCAAATTTTTGTATGAGAATATTATAACTAGATTTGGATGTCTTGTGGAGTTGTTTAGTGATATAAGAGCACATTTATTAAATATCACCATCAAAACTCTTACAAAATATTTTATGATATCATACCACAAAAGCATAACATATCATTTGCAAGCCAATCGGTAGGTAGAGGCATCAAACAAAGTCATTGTAAAGATGCTCACAAAAATATAAAATATGCAAAGGGATGGCTAAATATAAAATTATTGTGATACTATGGGCATATAGGATAAATTATAAGTGTAATAGGTTTCACTCTATTTCATTTAGTTTATGGATTAGAAATAGTCATGCCAATAAAGTACATAATCCTTAGTCTACAAATTGAAATGATCATGTTACTCCTAAGATCAGGACTCTCTTTAGGCATGATTGATGGATCTAAAAAGGATGGAATAAAACATTAAAATAGCACAATGGGCACAAAAATTTACCAAGCAAATTAAAAAAGTGTGTCATGATTGGAATATATGATCCAAGGAATGTTTTCTAAAATAATCAGTATTACCATATAATAGTAGATGCAAAGAATTTTTAGGCAAGTTATGTATTTGATGGAAGAGACCTTACATCATTCATGGCATCTTGTATTAAGAAATAATTGTGTTAAAAGATCTTCAAGGAACTATTTTACTATGATGTGTAAATGGCTGCAGGCTTAAACCTTACTATGAATAATTTCTATTAGATCACATATAAAAATTAGAGAGGGTGCTGAGTATCACCATGTAGATTAGGATTTTTATTTAATGTATTATTTTATTTTTTTAGTTTTAGGTTTGTAGTGTAGTTTTATAGTGCGATCTCTATATCACAAAACATCAAAACTAAGTAAATTCAAAATTCTAGAGTGCAACAAGGAAATCAATCTAACATAAAAGAAACAATGTTAGGAAAATTTAAGATGAGGCTCATCAAATAATTATGGGAATGAGTCATTGGAAAATAAAGTATAGAGGAAGGAAAACCAATAGTCTCTCCAAAAGTCATTAATTATGACACAATCGAAAGATTGAATCTTTCCCAAAGTAGATCAAGTGTTAGAATTAGGGGATTTATAACAAAATAAAGCGGATTAGGGAAAATATATCATGCCACATAAATAAATCCCATAATATAAACTAACCATTCTATATAGAGAATATATAATGTCAAATTATCATTAATCGATTGAAATTAATTTAGTAATCAATATGGCATGCAGACAACTCAACACATTCAAAGTGACATGTTAAATAGATTCAAGTAGAATATGTGTGTGTGTGTGTGTGTGTGTGTGTGTGTGTGTGTGTGTGTGTGTGTGTGTGTGTGTGTGTGTGTGTGTAAACAAGAGAATGAAGTAATTACATTACATATTTTTATGAACAAGATACTTCTATTATTTGTGCCTAACCCATTCATTTTCTCACATATTGTTTGTTAACACCAGTCAACCAAGGATATTATTCAAACACTCCAAAAGAATAACTATGGATGGTTCACAAATTTTGATTCCTCTCATAGATGCACAAAAACAATAAGTTGGGATTAGGATTTCACTTATACAAATAATATACCATGATCTAGACCCATTTTAATTCATTGATATAACATAAGCTAATTTGTATATCCTAGATTAGCCAATAATAACATAAATAAAAGCCCTAGATATCCAACACCCTTGATGAGGATTTAATACATAATGACTCAAAAATATACTTACATTATCTCAATGGGATTAATTAATTATGATAATTCTTAGACACTACAATGAAGGTGTGATCCATCTCTCTAGGATGTTTAAATATTCATTAATCCAGTGACCATGGTGTAGGCAACTAGACTTCCAGCTCAAGGTAAATCTTTCTTACACTGAAAATATAAGGCCCTCCCATTCATTCAAATACTAATGATAAATATAGTAGGACATATATTGGGATCCATATCTATTATATGGAGGATTTTCAATTTGTATTCTCTCTAAATACATCATAAAGTACTTTTTATATACCACAAAAAAGTGAGAGACAAGATACTAAAGGGGTCATCGATATTGCATATCAAATGATTCAACTAAATGAAGATTTCAACTAACTAGAATTTTTTGTATTTTATATCATCACCAATATTTATAAGGTATTCAATGGGGCATAAAAGTAATTTTAGTATCAATCCTTGGTCTTACTTCTCTGCTTCACATAATGTAAGTCCCTAGATGGCCCAATCAATCCAAACATATCTTTATTACTTATGACCACATTCTCAAACATTTCCTAGACTAAAAAAATCCAATATTATGAAGAACTAATCAAATTCAATGCATGGTAGGTAGAAGTCTAACAACTTATCTTTTCACACCCTCAAGTACCCATATATGTCATGTAGTATTTGGAGTAATATGTTGCAGTGACTAAGCACCACAATGGTAACCACATCAAAGTACACTCTACCAAAGGCACCAATCACTTCCTTACCATTCTTAATCACTATGTTTTATGCACAAGTTGAAGTTCCATGATAAAAATATCTCATTTCTTGTTCAATGCCACCACTATGAACAAAACCTCTAGGGATGCAAAACAATTACCTCACCAATAAATAACATAGCCACAAGTAGAGGCATGATAACCACTTGAAGTAAAATAAGCCCCATCATATATTGCTATAGGGAAAAGGAAGGTACTAGCTCAAAATTCATCATCACCTTCATCAAATAAGAAGACATCTGATGGTAATATCCCATAGATTATTAGAGAATATGATCTTACTTAGTTAGGTATCATAGGAGAAGATGTGTACAAGCTAATGATTGAAGACATAGGCACTGAGGTATATGAAAAAGAATAAGAAAAATAGTTTTTATTTTTTAAAGTAGTGCACACTTTTCAAGTGTAAAAAATGTTCTAAAGATCCTTTTAGTGGAAATTCCCACACCTCCTGTATTGGTAATTATCAATACAATGGCATAAGATAAATAATGCCCATGTAAGATGGATATGATTTTTGAGGGAGCACTATGTGTAGGGTCTTTAGGGGCATAAACAATCCTACAATAGTAAGGAAACCCACAATAACCATTGATATGTAATCCAAAGACCCATATTACACCTCATATATCATCAACTATTGTAGAGTATATGGGTTCATTTTATAAACCATAACCTTTTGAGGAAGTTAATTTGTAGGAGGCTCAATTGATAGAAAAATAGCCATAAGAGATAATCCATACTTATAAGTGGTTGAAAATACTTTGGTAAATATAAACAGATAAAAGGCACCAACACACAGATGCATAGTGGTCAAATCAACTTCTTCCTATAATTTGTAGTCATTCTCATCTCTATATTATTCAACTATTATGAAATATCCACAATATATTTCATAACCATAACCTGAGTAGCCAACAATATAGTAAGATATTGCAATGTAGGAGTAATCTATGAAGGATCAACTCAAGTAGGAAAAGGCTCAAAAGGAAGTTATGAAGAAAGATAAAAAATAGGATAAGGAAAGAAGGAAATGAGGAAATGAATAAGAGTATGGAATAAGTGGAACACAATTATGCTAAGGAGGAGGATTAGAGGAAGAGGAAATATGAAGAACAAAAGAATCAAGATGAAGAAGCTATGAGTAAATAAAAAGAGTGAGCAAATCAAGAACTACAAAAATCACATAATAGAAGGCCAACACTGATGCAGTAACAAAGGCATAAGAAGAGGATAAAAGTAAAAAAATCCTATGAAATTAGAAGGAGAAAACTTAGAATTAGGCATATGATCAAGCAGTCAAAGACTAGTTAGACATAATGAGAAAAACAAAGGTAAAATTAGAACACAAAATTTAGGTGGAATTCAAAACATAGTAAGTAGAAGAACCCACAAAGGAGGTGGTAAAACTTGAGGTCCAACAACCATATTACACATCATAATTATCAAGGTCTACTCAAGGGGGTGTACAAGATGAGGCATCACAAAATAAGCCATAATTATATGGCCAATTGTTGTGGGATGTAGTTATACCCTCAAAGCAATGGATAACCTTCTCACTTCTAATGGCATAAATAAAGAAAGCACTTGAAAATATTACATATTATACTTTATATCTTTCCATAATGGTGAAATAAGCATCCTTTGATGTTTCCTAGTTATCCTTGTCAAATAAAATTGATGGAGAAACTACATTCAAAGAGTCTATCACACAAAAGTCTTTTGTGCTAGAACAAGAGGTGTTACATGTCATGGAGGAAAATATAGACATACACCTCTACCTCACTAAAGCTAAGAAATTTATTAATGATACCTACCCTTCTTTGGTCACTCAATTATTAGGTGACAAAGTCTTGTCTAAGGAAAAATAATTCATAACCATTGTGTCCCAACTAGGGAAAATTTTAGAGGCCATTTATATCTAAAAGGCTATAATTAGTTTTTTATTTATTTTGAAAATAGCTAATTCTATGAAATTATACATAGGTCAAATAACCTCAATTTTATATAATTTATTATAGATATGTTTCAAATCACTGTATAAATTATATTAGGTCTTAGTTTTGGACACAGGTTCACCATAGTTACTATGCATATACAATTCTGATTCACCAGGAAATTATATGAGACGTATTATTTATCTACAATTACCAAGTGTGTGTGTGTGATAAGGACCTTTGTGTGTGTGTGTGTATGTGTGTGTCTGTATGATAAGGACCACCTAGGACACAATAATTTTAAGGTAATAATTATATTTCTATTTTCATGGTTTTTTAATTTAAAAACAAATATATCTAAAAGGCCATTATTGATTATGGATATGATTAAGACATTTTGGTAGACCATTTTTTATAGTTTATAATTTTAAAACTATGAAAATGTTTTGAATATTTTTGGCATCGTTTATAAAACCAAGTAAAAATACATGCTCTTCTTTCTATATGGATTTAATACCTAAAAAACTTAATAATAAATAATTCTCAAACCTAATTTTTATTTTATTTCTAGCATTGAATGCAATATAGGTGGAATTATATATATGAGGATCAAGGTTGAGATATTGCCTAATTTTTTTAGTTAATTAGCACATATTGAAGGGGTTGGTATATCTATACACATAAACTTTGATAGTTGAGTGAAACACCAAATCAAACCATCATACACATAATAATTTGATTATTGAGTGAATGACCAAATTAAACCAAATCAAACCACCATTTATAACTCCCTCCATATGTTGAAGAGGAAGGGTTGCATTAATGAGCTTTAAAATGAAAGGATGCAACTGAATTATTGATCTTGCATGTCTTGAAGGTCTCAAAATGTCCCCATAGAGGTCTGGTTGTCAATTAAGTTGTTGTGCTTTTCATTTGAGCTTCAAATGGGAACAACAAATAAGGTAACATCTTATTGATAACTTTGTATGTGAAATATCTTGGAGTATTGCTTTTGTTTTTTTATCATTTTGATATATTTTGAAGCTATTGTGGGTTTAAAAATTATATTTTGTTTGAGATCTACGTGTTTATGGAGGATAGATATTTTGAGATTCAAATGAAATAATGCACCCAAATATATATACTTGTGGTCTCTATTATTATTATTGAAATGTTCATCTCCAGGTTCAGACATAAATAAGAGGTAAATCTAGAATTATCTTGGGTTGTCAAGATTGGAGGGTTTTACACCTTTTGTTGGTTCCAGATCATACCTATCTAGATTTAAACCTCAGTTGTTTAGTAGAAAGTGCTTAATGTTTCTCTGCATATTATTATCCATATTGTAGAAGGGAAATTAAATTTTGAAATGATGTCTATTTTTTCCCCATGTTGGATATTTTCTTTGTATTCTAACTTGGCAAATATTTTTGAAAAACTATGTTAATAATGAGATATATATGTTCAGAGTATTTCCATTATATAGAAAAAATATTTACGTAGTGGTAATTTCATAGAGTTATGAAGCAGGCGAGACATATAAAAGTATTTGTTGTTAGGTTTTTGAGTTATGAAATTAGTTGTTTTACACTGCAAATCTTTTAATTTTTAACAATAATTAGGACTATTTATCAACTTTAATATGGATTTAAGTGAATGGTTTTAAGTTATTTAATAATGAGTTTATAAATTTATCCTGTCTCTTTGTTATAAGAAATAAAATATCTTTAATAGTTAGGCGATTTATTTTCTTGGTTCTTGCAATTCCCTTCTTATATATTTATATTAATGATATTTGGGAAAATCATATAATTTATTTGAAAAAATAATAGTTATTAGTGTTAGATGACTATTGGGATAATGTATTTTTTCTAGGGAGAAATATTTTGCATTCATATTTTGACTGTTTCAAAGCAATAAATTCTTGGTGTAGAACAAATCTCTAGATAATTTGGACATAAAAGAAGTTCTAATTCCTTGCATGATGTTTGTAAGAATTAGACTATGTAATTTTAGAAGCAATGCCCCATGAGGTAAGAATAATTTTCAGCCTTATTAATAATCTGGATGCCTATGGTGGAAAAGGCCAATATGCTCAATTTATAATTTGAAAGGCCAGTATGGATTTGGTTAAGACATTTTGACAGACCTTATTATATAGTTTATAATTTTAAAACTATGAACATGTTTTAAATATTTTTTGAGTTATGTCATCCTCATTTTTCATAGTTGTCTTGCCGTATGGCTCCATAGCCAGTTTATACTCTATACTTTGATTTTTTATCACAATTTTTTTATATATTTAGTTTATTATACCATCTTGTTGGTCTTTTGAGAGACTTACAAAGGTATGTACTCAATTTATACTTACTAATACACATGATCTTACCATATGTACTACATAAAAAGAGTCTTGGAGAACCATATTTTTGGGGCATGAAAGATAACAAAAAACCGTTATTGATTTCAATCTCTCCTTGAGGCTCATCTTGTATCTTGATCATGTTACATACATTTACTTACTGATTTTGGCAAGGATGAAACATGATAGACTAGCTATAAGACTTGTTGACTTGATCTGCCAGCCTTCACAACTTTTATATACAACCCTAATAAATAAGATATAAATAAATCAACTATGAGGCTCATATTTTGAAAACATAGCCAACCATAGAAATTGCGGAGAGGTTTTCTTATTGTATTTTATTTTAAAATGTTTGTGGTAATAATTATTTTTTATTGGCATGGTTTGTTAATTGAAAAAAATGAAAGGCCATTATTGATTATGGATATGGTTAAGACATTTTGGCAGACCTTATTATATAGTTTATATTATTAAAACAATGAAAATGTTTTGAATATATTTTTCAGTCATGTCATCCTCACTTTTCATAGTTGTCTTGCCCTATGGCCCCATAGTCAGTTTATACTCTAAACTCTGATTTTTATCATAATTTTTGCTATACTCAATTTATTATAGTATCTGGTTGGTATTTTGAGAGACTTACATAGGTCTTTACTCAATTTTTACTAGGTCATATGGCTATAGAATTTAGTCCTTAAAAATGAGTACAAATTTAATTACTAAAAAGGACAAATTTAATTGTTATAAATAAGGAATTGTAAATAAGATATTGACTTTAGACTTCTCATTCTCTAACCTCTTTCTTCATTGGTTTTTAATTAATATAAATTACATATTATAAAATAAATCTAAATATGTGCTTCAAATTTATTAAAACACTAGAACCATGAAATCTTAAAACCTAAATTCATATAGTATCATTTCTGTTGAAGTTTTATCCCTTTGTGGTCATGGGAATCATGAAGTGAGTGACTGTTGCAAGAGGATGCCAATGAGGAGTCTAAGTAGCCAATAATGAGGTAAAATCCAATTAGTAAATATAATCCATACATATTTGTAAATGTTTTCAAACTTTTAATTAATTTTGCCTATCTTTTAAGGGATTCAAACTATTTCCATATTATTTTTTCATTTGATCCTTTCTCGCAGTGTGAAAACACTTTTTTATATTATATCAAAACCCTTAATATTAAACACAATTTGGTTATCATGCAGGATTGTTTATTTAGTAATAATATCATAAATTTATTTGTGTTTGTTTGGGATTTTTCTCTTAGTAACAATATCAAAAAGGCCTAAAAAATCTTGTGAATGTGTGTCTTGCCATTGATGTGGTGATGATTTTTTTAGAGTTGCATAAACCTGCTTAAGGTTTAGGTTTGGGATGGGTCTGTAGCAGTTCTTATTCATGTTGTTTCTCATGTCCTCCTTGATTGGATTTATTCATTTGGGAAAGTGTTTGAAATGGCTAGTCTATCCCCAATTTCATAGGTCAAAGCAAAATAACTATTGTAAAAAACTTAGGGTATCCATTGATCATAATTTTTATTCCACCTTAAGCATATTTGCCCTGTGAATGTGTTTGGGGAAAGGGGTTTAACTATGGATTTTTTTCATTATTTATTTATTTGAATATGATGTTTAATTCTCCATATATTTATAAATTTTTTAAAGAGCTAATAGACATTTCCAGTCAATTTATACCTACATGGCAATTTTGCCAAAGATTATCTAGTGGAATTATACCTAAAATCTAGGTTTTACTAGGATTTTATAGTAAATTTTAGGGGTACATTCCTAAAATTATCCTTGGTCCTTGCTAATAAAAATCATTACAGATAAGTTGAAAAAACTTCACATAAAATGTCAGAATCTGAAGCTAGAAATAAAGGTCATTTTTAAGTTCCTTGAAGAGTATGAAAAAGTCTTGGACAATGTTGTGACTCAAGATCAAAACATATCTATAAGCATGCTCAACTTAAAAAATAATTGGATACTACATGGAGTGAGGCTAGGTCAGAGTTCACTAAGGCCAAAAAATCCAAATAAAGAATGGGAGATCAATTGAAAACATCTAATGAGTTAGATGTTTCACTGAAACAATGTCTTGAGTCAAAATATAATGTGATGCAAAAGATGCAAAAAAGGAAAAATGAGATGTTTATCAATAAATTTATTGGCATTCAAATGTAGACAGACTAGAGGAACTAGCACAACAAATATATCATAAGGTGTCACATGCCAAGGAAATCCTCACAATCAAAAAATATGATGATATTCATAATATTATGGGGTACCAAGTTCCATTGTGCACTATGATTAGTATGGTGTGGAAAGTTCTCAATGATTAGATGATGTTTAAGAAGGATTTGTCCCATTTCGATAAATCTATCATAGATATCATTTAGGATCCCTAATTCATTCCATAAAACTAACTCCATTAGGAACTTTAGTAAAAAAAGGCTGCCATTCCATAAAACTAACTCCATTAGGAACTTTAGTAAAAAACGCTGCCATAACTACTCAAAAAACCATCCAAATGCAGAAAATGCCTCTAGCACCAAATTATACAGTTGCAATTTCATTTAAAAAAAACTCCAAAAACATCATATTGATAACCTCCCTCTATTCCAACAATGTAGCCTATGTCTCCACATTCATAGATTCTATAGGTATTGTGCAGATTTTAATTTTGAAAACTTGAAAGATTTTTCTAGTAGTAAAGCCTTAAGTATTAGGAGAAGGGTCAAGTTGGTCTAAATTTTGTAAAGGGAAGAAACATGGTAATCATAATCTAATGAATACTTTAAAGGGTAGTATATTGGTACACTATTTAGTTGAAAACTCATAAGGGTGGATAAGTAGTGCATAAGAGGTGAAAATGGTAAATGACACCTTGAGTGATTACTAAAAGTAATGTTTTTGAAATAGATCCTAAGTGCAAGCATTTTTATTAGATTCAACACAAGGCACACTTCCTAAAACTTTGTCTTAGGATGAGATAACTATTTAATTATAAGAAAGTTTTGATAGTAGAATAAAATTGTAAAATCATAGAGTGTATATGCATGACAAGTGTGCAATGTGATAGGCTGGATTTCATACAGAATGAAAATGAAATTTGTATTTAATGATTCAAATTGTAAATGAAGCAAAGAATACAATTTAAATCCAAAATATGACTAATCAATTCACATACCAAGAATTCCATTCAACTACCTACGTGACTCTTGAGCTACACACTAGAAGATAAGAGCAAATGTGAAACTACTCCTATGAATTAGGAAATATTATCTACTATAATATTACATCCCCCCATTAATTCACAAGGGTTATTTTCAAACCAAGCATTCATATAAAATTTTAAAATTTCTCTCATCCAAGCACCTTTGTTAGGATGTCTATTAGTTTCTCTTCTGTCAATCAATGTTGCAACTTAACACTACCATCTTTCACATAGTGTTGAATCAAATGAAATTTGGTATTGATGTGCTTGGTTTGGTTGTGAAAGACTGGATTCTTTTCCATCTAGATTACAAAAGTGTTGTCAACTATGATAGGTGTTAACAAAACCTATTGATCCTACAAATATGAAAGAATGCTTCTTAGCCACAAGATCTCTCTAGTTACCTCTGAAGTAGTGATATATTCTACTTTTGTTAAAGAAATGCCAGTATTGATTACTTCTTAGATTTACAAATAACAACTATTATTCCCAAATTCATTAGAAAACTTAAGGTGGAATTTCCATCTTTATGGTCACTAACATAGTTAGAATCTAAATCTGAGCCTAAAATGTTGTGTGCCTTTGAGATATATGAGAACCCTTTTTGATTCTACCAATGGCTCTCCCTAGGTTGTTGCATGAATATTGAGAGGACACCAAATGGATATGATATATATAGGCAATTGGCAATCACATAAATCAAACTTCCAATGAGCTATATATATTTAGTGGCATCAACCCCATCTATGGAATCTTCATATGTCAATTTGAGATTTTGTTCTATGGGCATGTTGAGAGGCTTACAATATTCTATTTTGAACTTACTTAGAATGTTACCAACGTACTTATACTAAGTGATGAAGAAATACTTTGGTTTATAAATTACTTAAATAACCAAATAGTAATGAAGATAACCCAAATCAATCATTTCAAATCTTTTCATCAACTCTAATTTGAATTTTGTAGTATACCATGCATTGTTTACTATGATGAGTATATCATCAACATACACCACCAAAAATATAATTTTTTTGTCAAATATTTTGATAAAAATAATTGCATCTTCAAACTCAAAATGTTTAAAGTTCATCTTCATGAGGTACTCAGCTAGTTTTTTGTACCATGTTTGAGGGGATTGTTTCAAACCATACAATGATTTTTCTAGTTTGCACACCTTGTGCAATTATCCCTTTATCAAAAAACTATCAGGTTATGTCATGTACATATTTTATTTGATGTCTCCATTCAAAAGTGTGGTTTTTTTACTTTTATTTGGTGAACTTTCCAACCTTTGTGAGCTATCAGAGTCAACATGGTCTGAATGGTAGTCCATTTTTTTGTAGGTGAAAAGGTTTAAATGTAGTTAATTCCTTCATTTTGAGCATACTCCTTTGTGAATAAGCCTTTCTTGTGCTTATCAAGTGAGTTATCTTCTTTGCATTTATTATGATAGACCCACTTATGGCCAATCGGTTTGCAACTGTATGGTGGATCAACCAGATTCTAAGTCCCATTTTTCACTAGTGAATTATACTCATATTTCATTGCTTTTCTCTGAGAGTCAAGCTTATTATCTTTTTAAAAATTTATTGATTCTCAATCAAATGCAAGATTGAGTTATTGTTGATAATCATCCAATGTGATTTTTCCAATCATGTCCTAAATTTCATCAATTAACTTATTTGGTTGAGAGGAGGTTGCATGTGCACTTTAAGTGCCTATTTTACCATCCTCATCAGGCCTCACATCTTTTAGTATTTGAGTGGCCCACTTAGGCATCTTATTCTATGTTACAGGTGCTTTGGGTTCATCCTCTAAAGTTATTTCACTATCTACCCTCTATTCTACTACAGTATTTGATGAAGTTTCACACTCTCCTTTAGGAGAAGTTTCAAGCTCATGTACGGGAGATAATAGAAAATCAATAGATTCCAAACTTTATGTCCCCCACTTATTGTCTGGAACATTCAAATCACTCTCTTTATAGACATCAAACTTTTCATATTTTTCTAGTCAACTCAACTATCAATCAATATGATCTTTGTCCTTTGTAGTATCACAAAAGATAACTTCTCTTGCGATAAGAAACTTCTTCTCTTTCTCATCATATATCCTGAATGCCTTGGAAGAATTAGAATATCCTAAGTGGATGCATTTTTTACTCATGTGGTCCAATTTATTTTTCTTCTCCTTTGGAATCAATGCATAACAAATGGATCCAAAAATTTGAAAATGTCACATTGAAGGGAGGTGACCACACCACATCTCATACAAAGTCTTTAATTCAAGTGATATTGATGGTGATCTATTGTGAAGGTATACTATTATTTTAGCTACTTCAACCCAAAAGTGTATATTTACCCCTTTAAAATACATTACATGACCCATATTCATCATAGTTCTATTCATTCTTTCAACTACTCCATTTTGTTGTGGAGTGTGAGGAACTATGAGATGAAGTTTGATCCCATTTTTCTTAAGATAAAATTCAATATTATTTGATGTGAATTCTCCACCATTATCTATCTTGAGTATCTCAATATGGGTTTATGATTCATTTTCAATCATTTGTTCAAAACTTTTTGAAAGTATTGAAGGCTTTTGATTTCTTTTTAAAATTGTATATCCATCTCATTCTATTTTAGTGATCAATGAAAAACATGAAGTATTTATGACCATCAGAGGAGAGGATTGGAATATAACATAAGTCTAAATGAACAAGCTACAATTTTCTATCTACTTTCCATTGTGACTTTGTAACTGGTTCTCTTGTGTGTTTAGCCAAGATGCAAGCTTCACACTTCTCATCTAATTTTGTGAGAAATATAGTCATGCCAAAACACCATTTTTTTGCAATACATGAATGTTATTATAGTGAGTGTTCCTGAATTGATCATGACACAACATGTTTGGATACATTCTATCTTCCACAATATGAGCATAATTCCTAGAATTTGATGGCTCAACCTTCAGTTTGAGTAGTTTTCCTCCCTGATATCTAGTCAAGATAACTACATTGTCACTTTTTCTCTTGATTATTATATCACCATTATCCAATATAAGGGGATGGCCTTGTTACCTTATGAGCACTAGGGATAACAAGTTTCATTTCAATTGATGAAGGTAGAGAACATTCTCAAGTTTGTAATCTAGAATCCCTGGAGACTTGAGTTGAATTGTACCTCTTACCTATGATTATAAACTTGATTTATCGATGAGGTATTCTGAGCCAAAAATTTCTTCATTGTAATCCTCAAATAATTCTTTTTGAAAATTCATATGTTGATTGTCACTAGTATCAAGAACCTAAGCATCAAACCATGAAGAACTGATCGAGACACTATTTTCTTCATCATCTGTATTGGAAAACACACATTCACTAGTGAATTGGGTTGAATTTGACTCTTTTGACTATTTTTTTGAATTTCCCTCTTTATTTTTATGGTATGCTTCAATTTTCTCCCATCGAGTCCTGTATTCATGAGTCTCATGGCTACCTTTTTTGTCAAACTATTTGAAATAGAGGTTCTATTTATCATTTTATTTTTGATTTTGACCACCATGATTTTCATTTTTGCCACCTTTTCCCTTGTACATGTTCTTTTAATTGTTATTGCCTTCATTTTTGGAAGACATGACCTTGTTTTATGGTTTAGAAGAATTTGTTTTTATGTAGCACACACTTTCACCTATTGTGGTTTCATTTTTCATTCCAAAGGCCTTTTCTCTTTTTACCATCTTTTCAACCAACTGGTCAAATATGAGAGTCTTCAACTGATTACTTACTTGTAGAGACTCAAAATAGGTTGAATAGTTGGGAAGAAGGGATTTTATAAATTTGGTCATGTATATGTTAATTTTGACATCTATTGCTTCAACATCATGTTTGATAGCACATATCTCTAAATCTAATCTCATCACATCACCATATTTCAACTCTAGGTTAAATTATTTCAATTCCAACTAAATGAGTTCTAAATCTGAATGGGAGTCATATAGGTCCTTCCTTTTATGATATGCTTTGCATGGTGTATTACACCCCTGTATATGATGAAACACATCTCCATCCACTAATGCCCTCATCATGGCCAAAGCCTTCTGGTATTTTTGATTCCATGTTTGAGTGTCCTTTACATTCCCTATTGGTTCAACTAGTTGTTTTTCCCCATCACAAATATCAAAGCATAGATCGTTAAAGATGAGTGTGTTTTCCACTTGTCGAGACCATTCTAGCTAACCATTTTTTCTAGTCAAGGTAGTGCCAATAATGTATTTGATTGAACGCATGGTTTTGAGTTTTTGTTTGAGTTTTGGAGGTTTTTTTTTTTTTTTTAACAAACACTAATTGGTTTCTTATCACTCCAAAATGGTTCCCTTTTATATATACGCAAAGGTATTGAAAATTATTTTCTTTTTCATTAACACTGACTTAGAAAGAAAACCTCATACATCAATATACTCAATTTTTCTTGATTTTTGGATTTAAATTTTTTGGCATACACTAATGGGTAAAAGATTAGCTCTCCTTATTTCTCCTTAAATTGTGTGATTTGGTTGTTTTTCCCAAATCCTCTCAGAGTAACTTGCCTCAAATAATTAAATGCTTTTCAAATTAAAAATTTTCAAATTTTGAAATTTAGCATTTGAAAAATGGAATTTTGTTCTTTTTTTAATGAAAAAACATACAAAATTATACCTCTCTCCTTTTGTTAAAATTTATTTTATATCATTCAAATATTGGAATAAATGAAAACATACTACCTCCTTGAATATTGAAAATAAAGTTATATGGTTGACCTCACCAAATAGGAACATCCATAAAGCCGTATTGTTCTCCACACAACTATATTATGAATATTAAAAAAAAGTTGAAATTAAATGCAAACTCAATAATGATAGATCCACATAGGGGATATATAGGTCACAACTCAATACAAAATAATGCCACTTACAGGAAATGAAATGCTACCAAATCTATCAGTTTGTAGCAAGCAAAAATGCCTCAAAGGGAACACCTTAAGTTTGAAAAATACGTAGCGTAGGTCTAAATATAAATAGAATACACTAAATGATAGAATACACCAAATTACTTATACTAAATTCCAAAATACCATATTATTGATGCTAATCTGGTTATACATAGTCAAAACTAATGTAGATTCTTTTACGCAAGGCCTTTACAACCCCTTCCACATAGGTTTGAGGAAAAAATAAACATAGATTATTCTCTCCTTGAGCCAATACACCTTCAAAATTCTGATGTGATTTGATATGCTTCTAAATAATAAATAAATCAAAGAGATATATATTCATATAGGTGAGAAAGAGAATAAAATATTAAATAATTGACTAAATAAAAATTCTAGGCTCTGATACTAATGAAAGCCTAGATTTCATACAAAATGACAATCAAATTTGTATTCCATGATTCAAATTGAAAAGGAAGCAAATAATACAATTTAAATCCAAAATATGACTAATCACTTCACCTACCAAAAAGTCCTTTCAACTACCTATGGGAGTCTTGAGCTACACACTAGAAGACAAAAGTAAATGTGCTACTACTCCTAGGAATTAGGAAATATTATCTACAATAATATTACACAATGGATAACAACTTGTATAGATATTTGATTTTGTATGTATTAATGCATTATAAATTTTTATAAATAGTGATTAGCTGTAATGGAAAGAAGTTACACAAAGATAAAGATTAATATAAAGATATAATAATGGTTTTCTTGAATGTATTTTTATACTTGCTATGTGCATAATGAATGCTTGGTTTTGTTCAATTTTTTTTAATAATTAAATAAAAATGAATCTTCTACATAATTTAGTCTATGATTCTCTAGATAAATAATATAAATAAGTAATTCTAGATCAAATAAATATTGGACATGATGTTCTATAACTATGTATGTGTTATGATTTGCTAACCTAATTCACACATAACCACATATTATCATGTTATGATGGGTTTTCTAGGAACCTATACTTAATAGAATCTAAAAAGCATTCTGACACAACATACTGCTTAGGATCGACCCATAGAACATGAAAATAAGAGGAATTGAAAATGTGACTATAAATAACCATCCATTAGTTGTCACATGTCCAAGATCCATAGATACAATAAGTAAAATTAACACTCCATATGGCATAAATTAAACATTAGCCAACACCGTCACCAACTAATGTGACATCACTAACTTAGTCCTTCACAATGCAAGAGGTGTCACTCAATGTGACTCAACTTTCTATAGAAAAGGAGATTGATGTAGAAATTGCATTTGAAGATTATATTACACATAATTCAATGGAGATGAAATAAGACAACCTTCAGTTGAGGGAGGAAAATATAAATCTCCATACATGCTTAGCCAAGGCATGTATCATTATAGATGATACTTGTCTAGTGTTAGTGGTTCATTTTTTTGGAAACTAGGTGATTTTAGAGGAGAAAAAATTCATAGCCTTACTCTCTCAACTCACTAAATATTGGGTGGCTATGTATAAACTCTAATGGCTATGAGCATAGGGTTAACACTTTAAGGTTGAAACAAAAATAATATTTGAACTTTTTGAAGAATACAAGCAAGTTCTAGACACTACTACATTGAAAGTGACACAAACCACTCATATCATGCTCGATTAGAAGTAGAGGTTGTAAGACACTTTTAGTGATGTGAATCCAAACTTTTTAAAGGTACACTAATACATATAATCCATGGAGCATCAAATCACTATATCTTATTAGATGAACATTATACTCAAGGAGTCTCTTACCTCTAAAGACATTGTTAGGGAAAGCATGAATACATGGAAAAATGAGATGTTTTGGAACAAATTAAATGGTGTGCAATCACAATGCTACATAGATAGGATTGAGGAGATATCTCAAGAAATTTAATGTAGAGTCTCATAGAATAGGATCATCCTTATTATCTTAGAGGATGAAGACATCCAAAACATAATGTAGTGTCAAGATTCTTTTTGTACATTGATCAACATGTTGTAGGACTCCATAATGGTTTAGAATCAATTAAAATAATATTTAACACATCTAGACAACTCCATTATTATGATTATGGATGATCCTCAATTCATTCTACTAAACCAGCTCACCTAGGAGCTTTAAACTAGGAAAATAACAAAAACAACATAACAAGTGATTCAACCACAACAAATGCCTCCAACACCTAAATTTGTAGTTTCATCATCTTTAAAAATGATTGCCATAATGTCATCTTCTTTAATAACCACATATTTTTAAATAGATCTAGTCACACCACCATATTCATAGCCTCCTCCTGTTAATGTGAATTTTAGCTTATGTTTCAAGAAAGGAAGATGGAGAAACTAAATACAAGTATGGTTGAAAAACTTATTTGGTTGTGCACGTGTTAAATCAGATGATTGTGAAGAACTTCTCTTTGGCTTGGGAGAATGACATGTAGATAAGACAACACTAAAACAAATGTTTGGTTAGATAGATAGCTGGGTGGATTTCCTAGTGCTAGCTAGATTCTAGAAGCAAGATCTTCCTTAGGGGTTGTCAATCCACACATTTTAAATAATTAAGTTTAGAAAATAGAAGATAAAGTACTTGCATCAATAATCAAAAGATACTAAAATTGAATAGAATAAATGCTTGATAAATAAATGGATTAAAATGACTAATATAGTAATAAATGGGTCAATACTAATGCTAAACAGATTAAGTGTGCTTTAAAAAATAAGATAGGGGTATGTAAATAGGCAAATGAAATGAAAGTTGGATTTGGTTGAGGGTAAGTGGGTGAAGACAACTTGTTGTTATTTTATGCCATAGTGACCATTGGTGGATGGTATGGCTATTAGTAGTTGAGGTGATCATCGATAGTTGAGATAACTATCGGTGGTTGGATAGACCGTTGGTGGTCATGGTGACCATTGGTGGTTACTATGTGTTGGGTTTGGTTGATAAAAAGTCAGATTGATGGGATCATAGAAGGCAATTTTTGGAGGTTTGTCTATGTTGGGATAATTATGAAATACAAATAAAGTAATTGAATAATGGAAAATAAATACTTAGCTTGCAAAAGGTTGGTCAAATGAATGGTTGAGGTGGTCAGCTCCTTGATAGAGTCTAGCATGATTTTGATAGAGTAACAACACTTGGCTATTAACTGAGGGGTGACGATAAATTATCTCTCTATCATGATGGCTAGATTGTTGGAAGGATACTTTCAAAAGAAGCTCTAGATGTAAAAGCTATTGATAGTTGTGGATGGATCCTTTTCACCTCCTACTCCTCTCTCCTTATAGGCAAGGAAAAAGTGGTGAAATAAGATGCTAATAAGGGGTCCAACTTGTTGTCTAATTTTAAATCATGCATGCATGGTCTCATACATAAATTAAATGATCTAATTATAAAAAATCAAGGTAGAGTTAAGGGTGAGTTAAGTTGGTTTAGATAGTAGAACCTGATTGTTGACAGTCAAGGTGGCTATCAGTGGTCAATGGTCAAAGTCAAAGTTGTTAAAAAGGTGGTTTTAAAGATGGTTTAGGGGAGTTAAGACATTCAAAACCATTATGTGAGTATTTTTTGTATCTATATTTTCCCCATTTTTATTATAGGACTTTGAATCAACAAGCTACAAAATAAAAAATAGATTATGGGTTGAAGGTCAGGTTGCCCTGAGTATAGGAGGAGGTGTTCCCCCTCAAATTGGAAATTGATGAGGTAAAACCAAAATTGGTGTAGGTTTGATAAGTGTTGGAGGTGATTATAAAAAGGGTGAATGGTAGGTTGGTCACTAAAGTGAAAATAAGCACACAAAGTATGATAAAAAGTGTAATATCTAAGATTGTGCATATACTAGATCTCTATAGTTGGTAAAAATAAAGGTCAATGCTAGAAAGACAAGTGAAAAGTGGATTGCATGTTCATATTTAGGTGTGGTGGTTGGGTTCACTTGTAAATGAAAGTATCTTAGGCAAGGTCTATGTTTCCATGGTTAGCCAAGGTAAGAAGTGATCTTGGGGAAAACATAAACTGGTCAGGTGATGTCATGGGTATTTAAGGTAAGAAGTTCCCCCAAGAAGACACAAGTGGGTCAAGTATGTGCAAGTTGGTGAAATTTAAAAAAGTTGTCAACATGGTAATTATTGTCATTGTGATCAAAGGACCAGACAAAAGTCATCACAAAATTCATGATAGTTGGGTTGAAATGGACCAATGGTGAGGTGATGAGGTGGATAAAAAAGGTAGTCTCTATGGGTGGGTGTTTTGAGTAGGTTGGGTGGTATGTTCTTGCTTGAGGCAAAAGAAATGGTACAACTTGATCATTGATGGTTAAGGGGTTGAAAGGTAACCATCAATGGTTAGCTTGACCATCAATGGTTAGGGTGCAAAACCTAAAATTATGGTGGTTAAAAATTAAAAAGTGAATCATTTGGACTCATTTATGCATTTAAACTATGAATCTCTTGTTTTTTGTCATATTGGGTGAATTTATAGATAGTGATTGCTGAGTAAGTGATTGATTATTGAGGTGGATGAGTAGATCGAGTGGACCAATGAGGATGTAGGGCATGCATGGACATGGATGAAGATGGGCAATGGGTCCCCATATTCCTCCTCAATTATGGTTAAGAAATGAGGTAGGTGGTGTCTTCAATTGCTAGAGTTAGTTTTTAATATGTATTGCACTCAAAGTGATAGTGTAGTGTTGTGTTATTGATGTGGTGGGAGGTTTTTTTTTGTTGGTATTTGGTTTTAGTGTTTTTGGTTAGTTGGGTTAAATTTACTTTTGATTTTGAAATTGGATAGGGGAGGTTAGGTAGGGTGGGATAGAGACCAAATTAAGGTTACTATGTTAGGTTTTAGGATTATGGGTGAATTTTGGGTAGATTAGGTTTTGGGTGATCCACATAGTGACCATCGATAGTTAGGATCAACCATTGATGGTTGACATCTATAAGGAGATGGATGTTTGACCATCAGTGGTGGCCATGACTATTGGTGGTCGAGCCAGGTGGTTAAAAATGAAGGTTAAGGGACTACAAGGGGTGTATAGATAATGTTTGATCAAAGTAAAAATGAGATAGGGTAAGTGTTTGGTAGAGGAAGCAAGTTTTAGGTATCGATTGTAGGAGGTTAAGAAATGTGTGAAGTTGATTAGGTGTAAGAAAAGGTGATATTGATTTTGGTAGTTGTTGGTCTATTAAATTTTTTAGTTGAAAGGATGGGGATTGGCTCTTGGTTAGGTTATAGGTAACATTTAATTTAGGCACAAGGTAAAAATAGGCTAGGGTAGGATAAATGAAGTAGATGAGAGATGGGTGTTAGTGGTTAAGTTTACAAATAAAAATAGTAAAGGAAACTAAATGTGTCTTTTAAAAATCCTTTTAGGCATGGGAATAGATCTAGATGTGGGAATGGGTACCTCACATATTCATAGAGATCCACCAAAGGATGACCCTAGTATATTGGGCACATATGGAAGAGGTCAGGATTGAAGTGATGTGACACTACTAGCATGTGCTAAAAGATATGACAATGATCATGGCCCTCATCAAGATATGGGATCAATCTATGAACACCTTCCTACTACCCACTAGTAAGATGACTATCCTATTAGAAGATGTGCATAATATCACATGATTACCCCTTTAGGGTGATTTTCTATATTACATTGTACAAGAGTATGAGTGTTTAGAGCTAATATATAGAGAGGACCATGATCATGTTAGGTGGCATGTTTAGGGTTTTAGCTACTCTACACTCTATTAGAGGGCAGGGGACAAGAGGAGATTGATGATTATGATGATGATGATATTTTCATGCTTTGCCCTTCTAGAATTGAGCATTGGGAGGTTTCCCTATCTATTGTTAAGGGTATTAGTCAAGATGCTACTAAGACACACAATGTTTAGATGGGTACCTATTCTACTTGGTCATATATATAGGGAGTTGTGGGGATTTAAATATCACAATAAGTATGACATTAGCATCAAGGTTGTCATACACTATTGGGCCTATGAGCATATTTGAGTGTTGAGGTTGATGGGGATATCATGGGTTGGGTTTACTTAGATAGATTTATCAATTAGTTTTATGCAGTGGAGAGATGAATTTGTCACTTCAAGTGCAGGAGGAGGAGCTCATGATGTAAACTTTTTTAGAGGTGCACTAGCTACCTTAGTCATTCGTGATGTTACCAAGAGGCCCTATGTCAAGTTTTTAGAGTGGGTTGGATACAAGAGGCATACTTTATCCCTATAGAGTTATAGGTGGATCTTTGGTAGGTGAAATGGGGAGGTATAAATCATCTCATTTGATAGGGTTTGAAGACAATTTGGCCTAGTTCAAGGTATCTTGGGCTCATTCCCTAGGTATAAGTGGGAGGATGTAGAGATCTTACTACCTAAACCACATCTAGTATAGACTTTGCTAGATCACAAAGAGTTTCCAACATGGCTAGTGATAGATGATGCAAGTTTTCTTGATGGATACCCTAAATGGTACCAAGCTCTTTACATGGTAGCAAAATTTGGTGGGGATGCTAGTGGTGGGTAGCTTATAGATGTTGACCTAGCTAGTTGAGGTCATCGAGCATAGGTTTAGGGAGGTGCCCTAGATATATAGGTAGGAGTGGTATTAGCCACTGCACAGACATAGCTTGCAATATTACAAGGTTATGTGGTAGCATTATAGGGTCAGGTGGCTATAGTTATGAGCGAGAGGGACTAAGCTAGAGCTTAACTAGCCTTGGTTACCTAAGAGAGAGACTCCATGAGATAGAGGGGAAGAGGAGCTGTAACACCTATAAGACCATTGAGCACTATCCATATAGCATGATACCTAGCATAGTTGAGGAGTTATGCTATTATGAGGTTATATTCTTGAGGTAGTGTCCTAATTAGCCCTGATGGGGTGAGTATAGAGATAGTTTGGTAGGTGGTGCAGGCATGGAGACATAAGGTCAATGGGTTGCTTTTATAGGTGGACAAATAGGGACCTTGGGAGGATAGGTATCATGAGGAAATGGTGCTCTTGGAGATAGTGGTGCTTCAAGGGCATAACTAAGACATGGTTTATGATATATTATATTTTATTGTATATCATTTTGATGCTAGCTTGTGACCTGATGTGGTGAGATGTACATTTTGAGAGAGAGAGAGAGACATGTATATTAGTGTATACATTATGATGTTAGACTCATGACTTATATATATTATCCTTGTTAATATCTTATCATTCATGGTTTTGATGTTCATGTGGATTATTGATGAATGTTATATTGATCATGCTCATGCTGATATCTGATGATGTGGACTCACCTAGCTAGACATGTGATGAGATGTATTTTGTTTATGTTCATGGTTATTATGATGTTAATATGATGATGATGTTCATGTTAAAAGTGAATGAATACATGCTTACTCATTTATATTTAGACATGTGGTAGAAATGGTTTATTGCTTTGTTATTTTTAATGGTCATGTGAAGTTTGATTTTGCCATGATGATGGATATGCTAATGATGTATATTTTGGTTCATGACATGTGTTGATATGTTATGGTTATGATTATGGTTATTATTGCTTAAGATAAAACACATAAATTGAGTTTGAATAACAACACTAGATGTGAGAAAAATAATATAATCAATAGACAAATACTTTAATGAATATATCAACTAGTTATGAGAGGATAAGAAGAGGGTATGATGCTTCTTCTTTGACAAGAAATAAAACAAAACCAAAGTTGGATTGTCTTAAAGAATATAAGCCCTTAAAATGCTTTGTATTAGCATCCATTAATTGGTTAAAAAGGTGTCTTGATCACATAATGTCAAGTGAGATCAAAATCCCTTGTATATAGTGTATAAAGGGGAGATAGATGAAAATGGAACCTTATTGTGAGGCTAGGATGTCTCTTTTGGAGGCTATCACAGAGTAATTATAAATAAGTCTATGTCATACAAAGTGTAGACTGATCAATGTGGGAAGTCTACTCATGAACTCTAATTGTAGATTTCAAAATTATTTTGATTATGAGAGTCGATTACAGCTTTCAAAATTAATTTGATTTTGCTATTACTTGATAATGGGTCTTTTGATTTTTTTTGTTTTTGTTATTGTTTCTTAGGGGTTGGGGAAGCTAATCAATATGAGAAGCTTCCAAGAAATTACTTGTTTTGACAAATTATTTATTCATCCATAATTTGAGGGAGTTGTCTAAGTTTGCATGATTTGTTTAATGCTTTTGATAGTTGTCCATCAAGGGAGCAATCTACTTTACTTTGAGTAATTTCAAAATATGTTTTATCAGTTGTCCTTTGAGGGAGTAGTCTGTGAATGCTAGAAATGACCCATGATTATTTTTGGTTATGAATTTTCTTTTGCTTGTTTGATTTTTTTTTGCTTGACATAGACATGCTTATATAGGCTTAAGGGTTCACCTTTATAAAGGAAAAACTAAAAGCATAAGAATATTGATTAGGTGTAAATGGGCTTAGGTGACAACAACCATGGGAATCTATCCTTATGAAAAGGGATAGAAAGTACTATGAGAATCATGCCTTGGATAGAGCCATGGTACGCATTATTCAAGATGAGGTCATGATTATGATAGATAATCACATGATTTATCTTTAATCTATTGCCCCTAAAATAAGGAGATGAATGTGGTTTGAAATTAAGGGATGACCTTAAGTTAGAGAGAAGGTAAGCTTGATTCTTTTGACAAAAAAAAGGATGCACATGTGAAGCATTGAGGGGCTTAGGTTCTGGGTTACCTTAAAGAGAGCATAGTCAATAAGCTCTTGATCCAGACTTGTGGGTAATGATATAAAGTCTAAGCCAATTGAAATAAAATCTTCCTCAACTTTTTTCCTCCATATTGGTGACATGTTGATTTTCCATTAGGACGAGGTCTCCAATGTTAAATTCTTGCATTATAAGGTATTTATTATAGGCATGTTTGATGTGATTTTGATAGACATGAAGATGGGTAAGGGTGGCTAAGTGATTCTCATCAAGTAGCTCAAGATGGGCTAAATGGTGCTAATGATAATCATCTTAAAAAATGAGATCCTATAAAGATATGTGAAGAGATGGGATTTGGACTTCCTAAGGTAAGACAACCTCCACTCCAAACATAAGAGAGAATGGGGTATAACCTATAGGGGTTTTAATGCTAGTAAGATATGCCCATAAGGCAAATGGGATGTGTGAATGATAATCCCTACTAAATGTATTAACCATTTTAGTGAGATTGTTATAAAGAGTTTTGTTAGAGGCTTCTATTTGTCTATTCGCTTGAGTGTGATAAGGTGATGAGAAACTTAACTTGATACTGAATGAATCATAAAGACCTTGGAATTACTTGTTTTTTAAATATTTAACATTATTTGTGATAATTTTATGAGGAACACTGAAATGGTAGATGATGTGATGGTTGATAAAGTTGAAAATATTTTTTGCTTTAGTTGAGACTAGAGGAATAGCCTCTAACCATTTAGTAAAATAATCAATCACAGTGAAGATTTAATGGTGTCATTGTGAAAAATGGGGGTCAATTTCACTAATAAGGTCTAGACCCCATTATGAGAAGGGCCAAAAATCAATGAATATGTGAAGACTATGACTAGGTGCATGATGTAATTTGAAATGTTGTTGACATTTAACACACTTTTTCACATAGTCAAAATAGTCTTAGTTAAGGTTAGGCCAGTAATATCCAAGGTGAAGGATGCACATAGCTATAGAAAATCCACTAAAGTGTCCCCCATAGATTTCATCATGCATTTCCTTGATATCATGAGAGGCTTTGTGACTATGTAGGCAACGAAAGAGGAGACCATCAGAGCCACATTTATAAATAATTACCCTCATAATGGTATAACATGAGGTACTATAAATAAATTATCTTTGAGCATTTTGGGAAAGACCAAAAGGAATGATGACAAGGTTAAGATAGTTGAAGGTCTGCTAATACCAAAGGTCATGTTGGGTCTCCTCCACATTGAAGATGGTGAGAGAATCTAGTTTGACATAAGAAGGTTGGGTAAGTATGTGGATAATGATATATAACTTAGATTCAAAAGGTGCAGATAGGATCTAAGAGGCAAGGTAAGCCATGGTGTTGGCAAACTTGTTGGTAGATTATAGGGTTAACTAGATAAGATAGTGTTCAAATGATGTTAAGAATTCATCAACTAGTTGTTTATACTATTGAAATACATCATTCTTTTATTGGTAAGAGACATTGATTTGATTAACCACAAGTTTATATTCACCAAAAATGTTGATCATTTTGAATCCCAAGGATAACATAGTTTGAAATCCTATCACTAGGGATTTATACTTAGACATATTGTTGGTACATTCAAATTCAAGTTTAAAAAAAAGGAAGGGGTTCACCACAAAGGGAAATAAGGATGATACCAACTCCCCCACCATGTTAAAACTTTGATCCATCAAAGAACATGGTGAATTGATAGGTGAAGTCTACCTAAGAGAGGGTCATGATGGACTCATTAATGAACTCATAAGGAGGAGGTTTGTTGTCTATTAATGGTGCTTTATCCAATTGGTCAGTAATGACTTTCCCTTTAATTGAATTTTTTTGAAGGAACTCAAGGTAAAACTATGCTAAAAGCATGATCCACTTGGCCATACATTAGTTTTGGTATGGCTTGGAGTGCATATACTTGAGTGGGTTAATATTGGTTATGACATAGGTGTTATGGTTAAGAAGGTATTGGCAAAGTTTGGTGGCCACAAAGACTAAGGCTAAGAAAACTTTCTCTATATGGGTATACTAAGTTTTGTACTATATAAACATATAACTAATGTAGTAGATGGATTTCTCTTTGTGTTGTTCATCTTGATGAACAAGCATTGCCCATATGGAGTGGTTAGTGGTAGAGATAGAAAGGTATAAATGTTGGTCGTCCTTAGGAGGGGTGAGGATAGGTGGAGATAAAAGGTACTTTTTGAGTGAATCAAAGGCCTTTTTTAACAGTTGTTATTCCACTTAAAAGATATATCCTTCTTCAAAAACTGGTGGAAGGGTTAGCAGCAGTCCAAATTTGGGATATAAAGTAAAAAATGGATTGGAGCTTCCCCTATAAATTATGAATTTACTTGAGGTTAATTAAAAGAAGCATGTCAAGGATAGCTTTTATTTTGGCAAGATTAATTTTGATCACCTAAACGGAAATGATAAGCCAAGGATTTTTCCTAACAAGACCCCAAAAATGCACTTTTTGGGGTTAACGTGGACATAGTAAAGGATGAGGCACTTAAAGATAATTTTGAGAATAGCCAAATGATCCTTACAATATTTGGATTTCCCAATAAGGTCATCAACATAGTCTTAGAAAATCTTGTGGATAAGGTCATAGAAGATGTAGGTCATGGCACATTGGTAGGTTGTACTAGAATTATTTAGTCTAAAAGGCATGACTTTATAATAGAAGGTCCCCCATGGGGTGATAAAGGTGGTTTTGTGTTGATCTTTAGGGGAAATTAGGATCTGATTATAACCAAAGATTCCATCCATAAGAGACAACATCTCATGGTCGACTGTAAGATCAACTAGTTGGTTAATGCTTGGTAAAGGGAATTCATCTTTTAGGCAAGCAAAATTGAGGTCACAAAATTACATAGAAATGTGTAGTCCACATATGGATTTGGTGATAGACATGACATTTGAGACCCATTAGGGATAGTCAATGGGTTGAATTAAATTGATAGATAGGAGATGTTATAGCTCTTCATTGATGACAAGGGATATGCGAGGGTGCATTCATTGAAGTTTATAATTAATGGGTGGAAATGGCAGGGTCAATTTTAGGCATGTCACTATAAGACCAAGAAAATGTCATGCTACAGTCTTGAAGGAAAGAGGGTAAGTCTCAAAGTTCCTCAGAATTTAGTGATTGGCCAATTTTGACAATGTAGGGGTTGTATAAAGTGCCCAAGTTAATATCCATGGTTGATTTGTTTAACATGGTTGAAGTCTCAAGAGAAAGGTATTTTTGGATGGAATAATCTGGGGCACTAAGGTAAGTGAGAATGGAATCATCATCTTAGCACTGAATAGTGTGAATGGTAGGAGAGTTGTCTCCTATCATCTTAGGATGGGTCATAGGGATGGTTATAGTTGCCCCTTCTTTTTGATAAGTTAGGGGTCCAAGGCTGATCATTTTGATGGAAAAACAAAATTTAGGGGGGATGATGTCATCATCCTCACACCCAAGTAGAAAAGAGGTTGGTGAGGAAGGGATATCTTCCTCAACAATGGTGGTGGTGGGTGGTTTGGTTTTCCTCTTGTTGGGTAAAATGAAACTGAGGCCATGTTTCTCATGAGATTTTTTGGTCTCGATTGAAACCAACTTATGTGGGCCATGCTCATATTGTCTAAGACAAAATCCCTTCCAATAACATCTGTAGAGGTATGTCTTGACAAATCTTGCATTATCCAGATAGGAGAAGCTAGAGGTAAATGGTTGAGGAAAAAAGGTAGCTGAAGCATCAAGTGGTTTGTCAAGTCCCCCATAAATGAAATGGGTTTGATAGTTTGAAGGTTTGAGGGGAATAATAACTATAATTTTGGGGTCATAACTGGGTTGGTGGTCAATTTTACCATACTCTTAGGGAGTATAGAAAGCATCAAGTGTCAGAAGGTGATATTCCCCAAGTGAAATATGTTAGAATGTGGATTCCAAGTGGTCTATGGTGGGGATTTAATCTGAGGGGATTGATGAACTAGTAGATGCCTCATTGGTATAAGAGGATATGGATTCATCCTTTATCATTAAGGGCTTGTATTTGGCTAATGAGGGTATGCTAGATGGAGGTAAGAAGATGTCATTGGGTTGATAATCCATGTTGCATGACAAAAAGGGACATAAGTCAGCTTGTATAGTGACAACTTGATCTTCGTGCACCAATTTGATGAAATAATTAATGGTAGAGGGTACACAACCCATAGATATAATCCAAGGTCATCCTAGTAATACATTATACTAGAATTCACCTTCCAATACATAAAAAAGATTTGGGAGTGTGTAAAGTCCTAAAAGGATATGAAGGATAATAGTTCCCATAGTAGTGGTCATGGTGTCATTGAAGGATCAGAGGATGATTGAGGTTTTAGACATGACATTGTCTGGTATTTTGAGTTGATCATAAGCATGGGAGGAGATGATATTACTATGGGTTCTCCCATCAATCATAACTCTTTTGATGTAGGTTTGGTTTAGGTAGGTAATGATGAAAGGAGGGGGATCTAGGTCATCAAGATGGATAGAAGGTATTTATGAATCCCTAAAGGTGATAAGGTTAGAAATTTGGAGAGCACCAATAAAGGTTAATAGAGGTTGAAGGTATTTAGGTTAGACATTCACTAATTACAATGCTTCTATCATTGCTTGGCGATGATGAGGTGAAGTAGAAATTAACTCATATAGGCTCATCTTCATTGGGGTTTGGTGAAGTTTTTTGAGAACCACTTGTTAAGCACATGATATACTGAGAGGGGGAGGGTGAATCAGTATATCATATATCTTATAAACTTTCCCTTAATCAAATTCCACTTTAACATACATTCAAGATATGCATTAAAACTAAAATAACAAACACCACACAAGATAAAGAGAGACACCATATTTAATGTGGAAACCCAATGTGAGAAAAACCATGGAGAACAATCTCAAGTATATGAATGAGCAACAACTCAAAAGATAATATTCACAAGTACCAACTTGCAAGAGCACCAACCCATTTACTGATCACCAACACGTCAATAATTCATAAGCACCAACCCATAGGAGCACCAACCCCTTTGTTGAGCACCAACACAACAACAATTCATGAGCACCAACCCATAGGAGCACCAACCCCTTTGTTGAGTACCAACATAGAAACAATTTGTGAGCACCAACCCATAGGAGCACCAACCCCTTTGTGTATACCACACAACTATCTCTCAATGTTTCTATCTCAAAAAATGATAGTTCATTACAATATCTCTTTCGTCTCTCTCACCTTTTCTCTTCTAAGCTATATATAACAAATACAAATCATATTCATCTCTCAAAAATGCTCTTCTAAGATAGATATTACAATGTCAAATCAACCTCTATCTCAAATCAAACTCTATCTCACACATTACAAATGGATTCTCAAGCCTTTATTTATAGCTTTCGAAATGACCTTTGGCCTTCACCCTTTTTAACCCTTCAATCCTCATGGAAAATGGCACCAAACTTCCATGACCCTTCGTATCCTTCCATTTGAAAATTCATGTGGTAAGCCTTCATGAGGAAAAGCATCCTTCCCTCTTTTGTCTTTACCTTGGTGACTTTTCATATTCTAAAGTGTCCCTTCATGAGAAATTGCACCCTTTCTCTTTTGTCTTCACTTGGTGACTCTTGGAATTCCCCAAGATGACTCTTATGGGAAAATGCATCCCATTCTTCTTTTGTATTTACCCCATGACTCTTTAACTTCTCCATGGGCCCTTATTTTGTCTTATATGCAACCAAAATATATTCATTAATATTAAATAAATATTAACACATATTAGCCAAGATATAACTATTACAAACATCATTAAATGTAATGGGGCCTTTATCAATAATAATTATAGACCTTTGACATCAATGACAATATTTACAACAATCTCCTCCTTTGTCATTGATGGCAACCTGAATCTTGAAACTATCATATCCTAAATCTTGCACATATTGTCATCTAAAAAACCTACAGTAGCTCCCCCTTACTATATCAACTTGTACCTATTCCCTGTACCTATTATTCTCCCCCTTTGACATCAATGTCGAAGGGCCTACCTGGAGCTAACACTTAGCTCCCCCTCAACTGATGTTGAACCTCAATGGTAGGAAGTAAAAGAAATTAATCCCAACTTCTCTTGCAGATATTTAAATGTGTCTTTTGGTAGTGTCTTTGTGAAAATATCTACAATTTGCTTTATAGTACTAATATATTCCATCTTAACCTGTTGATCTACAATCTGCTATCTCAAGAAGTGATATCTAATGGGAATATGTTTTGTTCTTGAATGCATTACTAGATTCTTTAAAATATTTATATCACTTATGTTATCACAAAAAATGGAAATAGGTTCATCATACTTTACCTTGATATCATCCAAAGTTTGCTTCATCCAAAGCACTTGAGTACAACACAATACTACTACAATATATTCTGCTTTAGTTGTAGAAAGTGATACTAAATTTTGCTTCTTGCTTAGCCATGATACTAAGCTATCACCAAGGAAGAAAGCTCCTCCACTTGTACTCTTTCTATCATCCAAGCACCCTACCCAATCTAAATATATATAAGCAACCAAATTGAAATACCTACTTGTGGGATACCATAATCCATAATCCAATGTTCCCTTGATATATTTGAATATTTTCTTCACCAACTGAACATGACTATCTTTTGGAGATGACTAATATCTTGTAACCATACCACTGCATGCATGATGTCTGGCCTCGATGCTGTCAAATATAAAAGACTATAAATCATAGATTTATACAAAGATTGATTTGTAACAGGTGAATCTTCATCCTTGCTCATCTTATTTTCTATACACATAGGTGTGCCAACTAGTGCACAATCCTCAAAACCAAATTTATTCAACATTTCCTTGGCATATTTACTTTGAGATATAAGAATTCCTTTATTTGATTGAAATATTTACAATCCTAAGAAAAATGATAATTCTCCAAGCATAGACATCTCAAATTCCTTTTGCATTCTATCAAAAAATTCTTTTGTCATCTTTTCAATATTTCCTCCAAAAAATGATATCATCAACATATATCACAATAATCAATTAATGCTCACCTTATATTTTGATGTAAAGATTACTATCAACAAATCCTCTCTTGAATCCTTGATCTTGTAGGTACTTATCAAGTCTTGCATACCAAGCTCTGGGAGCTTGTTTCAATCCATACAATAATTTCTTCAATCTGCATACATGGTTACTAATATTTGAGAGAATAAATCCCTCAAGCTGTTCAATGTATACCTCTTCTTCAATATTACCATTTAGAAAGGTAGATTTGACATCCATCTGAAATACTTTGAAATTTTTAAACACTGCATATGAAAGAAACATTCTAATTAGCCTCTAACCTTGCCACTGGTGCAAAAGTTTCTTCAAAATCTATTCCCTCAATCTGATCATATCCTTTACATACCAATGTTTCTTTATTTTTGGTCACTTCTCCATATTCATTCAACTTATTTCTATAAACCCATTTTATTCCTATCACATTGTGATTTTTTGGTCTAGGCACTAATTCCCAAGTATCATTCTTTTCTATTTGATTTAATTCTTCATCCATAGCCTTAATCCAATGCTCATCATGTCTAGCTTTTGAAAAAGTTTTAGGCTAAATTTTAGATAACAAAGAGAAATAAACTTGTTCATATTCACTTACCATCATTCTTCTGGTGTGAATTCCTTCATTTATGTCCCCGATGATGTCACTTTCATTATGATTTCTCTGAATGTATTTAGATGGAGTTTTGGTGCCATTTTCTCCTCCTCATCTTCATCTAATTCTTCAAAGAATTCCTCTTCAATGATTTCAAAAATGTCTATTAGATCACTGATTCTTTGTGTTCCACCTTCTTCTATCCTAACAATTGCAATTTCAACAATTTTCTAAGTTATTTTGTTATAACATATATAAGCTTTACTTTTGCAAGAATAACCAAGAAATATACCTTCATCTGCTCTAGATTCAAATTTACCAAGTTTTTCATCAATCTCTTTATGAAGCATTTGCTATCAAAAACTCTAAAATACTCAACTGTTGTTGGTTTGTCTTTCCATATCTCATAAGGAGTCTTATCACTATTGACTCTTAGTAATGCTCTATTCTAAATATGCACTGTTGTACCAATTTTCTCTCTTCAATATTTATCTTCTATCTTGGATTCATTTAGCATTGTCCTCACCATCTCTTGAATTATTTTATTTTTCTATTCAACTACTCCATTTTTCTATGAAGTTCTGGCTGCTAAATAATGTCTCTTTATTCCATGATCTTTATGAAACTTAATAAATTGGTCTGACATGAATTCTCCTCCTCGATCTGATCTTAGACACTTAATCTTCAAACTAGTTTCATTTTTAACTAATGCTTTAAATTCTTTGAAATGTCTAAAAGCTTCTAATTTTTTCTTTAAAAACATTACCCAAGTCATGCATGAAAAATCATCAATAATCAACATGAAATATTTATCACCTTGAGTGCTTTGAGTCCTCATAGGTCCACATAGGTCAGTGTGTACAAGCTCTAACATCTGAGTGGTCGAGTACTCTTTTATTTTGAATCACCTTCTAGCCTACTTCCCATGCTGATAAGGTCCACAAAGCATGTCAGATGGCTTTGTAATCTTTGGAAGATTTATAACTACTAGATTTTTGTTGAGTTTGAACGGTTATCAAAATTTATGTGCCCCATTCTTCTATGCCATAGCCAACTTTCTTCAATTTGACTCAAACAACATCTTTGAGCTTTGATGTCTAATAGCATTAAAAAGTTATTTCCTATTCTCTAAGCATCTACAACCAATACATCTGAATCTTTTCTTATAATTTCATAACCTTATACATAAAAATTTAGTGTGTGCCCTTGATCACACATTTGACTTACACTCAAAATATTATGCTTAAGACCTTCTACATATAAAACATTTTCAGTTTTAGTTCTACCATTATCCAAACTTAGTGTACCTTTTCCAATAATTCTGGCAGTAGTATTGTCTCCAAATTTCACTATGCCACCATTGATATTCTTCAAGGTTATAAACTTGCTCTTGTCTCCTATCATGTGCCTTGAACATCCACTGTCAATGAACCATGTCTTTTCTTCATTTCTTGCATGCAAAGCTGTCTGAACCAACACAAAATCTTTAGGTTGTTTCTTCTGTCATGTCTGAACCTTCTTCTTGATGAATGGAGCCTTGAAACTCTGGTCCTTCTTGATTGACTCAAACATGCTTCTATAGTACTGAGCTATGTTTGAATTTGTTACACTTGTAACAAATTATGGCCTCTTCATCCAAGCTTGATAGAGGAGTAAAAGAGTTGTAGCTTCTGCTTGACTCTACATGACTTTCCTTTTCCTTCTTTCTGAGAATATTAGCTCTTTTTCTACATTCTAATTTATTATGACCATATCAATTAAAAAAAACAATAACCATAAAAATAGGACCCATTTGTGTATCTTTGACCTGATTGCCTTTTGTAGCTTTGTTCCCTCTAGCCTTCTTTGTTTGAGATGTCCTCCATATTCTTCACTTCTTCCCTCTTTGTTTCCTCTTTTGTAAGGGCTTCAACATAGCTCTTTTTATTTTCAAATCTGATACCTGTCTTATCTGATATTGCCTTTTGGCTTTCTAATATTTTATTCAGCATATTAGTGTTATTCTCAAATTTTGAATCATTGGCTACTCTATCATTGATTGCTTTATTTATTTTATCAAGATATGATTTTAAAGAATCAATTTCAATAACATACCTTTCACATTATTTTCTTACTTTTTGAAATTGTGCTATTAGACCTTCTTCATTCTTCTTTGATTCTTCAAAGTGTGCTTGTAGATCTTCAATTATTTCCTTTGACTCCTTTTCATTTTTCTCGATCTGGCGCTTCAATCTTCAATTCTTATTTTCAACAACCTTTAATTATTAAAAGGCACAAATGAGTTCTCCTTCCAGATTCACTTCAGCTTCATCCTCTTCTTTTTCTTGATCATCTATCCTTTTGCTTGTAGAGGCATTTTCATGTATGGCTATCTTGTGCTTTCTTGATCTACCTTCAAGCTATAAAACTTTTTAAAAAGGAACATGCTCTGATACCAATTGTTAAGGATGGGATATACTGAGAGGCAAGGTGTGAATCAGTATATCATATATCTTATAAAATTTCCCTTAATCGAATTCTACTTTAACATACATTCAAGATATGCAATAAAACTAAAATAATAAACACCACATAAGATAGAGAGAGATACCAGATTTAACGTGGAAACGCAATATGAGAAAAACCATGGAGAAAAATCTCAAGTATATGAATGAGCACCAACTTAAAACACAATATTCGTAAGCCCCAAATTGTAGGAGCACCAACCCTTTGCTAAGCACCAACACAATAACAATTCATGAGCACAAACCCACAGGAGCACCAACCCCTTTGCTGAGCACCAACCCTTTGCTAAGCACCAACACAATAACAATTCATGAGCACCAACCCACAAGAGCACCAACCCCTTTGCTGAGCACCAACATAACAACAATTCATGAGCACCAACCCATAGGAGCACCAACCCATGGGAGCACCAACCCCTTTATGTATACCACACAACTATCTCTCAATGTTACTATCTCAACAAATGATAGTTCATTACAATATCTCTTTCTTATCTCTCACCTTTGCTCTTCTAAGCTAGATATAACAAATACAAATCATATTCATCTCTCACAAATGCTCTTTTAAGATAGATATTACTATCTCAAATCAAACTCTATCTCACACATTATAAATGGCTTCTCAAGCCTTTATTTATAGCTTTCCAAATGACCTTTGGCCTTCACCCTTTGTGACCCTTCAATCCTCATGGAAAATGGTGCCAAACTTGTGTGACCCTTCATATCCTTCCATTTGAAAAGTCATGTGGTGACCCTTCATGAGCAAAAACATTCTTTCCTCTTTTGTCTTTACTTTGGTGACTTTTCATATTCCTCAAAGTGTCCCTTCATGAGAAATTGTGCCCTTCCTCTTTTATCTTCACTTGGTGACTCTTGTAATTCCCCAAGATGACTCTTCATGGGAAAATGCATCCCATTCTTCTTTTGTCTTTACCCCGTGACTCTTTGACTTCTCCATGGGCCCTTATTTTGTCTTATATGCAACCAAAAATATATTCATTAATATTAAATAAATATTAACACACATTAGCCAAGATATAACTATTACAAACATTATTAAATGCAATGGGGCCTTTATCACCAATAATGTTAGACCTTTGACATCAATGACAATATTTCTAACACCACTCTCCTAATTGATTCAAAGGGATTGGATTGGGAAGTACCTAAGATAGATATCATGGGTTTGGCTAAAGGTGAAGGTGCTTGATTTTGACTTGGTTGGGAGGTGGAAGATGGGTATGTCCATGGGATGGACACTTTGGCCTTCCCCTTATCCTTTTACTAAGCATGTGATCAGGTGACCACATGAATAGTATGGGTAGAGGGAAGAATTAGTGTAGGAGATTGGTTTGGTTCCTCATCACTCTAAGGTGAAAGTGGGGGAGTAGGTAGCCATTAGGTAGTGGTTTTTGGTTATAGGATTAGTAGTGGTCTTGTGGGAGGTTTATCTATTGATAGATCATCTTCATCATAGAGTTGATGGATTATGGTTTGGAGAGCTTTACAGTTCTCTATGTCATGCCCTAGTATCCTATGATAAGAGCACACTTGGCAATCATTATACTAGACTAGTTTTAGATCAAGAAGGTAAAATGGCCTAATAGGGGGTAAGGTCAATAAAGAATCTTGTAATAACCTTTGGAAAATAGTTAAGTAAGATTCAACTAAAGGTGGAGGAGGTTTAGAGATTTTGATCTTGGTTGGTGAGATGGAAGTCTTATTAGAAACAGGGTTGGTGGTAGAAGGTTTGGGTAAGGTGGTGTTCTTAGTTGATGATTTTTTTTTGGTAAGGTGAAAGTTGATAAAGTGGAGGTAGGAGGTTTCAAGGTAGGTAGTTTGGTTATTAATGGATCGGTGAATATGGGTGTGTCAAAAAATAAGTGTGTTGGTCTAACCAACAACATCAGTTGGTTTTTGGTTGAGATAATCAGCTTCTTAATCAAAGTAGAGGGATGAGGCACCAAAATAGAGGGCAAAGAATATGGAGGTATAAGTTTGGCCTTTTAGACTTTTATTGGCTTCACCTCCTTGGTTGATTTGGCATGATGTTTGTTTGATGGGTTTGGTGAGGTAAGTTCTACTTTCAAGGATGGGTTATTAAGGCTCTGCATAGGGAAGGCATCAAGTTTTTTAGTTGGTTTGGTTGAGGTGATAGAGGATGCTTTGGTAATTTGGGATTTGATTGCTTTGGATGGTTGAGAAATGGTTGGGTTGGTAGAGGTTTTTATTAGTTTGTTTGATGAGATAGGGGTTTGGATAATATAAGTGGTGGGTTGGTCTACCAAAGGTGTGGTTGGAGGTTATTGTTTGGTGATGTAAGGGAGCCTTAATTATTTCCAAAAGGTGGATTGATCCATGTCAGGGTTGGAGACAAATTCTAATCTCTGAACTAATCTAGAGAGTTGGTTTTTAGACTGATATTATTCCCTAGATAGTGGATTCAAAACATAAACCCATAGGTTGAGAATGGAGAACGGTGACCTCATACTTTTCCTCAATCAAAGGATGCAAGGTTTGGATGGTTGAATCTTGTTGATGATTCTAAATGTACCAAATGTGCTCTTAGTATTTAAAGATTGCTTCTCATTTTAAAATTTAAAGGATTGAAGGCATGAGTTGTAGGTATTTAGAAATTAAGATGACTGTGGTGAAATAATAGTAAAGAAATGCAGGTTGTTCCACAATATTTATAAAGTTTGATGGTTGGAAACCATCTTGGTTCCTTCTTTTATGAATCTTGATGCTAATTTTGACAAATTGGTCTAGATATGAATTATTGACTAAACTAAATGGTTATAAATAATGTTTTAAACTAAAGTGAATTTTTTAAAGAAAGAGCAAAAGGAAAGGGTAGAGTAAGAAAGAAATGGTGATTGTTGATCCTTGATATTAAACATATTGACAAAGTTTTAAGAATTACCAAGCATGATCTTAACCAACATATAATGTAAAGTAGTTAAAGCTCATGTTTCACTACAAACCAGCCCTAATTATGAAGATAGGATGACAATACAAGTAAGAGTTGGATTTAATTTTAAATTTTTACACCACATCTATATAGCTAATACACATATTTGTTGTAGAGCAAATAAAATGAAGTAAATTCAAGATTATTCAACTAACCTAGCATTACACAAGTTAACAACCCTATAATTAATGATCTAACTCAATATTTCTAAAAACCATTCATATTCAAACTCAGACAATTGACAAACATAACAATTCAAACACATCAACCCAAATAATTCCTACGAAATTCCTTGATCTTTTGTCTTAATTACGTAAAAGTGGTACAAAATAGCTCAAAGTCCCCCCTCGATAATATATGCCTTTATAGAAGAGCTAGGAAGTATACCGGTCAGTCTAAAAATATAGGTGTACAAAGATACAGATAGTTATCTTTGTAACAAACTATGATACATATGTCTTTTAAAATCACGCTAACCCAGAGGCAATCATGATAACAAACTAGCACATGCCTTTACAAAAAAATATGCCACCTCTCAGGTAAACCATAATTAGGACATTAGAGGTGGGTCCTTTTTCTATTGAAGGATGCTCATAGATCACTCATGTTTTTCATCCACTAGGCCTAAGTCTACAATAGGATTAGTGATATGCTCCTCTTCTTAACTATCTAGCTCATCAAAATCCTTGTTATTCCTAGCCAAAGCTTCCTTAATGCTTCTGGATTCATTGATCCTCTCCCCTACATTAAATATCATGTCTAATATTATACTATTATCTTTCATTTATTGTCCTTGAATTTTGCCCTTGATTTGTTGAGTCACTAAAGTGGCTCTATGCTAGAATTCTTCATCACTAATAATTCCCAGGGTAGTGGGCTATGTAAGATCCTTGAGCATAGTTCCCAATAGCTTCTCAATTCTGCCCATGAGATCTTTCTTATCCTCAATAAGTTATTCTATTTTAGTATGCCAAGTAATCAAGGCTTGGACCTTATCTATAACAATTCCCAAAATGGAACTTAGGTGCCCCATGCTGATGGCTTTAAAATTTGGTATTTGCTTCTTAACCTAGATATTAAGAAGTTGGTCAATATTATCCTTAGAAGTTTTCCATTGAGTAACTAGCTCCTTGGTTAATGTGGCATATTTTTCTAGTGCATCCTGCCTTAATTTCATAGACTTTAGTGCTTTAAACATGTCATGGAAAGACTCCTCAAGCATTTTTATCAGGGAATCTAGCACTAAGAGAATTGCTTGAGTTTGCAAATTATCTTTCTCCTTCTTTAGGTTCTTAATTCTTTGCACTAATCTTTGGACACTGGCCCTAGCCTCCTAAGATTTAGCTTCAATTAAAATTTACACATCCTCCTCATGGATGGGAACCTCTCCAAATTGTTGTCCTTGACAGGGGTTAGCCCTGTGATGGTTCCACTTTTTGAAAGGTGAATTCCTCTTGACCAACATAATTGTCCTTGTGGTTATCCTTTCTGATCCTGATATATCTAGGTTAAATTGGATTTAAACCTCTAGTTATTTAAACTTTTGGGGCTTAGATACCTCTATACTTACACTACCAGAGGCTCTTAGAATGTCAATTTTCTATCCCCCTTAAATATGTTGAATCTATATTCTTCTCTCATATTGATTTTTTACTATGTTCATGATCTAGGGGTTGATGTTATCATGCTCAATCAAGCTAACTTATGTCAAGGCCCATGAAGGAGAGAGGGATGGGATCTTTTGAAACTCCCCATAGATGAAATAGTCTAGGATGAGTGGTCCATGGATTGGATTCTCATCACTAAAGAGGTTGAATTCATTGGTAGGGTGAGTAAAGGTCAACCTAGGATTCTTCCTTAGAGTCATAGGAACCAAGGCTAACTCTAATTTCTTTTTGTCCTTTCCCAATGGAATTGGATCCTTTCTTTCTTCTTCAAAGGGATCCCCTTCTCTATCTGAGTCATAAGCTACTGCTATATTAGTGAGAGCACCCTCCAATGTCTTTTATGGCTCAAGAGATATCATGTCAACAAATTCCATGGGAAAAAGTGACCTTTATGGGAGTTCTACAGGTGAGGGACCTTCCCCAGATCTATGTTCCAATATTGGTTCTTTAACTTTCTCCTTGCCTTTATCCTTTCCATCTTGAGGCTATTCAGCCCAAGGTTATTTAGCTTGAGGTTCCTGCTAGTGGGTTTGAGTTTTAGAAGGCTATCCTTAATCAAATGGATCCTCATGAGTGGTCTCAAATGGTCCTAGCAATAAATGGTATTGCAAGGGATGCAACTACCATATCTCCCCTATAGGATTATTGTCTTTGATTAATCTATGTTCCATCTTGATATTGTAGCTTTTGATTCTAGAGGGAACTTATTCAAAATTATTTTCTCTAATATAGATGTCATCACTAAAACCTAGCTTATGTTCATATTCAATCTTAGGTACCTTTATCTCCTTAATGTGGTTAACCACCCTACCCCTAGGGTCCTACCTTTTAAGGTCATCTAAATGGAAATCAAAATAATTCCTATGTGTTACCATGATTTCCAATTGCTTTTAATATTTTATTAAAATATTCCCAATATCCAATGTGAGGGGGTGAATTTAGCCTTTTATCTTCTCTTTTCATACCTTTTTTGCACCCTAGATGATTTGGGAGGAAATTTCTTACTCAACAAGCTTGTTGGGGACATGGACTGGTAGCCTATAAGGTTTGGTTAGGATCCCCTCTATCCTAATGATAGTGTAGTCTAGATAATACCATACACCTCCCATTTTATCTATATATCTCTTGATAAGGGGATGAAATCTTGGCATATGAACTCTTGTGATGGCTTCATATATGGTTGAGAAAACATAATCATAGATGAATTACATGTGGTTCTTGTACTTGAATATGTACAATTTGGAATAGTTGTGAGAAATTATGGTTATTCCATCAGGGGACAAGTTTCTAATGCCAAGGAAGGATATAAAGGCCAGATGGGAATCCAATAGATAAGACATCATATAGAATTTCTTAAAAGTCCATATTTTAATGGCTATGAATTTCTTAGCTAAGAAGAAGCTAATTAGGTCTCCTACTAGAGCAGTTTCTCTTCTATCTTGAAGTGGACATAAGACACCCAGACTTTGTTTACATATGTGTTTGTAGTGGAACCAAAGGCTTGATTCATTAGGATCATGGATATTCTAATGCCTTCCCTAAATTGGATAATGGTAATCATTCCATCTACTATTCTAAATATATGGGGTTCTTAGATTAACCAAGGTGCAAGGACTGAATCAAGGTCTTGGGTATTAGCCCAATTATTCATGTTAGGGAGGTTGAGATGGGGTAAAGGGAGCTTGTAATAGGTTTCAAAGGCCATAGCAGAGATATACACCACCTTTTTTGAATTACCTTCCTAAATGATCTTTTCCCCATCTATCCTATAATCAACAAATATGGGTGTAAGGACATCAATATAGTGCATTACCTTTGGTTTCACTATAGCATGGTGGAGACCATCCATTTGAATTGTAACTAGTTCATTATACCTTTGATTCATTGTGTAATTCCTCTTTTCCTCTTAGGAGATAAGTTAAAATTCATCTGTCATGAAGAAACATTTAGACCAATTCCTTACTCTATGGATGTTTAGGGCTGCCAGGTCTAGCTCTGTATCCTTGAAAATCCTTCCTTTACTATCAAAGGTTAGATAAAGCTCAGCTTCCATCTTCAATTGTTGCCTACCAACCACCATTTATGATGTTATTAAACTATTCACACTGGATTCACAAGGGTTCTTATTATATCACTTTTTCTCAAGAGCATAATTATGCTATCTCAATTGAACTATAACTGATTGAATCAATTTAGGTCTTCTTATAGAGGGTTTAGGGTCTGAAGCTTTCATGGCAAGAGATATTTAGGCTTTAACTTCATATGTGCTTTGGATTTTATGGAGATCCTTTTGTTTTATACCCTTCCATTTTTAGTTTAGAAGATCTTTGATTTTTTCCTTTTATGCTTATGTGGAGTCTATGTGGCATCATTCTAGGCTTTTCATGGTAATTTTCATAAGTGTCATTCAGATACTAGCTATTGGATTTTAAAAGCTTCCTTTTAGTTCATGTCAATGGATCAAATCTAGCAAGCAAGCATGATCCATCAATCTAAATCCAAGTCCTCACCTTTTATTGGCTTAGTGATCTCTAGGCTTATGGTCGTAACACTTGGCGTCTTCACAAATTTTTCTCATGTTGCATATATTTTGTCAATTATCACCTTGGTTGAGTATTGGCCACGTGTCAGGCTCATAGAGATTTAAAAATTCATTAGGACTTTTGTACTATTAGATCAAATCTAGCAAGTAATAAATTGCCATTGATCTTTTGCAAGGGGTCAATTATTTAATAGGACATATTTATTAGGTGGGCCCCTTTATTTCTTCTTTTCAATCATTAAGTTACCATGCATCTAGTGCTCGGGGCCTTATGCTCCTTTTTACTTTTCTTCCTACACCTTGTGTTGTTAGATCAAATCTAGTGAGTGAGCAATTGCCATTGATCTATCATGGTGCACATTATTTAAGCCAAATCCTTTTAGTTAGGGCACTCCATCTAATCAAATCCAATGAGTAAGTGCTGATTATAGGATCCTATAAAGAGCAAAGGGGATAACTGTTAGACTCGAGGACATAAATAAAAACACTTAGCATAAGGTATTAATGTTAAGGTTGAGATAATTATCAGGGCCTTAGTATTAATACCCAGGTTAAGTTAGGTAATGTAAAAAGGGACATTATAGAACCATGTTAAATTAGACCCAAGGAACTCAGGAAAAGAAAGGGGAAAGAAACAAAGAAGAGTTCAAGTTATGTTATGAAAACATGACTTAAATCCATGAAAACCCCTTATTTATAGCTTTTTTTTAATTAGTTCCCACCAACTTAGTTCCCTCCAATATTTGAATTGAATCAAGGACCACCTAGGGTTTTTAAACATAGAACCCTAAATCTTCCATAGAAGCTATAAAATGACTCACATAACCTGGTTAGCAAGATTAGTCTAAAATAAGAGGATTAAATCATACAAACATGTTCCTTAATAGAGTGGATGATCTTCAAATTCTATTAAGGACTTCAATGTTCAGATGATTCAAAGCTTGGGCACAAAGACTTCTCAAGGGTCCCCAATTTTTAAATAAGAGGGGTGTATGTTGGTTCCAACAAATGGATACTTCTGGGGGAAATATATAAATATGTTAGAATTTTTAGACTCGAAGTTCAGACAAACATTGAGGTCATCATTCCACTTAATTAAAGAAACTACCATTATATCCAATTAGGGTTGAAACAAACCTTGCACTTGTGGATTTGAGGTCAAACATCAAAACATACCTAAGCTATGTGTGTGCTTTGATTCCACTTAATGTTTGCCATAGGATTCAAGAAGCAGTCCTTAGCTTCCTACCTTCAATCAGTTACACTGACCTAGGGTATACTAAACATTCATTATGAATCATGGTTTTGCTTAGGGAGGGCTTAGGCATTGCTTTGCTACCAGCTAGGCATCCATATCCTTGATAGAGATACCTTTGTCTCTACTCATGGCCTTGTTCCATTGCCATCCAAGCATCCATAGCCCTGATGGAGGTTGCTTGAATCACCTTTATATGAAAGCTTCATTTTTTGCTTTGTATTCTTATTTTTATTCCTTTTTTTTTGTATTTTTATATCTTTATACTTCCATTAAGGTTGGGAACCAAGATAGCTAGGTTTAGGGTTTAGTCAAATATTTTATTTTAGGATCACTCAAGGCTACAACTCTTGTCTTAAGCAATGATGTTGATTCGTGCTAGCTAATGACATACTCTTGATAATTTAAGTCTCCAATCCTTGAGTGAAAATCTTCTTAAAACCATCATGGATCTAAGGTCATGACTTAGGTATCATGGAATAGCTTTCTCTCCACCTATCTATACTCAGTTTCTCTAAGTTATATCATAATGCTAGGTTCTAGGACCATGGTTGCCTTTGTATGGGGTTCATACCTTATTTTAGAATTGGGGCACATCTTGATCATGTTTCATAACTTATAAGCTCAAGGATGTCTCTAAAGACATCTTGAAATCAAGAAAAACAACAAGCAAGCAACACACAACAAAAATAAGAAAGAAAAATAAGGAAAACAAAAAAATGTGAACAAACATATGTGTAAACTAGGGACAGGAAAGGAAAGATGCTCAAAGAAAACTAACCTACTTACTCTAATATAATCACCTTACATATTATTCCATGAAGACCTTAAGAGGGGTGGTAGAGAAGTAATGCTTGATGTATTTCCCATTAGTAAGCAATATGAACTCTGCTCCTTGCAAATCTCTGAGCTTGAAGGTGGTATTCCCCAGTGTCTCTATAATCTAGAATGAACCAATCTAGAGGGGTGTGAATTTTCCATGCTTAACTTTGGGTTCAATGCTTTATACCAAAGGAGGACTAAGTCTCCCTACTTTAACACTTTAAATTTATACCTTTTGTCAAACCATATTTTCACTATGGCCTAGTGTTTGCTGAAATTAGCAAAAGCCTTTTCTCTATCATCTCCCATATGAATGATGTTTAATAGCCTAGAAGTGACATGTTTTTAAATTTATTCCATGTATTCTTACATAAATTTATATGTAGGAAATTTGAGAGTGATGGAAAAAATGGCTCCTGCCCATACACCATCGAAAAAGGGTGAAGCTTTCAAGGCTTACTTGATCCTTATTCTATCAACCCAGAGTGCAAATTTGAGTAGATTTTGCCACCTTCTATGCTTGTCTTCTATAGACTTCTTGATTGCCTTCATTAGGTTTTTATTTGTAGATTCAAAAACACCATTCCCTTAAGGATAGTTATTGGAGGAAATTTTAAGTTTAATACCATTGTCATAAGCCCATTCAGTCATCTCAATTAAAATGAATGCAGACCCATTGTCACATACTAGAGAGATTGGGGTCCCAAATCTAGTATATATATTATCCTCTAGGAAATTAATCACTTATTCCATTCTACATTATGTGGTGGCCACTACCTCAGTCCATCTAGTGCAATAATTTGTGGTAGTCAAGATGTATTTATGACCTTCAAATGAGTTAGGGTTGATTATTCCAAAAAAATTTAGAACCCATTATGCGAATGGTTTGTCAATCATAATGGGTTGTAGAGGCATAACTTCCTTTGGATCTTTGGAATTGAATATTTAATAGAGTGGAATTATCTCACATTCCTTTGAGTATATTTTAAGATAGTAGGCCAATATTAACCTGCCCTTAGGATTTTGTGAGTTTTCATTCTTATAAAGTGATGTCCACTTGCTAGTTTTTCATGAAATGTGGCCATGATTTGGGTGGCTTCTTCTTGTGAAACACATCTTCGGTGTATTCCTTCAAATTTTATTATATACAAGATTCCATCCTTGATCAAATAGTAAGATGCCTTGAGCCTCAAGGATTTATTTTTCTCATTGGATAGACCTTCAGGACAAGTACCATTGATTAGAAAGTATATGATTGAATTATACCATTCATTGTTTTGAAAACTATGATGATCTACTTGCATGATAATTAGCCTAGGGATAGTATTGGTAATCATTTGAATCAAACCCTGGCACCTTACTAGCTTTTCTACCTTCATCTCCAAGTCATATTCCTAAAAAATTGACATTCACTTACCTCTACATTCTCCCATCTCATTTTGACTCAACATAAGTGTAGTGGCAGGGTCAAGTAGAATAGCATGCACCTTGTTTTAGAGGATGTAGTGCCTAAACTTCTTTACTATCTTTACTAGTGCATATGCTTGTTTATCAATCATGAATAGTTTAGTTCAACATTCTTATGATTATTACTCATGAAGGCTATTGGGTGATCACACCCTTCAACTTTTTGAGTCACTACAATAACCATGCAAAAGAGTAAAGGTAGAAATATTTTAAGAAATATAGAATTATAAGCACCAAGGCTTGGCCAATGGCCTCTTTGATGTCACTAAATTCCTTCTTGGATTATTCATCCCATGTTACCTTGGCATCCTTCTTGATCATGTCATTCAATGTCTTGATAATTTTTGCAAAACCAAAAATAAACTTCCTTGCAAAATTTATTTTGCCAAAGAATGACTTTAGTTACTTCAATTATGGATATGGCCTCCACTCTTTTAGGGTTTATAGAGATGCCATATTTAGTTATAACATGTCCTAATATATTTCCTTTAGTTACACAAAATATTCTCTTCTTAGGGTTCAAGGAAATGCCATACCTTCTACATCTTTCAAAAAGTTGTTGAAGGTGCATGAAGTGATCTTCCATGTTTTTAGAGAAAAATATTTGATCATCCATATAAATGATGATGCACTTAACAATTAGATCTTGGAAGGCTTGATCTATGGATTTTGAAAGGTAGTTCCTACGTTGATTAGTCCAAAAGACATCCTTTTGTAAGCAAAGGTCCCCACTCTATTGTGAAGGCTATCTTCATCCTGTCTTCTTTGTCAACTAGTACTTGGTTATATCTTGAAAATCCATCAAGGAAGGACATCATAGCTAAACTTGAAACAATTTAAATTACCTGATCTAGAGAAGGGAGAGGATAATTTTCCTTTGATGCTCTATTTAAATTTATGAAATCAACATAGAGCCTAATCTCACTATTCTTCTTCCTGAATGGCACTAAATTGGCCACCCAAGTTGAATGTCTAATAGGAAAGACTATCCTATCATCCAATAATCTTTTGAGCTCTTTGAATATCATAGGTTCTAGCATGGGGTTTACTGGTCTTTTTTTTAATCTAAAAGGTTTACAACTTTCTTTGAGGGGTATGGTATGGGTAATGACCCTTGGATTAAAGATATTTAGGTCATCATAGGACCATGTTATAACATCCTTGTACTTGGTAAGGATTTATTTGGATTTTTTATTTTCAAAATTTTTACAAGCCTTTCCAACATTCACTAGTTGGGGTTACTCTTGAAGGCCAAGATCAATAGTATTGTAATCCTTTCCACTCACCTTGGGGATTTTATAAACCTCAACTAGTTTCTCTTGATCAAACAATCTTTCTAGAGCAATCATCCCTTTAGGGATTTTGTTGTCATTCAGTTGAATGAAATTGCTATCAAACTTGTTCTATCCAATTGAATTTTCATCAACTTCATCAATGACATGGGTTTTAAATGCCCCAAAACTAGTTAAGAAATCCAATATCTACTAGTCATCATTGAAGACTTGGAAATGATTAACATTATCAGGCACTAATGGATATGGGACCAATTCAATACTAAAATTAGGTGAGTTTGGATTAGGCATGAAATTTATTGCAGTGGATGCCAACTCATCTATAGCTTGGTTTCCTTCCCTTGGAATGGAGGTGATGTTGAAAGCATCAAAATATTAAATTAGGTCCCAAACTCTACACTTATACTTCTTGAGGAATGAGAGTTTACATTGGTACTTGCTTCTGACTTGGTTGACTACTAGTTCTAAATCACCAAAAACTAGTAATTCCTTAGCTTTATTCTTGATAGAAAATTGCAAACCAAGGATGAGAGCTTCATATTCAGCAAGATTATTGGTTTAGGGGAATTAGAGTCTATAAGAGGAATGGTACTTTTTGTTAGTAGGATTAGTTAATACAATGTTAAAACCTAATCTAGTCTTGAACCTATCACCATAAAAATGCAATTTTCATAGCCCAGGAGGAGTTTTCGTGTCCTTCAAATCATCTAACCTATCAACTTCTAGGGTAAAAACCCCTAATTCTGAGTCAATTATGTTGACCCTTTTATTTATAGTATTTTACTTTGTTATGATATGTTTCATTCTTGGTTCCCTCTAAACTCTAGTTTGATTTGGACCTTCTTTCCAAGGTAGCCATAAGTGGGATCAGCTAGTAGACATAGACCCATTTAAGGCCTTGGTCCATTCCCTACTCAACAAGATCTCATAATAATCTAGCATATCAACTAATTTAATGTCAATGAATTGTTGAATTCTAGGTTCAGAAGCTATCTATATGTGAACATTTAAAAGTTCTTAGATTACCTTTACCCTTGACTTATCTAACTGGGTGACAATCCTATCAGACTTGATGGGGGTTAATCCAAGTTTTTTACATATAACAATGGGCATGATATTTGTAGAGGCACCAGAACCTAACAAGAAATTATGAAAGTTCTTACCAAACATCCAACTTTGGCCTTCTATACTGTTACATTAGCATGATCAGTCTTAAGAGTTTTGCTAAATTTCAAAGACTCCAACAATATATGTCTTTTCTCTGTGATCTGTGTTAACTCATGCAAGGTGATGTTGGCCTTGATTTTCTTCATGTCTTCAATAATATTATATCCAATATTGCTTAGTGAATCAATACTAGGCTTGGAGGAACTTATTTTGGGTGGCTTGGGGTCATTCCTTGAAGTAGTGTTAGGAGGGGTCCCATAATTATTAAGAGTTGAAGTGGTCAAAACTTGTTTATGATCTTTGCTCCTTAGTGGTTAAGTCTTTTTCAATAACTATTGAAATTCATGGATTTCCTTAGGGATCTCATCTAGTTTATCTTCCTCTTGAGAGGGGAAATCAAAGGTTTTTACTATGTGGATCTGGTTAGAAGGCTTAGGGCCAGATGTATTTTCATTATTGTCCTTATTAGGGATTACTTAAAATGCATCTAGTTCTTCCTAAAAAGCTTCAAAGGCTTTGGTAACTGAATACAATCAATCTTACCATGTTTAGCAGTAGCATGCACTCTACAGTAGTTAGGCAAAACAATGCGAGTGAGATTAATTTCCATGGTTTTATTACTAGCAAAGGGTTCATTAGTATTATTTTTGATGTAGAATCTATCATTATGAAACCTATTTCTTAGTCTATTGAACTTTTGGAAAGTAAAGTTCCTTCAAAAAATTTCACCAGTATTACCATCTTGTTTTTGTAATTGGAGAAAAGTGGTTCTAAGTTTTTGAGCCATCTTTAATATAAACTCATTCTCACTCTTAGGGGTCTCAAAATTCTAGACCTGATTATTGTTTAAACTAGGAGTGGGTATTAAGGCCTTTTGATCCTTAGTAGAAGATCCATTAGTAGTTTGGTGACTTAGGAATCCTATATTTTGATTAGGAGCAACATAACTAGTAGGTAAAATATTCAAGTTTGGGATTTGATTAAGAGCTAGGGTATTTTAGTTATTATTTGGAAAAAGGTTTAGAGTAGGAATTTATGGGTTAACATTGGGGATGGAGTATGCCATGTGGCCTTGTGGTTGCATTTGATCATTAATAACCACTACCTTAGAATAGACTGGGCTAATGAATCTATAACTGGGATGGATCTCCTTAGAACTAAAAAAGTCATTGGATCTACTATGTCTTTGTAGATCTCTAGGGATAGAACATCATTAGGTTTGCAAGGTTCCATAGTCCTGCTATAGATTTTTTGGAATCTAGCATTGAAAGATCTTATAGGTTCACTAACATCTATTTTGATGGTTGTAAATTGATGATAAATGATACAATGACTGATAATCTTCCCAAATTGATCAATTAAAATGGTGTTGAAATCATTCTAGGAGGTAATGCAATCATCAAGGAAATTGAGGAACCATTCATATGCTACATCTTTGAAAGTAAAGGGAAATAGTCTACACACTACATCCTCATGTATGACATTTAATAACTTTAAAGCATATTTAAAAGACTTAACATGTTCTTCCATGGTTACAACACTAGTAGGACTAAATATGGGAAAATATTTCTTAGGATTACATGGTAAATCATGGAGTACCCCTTATACATTAATGGGTAAACTTCCTAGCCAAGCCATACTTGGATGTGGTCTGAATGCAAAGGTCCCTTGAATAGGAGAAGTGGGTAAATACTTGGAAAGTCTTCACCTACCTTTGTCGCACTTGGTTCTCTAATTACTTTGTAGCTCTAGTAAAGGCTTTCTTGTTTCTGATCATGATCTAGTGTTAATCCTAGGAAATTTGAGCTTGAAGATGTGAAATCCTATTTAAAACATGGTATGTCAAGTTAATTTTTACATGAATTAAGGACCAAACATGTGTCCTAGGATAATTCTATAAATATTTACATAAGAAGTGACAAAGGACATTAGATTTCCATAAAGGTATCTCAAGGATGTATCCTATTGTGCAAATATAACTGATCTTTGCAAGTTTGAGCTTGAGATGGACCATAATTTGCAAGGGATTAATTGATCTTTGATTAGAATAAGCCATTCCAATTTCAAATATTGTAGATCCACAAATCTAAAGCTATATTTACCAAAAATAGCTATCATTTATCAAAGAACTATGACATTTGCCTTAAATAAGCATAAATATATGTTAGAAACCTTTAAGACCACCAATCTTTACACTTGGGATCAAAGATATACCCAAAGGTGTAAAGGCATCACCAATCTTAGGCTAATTAACATCAATGACCCTCCTTCTAGCACTAGTAGAGTTTATTCCTATTAATGCTTCTAAATGTACCACAGGTGCTCTTAGTGTTTAAATAACACTTCTCATTTTAGAATCCAAAGGGTTGAGGGTATGAGTTGCAGGTATTTGGCAATTAGGATGCCTATGGTGAAATAGTAGCAAAACAACGTAGACTGTTCCACAATATTTATAAAGTTTGATGGTTGGGAGCCATTTTGGTGACTTTTTTATGAAGCTTGATCTTAATTTTGACAAATCAATCTAGATCTAAACTATTGACTAAACTAAATGGTTATGACCAATGTTTTAAACTAAATTTAATTGTTTAAATAAAGAGACAAAGGAAAGCACAAAGTAAGAAAGAAATGGTGATTGATGATCCTTGATTGTGAGCATATTGACAAAGTTTTAAGAATTACCAAGCATGATCTTAACTAGAATATAGTGTAAAGTAGCCTAAGCTCACATTTCACTACAAACCAAGCCTAATTTTGAAGATAAGATGATAATAAAAGTAAGATTTGGATTTAATTTAAAGTTTTACACCACATTTAGATAGCTAATGCACATCTTTGTTGCAGAGCTAATAAAATGAAGTAAACTCAATCTCATTCAACTAACCTAGAATTACACAATTTAGAAACCCTATAATTAATGATATAATTCAATATTTTTAGAAACTATTCATATTTAAACTTAGACAATAAATTTAGAAACTTATCAATTCAAACACATCAACCCAGATAATTCTTGTATAATTCCTTGATCTTTTGTATTAACTACTTAAAAGTGGTATAAAATAGATCGAAGTTCCCCCTCTCAAAAATGGTAATACATACCTTTATAGAAGAGCTAGGTAGTATATCAGTCAGTCTAAAAATATAGGTATACAAAGATAAATATAGTTGTCTTTGTAACAAACTATGATACACATGTCTTTTATAATCATGCTGACCTAGAGGCAATCATGCTAACAAACTAGCATGTTCCTTTACAAAAGAATATGCCACCTCTCAGGTAAACCATAATTAGGATGTTGGAGGTGGAGCCCTTTGCTATTGAAGGATGCTCATATCTCACTCATGTTATTCATCCACTAGGCCTAAGTCTATGGTAGGCCTAGTGATATGTTCCTCTTCTTGATCAACTAGCTCATCAAAATCCTTATCATTCCTAGACAAAGCTTCCTTAATTATTTTGGATTCATTGATCCTCTCCCATACATTGAATATCATGTCTAATATTATAATATTATCTTTCCCTAGTTGTCCTTGAATTTTTCCCTTGATTTTTTGAGTCACTAAAGTGTCTCTATGATAGAATTCTTCATCACTAATAATTCCCAAGGCAGTGGGTTATGCAGGATCCTCAAGCATAGTTCCCATGAGCTTCTTAATTTTGCCCATGAGATATTTCTCCTTCTCAATAAGTACTTCCATTTTAGTATTCCAAGAACTCAAGGCTTGGACCTTGTCTACAATAATTCCCAAAATGCCACTTAGGTGCCCCATGTTGGTGACTTTAAAATTAGGTATCTGCTTCTTAACCTGAATATTAATAAGTTGAGAAATCTTATCCTTAGAAGTTTGCCATTGAGTAACCATTTCCTTGGTTAAGGTGGCATGGTTTTCTAATGAATCTTACCTTAATTTCATAGACTTTAGTGCTTTGAACATGTCATGAAATGACTCTTCAAGCATATTTATCATGGAATCTGGCATAGGGAGAATTGCTTAAGTTTGTAAATTCTCTTTCTCCTTATTTAGGTTCTTAATTATTTGCACTAATCCTTGGACACTAGCCCTAACCTACTAAGATTTAGCCTTAATTAAACTTTCCACATCCTCCTTATGGATAGGAGCCTCTCTAATCTATTATCCTCCAATAGGGGTTATCCCTGTGAATTGTTTCACCTTTTGAAAGGTGAATTCCTCTTAACCAACCACGGTTGTCCTTCTGGTGATCCTTTCCAATCCTAATGTGTGTAGATTAAATTGGATTTTAACTTCTAGTTCTTTGAAATTTGGGGGCTAATGCACCTCCTTAATTTCACTATTAGAGGCTCCTAGGTTGTCAATTCCCCCCCTAAATATGTCAAATCTATATTCTCTCTCTTCTTTCTTTTCTACTATGTCTATGATCCAAGGTTTGATGTTATCATGCTCAATCAAGCCAACTTGTGTCAAGGCCCATGAAGGAGAGAGGGATGGGATCTTTTGCAACTTCTCATAGATGAACCAGTCTGGGATGAGTGGTCCATGGATTGGATTTTCATCATTAAAGAGGTTAACTTCACTAGTAGGGTGAGTAAAGGTCAACCTAGGCTTATTTCTTGGAGTCATAAGAACCAAGGCCTGCTCTACTTTCATTTTCTCCTTTCCCAATGAAAATAACTCCTTTCTTGCTTCTTCAAAGGGATCCCCTCTTCTATCTGAGCCATATGTTATTGATATATCAATGAGAGCACCCTTTAATGTCTCTTTTGGCTCAAGAGATATCATGTCAACAAATTCCATGGGAGAAAGTGGCCTTTGTGAGATTTCTACTAGTGATAGACCTTCCTTAGGTCTATGTTCTAATCTTAATTCTTCAACTTTCTCCTTGCCTTTATCCTTTCTATATTGAGGTTGTTTAGCCTGAGGTTGTTCAACTTGAGGCTCTTGTTGGTGGGGTTGAGGTTTAGATGGTTGCCCTTGATCAAATAGATCTTCATGAGTGGTCCAAAATGGTCCTAGTAACAAGTGATATTTTTAGGGATGCAACTACCATATCTCCCTTGTAGGCTTGTTGACTTTGATCAATTTGTATTCCAACTTGATATTGTAGCTTTTGATTTTGAAGAACACTTATTCAAAATTCTTTGCTCTAATATAGATGTCATCACCAACACCTAGCTTATGTTTATATTCAATCTTAGGGACCTTTATCTCCTTAATGTGGTTAACCAACCTACCCTTAGGGTACCACATTTTAAGGTCATCTAATTGAAAATCAAAAGAATTCCTATGTGTTACCATGATTTTTAACTACTTTCAATCTTTGATTACAATATTACCAATATCCAATGGGAGGGGGTGTATTTGGCATTTACTCTCCTCTTTACATACCTTTTATACACCCTAGATGATTTGAGAGGCAATTTCTTACTCAACAAACTTGTTTGGGACATGGACTAGTACCCTGTACAGCTGGGTTAGGATCTCCTCTATCCTAATGATAGTGTAGTCTAGATAATACCATACATCTCCAATGGTCTCCATCTATTTGTTGATAAGGGAATGAAATATTGGCATATGAACTCCTATGATGGATTCATATATGGCTAGGAAAACTTAATCATAGATGAATTTCATGTGGTTCCTATACTTGAATATGTATAATTTGGATTAGTGGTGAGAAATTATGGTTCTACCGTCAAGGGACCAGTTCCTAATTCGAGGGAAGGATACAAAGCCTAGAAGGGAATTCAATAGATAGTAAATCATATATAATTATTTATAAGTCCATCTTTTGATGGCTATGAATTTCTTAGCCAAGAAGTTAATTAGGTCTCCTATTGGAGGGGTTAATTTCTCTTTATCATGAAGTGGACATAGGACACCCAGGATTTGTTTACATATGTGGTAGAAGGGGCACCAAAGGATTGATTCAATAGGTTAATTTATATTCTAATACCTTCCCTAAATTGGACAATGGGAATCATGACATCTAGGGTTTTAAAGACATGGGGTCTTTGGATTAACTAGGGTGTAAGGACTGAATCAAGGTCTTGGGTGTTAACCCAATTCCTCATGTCAGGGAGGTTGAAATGGGGTAAAGGGAGCTTGTAATAGGTTTCAAAGGCCATAGGAGAGATATATGACACCCTTTTAGAATTACCCTCTTGAATGATCCATTCCCCATATATCCTATAATCAACAATGATGGGTGCAAGGACATCAATGCAGTGCATTAACTCTAGTTTCACTGTAGCATGGTGGAGACTAGCCATTTAAATTGCAACCAAGTTGTTTTACCTTTGATTTTTTAATGGTTTTCTTATTTTCCTTCTGGGAGATAGGATATAATTTATCTATTAGAAAGAACAATTCAGACCAATTCCTCACTCCATAGATGCTCAGGGTTGCTAGGTCTAACTCTATATCCTTGAAAATCCTTCCTTCACTATTAGAGGTTAGATAAATCTTAGCTTCCATATTCAATTGATACTTACCAACTACTATTTCTAATGTTATTGAATTATTCACAGTAGATTACCAAGGGTTCTATTTATAACACTTATTCTTAGGATCATAATTATGCTATCTCGATTCAATTATAATCGATTGAATCAATTTAGGTCTTTTTATAGAGCATTTAGGGTCTAGATATTTAATGGTAGAAGACTTTAAGGATTTAAATTCATAAATTCTTTGGATTTGATGGAGACCCTTTTTATTTATACCCTTACATTTTAGAGTTCATAAGATCTATGATTTTGCCTTTTTATGCTTATGTAGAGTCCATGTGGCATCATTATGTGCTTTTCATGATAATTTTCATAAGTGTCATTTAGATACTAACCATTGGATTTTAAAAGATTCATTTTATCTCACATCATTGGATCAAATCTAATGTGTAAGCATGATCTATCGATCTAAATCCAAGTCCTCACCTTTTATTGGCCCAGTGATCTCTAGGCTTGCAGTCATGACACTTGGCATCTTCACAAATTTTTCTTGTGCTGTGTATCTTTTGTCAGTTATCACCTTAGTTGAGCACTAGCCACATGTTAAGCTTGTGGAGCTTTGAAAAGTCATTGGGCCTTTCACATCATTAGATCAAATCTAATGAGTAAGTGATTGCTATTGATCTTTTATGTGGGATCGATCATTTAATATGACATCTTTATTATGTGGGCCACTTTATTTCTTCTTTTCAATCATTAAGTAACCACACATCTAGTGTTAGAGGCCTTATGCTCCTTTTGACTTTTCCTCCTATGCCTTATACCATTAGATCAAATCCAGTAAGTGAGTGATTATCATTAATCTATCATGGTACACATTATTTAAGCTAAAGCCTTTCGATTAGAGAACTCCATCTAATCAAATCCATTGAGTAAGCATCAATCATAAGATCATTCAAAGAGATAAGGGGATAACTATTAGACCTGAAGACATAAATAATGATGAGACCATTATTGGTTTGGGTGTGGAGGTTTTCAAGACTATTTTTGAGGTGACTACCAATTTCTTTGGTAGGGCTGATAGTTGTTTTGGGCTTGTTTGTTTTACTGAGACTAGTTTTGATTTTACATGGGTGTCCATGAATTAGGTCCATTATAATTAGATAAAAATTGAGAATTTAAAAATAAAAAATTAGATGACATACCTTGACTAAATAGACTAGGTGGACATTCCCTCTATTAAGCCACATAAAAAATATGATTTGCATCTCTATCAATTGCATGTAATTCCACTATCTTAGGATTATCCTCCATTATGATAGCCACCTCTGCTTATATGGCCTAAAATTTGTACTCTAATTTATTATTATGATAGTTTGGATAATAAATCATTAAGGATTACTCTTTTTATTCTTTTTTTTTCCTTGTAACATATTTAGCTGAGTGCCATATGGCTGATAATGTCTTGCTTCATAGCCTACAGTAGATTGCTTATCTTAGTTTTGAGAGTCTATTTGTAGTGGATGAAGGAATTATCTTGATTCTATTATTTTTTTCATGGTTGATCTTGAGTAATTTTTGCATAGAATTGTTAAATCATCAAAGGATAATGTTGAAACATATCCTCTAGTCATTAGATCTAATTATTCCAAACAATATTCTCTAACTCCCTTGAAGAATAACAATTTGATGGATTATTTTTCCATTTCAGTCTACTTAGATTTTTGTAGGCTAAACATGAATCTTTCCATGTAATCCTCTAGTGATTTATCTTCCTCTTGTGTTAGCCTTAATATGTCATACCTCATATAGTTTCTTCTTTGATAATAGTCTTGATATTTGGACAAAAATTTCTCCTTCATTTCTTTCTAAGTATAGATTGCATCCTTTTCTAGTCCCATAAACCATCTAAGAGCTGCATATTTGAGTGAATCTAAAAATAAATTCAGATTTTGAGCATCTTGGTTATAGTAATATATTTGAAATAAGATATCAAACTCAAAGAGGAATGTATCTGGGTCATCACTTGCCTTTCCTCTAAAATTAGGGAGGGAAGAATGAGGGATATTATTCATAGGTGCATTTCCCTTAGGGGTGTGGATGGGAAATTCAAAAGTTACAGACTCATTGGTAGTATTCTCTTCTTGATGGTATTCCATGAATACTCTTTATGTTTTTAGACTAGAAGTTTCTACCACCCACTTTTTGAATTCATTGTCAATCTTTGTGTTCCCTGGTGTGTAGTAAATGGAGATTTTGCATTTTTTTGGAAGGATATGAGGTATTATACACAAAGGTGAAGGAGTATAATATCTTGAGGATTCAACCTTTTATCTAATAAAGATTTTTCCTAATTAAATAGACTATTAGGCTTGATGTCTCTTATAGGAGATGGAAAGGATTTAAATGCTACCTTAACAAGAAATTTGGGTGAGGATGGAGGGAACTAAATTATAAATTCTTGAGTACAAGGTGATAGGGTAGGGATTCTTAAATATGTTATAAAGGGGTACTTTTTGAGTGTATGAACCTCTTCCTCTTCTAAATTCCCAACTTGTGCTTAGCTTAGCCAAAAATTCTTCTTTTTCTAGTTCTTATATTGATAATTGTAAATGCTATTCAAAAAATTTATCATTTTACTTAGTTGTTGAGGGATGTATCTTTGTTCCTATATTATGGGTTAATTATCTAAGAAATAATCTACCTAGATAATCCCATTCTCTCTACATGCAAATCAACCACCTTTTTTTTCCTGCCCTACCTACATAGGGTTAGTATGGCTTGTGTTTTTTTTGAATTTTTACTACTCTAATTTTTATAAAAAGAAAAAAAAATTATCTAGAAATAAGGAAAGGTTTAAGCTAGAAAGTAGTGAATTTTTAATCTAGGAATGAAAATAGCAAAAGAGAATATCAATATTGGAGATTTCAAGTGTGTGACACCATCACCAAAAATGACACCAAAATGATGAACATAATTTTACCATCAGTTAAACCTAACAACCTTGTATAACTTACCTTTGTTTATATAATGAAATAGCCACTTGATTCATAAAAACACACTTTATTAATTGTCAACCCAAGGGTGTTTTATCTTGATAAGATGATGTCACTGTATGTGTACACTTCACTCACTTGTTGATTGTGTCAATCGCATGTAGGCACACTTGCATAAATGGGAAATTTATTAAATATAAAGTACTTGAATTGAAACCAAACTTGTAGAAATTGAGAAAAATAGAATTAAATGGAATCAAATACCATGGAAGCTTCCCTAGGAAATTGACATGCAATACATAAATTATATGACACTCAATTAACATACGAAAAATTACATGATGAAAATAAATACTTGAAATATTCTACTTAGCTACTTATAATGAGTAGGTATTTTCCATGCAATTCCTCCTAAGGGGCCCCTCCTCATTTTGTCTTGAGATCCAATCCTTCCCTTGGAATTAAAACATGTTTACTACAAACTATAGAATATATTCATATCATGTAACAATTAAAGAATGTTACAATAAGGTTACAATGACAAGAATTATATCACTACTCACACTTAGATTATTTATTTTCCTTCAATATTCTCTACTACTCTAGCCTAAAATTCTATTTAAATATATACAAAAGAGGATACAGTTATTGACAATTAACAAACCATAACAACTTGAGAATATCATGCTTTGGAAAACACAACCAATAATGGTTACATGATAAAAATAGGGGTGATGTCTATTGGAAAGTGTTAGAGAGTGAATTATAGTTGAATAGGAATTCTTGGTATTTCAACTCTTCCTTCCATTGTATGCCTATATAAAGTCATGCATGCTTGCTATTCATTATTGACCATTGTACCAGATTCAATAGGAATGTTGGCTGCTACAACTCAGATGAGTTGTAGGAAGTTATTCATGTTGTTAAGATGATGCCTAAATGGATACAGGATGACACTTGCTTTTTGTGACCATGTTGTTATTCATGTTTCTTCCATTCATGTGACCATCAGCTATTGAATAAAAATACAAGAAAATGTTGCCGAGATTGGTAAATTGAATCTCCTTCTTCCACAATGAGTTTCCTCTCAAGAAACATTCAGAGGGCATTTATCCATTGCCATGCTTCATGTGATTGTTCGCTAGTTTTATGAAGTGGAGTTGTGCAATTTGAAAGGGATGGATATGATAAATCCATAGTCCCAAATGGAGACCATTGGATTTTGAATGAATAGGGATGCAGGCCCGAGCTTGTGATATAGATGTCTGTGTCCATTTGGTAGGCTAAGCCTTGAAGATGAAGATAAACATATACTTGAGATATGCAGACCTAATCACAATGAAGGTACCTTTTTATTTTACAGGGATAATTTTTTTAAATTGAGAAAGATATAACTCATAGGTATTAAACATATAGCCTACAACTTAGCAAAGATAAACACTTAGTTTGAGGATGATACAACTATTCTGTAAATCTACCAGTCAAATTAGATAGCTGTGCATTTGTAATCTCCAAAAAAATCATTGTTTGCAGTCTACTGATAGTGTAATCGCTAAAAAGTGCATCATTTTGGTATCAAAGCAAGTGATCTTTGGGATGGTTGCATTTGTTAATGATGTTGCAGTTATTACAGGATTTGGCAAAAAGATCAACATGATAAAGCACTAGAAGACCCTGTGGAGGAAAGGTATGAGTAACCTTTGATATTTGATTTGAGTTTATTGTGTTTGAGAAGAAAACAAGTGAAAAGGAAGTCTTAAAGCCATTGAGGCTTGACAAGAGAGAAGAGAAGATTGGAAATTATTGATATTTGGTTAAAGCAGTGTCACACTGAGTCATTGGTCTGCAATATGACATTGCTTTAACCAAATATCAATAATTTCCAAGCTTCTCTTCTCTCTTGTCAAACCTCAATGGCTTTAAGACTTCCTTTTCACCTGTTTGCTTCTCAAACACAATAAACTCAAATCAAATATCAAAGGTTACTCATACCTTTCCTCCATAGGGTCTTCTAGTGTTTTGTCCTATTGACCTTTTTGCCAAATCCTATAATAACTGCAACATCATTAACAAATGCAACCATCCCAAAGATCACTTACTCTGATACCAAAATGATGTGCTTTTCAACTATTACACTATCATCAGACTACAAACAATGATTGTTCTAGAGATTACAAATGCACAGCTATCTAATTTGACCAGCAGATTTACAGAATAGTTGTATCATCCTCAAACTAAGTGTTTATCTTTGCTAAGTTGTAGGCTATATGTATAATACCTATGAGTTATATCTTTCTCAATTAACAAAAAATATCCCTGTAAAATAAAAAGGTACCTTCATTGTGATTACGTCTGCATATCTCAAGTATATGTCTATCTTCATCTTCAAGGCTCAGCCTACCAAATGGACACATACATCTATATCACAAGCTCAGGCTTGCGTCCCTATTCATTCAAAATCCAATGGTCTCCATTTGGGACTATGGATTTATCATATCTGTCCCTTTCAAATTGCACAACTCCACTTCATAAAACTGGCGAACAATCACACGAAGCATGGCAATGGATAAATGCCCTCTGAATTTTTCTTGAGAGGAAACTCATTATGGAAGAAGGAGATTTGATTTACCAATCTCAGCAACATTTTCTTGTATTTTTATTTAATAGCCGATGGTCACACAAATGGAAGAAACTACCATCCTCCTTCGAATCGACTTTGGCCTTCTACAGCGAGCTCTCCTTCCTCGCCATGCTCATTAACCTTCCATAGTCGATGCCTGGTCCTCTCCCTTTCTTTTGGGCTCATCCATTCTCTAAAGCCTCAATAGCAACAACACAACCCCTCTATTGTGCAAGCTCTAATGCAATGCAAAAGCCTCCTCCATACAAAAATAAATGAATCCTTTTCAAAAACTTGAATCTATAGAAAATGTAGTCATACCATCCGTATATTCATCTCGCTCCCTCAAGGCTCAGCTTCAACTCTGGCTCAAATAGAGGAACACATTATACAGATCCTCCTCACCTCAGCTTTTCCAAAACTGATGCTTCAGATCTAATGTGAATTGTCTTTTGCTTCATTCAAACCCTGCACCTTCATCCAGTCATGGTTTAACAGCTCTACGATAGACCGAAGGAGCATCAGTGTTCTCCTTTGGCCATTCTCACGAGCTCCTTTTTTTTGGCCCCTTCAATGGCTGGAAAGCTATATGTATAAAAAAATGAAAGGCCCAGCCCTTTTCCATTTGGGCCTGCATAAGGTTTGAGCTCCGTCATCGAGCTACCATTATACAGTCATTTCCAAAAATAGAGAGTCCTCTCTAACCTCTACGCCCAACTTGGGCTCAAGATAAAACAAAAATAGTTTTTAATTTGCAAAAATATACCAAGGTTGAAATATTTTCAACCACTTCTCCTTTATTTTCTCAACAGCCCCAACAATTACTTTTTAACTTTACTTTTTACAATTACTCCTCATTAACAACATTTTTGGAGGGAGAAATACAATAAATTGAAATTTGAATTCAAACATGACTTGTATCCCAACGTAACCAGGTCTTACATGAAAATGTATGTAGATGCTCATACATCAAAAACCCATTGATTGTAGCTACAAATATCCTTGCTTCATCTTATTTCTTCAAGACATAACTATCTGGTTGCTATATATAAATTCTATTACTCAAGTTACCCAACACATAATATAAGAAGTAGAAGCATCATAATAAAAGATAACATATTCAACCTTAATTAGAGATAAAAACTAAATTAATTTTCATAAACATAGTTAATGTATATCATCATGTTTTAGAGTACTTTAGAATAGGGAAATATATAAGGCATCTAGGAAATATTGGGAATTGGAAGCTAACAAGGTAGATAAGTAAGGTTAAAATTATGCCATTTATATGGATCATCACTTGTTATTTTCTTAATGATTGGGAAAAATATATTTGTATATTTTAAGAATTTCATTATCATTTAATTTTATCTTAGCATCTTCAATAGGTGTACCAATACCTATGATGCTCTCATCAATGAGATCTTGAATCTTGATCTTAATCTTGAAACATCTATTTATAGAATGTCCAATACATCTATGATAGTCACAATATACATTTCCATCAAAATTTATAGATTTGGGTCTAGAAATATCTGTATCCATGGGTGGAGGGAGAGTAATTACATTACATTCTAGGATATTTTACAATAAAACATAAGGAGGTGATGGAAACATTGAAAATTTCCTCCTTGCTGGAGCTTGTAATTGTAATTTTTGGGGTGGTGGAGATATAGAATTCACTATAAATTTTAATTAATCATTACTTTCATTGGGATTGTTATTATAATTGGGAGTGATTTTAAATTAGATATTTGAAGTAGAATAAACATTTTAGACATACTTGAGCTTGTTCAAAGTAAGAAAATTAACTTAATCCTTTTTGACTATGTGGCATAGTTCATAAAAGGATTTGCACTTACCAAACATAATTTACTCTTGAAGAGGGAAAAATAGGTTTTGCATAAAAATATATTGAATATCATCATCAAATATTTGATTTGTTATTTTTTCAAGCATAGTCTTATACCTTACCACATATTCACTACTTATTTAACTAGAACCTTGTTTGAGATTTGTAATTTACGGATATGATAATTTCTGCCAAATATTGATAAAAAAGTGTGTCAAAAACTAATTTTCCAAAGGATTAAAATCATTTATTGATTTAAGGGAAAGATTATATAACCATATAAGATCATATTATTTTATAGATCTTGGTAAAATATTTGTCAAAAATTTATCATTATCTGCAAAATCTAGACAAGTTGCATGAAAGGCACACACATTCTATTCACGATAATTTTACCTTTATAAAAAGGAAGATTGATATACTAATTTATAATTGGTAGTGGATAAGATGTAATTTTAGGTGCTAAAGGGTCATGTAACAAGGATCATGAGTCCATGGAAGGGCTAACTTGACAAATAGATTTTTCAATATGGTCCAACTTAACTTGTAATTCAAGAATGGTATGTTCTAGAGTAGTATTAGAAGATGTAATGAGAAGAGTGGAAGTAGAATGGGTAGGCATAGGCATGGATAATTTTTTGAAAACAAGTGGTGTTTATAAACTAAGAGAGAGTGTTATAAAAGTAGAAATTTGAATAGAATCAATGGTACAAGTACCAACATTAGAAGTAAGGGCTTTGACAACTTGAAAAAGAAACCCTTGTGGTGTAGAAGTGGCTATAATGTAGTTTTATAATATGATTTTGATTATAAATAAGGATAATAACCTTACTCATCTTATTTGGGTTCTCTTAGAGAGCTTGGAAAAATTCAAATAATTATTTTATTTGATCTTGATCTACTCTATTAAGCTCATTGAGATAAATATGAGTTTCTTGTTCATTATCATAGTCCTCTTCATTCATTTCATTATCAATTTCAATGTAAATATCATATGTATGTGCCCAAGGAATTTGAATGGTAAGATTATTGGTTTGTGATAAAACATCATTATTTTCCATTGTAGAAGAGACTAAAGTAAGTTGCACATGAGAAACATAAAGACCACTTAATCTAGCACTATGCCTTAAAGGTATACAATATGAATCAAGCATTTTTAATGTCTATAATGTAATGTAAATCAAGTAAAATTAATGTATATGAATAAATATTAGGGAAAAATCAAGCTATGTAGGTGATCTAGGCAAGGGTTTGAATGATTTTTAGGCTCTCATATATACTTATGTGTTCATTGATTAATGTCGACCTAATGTTTAAAATCACTAAATATAGAGATAAAACCAATATTATATCCCATTGACCACATTTTTTAGGGTAAGTTGAGAGTAAGTCCCTTGGGAAATATACTCCTCTCAGGTGTACCATAAATCAAATGTATAAAAGAGGCTTCCTATTATGTAAATAATGGCCCCTAGGTGTTTTTGATATATGGTGAAGTATGAAGAAATTAAATGCCATGTTTAGTGTTATACTATGACTATGATTATTGGGGTAAAATCCTCACACCACGATGTTTATAACTAGAACATCATGTAGTCATTCATGAAAGTCACTAAAGAGTTTGAAAAATTCTAGAACACAGTTTCTAAAACAAGAAAATGCAAAATAATGTGAAAAAGAAAATTTGACATATTTTTGTGTATAGGTGACAATAAATTTCAAGCCGGTGTTTAAATAAATAGCTTCAATGTTAGATTTTATTCAAGGTGAGAAAACAAACTTATTTAATGTCAACTTAATCAAAGGCTGACTAAGTTGAATCATTATGTTTCAAATTTATATCCAAGGTTGAATTCAGGATTTTTTATTTGTGTTAGGAATTTACAAAAAATTAATGAAACCCTAGGATAAAAAAAAATAATCAAAAAGAAATGTTTGAAATAAAATTTGGGTTCACCAAAATAAATAACCCTTCTTAATTTAATATGTATTAAACTAATTTAATTAAACTATTTAAATTGAAATGTTGATATGTATTGATCTGATAAGGAAATATAGTAAACTATACAATTTGATAAAAATAGTAAACTAAGTTATGGTGAGAGAGTGTCCCTCAAAAAGTTGATTAATATAACTATGAGATATTTATGTATCTATAAATTTTTCTAAATTGACCTACATATAAGGTTGAATAAGTATCAATAATTCATAATTTGTTGGTACAAGTCTCTAAGAAGTAGATAGGGGTGCATTATAGCCTTATCTGGCTACTACAGCTATATCATGGATGACTATATTTTAAATCTGTTGATCTAGGCTTATGCGATCATTTATGAGGAATGAATGTAGATTTTTGTATGTTGATATGACATGAAAAATAATATAAATTATCAAGCTCTGATTCCTTCACATAAATAAGATGGACATCATATACAAAATGTTGGAAATATTGTCATTGATGTCAAAGGTTTAGCATTATTGGTGATAAAGGCCCCATTGCATTTAATGTTGTTTGTAATAAATATATCTTGGCTAATATGAGTTAATATTTATTTAATATTAATGAATATATTTTTGGTTGCATATGAGACAAAAGAAGGGCCCATGGAGAAGTCAAAGAGCCACGAGATAAAGACAAAAGAAGGATGGGATGAATTTTCCCATGAAGAGTCATCTTGGGGAACTCCAAGAGTCACCAAGTGAAGACAAAAGAGGAAGGGCACAATTTCTCATAAAGGGACATTTTAAGGAATACAAAAAGTCATGAAGATGAGGACAAAAGAGGGAAGGACGTTTTTGATCATGAAGGGTCACCACATGACTTTTCAAAGGCTTGAATATGAAGGGTCATACAAGTTTGGAGCCATTTTCCATGAGGATTGAAGGGTCACAAAGGGGGAAGGCCAAAGGTCATTTGGAAAGCTATAAATGAAGGCTTGAGAAGCCATTTTTATATATGAAAAATAGAGGTTGATTTGATATTATAATATCTAGCTTAGAAGAGCAATTGTGAGAGATGAATATGATTTGTATTTTTTATATCTAGCTTAGAAGAGCAAAGGTGAGAGAGAGGAAAGGGATGTATTGAACTATCATTTTTTGAGATAACAACATTGAGAGATAGGTGTGTGGTATACACAAAGGGGTTGGTGCTCCTATGGGTTGGTGCTCACAAATAGTAGCTGGGTTGGTGCTCGGTAAAGGGGTTTGGTGCTCATGTGGGTTGGTGCTCACAAATAGTAGCTGGGTTGGTACTTGGCAAAGGAGTTTGGTGCTCCTACAAGTTTGTGCTTGTGAATATTGTTTGGGTTGGTGCTCATTCATATACTTGAGATTTTTCTTCATGGTTTTTCCCACATTGGGTTTCCACGTTATATCTGGTGTCTCTCTCTATCTTGTGTGGTGTTTATTGTTTGAGTTTTATTACATATCTTGAATGTTTGATTAAGTGGATTTTGGTTAAAGGAAAGTTTTTATTTGATATATGATATACTGATTCACACCCCTCTTAATATATCCCATGCTTAACAATTGGTATCAGAGCAGGTTCTTTTTTGAAAAAGTTTTATAGCTTGAAGGTAGATCAGGAAAGCACAAGATGGAAATACATAAAAGAGCCTCTGCAAGAAAAAGAATAGTTGATCAAGAAGAAGAAGAGGATAACGCTGAAGTGAATATGGAAGGAGAACTCATGTGTGACTTAAAAGAGTTGAAAGTTGTTGAAAATAAAAATCGAAGATTGAAGCATCAAATTGAGAAAAATGAAAAGGAGTTGGTGCGCTAAGAGGATGAGGGTTCAGTTATAGAAGAGATGTGGTCTTGTATACTTCATAACAAAACACATTTATCTTTTCCTCCAAAAAGGACAAATGGTGCACTTGGACTCATAGCCAGTACAAACTCAGCATTATATTTATGTTCAGTCAATACCAAATCTGGAGGAGAATCTGCTGCACCAAGGGAAGCTTGGTGATTTGGTTGTGAATCCACATCCTAGATAAGCACATCTAGACTGTCTATATGTGTAGCGATAATTTTGTTGTTCTGTGGCAATTCTCTAATTTTGTTCACCTCACCAAGATGTATAATGGTCTTGAATTTCTTTACAAAAGGAGAACATGCCTCTTCATTAAACTGAGATGTATCTTTAGCTGTTGCAACCCTTGGTTTGACAACTACACAGGTTGCAATTACCAATGTATTTGGCACACTACTATCATTTTGTTCTGAGAGGTACAGGCGCTAACTATTCTTGTAAGTTGCTTGATGCAATGTCATGTTTGATCAAAATCGATGCACTAAAACCTTTGCAAAAACCAAATCTGAAGCAAAAACCATGAGCCTAAGCTAGTAGATGTGTTGATGATCCAATGAGTCTAATGTCATCAATGATACAGCAAGCTAGATGAAAGCATATTGTTTAAGGACACAGACATCTATGCCACAAGCTCAGGCCTGCATCCCTATTCATTCACTAATCCAATGGTCTCCATTTGGGGCTATGGATTTACCATATCCGTCCCTTTCAAATTGCACAACTCTACTTCATAAAACCGGCGAACAATCACACCAAACATGGCAATGGATAAATTCCCTCTGAATGTTTCTTGAGAGGAAATTCATTGTGAAAGAAGGAGATTCAACTTACCAATCTCGGCAACATTTTCATCACACAGCCGATGGTCACACGAATGGCCAAAACTACCATCCTCCTCCAAATCGGCTTCGGCCTTCTACAACGAGCTCTCCTTAATGGCTTTATATTCCTCAAGATCGAGCCTGCCTTCACTCCTAGCTTCAAAATTCTTATCAATAGGTGATGACATCTATGTTCTTTCTTTGACATAGCCAGAACACTTTATATGCATACAAAACAAGCAAATTTAGGTCTATAAGGAATGTGCCTAGTCTGATTTAAAGAAACATCTGCCTTAGTTTGGCTTGACCCATCGTCCAACAGAGAACTGATCCATCTTCCAACATAGCTATCTCAACTCACCGTATTCTTTTTTGCTGTGAGTAGTAGATGATGGGATACTTCGGTGAGCTCTGTCAATGGTTAATCACCCCTATCAATAGAAGAAGACCTTCTAATATACCATTCAGGACTGTATAATTCGATCGTCCCCCATTATCTTCCAAGTCCTTTGCTGGATAAGAAATTTTCCTTCTATCCTTACTCTTTTCTACATTCCTCTTATTTCTCTAAATAAATTTTCTCCTGCTCTTTTTAAGAGCCTCCTCTCTAACTTCTATGCCCAACTTGGCTCAAGGCAACACAAATACAGTTTTTAATTTTCAACAATATACCCAAGTTGAAATATTTTCAACCACTCCTCCTTTATTTCCTCAACAGCCCCAAAAATTACTGTTTACCTTTATTTTTGTTACAATTACTCCTTATTAATAGCATATGAGAGGGAAAATACAATAAATTGAATTTGAATTCAATCATCCCAATGTAACCATATCTTGCCAAGAAAATAAATGTAGATGCTCCTGCATCATACTCTCCCTCTAGAAACAATTTGAACCTTAGTTCAAATGAAATGTTTCCTCCATGCATTAGTCTTCATTATATGCCTAGATTCCAAAGTCTTGTTGTGAATGCCAATGCTGGTGTTTGTCTTTGGTATTCTTTGTCTTTCATCTTCTTGCTTTTCTTCCTTTTTTGGTATGTTCTTCTCCTCATTTCCTTTTCAGCTGTTATGTCCCATCTCCATGCTTCATTCTCATACATGTCTTCAAGATCTTCTTGATCTTCTTGGTTCAAAAATTTGTCCATTGAACTATGGACTTCATTCATCTCCACAACTTTAATACCTACATACAAAACATTCAAAGCCACCTTAGAATCAAAATCTTTAGGCCATGAAGCCTCTTGGCTACGTTCACATTCTTGCTTCTTGATCAAAACTGTCCTAGCCTCTTGGGTTTGCTCTTTTATTACTTCATTCTTACCAATGATGTCTTCACCATGGCTTGTATCTGCATTCATCTCTCTTGAATGACCAAACAGCTCCTCCAACATTCTCAACTCTTCCTTTAGTGAGATCTCATCTATCTCACCATTCTCTTCATCAAACTTAGGCTTATCAACTTGAAAGATTGCTTGTCCTTCACTAGCCTTACTCTTCATCTCATCCTTTCTTGAGCTGTCTTCATGCAAACCAACCTCTTCAATATACTCATCAAATATAATTGAAGTACCCTTACCTTGTGTCTCCTTACTCTTTTCAATATCTGTTTGAATCCATCTTGTTTGTTCTCTATTTTTAATGACGCATTGCTTTGCTACATACTCTACCCTCTCCTTATCATCCATCCATTTGGAACTCTCTTCTTGCTGAATATTAGTTTTTGTATACATTTTACATTCCTCATTTTCCATAAAAATATCATTAAATAATTCAAAAACATCATCATAAACACTTTGTTTACCTTTTACCTCTTTGATATACCTCTCAAGCATCCTGTCTTCATGGAATGCCTCTTCCATACTCACCATCTCACCTTCATTCTCTTGGTTGTTGGAATCACCTTCAATCCTCTTCCATTGAATTCTTGGTGTTGTTGCCTCAACACTCACATCTTCTTCACTTTTTTCCTTCTTAGGTACCCATACTTTTTTCTCCTTCTTATCATTTGTCTTCTCAAACCATGTAGGCATCCTGCATCCATGCTCTTGTACCAACACTTCCTGTTTCTTGGGAGTTTGCTTCTTCCACCATTTAGGCATTACATATCCATGGTTAAATTCTCTTTTTAAGGGCTCTATCATCTTCCTTAACTCTTGCACCTATACATTAGCAGCTTCATACTTATAAGAATAAGAAAAATCAATTTTTGAATTCACCTTTACCTCCTTGATGGGCTGCTCCATTAGTTCTTTGACTTGCATAGCTTCTTGATTGTTTGTACTTTTTTCTTCCTTTATGCTTGACTATTCTCTTGCCTCTTCTTAGCATTCAATGGTATCATGGAAGTCATCTTCATCTTCCATCTCTTCTCTTGCTTGTAGGGGTTCCTCAACACCTTTCTCATGTAATAACCAATGCATCTCTTCTTCTTTATCAACAACAGCAAACTTTTTCTTTTCTCTTACACATTCACTTGTGAACTTGGTGTCTTCTCTTGCACCAATCTCTTCACTCTCCAAGGCCTTTCTTTTGACCTTCACAAGGCTGCTCATACCTGCAATTACCCATGCAAAGACAACATTAGATATAAAAATAAGAGACCACAAGGTCCCTATGAGTGTTCTCTTCACCAACACTCTTATCTTTTCAAGTGCTCTTCCTGGCACTTCATCTTTTCTTTCATCTCTTCTCTTATTCTCCACAATGAGAACATTTTTCACAATCTCTTCCTCTTTTTGTTGCTCACTTGACAACCTACTCATCCTCTTGCCTCTATGGGCTTCTCTTTTCTTGGCAATCTTCTTTTGCCTTCTTCTCCTCTTCATTAGGTGATCTATTGGCCACTTCATCCTCTTCCTCATTGGCCATACCCATGCTTGCCTATTCATCTGCATCCAAGACTCATATTCATCTTTAATCTTAGCTAAATCTCTCTTTAAACTAACAATCTCTTTATCAATTTTAATACTGGTCATACCTTTCTTCTTTTGGATGCTTGTTTTCTTCTTAGTACCCTCATGTACCTTGCTGCTCTGTAGTGCCTTCAACAATACTTCCATTTCTGAGATCTTCACCCAAGTCTTTTCCACCTTGGTCTCTTGATCCCTTTAGGTCCACTTGTCTCACCCAAGCCTTTCTCCTTGACTGGTCTTTTGACAATCTCCTTGATCTCACCTAGGCCTTTTGCATCCTAGTCTTTTAATCCCCCTTAATGGCTTTACTGAGCTTCACACTGAGTCAATGGTCTGCAATATGACACTACTTTAATCAAATATCAATAATTTCACAAATCCAAGCTTACCTTGCTTTGGATCTTCCTCTTGAGCATTCACTTGCTCCCTTACTTTTGAGCTTTCCAAGCTTCTCTTCTCTCTTGTCAAGCCTCAATGGCTTTAAGACTTCCTTTTCACCTATTTACTTATCAAACACAATAAACTCAAATCAAATATCAAAGGTTACTCATACCTTTCCTCCATAGTGTCTTCTAGCACTTTGTCTTGTTGATCCTTTTATCAATCCTGTAGCAACTTATTAACAAACATGATCACTTACCAAATCCCAAGAGCTTCAAGCTTTGATACCAAAAATGGTGTGCTGAGAGGATGAGGGTTTAGTTATAGAAGAGATGTGGTCTTGTATACTCCATAACAAAACCCATTTATCTTTTCCTCCAGAAAGGACAAATGGTGCGCTTGGACTCATAGCCAGTGTAAACTCAGCATTATATTTATGTCTAGTCAATACCAAATCTAGATGAGAATCTACTACACCAAGGGAAGCTTGGTGATTTAGTTGTGAATCCACATCCCCGATAAGCACATCTAGACTGTCTATATGTGTAATGACAATTTTGCTATTCTATGGCAATTCTCTGATTCTATTCACCTCACTAGGATGTATAATGGTCTTGAATTTATTTACAAAAGGAGAACATGCCTCTTCATTAAACTGAGATGTATGTTCAGCTGCTACAACCCTTGGTTTGACACTGCATAGGTTGCAATTACCAATGTATTTAGCACATTATCGTCAGTTTATTTTGAGAGGTACAGGCGCTGACTATTCTTATAAGTTGCTTGATGCAATGCCACATTTGATCAAAATCGATGCACCAAAACCTTTACAAAAACCAAATCTGAAGTAAAAACCATGAGCCTAAGCTAGCAAATGTGTTGATTCTCCAACAACTCTAATTTCATCAATGTTGCAGCAAGCTAGATGAAAGCATATTGTTTAAGGACATAGACATCTATGCCACAAGCTCGAGCTTGCATCCCTATTCATTCACTAATCCAATGGTCTCCATTTGGGGCTATGGATTTACCATATCCATCCCTTTCAAATTGCACAACTCCACTTCATAGAATCGGCAAATAATCACACCAAACATGGCAATGGATAAATGCCCTCTGAATGTTTCTTGAGAGGAAATTCATTGTGAAAGGAGATTCAACTTACCAATCTCGGCAACATTTTTGTCACATGGCTGATGGTCACACGAATGGCCAAAACTACCATCCTCCTCCAAATTGGCTTCAGCCTTCTACAGTGAGCTCTCCTTAATGGCTTTATATTCCTCAAGCTCGAGCCTGCCTTCACTCCTGACTTTGAAATTCTTATCAATAGGTGATGTGTCATGTCCCTTTTTTAGTTGACATGTTTAGACTTGATGGTTAGCCTATTTGCGACCCTCGTAGGCTGAAGGATGGATAGAGGGTCTTGATGGAGCTTGGCTTGGCTTTGATTAGCAGAAATTCTATAGTTGACTTTCATTTAGGCTCTTTTAGACACATTTGCCTGAGCTCCTATTATTTAGGGATATTTGACATGTAGCAGACACCCTTATTTTGGTATAGTCATGTGCAAAATCACTCCCTGATTCACCATCTTCAGTTGGTTTGAGGATTAGACATATATTGAGGGAGATATTAATATTTGATTTATTTAAAACAAATATTAATTATTTGGCCTATTTTTTATTAAGAAACCCTAATTCTAATTTAAGAAACCCTAATTAGGGCAAGCACATCTTTTTTGAGGGTATAAGGGTTTCTCATGGAGAGAGAGTTGGAATTATGATGATTATTGTTTGAAGACAAATTTTGCTAAGGATTTTCTTGAGAAGATTGAGCCAAGGGTTCCAGTATTCTATCTACATTGAAGAATGTTCCCTCTTCAGTGTGTGCAATTTAGAGGCAGTGAGATATCAGTTGATTTATTGCCGAGTTGAGAGATAGCTTCACATAGAAGTTATCACAGGTATTTACAAAGATTTATTTTATTAGGTTTTTGATTCACTAGTTTTTTATTCAGATATTTCATGGATAAAGATCTTCTGTATTAGAACCGTATATCTTGAGATCAGGGGTTCAGCAATCAGGGTGTGTTATATTATATTGGTGGCCATACAAAGTCCGTATAGATCCGTACAAATTCGTACACAGCATCAGAGAGCATAGAGACCGACATTAGTAGGTAGAGACTGATAGAAGCTGGCATCAGCCAACCCCTTACTGACATCGGTAGGTTATCGACATCAGGAAACTGATGACGGTAGTATAACCAACGTCGGTGATTGTGTTTTTGACATAGCAAGCTGAGACGTACCAGATCCAAATTTTATTCCTAGTTTGTGGAATACTCAAGTTATTAAGACTGTATTTGAATATTTTTCTATATGCATGATAATGGACATCTATTGTAATCATCTGAGCAAATAAATAAGAGATTTTACTATGATTTATTCATCTATTTGGAGATATTTTGCAAGAATAAAGATAAGCAATTCAATAATATTCAGTTTTAAATTTCAAAAGAAATAGGGGATATTACAGTGGTATCAGAGCTTTTTGTCTTGCTACAGTCCCTATTGGTTAGGGATATTACAGTGGTATCATAAAGATGTTCTCATGGCTACAAGTGATGAGTGGGACTTATTACCTCCTCAAGTTTGGGAGAAGATGTCCTTTGATCATTTTGTTAATCAGAGGAGAGAACACTACAGATTGGTTAGACAAGACAGGAGACCTAGACACCAAAACAATGATTTGAAACATGCTACGAGAAGGCTCACACTAGCGATGTTTGACGGTAGTGGCAAGGTCACAGCGTAGGCCTGGATTAGTGAGCTAGACACATTTCTCACATTGCATCCAATGGCTAAGGAAGATGCTATAAGATATGCGACACTACATCTTGAGGGAGTAGCTCACGATTGGTGGCACCACAGGATGGTGACACTCCATCATGATTGGATCACATCTTATTAGGAGTTTGTGGATAGGCTAGTGGAACACTTTGATAAGAAGGATTTAGAATCCTATTTTTGAGAGTTGGCACAGTTGTGCCAGAGTGGCAGTCTAGAGTCTTACATTGGTGACTTCCAGAAGTTATCAGTCATGGTTCCTAACATTTCAAAGAAGTGACTTGTAGTGCTCTTCATGGAGGGATTAATAGAACCATTGAGAGGTTGGATCAAAGGCTTTGATCTTCCTTCATTACAGGTAGCTATGAAGAAGGCGCGTATTATGGAGATGGCAGCCCCATCCAATAAATTTAACTCCAGAGGTACTTCTTCATCTAGGGACCATAAGTGCTCCAACAGAGATAGAGAGGGATTAGATTTCAACAAAGATAAATCAGGTGTTAAGAATGATTCAAAGGCCAACCCAGCCACACCACCTTTGGATCGAGAGGCTCTTAACGATTTACATAGGAAAAAGCTTTGCTTCTAATGCAAAGGTCCATATGATATCTATCACGATTGCCCTTTGAGGCCTAAGGGCAAGGCAAATCATGTGATGTGGGCGTATTATGAGGATTTAGAATCAAAAGATTCTGAACAACAGGATAGTTCTAAGGAGTTAGAGGCAAAGGCTTCAGAGCCTAAGGCAGAGGCAAATTTAGAGCTACACATATAGGAAGCATACCTATCCAGCATTCAGTCAGATGATTCATTTAGACTCCATGGAGTTTTGGTAGGACAGAAGGTCATCACTCTTCTTGATACAGGAGCCACACATAATTTTATAGATGCTAGATTTGTGGAGAAGCGTGGACTCACTACCAAAGATTTTGAGGGCATTATAGTTAAGGTGGCCGATGGTCATACTCTTAGGTGTGAGCAGATGATCAGAGACCTCCCATTGCGATTGAACAACTATGAGTTCAACACTGATTATTATGTGGTGAAAATGGGGGACATAGACTTAGTCTTGGGTATGAAGTGGCTTCATTCCCTTGAGGAAGTCACTCTTCATCTTAAGGACATGGAGGTTCATTTTGATGTGGGTGGGAAGACACATATTCTTAAGGCAATATGGGGTAGCAACATCAAAAATATGTTCTTTCATTGGATGGAGAGGCTCATACCACATGATATGGGAGAGTGCACTGTCGAGTGCACATTTGCACCAACACAGGAGAGACATGTGGACGAGCTTTGTCTTGAGGTGAGTTCAGTTTAGGAGTTAGCACATGTGGTAGGGACTCAGCTTTCTATTATAGTCGGGTCACATGTTGAGGATGATATGAGTATGTCTAGCATTCACATTCTAGATTCATATATTATTCAGGTGAGGAGTTTACTTCAGTTGTCAGTTGATTTTCATTCATGGATTGGATGTTGGGATGCTTATCTTGGCACTAGGGATGATGTGATGCCATTGGATGAGAGTTGTGATAGACATGGCATGGAATTTGCATTGATTGATAGCAGTGTAGATCATGACTACATTTGGGATCCAAGTGGATTGATTGGTTTATCATTCGATGATTGCTTGAGGGCAAGAAATTTTAGGAGGGGCAGATTGTCATGTCCCCTTTTTAGTTGACATGTTCAGACTTGATGGTTAGCCTATTATGCGACCCTCATAGGCTGATAAGATGGATAGAGGGTCTTGATGGAGCTTAGCTTGGCTTTGATTAGCAGAAATTCTATAGTTGGCTTTCATTCGAGCTCTTTCAGACACATTTGCCTGAGCTCCTATTATTTAGGGATATTTGACATGCAGTGAACACCCTTATTTTGGTATGGTCATGTGCAAAATCACTCTCTGATTCACCAACTTCAGTCGGTTTGAGGATCAGACATATATTGAGGGAGATATTAATATTTGATTTATTTAAATCAAATATTAATTATTTGGCCTATTTTTTATTAAGAAACCCTAATTCTAATTTAAGAAACCCTAATTAGGGTAAGCACATCTTTTTGGAGGGTATAAGGGTTTCTCATGGGGAGAGAGTTGGAATTATGATGATTATTGTTTGAAGACAAATTTTGCTAAGGATTTTCTTGAGAAGATTGAGCCAAGGGTTCCAGTATTCTATCTGCATTGAAGAATGTTCCCTCTTCAGTGTGTGCAATTCAGAGGCTGTGAGATATCAGCTGATTTATTACCGGGTTGAGAGATAGCTTCACACAGAAGTTATCACAGGTATTTACAAGGATTTATTTTATTAGGTTTTTGATTCATTAGATTTTGATTCAGATATTGCACAAATAAAGATCTTCTGTATTAGAACCGTATATCTTGAGATCAGGGGTTCAGCAATCAGGGTGTGCTATATTATATTGGCAACCATACAAAGTCCATATAGATCCGTACAAATCTATACGTAGCATCGGAGAGCACAGAGACCGACATCGGCAGGCAAAGACCGACAGAAGCTGGCATCGGCGGACCCCTTACCGATGTCGATAGGTTATCGACATCAAAAAACTGATGGTGGTAGTATAACCGATGTCAGCAACTGTATTTTTGACACAGCAAGCTGAGACGTACCAGATCTAGATTTTATTCCTAGTTTGCAGAATACTCAGGTTATTAAGATCGTATTTGAATATTTTTCTATATGCATGACAGTGGACATCTATTGTAATCATCTGAGTGAATAAATAAGAGATTTTACTATGATTTATTCATCTATTTGGAGATATTTTGCAAGAATAAAGATAAGTAATTCAATAATATTCAGTTTCAAATTTCAAAAGAAACAGGGGATATTACATGATGACATCTATGTTCTTTCTTTGACGCAGCCAGAACACTTTGTAAGCATACAAAACAAGTAGATTTAGGTCTATAAGGAATGTGCCTAGTCTAATTTAAAGAAACATCTGCCTTAGTTTGGCTTGACCCATCGTCCAATGGAGAACTACTCCATCTTCCAACATAGCTATCTCAACTCACCGTATTCTTTTTCACTATGAGCAGTAGACGATGGGATACTTCAGTGAGCTCTGTCAATGGTTAATCGCCCCTATCAATAGAAGAAGACCTTCTAATATACCATTCAGGACTGTATAATTTGATCATCCCCCATTATCTTCCAAGTCCTTTGCTGGATAAGAAATTTTCCTTATGTTCTTACTCTTTTCTACATTCCTCTTATTTCTTCGAAAAAAATTTCTCTTGCTCTTTTTAAGAGCCTCCTCTCTAACTTCTATGCCCAACCTGGCTCAAGGCAACATAAATACAGTTTTTAATTTTCAACAATATACCCAGGTTGAAATATTTTCAACCACTCCTCCTTTATTTCCTCAACAACCCCAATAATTACTGTTTACCTTTATTTTTTTTACAATTACTCCTTATTAACAGCCTATGAGAGAGAAAATACAATAAATTGAATTTGAATTCAATCATCCCAATGTAACCATATCTTGCTAAGAAAATAAATGTAGATGCTCCTGCATCAGGAGTCAAAGGAGATAATTGAAGATCTAACGGCACAGTTGGAAATATCAAGAAAAGGATGTGAAAGGTATGTTACTGAAATTGCCTCTTTAAAAAAAGAGATTGAGAAAGCAGTCAATAATAAAATAGTCAATGATTCAAAATTTGAGAATAGCACTAATATGTTGAATAAGATATTAGAAAGCCAAATGGAAATATCAGATTAGATAGGTATCAGTTTTGAAAAGAAGAAGAGCTATGTTGAAGCTCTTACAAATAAAGAAACAAGAAGGGAAGAAGTGAAGAATACAAAGGACAAAGAAGGCTGGAAGGAACAAAGCTATAAAAGACAATCAGGTCACAGATTCACAAATAGGTCCTATTTTTATGGTTACTATTTTTATTGTAATGGATATGGTCATAAGAAATTAGAATGTAGAAAAAGAGATAATAATCTCAAAAATAAGGAAAAGGAAGGTCATGTAGAGTCAAGCAGAAGTTATAACTCTTTTGCTCCTCTATCAAGCTTTGATGAAGAGACTATAATTTGTTACAAGTGTAACAACTTTGGACACATAGCTCGGTATTGTAGAAGCATGTTTGAGTCAGTCAAGAAGGACTAGATTTTCAGGGCTTCATTCATCAAGAAAAAGGTTCAAACATGGTAAAAGAAACAATCTGAAGGTTCTATGTTGGTCCAGACAGCTTTGCATGCAAGAAATGAAGAAAAGCCATGGTTTATTGATAGTGGATGTTTAAGGCACATGACAAGAGACAAGAGCAAGTTCATAACCTTGAATAAGATCAATGGTGGCATAGTGAAATTTGGGGACAATACTACTACCAGAATTGCTGGAAAAGGTACACTAAGTTTAGATAATGGTAGAACTAAAATTGAAAATGTTTTAAATGTAGAAGATCTTAAGCATAATATTTTGAATGTAAGTAAAATGTGTGATCAGGGGCACAAACTAAAGTTTTATGCAAAAGGTTGTGAAATTAGAAGAAAAGATTCAGATGTATTTATTGTAGATGGTCAGAGAATAGGTAATAACTTATATATGCTATCATACATCAAAGGTCAAAAATGTTGTTTGAGTTAGATTGAAGAAAGTTTGCTATGGCACAGGAGAATGGGGCACATAAATTTTGAAAATCTTGTCAAAATTTGTAAAAAGAAAGTAGTCAAGAATCTTCCAAAGATCACAAAGCCATCTAACATGCTTTATGGACCTTGTCAACATGGGAAGCAGGCTAGAAGGTGGTTCAAAACAAAAGAGTACTCGACCACTTAGATGCTAGAGCTTGTTCACACTGATCTATGTGGACCTATAAGGACTCAAAGTACTCAAGGTGATAAATATTTCATGTTGCTTATTGATGATTTTTCACGTATGACTTGGATAATGTTTTTAAAGAAAAAATCAGAAGCTTTTAGACAATTCAAAGCATTCAAAGCATTAGTTGAGAATGAAACTAATCTGAAGATTAAGTGTCTAAGATTACATTGAGAAGGAGAATTCATGTTAGATAAATTTATTGAGTTTTGTGAAGATCATGGAATAAAGAGACAGTATTCAGCAGCCAGAACTCCACAACAAAATGGAGTAGTTGAACAGAAAAATAGAACAGTTTAGGAGATGGCAAGGAAAATGCTAAATGAATCCAAGATAGAAAATAAATATTGGAGAGAGCAGTTGGTATAGAAATGCATATTTAGAATAGATATTTATTAAGAGTCAACAATGATAAGACTCCTTATGAGCTATGGAAAGACAAACCAGCAATAGTTGATTATTTTAGAGTTTTCGATAGCAAATGCTTCATAAAGAGAACCGATGAAAAACTTGGTAAGTTTGAATCTAGAGTAGATGAAGGTATATTTATTGGTTATTATTTCAAAAGTAAAGCTTATAAATGTTATAACAAAAGAACCAAGAAAATTGTTGAAAGTGCAAGTGTCAGGATAGAAGAAGATGGAACATAAAAGATCAGTGATCCAGTAGACGTTCCTGAAATCATTAAAGAGGAAGGCTTTAAAGAATTAGATGAAGATGAGGAAAAGGAGAAGGAGAAAAAGGGCACCAAGACTCCATCCAAATATGTTTATAAAAATCATAATGAAAGTGACATCATTGGGGACATAAAAAAGGAATTTGCACCAAAAGAATGATGTTAAGTGAATCTGAACAAGTTAATTTCTCTTTGTTATCTAAAATTCAGCCTAGAAATTTTTTAGAAGCTAGACATGATGAGCATTGGGTTAAGGCTATGGATGAAGAATTAGATCAGATAGAAAAGAATGATATTTGGGAATTAGTGCCTAGACCAAAACGTCACAATGTGATAGGAATAAAATGGGTTTATAGAAATAAATTGAATGAAAATGGAGAAGTAACTATAAATAAAGCAAGATTAGTATGTAAAAGATATGCTCAGATTGAGGGAATAGATTTTGAAGAAACTTTTGCACTAGTAGCAAGGTTAGAGGCTATTAGAATGTTTCTTGCATATGCAGTATTTAAAAATTTCAAAGTGTTTCAAATGAATGTCAAATCTGCCTTCCTAAATGGGAATATTGAAGAAGAGGTCTACATTGAGCAGCCTGAGGGTTTTATTCTCTCAAATATTAGTAATCATGTATGCATATTGAAGAAAGCATTGTATGGATTAAAACAAGATCCTAGAGCTTGGTATGCAAGACTTAATAAGTACCTGCAAGATCAAGGATTCAAGAGAGGATTTGCTGATAATAATCTTTACATCAAAATAGAAGGTGAGCATCAATTGATTGTTGTGGTATATGTTGATGATATCATTTTTGGAGGAAATATTGAAAATATGACAAAAGAATTTTCTGATAGAATGAAAAAAGAATTTGAGATGTCTATGCTTGGAGAATTATCATTTTTTTTAGGATTACAAATATTTCAATAAAATAAAGGAATTTTTATATCTCAAAGTAAATATGCCAAGGAAATGTTGAAGAAATTTGGTTTTGAGGATTGTGTACCAGTTGGCACACCTATGTGTACAAGAAATAAGGTGAGCAAGGATGTAGATTCACCTATTATAGATCAATCTCTGTATAGATCTATGATTGGTAGTCTTTTATATTTGTTACCATCGAGACCAAACATCATGCATGCAGTAGGTATGGTTGCAAGATATCAGTCATCTCCAAGAGATAGTCATGTTCAGTTGGTGAAAAGAATATTTAGATATATCAAGGGGACATTGGATTATGGATTATGGTATCCCATAGATAAATATTTCACTTTAGTTGCTTATACAAATTCAGATTGGGTAGGGTGCTTAGATGACAAAAAGAGTATAAGTGGAGGATCTTTCTTCCTTGGTGATAGCTTAGTATCATGGCTAAGCAAGAAGCAAAACTTAGTATCACTTTCTATAGCTGAAGCAGAATAAATTGCAATAGTATTGTGGTGTACTCAAGTGCTTTGGATGAAGCAACTTTGGAAGATATCAAGGTAAAGTATGATGAACCTATTTACATTTTTTATGATAACACAAGTGGTATAAATATTTTGAAAAATGTAGTAATGCATTTAAGAACAAAACATATTCCCATTAGATATCACTTCTTGAGAGAGAAGGTTGCAGATCAACAAGTTAAGATGGAATATATTAGTACTACAGAGTAGATTGTAGATATTTTCACAAAAGCACTACCTAAAGACACATTTGAGTATTTGCGAGAAAATTTGGGAGTAATTTCCTTTACTTCCTGCCATTGAGGTTCAGCATCAGTTGAGGGGGAGCTAAGTGTTAGCTCTAGGTAGGCCCTTTGCCATTGATGTCAAAGGGGGAGAATAATAGGTACAAGTACAGGTGCAAAAAATAGGTACAAGGAACATGTACAAGTTGCTACAATAAGGGGGAGTTATTGTATGTTTTCAGATGACAGTATTTGCAGGTGACAGGATGTGGTTGTTTCAGGATTGAGGTTGCCATCAATGACAAAGGGGGAGATTGTTGGAAATATTGTCATTGATGTCAAAGGTTAGCATTATTGGTGATAAAGGCCCCATTGAATTTAATGTTGTTTGTAATAAATATATCTTGGCTAATATGAGTTAATATTTATTTAATATTAATGAATATATTTTTGGTTGCATATGAGACAAAAGAAGGGCCCATGGAGAAGTCAAAGAGCCACGAGATAAAGACAAAAGAAGGATGGGATGCATTTTCCCATGAAGAGTCATCTTGGGGAACTCCAAGAGTCACCAAGTGAAGACAAAAGAGGAAGGGCACAATTTCTCATAAAGGGACACTTTAAGGAATACAAAAAGTCACGAAGATGAGGACAAAAGAGGGAAGGACGTTTTTGATCATGAAGGGTCACCACATGACTTTTCAAAGGCTTGAATATGAAGGGTCATACAAGTTTGGAGCCATTTTCCATGAGGATTGAAGGGTCACAAAGGGGGAAGGCCAAAGGTCATTTGGAAAGCTATAAATAAAGGCTTAAAAAGCCATTTGTATATATGAGAAATAGAGGTTGATTTGATATTGTAATATCTAGCTTAGAAGAGCAATTATGAGAGATGAATATGATTTGTATTTGTTATATCTAGCTTAGAAGAGCAAAGGTGAGAGAGAGGAAAGAGATGTTGTATTAAACTATCATTTATTGAGATATAAACATTGAGAGATAGGTGTGTGGTATACACAAAGGGGTTGGTGCTCCTGTGGGTTGGTGCTCATGAATAGTAGCTGGGTTGGTACTCGACAAAGGGATTTGGTACTCCTATGGGTTAGTGCTCATGAATAGTAGCTGGGTTGGTGCTTGGCAAAGGGGTTTGGTGCTCCTACAAGTTTGTGCTTGTGAATATTGTTTGCGTTGGTGCTCATTCATATACTTGAGATTGTTCTCTGTAGTTTTTCCCACATTGGGTTTCCACGTTATATCTAGTGTCTATCTCTATCTTGTGTGGTGTTTATTGTTTGAGTTTTATTTCATATCTTGAATGTTTGATTAAGTGGATTTTGGTTAAAGGAAATTTTTTATTTGATATATGATATACTGATTCACCCCCCCTCTCAGTATATCTCGTGCTTAACACAAAAAAGGAAGAAATAGGGTTAAGGGAATAACTAAGTTAGCCTCATAAACTCCTTTTAAACTATTGCCTACATAACCCTAATGGGCCTTAGGATAGTGTAGTTATCCTAGTGAAAGCAATTCAATCATATTTAATTAATAAAACCAAAGGTTACATAGTTATAGTTATAGTTATAGCTAAAGACAAACCCTACAAATTAATATCTAACATACTAAAAATAATAAGTTAGCAACTTAACAATATAATAACCTAAAACATAGTGAGTTATGTTATACAACAACCTCAAATGACATAAATACTATGATGAATTAACATAATTATTTTATTCTAACATTTCCCTAATTAATTCATCATGGTTTGAAGTGAATAAGAGAGAGAGATTCTTTGAATACCTCAAATATGTCTCATGAAAGTGACTTGTGATGCAAGAGCATCAAGCTAGGAAACATCATTTTTGAGTTATTGTCAATAACTAGTCAAATTTGATTAATTTTGGGTGTCAAAGTGTGTGAGGGACCTTATAAGTTTCATTTGTATCTGTGGAGTCCATTTTGAATCATAGGGGTGCGTTAACTAGCTTTTAGGACTTTTTCCTCAAAAATAGGGAATTTGAAAATTTAAATGTTTGACAAGAGTCTAGGAGAGTCATATCCATGGTTTGAAGTGTTTAGGTGATAAAATTTGGTTTATGGGTCCAATAAAGTCATGAGAAATAGGTTTTAATACATTTAATGTTTATATATTAAGTCAAGTCATACGAACAAGTGTAAAGTACCTTTGTATGTTGAGTTAGTTATGGAAAGGAAGTTGATGTAACCACCAACCAAAAACCAACATTGAAGTTGGATTGAAAAGAGTGGGTAGTTAGGTTGGATGACATGGGTAGGAGAGGATAGAGAGAGGAGACAAAGCTCCAACTAGGAAAATAAGGAGAAAAAGGAAAGTTGGTGGAAAATCTCTCAAAGGTTGACAAAATCTTGAAAGTCCATTCATGGATTGTAGTGTATAAAATGTTGTTTCAAATGAATAAAAGGGAAGTTGATTTTTTTGTGGATTCATTCTCTTATGAGGTATATTATGTTCTTGTTTTGACATTGATTTAATAATCCTTTAATACCCTAGAGATAGATATCTTGATAATGGTTGTAAGATAGAGATATGTGTGTAGGGTGATAATCATGTGAAAAGGAGTTTGGTTGTGATTATAAATTGTTGATACAAGAGTAAGGTTTGGATGTTAACCTTGAGTATTTACTTGGATCATATAACCTTGTATGTTTTTTTTTTTTCATCTTAGAATGGTAAATTAGTGGGAAACAAATTAGTTTTGATAAGTTTATGCATTGCATACCAAGTTGGTAGAGTCACCAAACAAGGTGTGCTAATTAGTCTTAAAAATCCAAAAGTTTTGAACAATGTGTGAACACTATCATGGATTCCATGGAGGTAATTTGTATGATGTATACTATAGATAAAGGTTCTATGTTAACTTGAAATCATAATGTTAGCTATTCTGCCTATACCCTATTTTGGAATAACAATCATATTATAAGAGAAGAAAGACTTGTTTCTTAATCTTGTCAAAATATGCCATTGATGTAGAGGATCTTGTAAGGTGTTGAAATAAGGAAAAGATATTTTAAAAATCTTAAAATATGTGTAAAATACTTTGAATTGATCTAATTCTCCTTGTGGCTATCACTGGCATGTATGTTACTATATGGTGCATAGTCAAGGTAGAGAGGATAGACATTCGTTATAGAAAAGTGTATGTTTTTATCTATAATGGATTGGTATGGTTGGTAATAGGTGTAAAAAATTTATTCAGAGTTTTTAAATCCTTTGGAAAGAGTCCCTGAACTCATTGACACCCAAACCCTACTGTCACAATCCTGAATAAGACTAAAAACCATGTGTTTTAGTTGTTTTAAGCAAAGGAGGATTAACTAAGAACCTATTGGGTTAGTTATAAGAAGTGAAACCAGACTTGAGGGTGGAAATTTGGTATTTTTAAACTCATCTTAACTCTATAAAATGAATTAAATAAGATCTTGGCCCTGTGTAGGGGATGGGAAACCCTAGATTAGGTTTTCAACTTTTTTGAGTGTTTTAACAATGGTAAATTAATGAATATTTATATATTTCTATCCTATATATGTTTCAAGTGAAGCAAGATGTTTTATTTTGGTTATAGGTTGTATGGTATGGTTTATAAGACTGAGGTTGTGCTTAAGGGCTATTTAGGCCTATTTGAGAGGAGGCTAATGAAGGAAGTGATATCTAGAAGTGGATTTAGACCCTAAAACTTGACAAAGTCCTAAAAGAGGATAGAGGGTGGGTGTAAATTTTCTTACATATGGAATATATTTCCTAGTTTGACTAAAAAAAGAGAAATGGAATAAAAAAAGGCTATAAGCCTTGAGAGAACATTATGACCTTGAGGTATGGAGCTGGGTGGTAAACTGTGATCCAAGAGTTTAAGGAGGTTATGAATGATGTAATTAGATCATATAAGACTATCTCTTATAATAGTTTTATCTATTGAAACATAAACCAAGATTTGGTCCTTGAGACCTAAGAGAGTTATCTAGCTGAGAAGCTAGTGGAAGAGTAAAAGGGAGTTTGTGAAAGAATGAATGCCCTGATTCAGAGAATGAGCATGAATGTCATGAAGGAAGACTAATTAAATGTATAAGTGCCTCTAAGTTTAACATAACATGAAATAATCAAGGAAACCATCAAGTATAGTGATCCAAGAGAAAGAAACTAGATTGGTGCAAGGATAATCAAGAACAATCATTTCAAATGAATGAGATCTTTTAACAAGACTAGAGCCAGATAATTATGTTTTGTAGAATTCTCCTCCTTATATATATAATAACTTGGTGAAGACATCTGCACATTATTCTTCTATTGGAAAAATTGGAGCTAGATGTTATCTTGTTGAACATGTTCACATATGAAATGTACTTTAACCTCGATGTGATTTGTTCATTAATGAAATAATAGATTGTTAAAAAGTTTTAGAACACATTCATTATCACAATATAATATGGTAGGTTTTTTATATGGTACTCCCAATCCTTAAAGTATTCGATGTAACCATAGTTCTTCAAAGACATCTCCTATGGTGTGATATCCTACTTTAGTAGAAGACCAAAAAATAATGTTTTATTTCTTGTTCCCCCAAGATATGAGACTAGATCCCATAAATAACATGTATCCTAAAGTGGATTTTATGTCATCAATATTAATTTCATGATCTGAGTTTGAATATCTTGTCAAGAAGAATTGATTTTTTTGTACTCTAGGCCATAGTCTATTGTACTCTTTATATATCTTAGTATCCACTTTGTTGATTTCTAGTGGGACATCTTTGGATCTTATAGGAACCATGAGAGATATCTGATATTTATCCTAGTATATATCAAGTAAATAAGACTCCCAATCAACTATCGATAGAGAGTTGCATTCACTTGTGGTGATGGATCTATATGAGATAACTGAAGTCTTATCTCCATAGGTATAACAATGGGTTTAGTATCTATCATCTAAACTTTATCGAGAATTGTCTTGGAATATTTAATTTGTGACACAAATATGTGGTGTTTATTTTTGTCATACTTCCAATCCAATACCATAGTGTAGTATCCTGAGATCTATCATGTCAAATTATCGATTAAGATCTTTTTTCGTTGCATCAATCATCTTTACTAAAATGTTATTGATGACTAGATCATTGACATATACAAAAAGAATAAAAACCTCCCTCCCTTTTTATTTGAGGTATATATTTGGATCATATGGAATAATATTTAATTTATGTTGAATGAGATGCTCATCAATTTTTATATACCAAGATCTGAGAGCCTATTTGAGACCATACACATATTTGATGAGTCTACACACTTTTCCTTCATTACTAGGTATGATTAAACATTTTGGTTGTGTCATGTAGACCTCTTCTTATATATATCCATTTATAAAGGCACTTTCACATCTATTTGGTGTATTCTCCAACCAAACTATGTAGCCAAAGCAAATATTATTCTGAGAGTCTTGATCTTGTCCATAAGAGTAAAAGTCTCCTCATAGTCGATGCCTTCCTTCTAAGTATACCCTTTTGTTACAATTCATGCCTTGTGTTTATCAATACTTCTATTTACTTTTTATTTTGTTTTAAAAACTGATTTACAAACAATTGGATTCTTCCTTAGTAGAAGATCTACAAGCTATCATGTGTTATGTTTCATCAATGATTGAAATTCTACATTCAAGGCATCCTTCTAAGTTTTGACTCTAGGGATTCCTTAATTGTAGAGGGCTCGATCAATTCAAAAACAGTGTTCATTAGGTCCAAACTAAATTATTCTCAATTCATGTTATGATTCCTTGGTCTAGTGGTTGATGTATTTGTAATTCTATCTAGTTTAACATCTCTTAAATTACTTGTATACCATTTAGGCATACGTTAAATTGTTCTTATGGGTGGATCTTCTTTATCTAACTAATCATCCCCATCATCATTGTCACATTATGAACTATCCATAGGTCTAATTATTGAATCAAGTGAGTGTGTGGAAATTAAACTAGAGTTACCTTTTTCATCAAACTTTACATCCCTGATGATGTGTATTTTCCTTGTTATCAGATCCATAAGTCTATAAGCCAATGATTCTTCACTATAGCCCAAAAACATGTATTTATTATCTAGTTTATTTCTCTCATTTTTAAGAACATTCAAGTATGACTTACATCCAAAAACTTGAAAAAGAGTGATGGAAGGTTTATTCCCTACCCATGCTTCTTGTGGAGTCATATTATCAATAACTATAATAAGTGACCTATTCAACAAATAGATTGATGTTCATACTGCTTTTGCCTAATATGTATATGGCAAACTTCAATCTTCAATCATACAATGCACCATTTACATGATAGTGTAATTTAGTCATTCTACAACACCATTATATTAGGGAGTGTATGGTGGAGTCATTTATCAATAAATTCCATGTTATTTTAAATAAGCAAAAATGATTTACTGGTGTATTTTCCCCCTCGATCTGAGCAAAAATCTTTGATTTTATGACTAGTTTCAAATTATATAGCTAATGTAAACTCTTTGAGAGTGTTTAAGGCTTGGTCTTTGGTCCTTAGATAATATACTCACATTTTTCATGACTAGTCATCAACAAAGAGCATAAAATATTGAAACCCATGATTACTAGGTCTCATTGGTTTACATAGATCGGTATGCACTAGATCTAAATTTTTAGATTCTCTAGAGGAACTTTGACCAAAGGATGCTCTATGTTATTTCCTTGATAGAAATATTGGACATATATCAATATGAGTTTTCAACTAAGGAAGTCCTTGTACCATATCATGATGATTGATTACAACCAAGTATCCAAAACTAACATGCCCATGTCTATGATACCATAAATTTTCTAAGTTTGAATCCTTAGCAATAAGAGACTAATTATTTGGCTAAACAAAGTAAAGTTGGAACATGTTCCCAACTCTAGAGGCTCATATAGTAATTTTTTATCATTTTGAATTATCCCTAATCAGACACATCTTTTTACCTCCTTTGCAGTCAAAATCAACCTTTAGGTTGTGCTCAAGTAATTGAGTGACAAATAGTGGATTCTTAGTGAGTCTTGGGACATACAAGATATCTGATATTTTACAATCATGTTTTCAAAGTGGTAAGGAGATGTTACCAATTCTTTGAACATGATAGGATGAATCATCATGAAATGAATATGATTTTTATGATGTGTTTCATTCAAACTATAGAACTAATATTGTCTTCTAGTCATGTGTCGAGTTGCACCAGAGTCTACATACCAAATAGAACTTTATGAAATTGATTCCTCATGAGACTATGTAGCATATAAGAAGTCATCATGACAATATCTTCTTATTCAACATGTTACCTTATTGATGTGGCTTCTTTTTCCATCTACCCTTATGTTGAACTTGTCCTTTCTATGGATATAATGATTGTTGGTTATTGGGATTCTTGTTGCTTGATGATCCCTTTGTGAATGGGTTATACCAGTAATCATTTAGTTCATGGACTTTCATTACACAAATGAGGTAATTTTTTTGTTGTTTATTCCCTTTTGGTTTATGTAAATGAGCTTGATTTTGTTTATAATGCTTGACTTATCTCTTCATTTTCTATTGATGAGAGGAAATAACATGTTCTTCTAATTCTTCTTCTACATGCATGGACTCTTCTTATTACAACATGTTGACCAATTTTTCAAATGATGATTTTTATTCTATGACAGTTAAGGTAGTCATGAATATCCTATAGGAGGGTGACAATTCTCTTAGGACAATAGGTATAAGAGAGGTATCTATCACTTACCCAATACCTAGAGCAATGCCCTCAAGGTTGTAACACATCTTAGAAAATTTTCCACCTTTTCACTAGAATTAAATTTGGGTGAATGAATCTGAATCTATATATGAAGAATTATGCTTTCATTTTTGGCTTTATATATTATTTAAATCTTATCCTAAGCTTAATTAGCTATTGTAGCCTCATGGATATAGGGTTTTACCTCATCTAATACCTTGAACATTATAATAAATATTACGTTTTGGTTTTCCTTATCAAACTTATGTTGTTGATTAGTGTTAGAGGTATGTCTTGTGAATGTGCCACTAAAAATAGGAAAAATATCCCCAAACTATAGATGTGTTTAGATTTTTGTTTTCCAAGTAGCATAGTTGTCACCGCATAGAAGCTATGGGTTTGGTAGAAAGAATTTTGGGCCATTTACAACCATTGTGTTTAATAGAACAAAAGGTTATAGGTTAGTTCCTTATCACTCCAAGTATCAAGGTCTCCATTTTTATATACCATCATATCGATATAATAAACCTTTCTATATACAGGACCTTCCTATATACCCATCGGTATGTGGAATAAGCTCACCTTTTCTATATACCTAGCAATACATGAAAGAAGTGGAAACATATGTGAAACAAAATATTACATGGTACCTAGATAATACTAAAAGAGGTTCATCCAATCATTATCACCTTCTTAGATGGAATTCTTCATACGTGGGTGTAACTTGATTATATGCTTGAAATTTCCACCTATCAGGATTTACGCCTTTCAATTGAATTGAATGAGTAATGGATGGATGAATCAATGAAAAATTTAAACCTTATTTCTCCCTGATAGTTTATAAGGATGATGCCTAACTGTCATTGTTATAGCTATTAGGCTATGTATATTTTAATTTAATCATGATGGATTTACTCTAAAACATGAGTCATCGGCATTGCTTGCATTGAACACTATGATTATGAAAAATACACTATTTTGTGTTTTTTATGTTTGAATTTGCCAATTCTTTCAATGCAATTTAAAAAGTGTGTAAAATAAAATTGTAATAAAAATAAAAATCCCACCTTTTATCTTTTCCACTATTTTATCTTTTTGCATAAATACAAATTTGAATTTATGAAAAAACTTATGATTTAAACTCTAGACCTCTCTTTGGCTAGGTTTCAGTAAAAAGGTAAGTTTTCAACTCCCCTATGCATCACATCAAGTTATTAAAATAAAAAAATTTCAACTTGAATGCTTAAAATATAACATAACCATACCTCTTTTTAATACCACAGATCTAGAAAAAGTGGATTTGAACCTAAAATTTGTAGCAAAGGAAAATAACAAGTGATTTTGGAGGGTGATTTGGCACATAGATCAATCTTCCACAATGATTTTTCAATTTGAATATAAGATCTATTTTTTCCCCTTGATCTCGCATAAAAAATACATAGAAAACTAGATTCATCAAGTCAACTTCAGAGCCTCATATCTCGTTGGATATTATTCAGAATCCTTATTATAACCGCTTTATGGAAACCTCTCGAAGTCCTATTTTTAGTAGTGAAATAATTTTTTAAATCAAAAAACTGTGAGGAGAAAATTGATGTACAAGATGGTCATAATTTTCTTAAAAAATTACATCTTTAAAAAAATTCAACTTTTATTAGAAAAAAAAGAGTTTATATATCTATTTTTCATATCTTGCCTCAAGAAAGAAAAAAAGAAAGGAAACTATTAGAATTTCTTTTCTTCTTGAAGCTTGCACATGTCAAGAATAAGATTTCAATATCAGAGATGTCACTAGTTTTGGATAACATAAATGTAAATATTGAGATCAGACAAGATGAAGCTTGTGCACACCACAATGCTATGGAATCAAAATGAAATCATTCAAAGATAATATTATAAAATTTAAGTGCAGTAAACCCTGATATTTCATTAATTTAAAAGCTCTCAAATGAGATGAGTACATATAGGAGAGTAAGCAAGTAGCTCCTCCACAAAAGGTAGTCAAAAGACACCCAAAATAAACAAGTAAATCTCCCACAAAATGCAGTCAACAACACTAAGAATATAGGAGTAACTCCATACTTGGAATATCTAGTCAACAGAGTTAATTCCTAGTCTCCCGGTCAACTTGCACACATTAACAAACTTCTCTGTGAAAGTAGGAAAACTCTAAGTGATGGAGAAAATCCTATAAAAAATAAATATGGGAAAAAAGAAAACCCCTACTGTAACATTCAAGAGCAATGTTGTTCCTTTTTTTTTTATTCATACTATTCCTTTAATTTTCTTCATGATCAATCTACATCTAAATATTTCCACATGAAATATTATGCTCCTTAAAATTAGAATGAATATTTTTCCTTCTTTTTGTGCATCTAATGCACTTTTCAGATCTATACACTTCTCCAAGAAATCTTTATGCAATGAAAATATGAGAGTGAAGGTGCATGGGCTCCTCCTCAGTGTTCTCTCTTGCTTAAACTCTCCCACTATGTAAATCTAAAAAAAGACCAATATGTTATGTAGATTTAATGCAAATATAATATATGAAAGAGAGTGTATGGGATTATCTCTTCTTTCAAAAATTTCTCCCAGATTAAGAGATAGCTCTGGTACCAAATGTTGAAATCAATTCAATGATCTTTTATTAATCAAACCAAGGGTTATATAACTATATTTATAGATAAAGGCAAACCCTACAAATTAGAATCTAACATACTAAAAATAGTAAGTTAACAACTTAAAAATATAACAACCTAAAACATAGTGAGTTGTGTTATGAAACAATCTCACATGACATAAAGACTATGATGAATTAACATCATTATTTTATTCTAATATCTACCTCCTAGAGTGATTGTGTGATCCATGATGATGTAACTAGAATGCTTTAGCTATATGATTGATATAAATATTTTAAAATAAATGCCCTTGATTTACAATAAACAATTTTCAAACCTAGCTAATGAATTTTAGAATGCTTCAGAGTTTAAATAAGAGATAATAGTTCTATTTTTCTTAATGCACAGTGCCTTTTGTTAAATAGATCCATTGGGGTAGAATGAGTAGCATTGATGTGATTTAATAGGATAATATTTATAATACTTTCACTAAATGACTTGATAACATGCATGAGAGAGTCATTGTTTAACATCTCAATTCAAAAAAGTGAAAACTAAAGCATGGGAGACAAGCCTACAGTAGGGCACAAGGCCATAATGTGTCCTTGTCTAGTTAGTGTGGACTTGTCCTAGAAGACCAAAATATTGTTGGGATAGGGATGATAATATATTTTTGGTTTAATTTGGATGGATGCAACTAAAATAGGGATGTACATATGATATTTTTAGTGTTTACAAAATAGTGGAAGACCTATTATCGATTTCAATTCAATGAAATGGTGAATAAACCAAATAAGGGTAAGGATGGAAAGAACAAATGTTTTCAAGAATTAAAGGTTAATTTTATGTGTATACACCACCCAAACCACCACTATGTAATTATCTTATAATCTTATCTCTCATATACCCAACTAGAATACATAATTGTTTTTAATTCAAGAGATAATAATCATGAATAGTACTTGTTTCACTCGTCAATGGATTCCTAAAATTTTCAACCATATTCTCAAAATATAGATTTATATCATAAAATTCCTTAACAACTTCAAATACAACTACTTCACTCACCATAGTAGTTAATAGTGCCACTCACCTGCTCAAAGCATTAGCTACTTGATATTATTTTCTTGATTTATGTATAAAAAACAAAAGTATATCCCTGTAAGAAAGGCACTGACTTTTCATGTCCACTATCTAAATTTTTTTGAGTGTTCACATACTTCAAGGCCTTATGGTCTGTAAATAGGATAAACTTCTTATGCACTAGGTAATGCCTCAAATGTCTTAATGCTTGTACAATGGAATAAAATTTAATATCTTATGTAGAATACTTATTGATTACCTCATTCAAATTCTCACTAAAATATGTTATGGGTATTCCTTCTTGAGTCAACACATGGTCAATACCTACAGGTGAAACATCACAATATACATCAAATACTTTGTTAAAAATTGGTAGTGCTAAAAAAGGTTTTTTGTCACTTTTTTCTTTAACAAATGATTTTTTTTTTGTTGCACTTGTCCCCATAGATTATTTTCCCCTCATGAAATTTATTAATGGTGAAACAATACCACTAAAATTATTAACAAACATTTCATAAAAAGTTTTTAAACCATGGAATATTCTTACATCTATTATGCTTCTTGGAATAGGCCACTCAAAAATTGCTCTTACCTTTTTTTCAACCATTCTTACACCATCTTCTAAAACTACAAATCCTAGAAATAACAAACTATTATGCATAAAATTTCATCTCTTAAGATTTTCATAGATATTTTCATTTATCAAAAATTATAATACCATTATCAAATGCTTTAATTTCTCTCTTTACTCTAAAGTAATATCATATTATCATCAAAATAATCCACCTCAAACTTACCAACTTAATCTCATATCACTATGTTCATCACCTTCATAAATATCCTAGGTGAATTAGACAATCTGAATGGCATCACCATCTCCTTATATAAGTCATCCCTAATTTTTCATTCATCTATTTCATAGATATGGATATGATATTAGCCACTCAGATCAATATTAGCAAATTAGTTTTCTCCAAAAAGCACATCCATCATGTCATCTAATCAAGGTATAGGAAATATGTATTTTATAGTTAATTTATTGATTGATCTAATATCCACACAATCCTCCATGTTATATATCTATTTGGAGTTATCAATGTTTGTGTTGCACATGGACTCATGGCCTCCCTCAACACACCCTTTCTCACCAATTTAGTAACTTGTTTATTCAACTTAGCAAGTTCTATTGGAATCATACTATAAGATGATTTATTGAATAGAAATGATCCTAAAATAAAATAAATATGATGTTTAATATCCCTCTTTGGTGGTAAACCATATGGAAACTCATTAGGTATAGCATATGTATATTATTTTAACACTTTTTTTGCTTCTATCGGTACTTATATCACTTTTGTGGCTTCCTTCTTTGTTATTAATGCATAAAAACAACCTATTATCTTCATGTATTTGATAAATTAATTTGTGGAAAACATGATCTCTACCTATCCTTCTTCCTTAAGAGGTAATAAAACTACCTTTGTACCACCTTTCTCAAAAAAATGTATTCTTAATCCATTATAATTGTCTCTTTGTCATATTTCAATGACCTTCCTAATAGCACATGACATGCATCCATTAGGATAACATCACACCATTTTCATCCTTTTAAGATTTTAATATACAAAAATTGATTAAACACATTTTATATAATGTAACTTTATTTCCTTTATTAAACCACAAAATTTGATAAGGAGAAGGATGTTTTTCACATTACAAACCTAGTTTCTCTACCATTTCCTTAAAAACCATATTTTCACAACTACTACCATCTATAATTACTTTGCATATCTTATCTCTTAAATTACACCCTATTCAAAAAATATTTGTATGCATCCATGAATCATCACCTTCTTTACTCTGCACCTATTCTTTCCTTGAAGCTATCATTATTCTCCTTATCATAAGCTTTTATCCTATGTTTGCTATGATAAATTATGTATCATATTATTTTGTCTTAGCCTAAACCAAACTAACTCTTAGTTGATCATCTTTCCTCCTTTATTTCTCATGATAGTTCAGGCACTCAAATGATCTGTGTCCTTATTCTCCACTTCTATAACAAACATAAGGTCCATGTGTATGATTCCATCATCTACCACCACCATAGCCTTTGCCTCTATAAAATCATCTCCCCCATCGATTTTATTGAAACCCTTATTTATTATCCTTTTTATTTTCTATACCATAGGATTATTATCCTATATTAGGATTAAACCCACCTTTTCCCCTTACTAAAGATGATTTTCCTCTTTTTATCCTAATTGATCTGCTAAAAACCCATCTGTTTTATTTTTCCTTAACCTTCAAAAATAATTGGTAAGCCTCTTCCATGATATTTATTATATGCGTGATCAACTCATATTGAATAGAAAAATTTAAACCATTTACATAACTTGTAGCCATTTATTCTTATGTTTTGTCATGTAGGGTTTTTTCATAATAAAATAAATAAATTTCTCTCTCACTTTATTCTCCATATTTTTCCAAGTGTTTATCATTTATTTACCCTTTCTTTGTCTCTCTTTATGTAAGTGATCCCACCAAATCATTTCATGACCCTTTAATTTCATGCATGAAAAAATTACTTTCTTTTCCACTTTCACACTTCTCCATTCAAAAACATTTTTCGTAATATTTAACTAGTCTATCAACACCTTCAATTTTAAACTATACCCATACTAAGTCCATTTTGATTCCTTTGCTCCTTCCCTCTAAGGCCTTGACCATCCTTTATTCCATTGATAGTGGATGATATTTTTCTTCATATTTTTTTTGAATTTATTCTTCACAATTTATTTCCTTCATTCATCACCTTTTTTCATCTATCTTTATTGTATGATAATTGCAGTTCATAGTTTCACTTGCCTATATAATTATTGCATAGTTATGTTGATTTGTACAATTCCTCCTCTTCCTCTTCACATATTTTACATTTATTTTTAAATCACAAAATTTAATCCAAAGTATTATTTAAAAACCAAATACAAATTAACAAATATGTTACCTCCAAGATTTGAACTTGATTTGATACCATATGATGAAACTAAGAAATGGCAAAGTAATATTCCAAAAGGCACTATAGAGTAATATTACGAGATGCATTATTCCATACATTAGTTAATAAAAAATATATAGCGAAGTGTATAGAATCTAAACATCAAGATTACTACATCAAGGGGTGTTTTTAGTGATTTCTAAGAGCTATTTAAGAAAGGAATACCATCAAACCTTCCAAATAGTGTCCCTCCTTCCAAGAGCGGCCAAAAAGCATGATTTTCATTGGATATGGTGCTTTAAGTTTGTGTCAATGAAAATTATCATGCTAATTTATCATTTCCTAGTGCACAATGGATTAGGTTGACAATATTTTTAGTTTTATGCAAAATAGGTGAAGTTTTTCTATATTAGTTTTTGCATAGTAAGTTTGTATAACTGAAGATTAAAAATGGTGGTCTTGGCTCACTTATTTATAGATTTATCAAGATTTTTTAAAATCAACCATGACCATCCATATTGAGATCAAGATGTGTGGCCATGGATTAATTTAATTTTGGAGGGAAAAGCCATAAATATGTAGATTAATATTTATAATAATAGGGCATTGATGAGGCATGGGAAGGCTTAATTCTAATATTTATCCCATTAATGGTTTATGGATGCCACCCCATTGATGATGTCATAGGATGATGAAAAATTGAACAATGAATTTCCAATAAATATATATTCAACAACTTTCATGGAATTTTCACGTAGGCTCCTAATTTGGTTTAATTTGCCTAAGTGACTTTGATTAATTTTTTCCATTTTTTTGGAAATATATTACATGCTTAATCAACATAGTTATAAATGTCATTTTATTGAGTAGTAATTTTATTGGAGTATAATCAAAAGAAGGTATCAGTTGTGTATAGAATAATACCCCAGTTAGGGTATTATAGATGCAAAATAACACATGCATAGGACATGTGTTTTTGAATTAGAAGAATTCATTAATTCAGGACATCATTTTTCATGTCATAATTTGACTCAAAGTGAATTAAGAAAGGATAATAATCACATAAAATTAATTTCCCCATTCAAGGATACATTAGCCTAAATCAACACATGTACATGACAAGTTTGAATGATTTAGTGCACTTTAGTGATTTTGGTCCAGATTGTGCATTGTCATAGTATATATCTTAGATTGATAATTACAACATAATAGTGATAGGAATTGGATGTCTACATTTTCCCCTATTTGAGAAGGCATGGTAAGACATTCAATCAAAATAATGTCTTTTCAAAGAATGAAAAGGTCACTATAGTCAGAAGAAATAAACTCCATTCCCATTCTTTAATTAAATTTTAAGTGAGTTATGGAGAAACATGGTTATGAAAATTCCCTAAGCATCATTTGGGTAGCCTATGATGCCCCTTGAGGGGAAGATGGAAAGTTAGAAAATATTTGATAGGTTGGCCCTCGATCAAAAGAAATAATAATGTTAATTTTAGTAAAAGAGGCTGAAAAATGGAGCAATTAGAATAAAGTGGGAGGAAAAATAGATAAAAGGGGCTAAAATAATAGTCAAAGAGAGATAAAATGGAGAAATTATATGCCTAGGGAGTGAAATTATAAAAAATAACTATATTCTAACCCTTAGGGGTAAAAAATAGTTCATTTGCACCCCTAGCTATAGTAAATTTAGAGCTCTAAGATTTATGCATGAGAGATTTGAGAAGAATGGACAACATCCCACACCATCATCACCATGGAGAGTGCACGAGAGAGTACCAATAGCCACTGGGGAGTAGAGCATCGATAGGTATCTTTTTTTTGTATTTAATTTGGTCATTTATGGCATTTATTAGGTGTAAGAAGAAGGTAGTTGGGTGATCCCTCTATTTTCCCAATTTGGAAAATGACAAGTTCACCCATAAAAATGGAAAAATCATCATGAGATTAATGATTTTTTGACCTTTTGGTAGGATCATGGGTCAAAATGGTGAGGTCACTAAGATATCGATAATTTTACACTTTTGGGTAGAAATCACCCTCTCAATTAGAAAATTCACAAATGATAGCGAGTTTGCCCTACCATGTGGTGTGAATGACCTACTTAATGTTGGGTTCATGTCTTTTAGTAGGAACACCCTAAAAAAAGTGGGAATAACCTATGAAGCAACTAGATTGCCAAAACAACAAAGAGATCACATGAAGAAGATATAATGGGGCCCATAAGAGATTAATCTAGGTCCAAAATTAGAAGAAGAGGGAGTGAGGCCCATAGAAGATTAGTTTAGGCCTAAAAATTATAAGAATTGTGTGAATGATAAGAAAGAGAATTGACCTAATTCCTTGACTTTGATTTATAGGAGTAAGTTGGGGTCATCATGTCATGGGAGTGGTGCTCTTGAGTTTTATGGTGATAGGGGATCATGATAAATGAGCTCATGAGAATCTTAGTGGCTATATACCTATATCACCTAGCATGATTTCCAATGATTCATGTGGATAGATCCTATTTAATATGACTTGTATAGTGGTGGTACTTAGAGACCTCTACATTTCATCTATTGACTGGGGAGGTTACAATGACATTAGAGGATGTATACCACATTCTATGGGTTCTAATGTGAGGACCCAAGATCAATTAGATGCCAATTGGCTAGTGGGATATTTTAGAGGACCTATTGGGTGTGATCATAGATTAGGACGTGGTGGAGAAATGCATAGACTTAGATGCATTAGAGGAGCTAGTTTGGCCCTTAGAGGATATAGCTAGAGTAGGATAGGGGATAGTTCCTTCTAAGGTAGTGGTTTTGGTAGCTCTTATTAGTGGCCTTCTACTATTAGACAAGAGTGGATGATTCTTAATTGTATATCTGATCAACATACACAATTTTTTTGGGGACTGGTCATTTTACCCTAGTTTTACAAATACTTGTACATGATAGCTTATCAGGGAGGGCACACCATAGGACATAACACACTACTATAGGTATGGGAATGGGAGCACATAACCATTACATAGCTTGTGGGGTTGAGATACAAGAGAGGACCAGAGGATCCCTTAGATTAGGGATGGTACCTTATAAGACTAGGTATGTAGGGACACTTGCAGGACTTACCTTATTATCGATGAGCCCTATATGAGATGGAGGATGGTGAATTTATTTGGCACCCATATTTAGGGACATAATGGCTTTGGGTAGAGGAATTTTTTTGATTAGATATATGATCACACCATATTATATCATAAGGAACCATGACTATGTGGTGGAGAGATATAGGCCTGATCGAGTCTAATAGTAGTTTGGTATGCAATAGGATGTTCCAAAGGACCCATACTACTTTGAACATATGACCAAGGAGATTAGGGAGTGGGGGCCACTAGTGCCTAGGGTTGAAATGGTTATAGACTATGGTAGGGTGTTTCACGTATTGTGGGATTATGTTAGAGGAGTCCTAGATGTAAGGGTCCCTGATTCTTATGCTACATGGTGGATTAGGGTGAGGTGGTTATCAGAGGTGGTTTAAGATGAGGATATATTAAATATATGTCCCAACATAATGATAAGGTTAGGTTCCAGTATAGCTAGTGATCCCATATGCCATTCCATTACAAGTAGTATAGCCTTAGGCATAACAAGGTCCCACAGAGGATATAAAGATTACTGAGCTAGGTGGATAAGATATGGATATGGAGGATTCCATAAATAGTGATGGGGGTGACTTATTTAATAGGTGGAAAGGCTCATAGAGTGAGATGAGACTCACTGAGTTAGGATAAACACAATTTCTATGCAAGATAGACCAAGTCACCAACTTCAAACTCCTAAAGGAGAATGTGCTTAGTATAGATTCTATGCAATATGTTTTGATATGATTTTAAGTTTTTTAGGGTAGCTAAATTATTGCCATAAAGGAGTTTGATCTCTTACAACCTAAAAACTCTATAATCTTCATCATCCTCAATGTTCTACAAGAGTACCCATAATGAAGGTAACTCGATCTTGATTGGGATAATAGATTTTGTGCCATAAATAAGGGAGCATGGAGTGGCTCTCGTGGGTTTTTGATGAATAGTATGATAATCCCAAAGGGTAGGAAATTTTTTCAAGTGATAATTATGGCTAGTGTCATTAACAATATTCTTTAGGATAGTAATAATAGTTTTGTTAGATGCCTCAGCTTGACCATTACCTTGTGGGTTATATGGTGTGGATATCTTATGCTTGATTTTGAACATGGTGCAAAGAAATTTAACATCTTGGTTTACAAATGATATGCCATTATTAGATATAATATAGTTGTTTCTATCAAATTTCACTTTCACATTCAAAAGAAGAATAAGAAACTATGAGAAATGGTCTAGGGTTAGAAGATACTCGAATGAGGTCTGCGCACCGAATCCAGATGACAGAAGGAACTCCTCTTTTGTTGAGGAGGATGACACCTGTAGAAGAAAGAGACTAAAACATAGAGGTTGTTAGATAGCTATAAAGTGGACTACCAAGCAAAATCTTGGTCTTAGAAGTGTGAAGACTCCTTGGAAGGATGACAGTCCACTGATTGTTAAAAAGCAGAATATAGCTAGAAACAAAAATGATAAAGATTGAATAAAAGAAATGAAAGCAAATGTGTACCTATTGTGCAGCAATCTATCTTCCACAGTCGTCGATGTCGGTTAGTCTGCCGACATCAGTTGGTCAAGTCTACTGACATCGATTAGTCTACCAACGTCGGTTGGGGCAGTGGTCGATGATGTCCAGCGTCGGTCAGGGCAGTAGTCTTTGGATGAGGTCTGGACGGGTTTATGGTCATGCAGGATGGTCTGAAAAGAGTTTAGCTTTGTTTGGGGGTAGTCTGAGAGTCTGTGCAGAGTTGCAGGGTAGAGGGTATGGCTGAAGAAGGGGCCAGATAGAGGATAGGGGTGATAAGGATGTGGGAAGGCCTCTCAGCCTTTCTGGAAAGAAGTCAAGTCTAGTTCGATTGATACTCTGGTCTGGGTGGTGATATTACTTAGAAGCAATAACTAGAAAATATAATGAAAACACAGAAGAAATACTTACCTATGGCTTGCTGAAAGAAATGTAGGAGACCTGGTTGCTGATGTTCCTGGTGTAGAAGACTTCCAGCAAGATGGAGTGACTAATGCAGAGTGCCCGTACCTGTGATGCTTGCTGTGTGCCTGAGAGAGAGAGAGAGAGGTGTCAGATGAAAGATTGGTAGATTAGATGATCAACAGATTGGTGGGTTGGAAAGATTAAAGGATCTAATCGGGGGCCTGCATTTGGGGTCAAGAATATAGTTTTGAAGGCAACTGATGCTGGCAATACTGCCGATGTCGATCGATAGTTGACCAACATCGATGGCTGGAAGGTAGGCAAAAAGGCTAAAAATAGCCTTTTGTCCATTTTCCCATTAGTTGAGGTCAGCGGGTCAGGGTAAGAAATGGTCGAAGGTGGCTAAATAGGTGTGGGAGATGAGTGGGAGAATGAAATGGGGTTCTAGGCATTTAAGACTTGGCATGGGGTAGTGGAGGGAATCCAAGGAGAGGCATCCAAGGGTGGTGAGGTGTCATGGGGGCTATTAGATTAAAATATTTGATTTTTATTTTAATCTAATTAAGTGGGCTAGGATTTGTGTTAGGAGGTGGACCAAGGGGACCAAGGGGGGAGGACGACCAAGGGGTAGACACGATTTTAGTGTCTACAATAGTCTGGGATACCATATCGATAGATAATATGGTAATGGATAAATTTAGAAATCTACTTCCTAGTAATGTAAGTGAGAGGAATGACCTCAATCCACTTAGTAAAATACTTGGTATTAGTTAAAATGTGTGTGTGTCTATTATAAGAAGTTGGGTTGATTTTATCAATGAGATTGAGGCCCCATGTAAAAAATGACCATGTTGTAGTGATTGACTGAAGTGGCAATGATGGTGCATATATTAAATTCCCATGTTGTTGGAAAGCAACACACTTTTTGACATGATTACAAGCATTTATTTCCTTTTGGCCCAATAGTATCCTTTTTTGAGGAGCTTCTTGGATAAGAATATACCATTGGTGTGGGCCCTACACATTCCTTCATGAACCTCCTTAAGTGCTAAATTAGATTCTCCCAAAGATAGACAATGAAGAATCATTCCATCATAGCCTTTATGGTAAAGAGTGTTTACAAGGAGGGTATAATGGGCTATGTGATGAAGGAATATTTTTTGGTGATTATGTGAAACTTTATGAGGAAATACTTGGCCATGGAAATAGTTATAAATGTCTTAGAACTAAGGTAGTTTAGGTGGAAGATTGGGATGAGCAATGGTGAATACCCTCTCTAAATTTGGTAGTACATGAGAAAATTGTAGAAGATTTTTAATGAAGAACTGGTACTTTTTAACACTTCTGATAATTTGTATCATGGACCTAATTTTTTTCATTGTATCGAATGATCTATTGTTAGCTGGTGGTACTTGTTTAAATTGTATATATTTAAAGTGAGACCTAAGATTATATATAATGTGCTTGTAGGGTAAAATTTTTTCATCTCAAGTTTGATATCGATCAGTGGATTGATTAATAATATATTAAAAATCCCCATAAACCATTAATCATTAGATATCCTACTGTATTATAAGATGAAGTCCTATAATAAGGGCTTCATACTTGACCATATTATTGGTACAATGAAAGTTAATATGAAAATATTTGGGGATCAAATCCCCTTATGGTTTAATCAACAAAATGCTTGCCCCAGATCCATGGGATATAAAGGATCCATCAAATTATAATTCCTAATATTCAAGTTCATGCAACACTTATACTATTATCAGAATAGAATCATCTAGAAAATCAAATGTGAGTGGTTGAGTATCTACAATAGGAGATTTTGCAAGTTGATCTATAATAATCTACCCCTTGATATATTTTTGGTTTTGATACTCAACATCAAATTCACTTAAGAGCATGACCCATTTATCCATGCAACCTATAAGAATTACTAGAAAATAAATATTTGAGAGGGTCCAATTTAAAAATAACAATAGTTTTATTAATTAGAGCGTAGTGTCGTAACTTTTAGGAGGCAAACACCATTGCTAAACAAGCCTTTTTAATAGGCATATAATTATGTTCATATGCCACAAGTGTGTATCTCAAATAGTAAACCACATGTTCCTTTATTTTTTCATCATGTTGGTCCAAGAGTGCCCCCAATGCATGTCTTATGGTTGATATAAAAATAATTATTGGTTACCCAAGTGTTGGCAGTCTCAAAACTGGCAGGTTGGCCAAGTATATTATGAGCTTTAAAAATGATAGTTGACATTTGACATTCTATTGAAAAGTGATCCCTTTCTTCAAAATGTGTATGAAAGGATGACACTTATATATCAATTGTGAATGAACCTGTGAATAGATTGAATCTTTCCTTGTAGGTTGTGGAGTTGTTTGAGATTAGATGAAGGAGGTAACTCTATGATGGCCTTAACCTTAGTAGTATCCAATGCAATCCCTCTTTGTGACACAATGAACCCTAATTTTTTTTTGAAGTGATGCCAAAGACACATTTCTTAGGATTTAGATGAACCTTTTACTCATGAAGTTTATCAAAATTCTTTGTAGAACATCAGGATGCCCAATATGTGTTCTTGATTTATATAGGATGTTATCAACATAGTCCTCAACAATATCATGAATCATGTCATGAAAAATGACAATCATCACATGTTGATATGTGGCACTAATTTTATTCAATCCAAAAGGTATGACTTGGTAACCTAGTTTTCCCCATAGTGTGGTGAATAAAATTTTGTGCTTTTCTGCTTGAGCTATCTTGATCTGATTATATCATAAGAATCTATCCAAAAGGGACCACATATTATACCCAATATTAGAGCCAATAATCATATCAATTTTTGGTGGATTAAAATCATCTTTTGGACATGTGTTATTGATATATCTAAAATTAGTATAAATGCATATACCCTATGGCTTTTTACTTACTAGGACTACATTTGATATCCATTAGGAATAGTCTAGTGGTCTAATAAATCCAACTCCTAATAGTTTATCCAGATCTACCTATACTAAAAGTGAAATACATGGATGCATCCTCCTCAATTTTTTCTTGCTTGGCTTAAAAACTAGATGTACAATAAGGTGATGCAAAACCAAGTTAGGGTCTAGGCCTGACATGCTAGAATAAGCCCATGCAAAGATATCAATAAAATCCCTTAAAATGGTGATAATGTATTCATGCTCTTCATTGGTGAGGGAGGCTCTAAGATAAATAATTTTGGAATCTTCATAAGTTCCCAAGTTTACTTTAGTGGTATTTTCTATGAGGACCATAGAACTATCCTCCAAAATAGTGGGCAAAGTTTGATCTTGATTATCTTCTTCCACTTTATATTCTTGTTGTTCTTTCCAAAGCTATGAATAATGAGATGAATTTGAGTCTATCAGTTCAAGTAGTGGCCAACTAGAAAATATCTCTAGAAATTCTAGGGAAAGATGCTCAAAGACTTTATGTTGTGAAGATGTGATACTGGTACTGGACATAGAACTAATAGAACTAGGTATAAGACGAATAATAATCAAAATATATTCAATATAAATCTTCATCTTTTATTTTTTTACAAGAGTAAGATTAAAAAGATTATGAAGGAAGAAGTTGGTTTAAGTAAACTAACTCATAGGTATAACTAAGCTGCCAACCAATAATAAACAAAACATAACAAAACCTTGGATAAATAATCCAACAAACTCTCCTTGATCCAAGGGGTATAAAAGATGAAAGATATAGAGCAATAAATCTAAATTCATCAAATGATCTTTGTCACAATTGTAATTGGTGAATTGTACCTCTAGCACTAACATAAAATTGATGTTATTCAATAAAGAAGCCAGCCCTTATGAGTTATGGCAAAAAATGGTTGATGAACACAATAAAAGTCTACTCATCCCTAATAATCATCATATCATACTACAAAAAAACATAATCACACATGTCCAACTACATCAATCCACATAAGCTCTCACTCAAAAACCCATCTAAGTGACAAACTCATATTATGTGTGGTACATCTCCCTGATGTCCACCAAATTTTGATGACCTTTGCTAACACTGAAGATGATAGAAACCTTGTCAACTTATAATGTCACCAATGACTGATTGAAGACCAACAAATGTAATATCTTCTCCCCCTATTAGGTAATAGGTGAGAAGTTGTGCACCAAGAGAATCAAAATCAACTAAGATTGCCTACACCATGTCATGAAGAGAAAATGAGTGAAAGACAAAACAAGAAAAAATTGAAAGAAGCAAACTACTACTACCAAAATTTCTATTCAAGCATGATCCCAAACTCTAAGAGAATAGATAACTAGAGAAGGGAATAGTCCTCTAGCCTCTAACTAATCCTCCAACCTCTAGTTACTGATCACTCAAAATATGTTGTCAAGTCCATCAAGACCATAGACATTGGCCATGAGGGACATCTCCTGATCAGATGAAGTGTTAGAATATCTTGAATAACTAGAGTAACTAGAAGATATACCACTAAAATGACCCATATAATTTGCTTCAACTTTCTTTTTGTGTGAAGAATGGGGTCAATGAGAAGGACATACATCTCCAAGATGTCCAATACCACCACATTTGAAACATTTGGGTTCTTTCTTATGTCTATGAGATTCAGAAGAACCTGAATCACTAGAATAAAAATGAGAAGAGTGCTTATGGTGATGCCTATGTTTGGAAGACCTTGGAGAGTGTTGATGTGAATGCGATGGAGACTGTCAAGAATAATATGGAGAGTGCCTCAGTTAATTACTCAAAGAGTGTTTCTAAAACTATCATTTTACATGATGATGATCTTTATGATGGGACCTATTATTTGTATAGTGAGACTCTTCAATAGGTGTACTCTTCTTCCTTGCAAAGTGTCTCTCATGCTGAGTTAATAACTCATAAATAGAGTTAAATCTAGCACCATTAATCTTATCACTAAGCTTTAGAATTTCAATAAAATTAGTGTATGTAGAACTAGGGCCATTTAGCATAATGAAAATCAACATGTCATCATCAATTTTACCATCAATTATGCAATATTATTGTTTTAATGTTTTCATATGGGAGAGATATTCAGATACATCTTCATTAATACTAAGCTTGTTATTAAGCAGTTTTATTAAGAGATCAATATTTTTATAGGTAGTTTGTTTGACATATAGATCCTTTAGTAATTTCCACACTTTCCATGCACCAGTTTTAACCGCTTCTATATGAATGATAAACTATTTAGTGTAAGATGCTTTCAACATTATGAGTGCACACTTATCTCATTTTTGGTACTCAACTAATTTTTTGGATTTAATCAGTGGTTTGGTCTCCTTCTCTATGATTTCCCATAAATCATTAAATATTGGGGTGTTCTCCATGTTTTTACACCATTATTTGTAATTTTTAGGTGATAATTTGCCATTTTCTGAGATCAAACTCTCAGTTTTTGCCATGGTGCTAAAAAAATCAAGTCAAAAGGGAATTGTATTGAGGTTTTGCCTGGACCTTCCAAACAACTTTTGAATACAAGAGATATTTGAGACTTGAAATTATATAATAATACCACCTTAAATATTTTACACCCTTATATCATAAAAATTTCAATCTTATTCCACCAATTACATCTTTATTTTACTAAAATTAAAAAAAATCAAACATCTATTGCTTTTCTCCCACTATAATTCATGCTTTTACAATATATGTGCCCTTTACAACTTGCAAGGCATGCATGTAAAGTATCAAAAAGATTTTTAAAAAGAGAATATTCCTCCCTAATTTCAAATATTTACACAAAATAAGCTTTTCCAAGTGCTTTAAGAGGATTTACAAGATATGAAGAGAGATTTTTTAATTTAAACTTGATTTGCCTCTCTATGATTAAAAAAACTACTTTTTTGTTGTGAAAAAGGTATTTTATCCATGAAAAATAATTTTAAAAAGATGACTTACCACTTTTGTGGAGGGCCCACATGTTAATACAAAGAGAAGGAATTTTAAAAAAAGACCTAATACCAAAAAAAATAATGTACTAAGGTGATTTCCTATGCCATACCAATTCTACGCTTATCTGAAATTAAATTTTTTAATTAAACAACTATCTAATTATGTGAACAACAACACCAACCACTCTCTTGGCATTGTGAGTTTTGATGTGAGTTTTAAATTCACATTCATAATCTTTCATTGCAAACTTCTAGCTTCTTTATCACTATAAAATCAATTATTTTAGGCCATACATCTAGTATTATGATCAATTTTTATCCCATTCCATTCATCAACTATTATCCTGTTTAATTTCACTCAAACATCGTGACCTAGATCTTACATGTTGTATCAAAAATTGCATGGAAAATCTAATGCATTACCTTATTTAGAATCATCATACATATTTATCTCTTGACAATGGTTACCATTGGTAAATTATATCAAATACTTGTGGCTGATGTGAGTCAAAAGACTGTATAATTCAATAGAGTATTGTCTTGAAGCATCATATAAATTGGTACACCAGATTTTTCAACCAAGGATTTCAACCCTCATGTATCCTTATACATGTCTTTGATACCACTGATGGTACTAGGTATTGGATGAATAATAATCAAAATATGTTCAATGTAAATCTTCATCTTTTATTTTTGTACAAGAGTAAGCTTAAGAAGCTTATGAAGGAAGAAGTTGGTTAAATAAAACCAACTCACAATTATAACTAACCCATTAACCAATAATAAACAAAACATAACAAAACCTTTAGATAAATAATCCAACAAAAACTAGGACTTGGTGAACATTGAACTTCCTTTGGAGATGAATAAACTTCCCATCCAAGAGCTCCTAAAAAACATTTTCACTCAAGAGATTGTCTTTTTATTTACTTTTTCCCTAATCAATGACTGCCTCACAAATATTTTCACCCAAAGATCTTGATGATTTATTTTTTGTGTGACCAAGAAAGTTTGCCTAATCTCCAAAGTGGGTAGCATATCCCAAAGAGAAGTTAAAGCTTTATTTGTTATCATAAATTTTTAATTTGTATCTTAGGCCCATTTATTTGATAATAGATTCCTCATTATAAAATTAGTCAAGGGGTATAACAAAATTTTGTTGGTCCTAGTCAATGAGGCTAGGATGGTAAAGGCAAAGGGACATGGACTGTTATAGTCATAATGGAGTTGGAGTCAAACAAGCTAGTGTCAATAAGCTCATTGTAAATATTATAATGGGATGCTACATCATTTTCAAGAGTCTCATTAGTAGTCAATTTAAAGGAATCACTATTAAAATACATGAGGTCACCCTTAGGTGGTATAAATCTGAGACCTTGATTCATATTAAGTTTACTAGCTGATAATGGTTCTAGAATTCCTTGCTCTCATAGCCCCATACATTTACCTATATAATCCATGTTGTCCATAATCTGATTCGGGATAGGGTACTTTGGATTTTGAAAATGATTAGCAAGTCCGTCAGAATATAGCCAATCTCCTTCAATAAAATATTTTGGATCCTAATTTGGTGAGGTTGTTGGTATAAATATCATTGATGGTTTATACATGTCTTTCTTACTTTTCCAAATCATTTTGGGCCTGTAAAGGATTTAGGAAGGCTTGGGTTTTCCAAAAGACCTAAAAGACTTGGGTAACTTGGTAATGTGAAAGGCATCTTTCAAATGGTATGTAGAAGTGCTTGCATCCTCAATAGTGACTTATTGTGCAAGTGTTGTAGGGAATAGATCAGCCCAAGTGGAAGCAAGATCACTTGTGTTGATATAATTATATTTGGGTGGTTTTGAAACTATTTATTTTTTCTTCTTTGCTATAAATTCAGAACTAGTGCAATAGTTATAATTGTAAAATTCAGCCTCTAGGTGTTTGCAATATTGGCAGGGCTATAAATTAGCATGAATGGTAACCTCAAGTCCAACATAGGGGAACTTGAGGCACTGGTGTAAGGTAGATGAGATAAAATATATTTCATGGATCTAAGGATGTCAAATAATTATATTATATGGTAATTTAATATCCATTACATGGCATAGAGTATTATGGGATACAAACCCAATAATGATTGGAAAATATATAGTTCCATAAGATTCCCTTTCAGTGTTGTCATATGCATTGATCATGATTGTCTTGAGATGGATGTCCTTGGTAGTATAAACTAATCATTATATTAACATGAGTGATACTATGTTCATCACTGAACCATTATCTATAAGAACCTGCTTGATTTTAAGATTTTATATAATAACCTCAATGTACAAGGGGTTATTATGCCTATGACTAAGAGTAGACATATCTCTATGATCAAATGTAAATTATCAGAAAGGAGATAAATTCCTACAAGTGTTTGTAGTTGTTCAAGGTTAATGTCTTGGGGAGCACTGGACTATTGAAGGAAGTCATTTAATATAGTATAGTGGACTTATGATGTATGCAAAAGGTATAAGATATAAATTTGCATAGTTTTTTACTTAGTTAGTCCAAGATAATAGAAAACTTTTTAATATAAGAATGAGAGGGTTTGGACTTGGTCAGTACAATGTTCAGCTTTAGATCCAAAGGCATAGTGTTCAGGTTTGGTCTAGTGTTGGAAGAAGGCAAAGGGCCTTAGAGGGTAACTAATAAACATATAATTGTGATTTCATAATGTAGAGTCATCAAGGAGATATTACAATTAGAATAATAAGGTAAAGGGCCTTGGATGGTGACTCACAAGTATATAATTGTGATTGCACAATTTTAAGTCGGCAAGGAGCCAATATAATTAGAAGGGGGTAGGGGTCTAGAAATAGTAACCCATAAAAAATGAAGCATAATAGAATTACTTCAACTAGGTGTGACATTAATTGAGGGTGTTGACCTTATAATGGTGGGTTTATTACTCTGAGAATCATTAGATGATTCATGAGCTATGATTGTGATAGTGGTAATGTGATTTATAAAAATATGTTCTGCAATACTATTATAATCATATGGCATGTTTTTTTAACCTAGGTTATTGGCATGGGTGTTATGATCTTAATTATGATTATAGTCATGTGCTTTTTGATGTTAGACCTAACCTTTATTTTGATTATTTCTTAGTGGTTGTTAATTGTGTTTAGGAAATGGGTTCTTGTAAATGACCATGTCCTAATTAATGTTTTGTGTTGTGTGTTTTATTTCAATTTCACCACTTTTAATCAAGTACTTAATAATATGTCTCAATTAAATGCATCAGTAAATGGCATGGCTAATAACATGATGGAAATTACAAAACTTATCTTCCTAATACCAATCGAGTTTAGGTTGATCTTCAGGGAATGAACTTGGTATAGGCCAAATAATTTGATTAGCTACCACTAGCTTTTGGAATACAACCTAAAAAAACTCTCCTAGTTTGATAAATATTTTTCATTTATTAAATGACCTTTATAGAATATCCCTTTACAAAGTGTTTGATGGATTAGGTGGGGATAGTTGCACATTTGTATCCAATAGATCCTGAACAATTTGCACATGTATAAATTCTATCACTCCATTTCCCACCATGTTCTTGTTCTTATTGAACCCTTTAGTTTTATCTACAACAATAACTTGAATAAGTGGTTAGGTCTAATTATAAATTTGACCCTATGAATAAATATTTATAAGGCCCTTAGTAATGAGTGCTTTCTCAATATATACACCCTTGTCTATGATTTCATCTACTGTGTTGGCACAAGTAAGTCATAAATTATGAGACACCTTAGGGTTTAGGCTTTATGCAAAAATATCATCAATTTATTTATTTGGAAATTTATGTTGAAATAATCCAACTAATACTCTCCATAATTGTAGGTATGTTGTGAAGCTTTCTCTATCCCATTGTTTTGCTTTGTACAAGTTAACCACTATTAACTCATGCTCAATGTTGTAAGAGAAATGGTTGATAAATTTCTTAGATAAATCATTTGAATCTATTATTGATCCCTTAAGTAATCTGAGGAGACAATCTAAAGCTTTTCCATCCAAATTGCATGGAAATAAGTGAAGCAAATAAACATTGCTTTAGGCTACCTCTTGGCACAAAACAAAAAAGGCTTGGATATGTTCTCGAGGGTCACCCTTCCCTTTGTATTTATCAAAACTGGGTGACTCTAAATGAGGTGGAAAGGGGACTTAGAGAATACTTAAGTCAAATGGACATGGACATATCTCGTCAAACTTATACTTCTTAACTTAGTTTCCCATCTCAAGTCGTGATATAATTTCTTTCATCGAATTCTAGTCCTGCATGTTTGGTGCATTTGTGAGTTGAATATAATTTTTTGGGGGTGGTATGTGTCCCTAATATGTAGTTTTTTAAGGGATATAAACCCTATAATCATAAATTTTGTTTTGGTTCACTCTTTTATTTGAGTAGGTGAGTCATTGACTTATAGGTGGTTGATGAAAATTTCTTGAAATCTACCACTGTGAGCTATAGGTATACTGATGGTTTTGAGGATTCTATGGTTAGTTCACCAAGGGACATGATCATTGGGATGAAATTGTTAAAGTTTTTTGCACAATTACCTCAATATGTGTTGAGTTTTTTCCCCTTGGTTTTGTAAAGGGACAAGAGTTTCCTAGTGATTGAAAAATGTATGCTCCTTATCTGGTGAAACATGTTGTGAAGCATCTCTAGGCTTGTTTTGTTCAATGGTGCTCCTAGGGTCTATCATATAGGCTCAGCTAGGGAATGTTGAAATTGATTCATTGAATTATATTTATCTTTAAGAGAATTATTGTTGATCTAATTTACATCCAAAGAGTTTGTTAAGTCTATAATAAGTTGATATGTGTATCATTGACTAATTTTATTTATCTTGGTAGGAAGATCCTGATCATTGGGAGTAGAATATTCAAGTGGTTATTTCCCCTTTCTATAAGAAGAAATTTTGGTCTTCACAACATGGGTGAGAGGTTTTTCTTGTTTTTTCTTCTTTATCCTAATAAATGTGTGCAATTGTTCCATTAAGAAATCTGATGGCAATCCAACACTTGATTTTATCAATCATAAAAATAATTCATATTTATATTTTAAGGGTTGATGCTCAAAATAATATTCTTAAAACCCTATTGTTATTGTGATATCCTCAAACATGATGGAGTTATCTTGTTTTTCATAATAACTCTCTTCTTTGTAACTAGGGCTGTAAGAGACCCCATTATGAGTATACCTTTGTGTCATGCTTGAAAATGGTTTTTCCTACATTTTGTTGAGATGTGAAATGTGATTTGTAAATGTTTAAAAAGAGTGCTTGGATTATTTAAAACAAAAGTCAAGGTAAGACGAGACTATAATAAAATTAAGTGTTGTAGTACCACATAATCAAAAGAAAGTGGTTACAAATTTACTCAGCCTTGGTGGGTTGAAATCATCAAAGTAGAAGAGGGTAAGACAATTTTGGAACCTAAAGTGAAGGTTAGCATAATAAACTTAGGTAAAAAATACATCAATACTGTAAAAATCTAGATACAATTGTAGTGAGTTATGACTAGAGAAACTAGAAGAGGGTATTTCTAATCAAGGAGATAAAACTATAAACTAATAAGCCCAAAATGTGAATTAACACAATAATTCCTAAGTATAAAGCCAAAACTAAATGGGTGCACAATAATGCCACATGAAAAATGGATATAGAATGGTCTTGAAACTTAGAGCATGAGCAAACACAAATTAATATAAGTCCATAATAAGAATAAAATGAGGATGAGTTTAGGTAATGACCTTCAAACCAAATGAATTTTACCCAAGTTACTCAAACCAAGTGTGAAAGGTAAACTGATGACACCTTAGATTAAAACTTAGATAGGAAAGATTTTGAATTTAGACAAAAATGAAGGAATTTGAGATTTTTCAAAGTGGATGAGTGGTCTAGACTCAAAAAAATAACATAATAACACCATTCATAAAATATAAACACAATGTTTTGAATGATGATTTGAATAAGGTAAGAAGTGGTTTTAGATTTGACCAGTGTAATGCCTCTTTGTTCAAACAGAATGGTGTATAAAGAGTTCTCAATTTTTTGTCATGTTTTTTATTTCAATCAAAAACACCATGAAAGTAAAGGATAAAATGATAACAACACCTAAGTGTAATTTTCTAAATCCTAAAATTGACAAGGTTGCATAGTACTATTGAATTTTGTCTATATACATGCTCTTGAGAGGATTTTAAATTGTTAATCCAAAAATTAAAAGTGAATGAAAAATGATGTAGGGGAATCTCCAAGGCTTATAAAAATACCCCACTTTTTATTCATTTTATTACTTTGAGGTCATATGAAGTGTGGAGTCTAGGTTAGGAGTCTTACAAGAGTTTAAGATTTGAATTAGAGTCTTTTAAAGAGTTTCTTATATGCAAGTGGAATTGCATGGTGCACATAAATCAATCCTAGATCAGATAAGATAGATCACACCTACACTTTTTATTAGGGCACACACTTATTAAGTAGGAGCATGACCAATATGAGGATCTACTAGACCTGATTAGGGGATCACTTGTATCATCTGTCACAACACATCATGCTAGGTAGGGTTCCAAAGCCTACAGTCTAACATAATCACATAATAACCCTAAAAGAGTCCTATGGTTTCTATATTCACTTATAATAATAAATAAGAAAGTAAACTAATCTAATAACAAGAAAAGTAAACTAATCTATTCTCACAAAAGATTGTGGCACAAAGTAAGGGGTTAGATGCAAAGTAATCAAATACATGTATAGGGAACTTCAAATAAAGTATGAATAATACCCTAATACATGGAATATGAGGAGTAATATTATTTGAGAAAACACTTATGCTACTTATATCTACTAAAAGAGAGGAGAACAAAGTTAGAATATACTTACTTGAATGTGAACCCATTGCAAATCAATCTCTCCCTTGGCTAATAGGGCTTTGTAAGAGGTTGTTGTGGTTCGTAAGGATCACTTTGTTAGGATAAAGCATCCAAGACCTATCCATAAGACTAATATTATCCAAATAAGAAACCTAAGATAAGACTCCTTAAATAGAATGGTGGAAGAGCATATTGTGAAGAAGCACGAGCGAATAATAACTCCTAATTGCCTTGATATGAAAATGACCAAAATGACATTCTATATATAGGAGTATCTGACCCAAAAATCACTTGAACATGTTATTTGTGCTAGGTCAACTAGGTTGACCTAGCACACTATCGGGGTAATGCCTAAAGTTTGTTCTAGGTTGGCCACATGAAAACTAGGCCTAAAGAGCACGTTGAACCTAATCTACAATCGCTTAAAATCATAATCACTCCCTCATTATATTTCTTGGGTCATCGGGAATTAAAAGGATAAAATGAATATCGATCAGATTTTTCGACCGGTATCGCCATATATCATGTATATGTAGAGGGCCCTCCTTTTCTGATCGAGAGAAGCACTGCCTACTTTGGTCAAACCACGTTTCAAATCAAGTTTATTGTTGCTTGGGTCAAGCCAGGACCTGTGTATTAACAACTATAACAATCTTGTCAAATGATAAGAATTTTACTACTGAATTAGTAAAAATGTAACAATTGTCAAGTTTTATATATTTTTTTTAAAAAAAATTATTAAAGTTTTTGGTACTAGAATAAAAAGTATAGAGCATGTTCAAGGCTTAAAGATATTTATATAAATATTAAGAGCCGGAATGGACATTGAAGATGTTTCATTATTTGTAAACATTCTTCATGTATTGAAAATAAAAATTATGCAAATAATTTGTTTTTTAAAAATCATATTAAATTTTTTTTATGCTCAACATTTGGAATCTTCTTCTAAAATCTTCGATGAGAAAGCAATTTTCAATGGATCTGAATTTCAATGTAAAAATAAGGCCTGAGTAGAGTGCACGCAAGGAGATAATGATAGGAAGCGAATCATGATGGTTTCGAAGGCGGAGCCCATTTCCAAATTCGGGCTTAAAAACGGCTGTTACGTGTACAATCGAAGAACTCGCCTCGGGGAAAGGGAATTGATTTGATTGTCGTAAAGGACATTGGTCGGTGGTCAATGGTCGGTTATACGGAAATAGACATCTCACCTTATCTCCAATGACAAGCTTTTTGAAATCATAGAAAACTTCGACTGACCACATTTGGGACTGAAAACGGTCAATAATCACATTCTCAATATACTAATAAAAAAACAATAAAAATCATGAAGTATTTTGATCAATCCCTCATTCTAGCACTAGCTATTGTTCACTTTAATTATCTCAATTTAGAAATGCCCATGAGATTAGACATTCCCTAAAAGGGAATATGGGGATAACTCAAACCTTTTCCCTCCATTTTAGGACTAATCTAGGATCAACCCATGGCACATTTTTAGGTGTTCAAATTCATAATGGAGTCTACGTGAATAGAGTCCAAGAGATATAGTGTCACCACTGAAGGTTCAAAATGAGGTTCTTACACACAGATCTAATTAATAGAGATGATCCAATTATCATAGATTATTACTGGGGTTCATCTATTACACTCCTATATTTATAAATATAAGGGGAAGGGGTAATTTAGTCTTAGAAAATAAACACAAAAAGAGAGGGAAGAGTAAGGTAGAGAAGAGAGCATCTAGATCTAGAATGAACTCAATGCATCAACCATCGAACCAAGGGCCCTTGATACAATTATACCATTGTAGACTAACTTTCACTAAATTTATACCTCCAATAACACATAGTGGGAAGAATCTAAGGAAACAAGAGGGTATGTTTCAAATATGAGATCTCACTAAATATAAGTACTAAGATTTTATATCAAACTACACATAAACACCCATGGTAATTTATATATTAACACACAACTTAACAATATTGTAAAAGAGAAACAAGATAGATCAAACAATGATTATAATATAGAATCACATCATAACTATTGCATACATATAGTAGTAGAGTATTAATCCAATTAATCTAGCATTGAAAAGCATTCAGAATGGAGATGAAAGATAATTGAAATACAACATGAACCCTTTACAAAAAATAGGAATTGTATTCATTAAAAGAGATGAAGGAAGAAGCAGGTGAAATCTTAGATATAATCTGATATCACTTTTGAGTAAGTTTTTATCAACCCCTATATTATCATATGGTTTTGCTTTATATATATGAGGATGGGATTCACCTCTTAATAGCATTCAATTCCCATCCTAGGCCATGATGGCCACTCTTGATGGTTACAACCATAATTTAAAATTCAAAACAAACAAATCCACTTAAAATCACAACATTTATGTAGGGTACCACTTAGTTGATATGTGAAGGCAGATGTGAAGGTCCAACTAACAACTACTTTGATCTTACATATCTAGCCTCCAATGCAAATACCATGAGGTCAAACTCTTTATCAAGCTTGGCAAGATTCATCAAGGGATCCCTAAATATCACCTCAACTTGATTTTCTAGCCTCTGATAGACTTGGAAGGGTGATTTCATTGACACCTAAACCCTAGAGACTTGGTTGATGCTTGTCATGGATTGTGTTGATAGCTCTAGCATCACCTAGGACCCTTGTTTATTTGCTTTGATGACCTTCTCCCTCATGATTTGATCAAATTAACCTAGGTAGACTCTAAATTATCCTTGGTCTAATAGGATGCCATTATGGTAGAATAGTATAGATATTGACCTCCTTAAAGTAGGCCAATATCTTCTTCCTTCCCTCTTCTAAGGTTTTAATTACAATATGAGCCATGACCAACCACTCCTTTATAATATCCTTCATGTTCCTAGTGTGCATTTGATATAAACCTAATTCTAAGGTTGGAATTAGTTTTAACTTTGGGAACATGCCTTTGTTAATCACCACTTGCAACTTCCTACACTTTTCATTTATCTCTCCAATCCTCTCCAAGTAAGCTTGAGTCTACTGGATAAATATGTTAGTCTCAGCTAGAGTCTTCACAACATTTCCAAGAAATGAGAAGAGTAGTAAGAGGGCATATTTGACCTACCCAATTAGTTTGATGGAAAAAGAGCTCTTCACTTGGTTGAACTTGGCTTTGCATTTCCTCAAGGATCTTTTTTGACATATCATGAATTACCTAGAGAATGAAGAGTGGATCCTTAACCATTATTTCTTCCCTAGTGGGAGTCCTCAACTTATTGAGGGAGAACATATCTTGATGAGTCTATCAAACCATCCAGTTCCCCTCTTAGACAAACCTTTGTGTTTATGTCTTCTTCATGCTCCCAAAGTTTGGTCAAAGCTCCACTATATATTTGGGTCACCTTAGGATATCATATCTGGTGATTGAAACCTTGGGACAACTCCCTATGTTATGAGAGGTGTGGGAGGGGTTTTCATGATGGTGGTAAAGGGAGGATGATGAGGGGGAGGACAGATGGAGGAAGTGGAAGGGGTGAATGAGAAAAACAATGGAGGGGGAGTGGGCATGGGAGTGAAGGCATGAAGGATGAAATGGGAGGCCCATGGGAACAACATTGCTTGCCACTTCTCCTAGGTGATGTTCACTTAAGGGGGAATTTCCATAAAAAATGGTCATTAAACATATTAGAAGATATTGGTTGGTTGAAGACAAATCCTAGGGTGCTCTCGATAATAGAAAGAGGGGGTCAGGGAGAAATGCATCGAGGTGTTGTTGCTGGGGACTAAGGAAATGTTGAGGCCAGTAAAGGAGGTTAGATTAGAGTAGAAGGAATTCAAGATAAATCTAGAGTGTGAGTTTCATTTTGATATTTATTTGGCCTCTTACCTGATTCAACCCCAGACACTGTAGTTTAAGGACTGGCTAGAATAGCAAGAACTATGGGGGCTGATGGTGGAGGAAATGGAACTACTAAGGGAGGCACTAGGATTACTAAAGGGGGTACCAGGATAGTTCCTACTATAGATAGTATTCTTTAGATAGTTTTATCCATGCCAATCGATGAAGATGTGCTTGATGGTACCTGGACTAAAGGCAAGCCTAAAGAGGGCCCCAAGAAGGTTATGGGTTGTGAAATGGATGGAGTAAAGGGGAATGAAGAGGTAAATATTCTCAAGATTATTGACGCTAAAGGTCCTTGGGTAAATGATGCAATGATTATAATGGGGAAAAGAGGAGGCACCACTTGGGTGGATAGTGGGAGTGGAATGAAACTTGTGGGTCTCAAGACTGGGAGTTAGAAAGTGATAGGAGTGAGGGGTGGAAGGGACAAGGAAGAAATAAGAGGTATAATTGGTGTAACTTGTGTGGGTTCCTATTGGGAGCCTCATTTTAATATTGCCTCTTGACTACTGGTCATGTTAAACCTCAGTGTCTTTACGACCTAGGATTGAGGTGTCAGTGGTTGAGTTGGTTTCACCTAGGTTACCTGCCACTAAGTAACATGGGTCTGGCTTGGTCATGACCAAACTATTAGAGATGTTAAAGGAGGTATATGTGGATCCAAGACTGTAGCATGAGGAAGAGTTGGTGGGATGGCCTAAAAAATATTCCTAGAGATAGTAGGTGTCAGTGTTGGATCCTCTATGGATTGGGTAGGATCTAGAGGGGCGAAAATGGTCTTATTATCTTCTTTCCTTTCTTTTTATTCATTGTAATCTAGGACAATACCTCCTAATCATCAATAGAATACAAGTATATCTCATTGTCAACCTCTATTTGATAACCATATTTTATTTTAAGGTAGGATAAATATCATGCCAAGTGAGCTCTAATCATCCCCATGGGGTCCTAATGCCAGAGCTTGACTCTCCCTAGGATGAAAGAGTCCTGCACAGATGCCATCTTCTAGATGGGAAGGAAGTACTTATACATGTGGTACCTGATAATGATCAAGAATGGTGGGAACACCTTATTTTGGTGGACTAGACAAAAGCCAAAGATGCCCTCTACTAGTTGGTAGGTGATCTCCTACTCTACCATATGATCTGGGATGAAATACCACAAGCAGGTGGGCTTCTTGAGGAAACCTACAATTTGGATCATGGTGTCCTTTATATAGTACCAATAGTCCTTGATGGTGCTGATGGAGTCTCAAATTGATTTTGATAGCCAAGTCATCAAGGCCTCATTAATCATGTTGTATACCACTAGATATAAGTAATCACAACTATCCTACTGTGGTTCTAGTACTAATGGCCATATATTTTATAAAAGAATGTGGACTACTGAGCCCCCAAGAACCCACATAGTAAAAGATACAGGTTTGAAAGAGAGTATCTCATAGACCACGTTCACAAGGTAGCTCATCATATATAAATTACCTCTATATTTATAATCAATAATGGCTTGACCAACTTGAAGTTGATTAGTCCTCCCATGTCTATAAATTTTGAGCATTTGATAATCATATGGAAGAGGGACACCCATAGTTCATTAACATGAAAGTAGTCCTAGGTCCCAAATAATCAATCCAATATAATCATGCCTACCTAGACTTTCTCCTAAAAGGTATGAATTATTTATACATTTAAGTCCTCCTTGTTGACCCATTTAGCATCTACATTCTCAAGCTAGTATTGGAAGACATCATATATTTTATAGGTATCTATATATGTCTTCACCATTACAACATCATAAGAGAAGGTGTAATATAGGAGGGGGTAATACACCTTGTAAGCATTCTTAGAGATATCAATACTCTGGTGTCTAGAGCTAGGCAAGCACACCCAGTCATGGACCCCATCATGCACTTAGATTATGATGAGAATGAGGTTATCGAACAAGTCAACATAGGGAAATGCTTTTGACTTGGCTGTAACTATGTGAAGTTTACATTTATTGTAGGATTGAAGGGCATCCTTAAATTATAATTATTGATCATCATCAAATCCTAAGTATTTAGGCACTTACTTGATTGATTTAAACATGTCATTATAGTGCTTGAAATTGGTCAAGCTAACTGGGAATATGGTATCCTGATACACAGACTCAAACTTTGGGTTCAAAGAGGATGCAACCATTGTAGCAATATAGAGGGGAAATAGGAAGGCTCTAAACATAGGAGGCATGAAACACATGGATACTCTATGAGAATTAGAGAGCTAAGAGTTAGAGTGATCTTGAAGGTATGAAGTAGTAATAATTGGTGGGATTTCTTTAGGATTTTATAAATGCATGCACACAACTTCTTGTATTAATGACATTTTATGGCTCACTTGTTACAAATTCAAATTCAAGTTGGTTGATGTATTTACTCTCTTTACTTTTAAATTCAAAGTTAAATTCAAAGCCCACAATCCTCCATCACCAGTCAGATATAACAATGGTGATGAGATATTTAATGTTATCCAATTGTGCCTAGATTTCTATATATTTAATACATAATGCATAGTAGGTATGTAGTCTCATCCCTTAGAGGCTTCACGATTAACTCCTAATTTATAACACATGTCATATGCTCATTGATCCTTCTGTTAATGGTCAACACGTAGGCATAGTTTTATACTCTGTAGCATACCCTTGATAAGGGTGAGGTGTTACTTAAGGACAGATGGCACCTTTTGATTAGTTCTTCTACCTCATCCATACCCTATTTTTACCCTTATAGGTCCTTAAGTGGTCACTAGTTAATTTTCCTTACTAGTTGATGTGGTACCTTCTAATTAGGACATTCTTTTCCAGGCTCTAACATCTATCATAGGTCTAAGGACTAGTTACTCTACCAACTTGGTGATGTGGCACATTCTAATTAGGCTAGGCTCTCTTAGGATCTGACATCTTTGACATGTACAGGGACTAACTACTTTGAAAACTCAATGACATGGCACCTTATGATTATGTCAAGCTCTCTCAGGTTCTAACATCTTTAATAGGTCTGAAGACTAGCCACTTTGATAACTCAGTAATGTGGCACCTTATGATTAGGTTGGGCTCTCTTAGGATATAACATCTCTAATAGGTTTGAGTACTGGTCACTCTAAAAACTCAGTGACATGGTTCCTTATGATTAGGTTGGGCTCTCCTAGGCTATAACATCTTTGATAAGTCCAGGGACTAACCACTTTAATAACTTGATGATATGGTGCCTTCTAATTAGGCATAGCTCTTTCAAGCTCTGACATATATGATAGGTCTAGGGAATAGTCACTCTAACAACTCGATGATGTAGTGCCTTTTGATTAGGTCAGGTTATTCTGGGCTCTGATATTTATAATAGGTCTAAGGACTAACCACTCTAACAACTCGGTGATGTATCACCTTATGATTAGGTCAAACTCTCTTAGGCTCTAACATATTTGATAGGGCTAGGAACTAATCACTTTGACAAATCAATGACATGGTGCCTTCTGATTAGGTCGAGCTCTCTCGATCTCTCCTATGAAACCCACAAAAAAGACTAAGTGAGAAGTGAAAAGGGCACGCAATACATTTAATACTTACTCATCTTTTATTAATATTTTGATTGGCCACAAAGGGAAATTGGTTATTTTCTCTTGGAAAGGAATGAGACTTTAGGAAATTACTTTGAAAGTAGACCTAAAATGTTATCACCTGAATCCATAAAACGATAATAAGTCTACCTTAGTCATAAAAATAAATAAGGCTTATTGTTTCTCGAGTAAATTGGGGAAACATAATATTCCAAGGAATTTAGTTTAGGTAAAACTAATAAGAATAAAAGAGAGAACCTTGGAGCTTTGGTTTCTGATATTTTAAAATAGGGATCCCCCATTTCAAATAAAGTGGGTCATGTTATCCACAATAGAACCGATGAATCTATTAATGAATATGCTTTGAGGTACAAAACAATGTTGTCCAAAATGAAAAATCCAATGGTAGATAAAGAGCTTCAAAACATCTTTAAGCAAAGTTTATTTGCACCATTACATGATCTCATTATCTTTAAAAGTTTAAATCCTTTGATGACTTATGCCATATTATTTGAGATCATGAAATAAAACTTATTTCATTGAAAAAAATTACGTATTTAACAAACACACTGACTACATCTACTATTGATTTTAATGTCAAACCAAGCTATAAGGTAAAACATATAGAACCTAAAAATGAAATAACTATAATGGTTGACTTAGTATCATTACATCCTAATCATCTCATCTTATCCAATGCACCTAAGAGATAATTTGAGTCTCCATCTTTGTTACTTGAGAAGCTTGAGGAGTGTCATCTCATATATCTCTCTACACCTATAGAGGTTGATACGATTAGACTTCTACCAAAATGATATGAGGTTAATGCATATTGTGACTATCACCAAGGTGAAAGACATTAAACAAATAGATTTTAGACCTTGAAACATGATATCCAAGACCTTATTGAAAATCACTAGATTAACTTTGATGATCCTCCAAATGATTCAAGACTCCAACCTAGTGACCATCAAAACCAAAAGATATTTAAAAGTACATTACAAGATCATTATAACAAATATCCAAAAGTGTGAGTTACATATAATGCACACCCTCCTCCACCACATTCTGGGCACCCATTATATGGGATTATTGGCAAATTTACATGCACTATACCTCCTATGATTTAGATACCTTATATTATATTCGATAAGAGTGAAATTATGGATGATGTTTCAGATCTTCACTCATTATTTATTATAGCATATCTTGATCATCAACCTATATAGTTTTATGATTGATAATAGTGCTAGTGATAACACATATACCATGATGTTACTCACACATTTGGGATATATACATGGTGATTTATACCCTTTGACCAAAATGGTCAAAACATTTAATGGGACATCATAATAGGTTATTACTGAGATCAATTTATCTTTACAATTTGATCTAGCACATGTGGTCACTACCTTTTATGTTTTACCATACACATGAGTCTTTGATATTTTATTGGGATGATATTTTATACATAAGATCCATGTAATACCTTATATAGTGCATGGGTGTATTAAATATATTCATTCTAACAAGGTAATTATAGTACCTGGAGTACCATATGAACTTTCACTCAAACAAAAGAAGCTTATTCCAAGGTAGTTAATTATAAAACATACTAGTGCTAATCATGCATGAAAGGGTAAGCAAAACTAAATCCCCTTTTCTTGGCCCTCAATACTTGATATACCATTACACCAAAGATACACAGTGGAATCCATGAAATACTCATGTACACCTACGTGGATCACTTAGTTGTCAAGAGAAAATAAAGATGTTATAATTACAACTTCACCTAGAAAACCATAGATCGCTAAACAATGGGTTATAAGAACCATTACTCCCTCTATCACCTCTTTGTGACCACATAGTCCTATAAGACATATGCATAGTATCAAAAATTCTATAGTTCTAGATATAACACTTATGTTTGCCCCTTGGTAATATCACCAGTTTGTTGAACCATATTCCAAGTTTTGAGCTTCTTATGAGCATGAGTTACATGGGATCATATTTTAGACCCTTTTATTTTCCAAAAATCCAAAAAACATTAATCAAATATTTCAAATAAATTATAAAAACATTCAAATAAATTAAAAATACAAAAAATATTCAACATGGTTACTAGCTCATTAGTATCTATGTTGTTTAGTTTATGTTAAGAGATAACATATCATTTCCTTTCTATACACACATATGTTTCATACATACTTGAGTGTAGTATAGGCATACAACATACCTGTGATACTTACACATACAAATTTTGGACCTTTATTCTTCCCATGTGGCATACTATGTTGGAGTCATTTACTTATTTGGTTATTATCGACATAGGTTATACTATTTTATGATCACTTTTACATTATCATGTTGAGTTTATATGCTAGTGATCAAACATGACTATAATCATGTTCACGTCTTAAACCATGTACTTGATTATTATATTACATGACATTTTTTGCTAACACATACATGCAGGGACTAGTATGATATGTTTATTTTGGTTGATCATACTCCATCTATTAACATTGCCAATTCCTTGAGAATAGTTCTTACTTGTGGAACATTTGAATATGTTCCTTACTTGTAAACCCTTGTGCCACCAATTTTTATTTCTTTATGTGTGTAAATTTGAATATGTCCTCCCTTAAAGTGTGCAACATCTTGATAAGCCCCTTGTTTCCAGTCTCTTTAGACCCTCTTTGTTTGACATTGAGTTCTCTTTTATGTGTGGTTGATTATCTTTTGAGATTATATTGTTACTTTATAGACATTTACATGATCTATATCATGCATCTTAGGGATTGATGTGATCACATATTGTCAGCTTCATTAATATATCTACATAGACATGTTAATCCTATATGTTACATGATTCATACATGTGATCATAGGAATTTGACAAAGAGAGGAGGCTAGATCAAGTGTTAATCCATAAAACCATGAAATCAACACACTAACATACTAACATCTCTAAGCCTAGATCTTAGGGGGAGCTTAATGAACAAAAAACAATTAAAAACCCAACTAAAATGCAAAGAACAACAATCTTTACCTTCCTTGAGAGCTCCAAATGATTTCTTCATTTGGATTGTTCGGATTATGAATAAAAAGTCTTCATCAATGACATATGGCTAACATCATCTCCTCTATGAACCATTGTTGAATGATTGGCTTGATTGATATGGCTTGGATTAATTTCAACATTATAACAGTAATATTTTGGCTTCATGAATCTATTCCTGCATTATACCTCTACTTTGATTGAGCTCCCTAAATGAAGAGCTCTAGGCTTACTTTTATAGGCTTTCAAATCCATTGGAATGGGTTAAATCTGACCATGCTTGAGTTTATTAGGCTTGGTTGAGTTTGGCATAATTCTAGAATATATTTTTAGATATTTTTCAAAAGTGACAACTCACAAAGGTAATGAGTGTATTCTAGAATGTTCTAAAATGATCTTGAATTTCCTTTTTAGTAATTGATTTAATTGATTTATTAGCTCATGGGTGAACTCAATTAAGATTTGAAATTGATTTAACCTACTAATTGATTTTGATTAGGGTGTGTAAGGTAATTAATTATTTTTAGGCATTTGATCATTTATTTGATTTTAACTAATTCAATGTGCGTATTTACCTTATTTAATTGATTTAATAGGCCAAATTGATTTAATGAAATGTTATAAAACAAAATTTGAGACTAATATAATTTTTTGGGCTAAGTATTCAATGATTGAAAAGAATTAGTCTAAAGTCAGATATGAAGCCATTGGTGGCCAAATTTACATGTCTACAATTTGCCCCTATTTAGGAAGATGTTGCAAGTTGTAAGCATAGTAACATATTTTCAAAGAATAAAATGGTTCTTTATGCTTATGAATACAATGGTAATGATTGAACTATAAGTACCCTCTTGAGGGAGCAGTTGGCAAGTGGGTTAACAAATGGTCCCTTGAAAGAAAGAAGTGAAATGATGGGACCAAACAAATGAAGATGATGGGGTAATAAAATAATGATTTATCTAAATTTGGATAAAATCATTGAAAAATGCAAGTGGGATGGTATATAATGGTTTGCCCAAAGGAAATTATAAGCATTGTACCCCGATAGTGGTAACATGGTATGATAACACAATGATTTGCCCTAGCAGGCAATTTAATCATTGAGAAGATGGAGCTGCCCCAATTAGGATAGACAAACAAGGAAGGAAAATTAGTGATAATACAATGAATTACCCTAATAAATGATTTTATCATTGAGAATTCATGTGGGATGGTGTACAGTGTTGATGCAATATACCTCGATTATGATAAACATGATCAATGGTTGAAGATTGATAAGTTGATATAGAGGATAAAGATGAATTAGGACAACTTGCTAATAGGGAGATTCTCATATAAACTAACAAAGGTTGAAATTATTTTATTATTTAAACTCTTTTTGGGATATGATTGGGTATTGGATTGGGATTATTGATAATGTTAGTGTTGAAGAGATGGTGATGCTGCATTGATATTGTAGACCTCTCAAAGCTGATTTTTGCTCTAGCATTTGATGGTAGGCCTCATGATAGAACACCATGGGGGCTTGGCTAAAATATGCATAAGGACTGACTCCTAGTATCCAATACTCAATGGAAAATTATGTCACCAATGATAAAAACTATGATGATAATGTAAACATGATAATGTATACATTTAAATATGGATAGATTCAAGAATAATGTGCAAGAAATCACCCAATGAACACACATAGACTGAATCAAGGCCATAGTGCTAAAAGCAAAAAAATAGGCACACAAACAAAGAAACAAAGAAATAAATAAGATAAATAAAGACATAAACAAGACAAACAAAGAAACAAACAAGTGTTAGTCTCTATGTTAGTACAAACAACATGATGAATATTGCCCCTAAAAACTAGGTGATAACTAAACAAACAAACAAGATGGGGAAATAAAAGAAAAGGAAGAGGTGGCTGAACTATCTCTATATGCGCTAGGTAACTGGATGTTTCATATATAGTTCCATAGATATGATGATTCAATGAAACTTTAGGCCGAATGTAGTTCTCCCAAGAAATGGAAAGAAAATGATGATTGATAGAAGACATGATGGATGTGATAGAAGAAAAGGGAGGAACTCACAAAATGGTGATAACATAGGATAAAAGGCCAAAAAGGATGAGGAAACTAAGGAACAAGTGGTTTGTTTGTGACTTAGTGAGGGTTTCTAGAATCCTTAAGGCAAAGAAGTGGTCAATATTTTTGGTTTTTCTAAATGATTTTCAAATGTTTTTGGAATTTTTGAAGCATCTCAACTCAATTGAGAATGATGAGATATTAAAAAGGTCCAAACTCAAAAAATGGCAAGAGCGTTAAAACTTGAAGTGATGCTCACAAAATGGTGAGAGTGTTAGAACTTGAAATGATGATTACAAAATGGAAAGAGCATTATAACTTAAAATGATGCTCGCTAAATGGTGAGAGTGTGAGAACTTGAAATGATGCTCATAAAATGGTGAGAGTGTTATAACTTGAAATGATTCTTTCTAAATGATGAGAGCATGGATAAAGAGGGACTGAACTGACCTCAATGTGAATCAAACATGACCCACATAGTCCCAAAATGGCTTTAGCTCACAGTAGTTCACCTCACAGTGAAGGAATATAAATAGTGTAGTAGCCAATTCAAACAAAATAGGCATAGTATGATATAGGAATGGTTAGGTGATATGTCAAAGCACTATAAAAAAATGTTACCCCTAGTTTTCCCATAGGTGGTTATAACTAAGATACAACTAATAGATCAATGAGACCAATTTTACCCAATAGGTGATATAATTAGTATCAAGACTGGTGAACATAGATTTGCCCTAGTAGGTGATATAATCAAGCTCACTTAAACAAACTTGATAAGAATAAAATAATAAATGAAGGATGTAACTACCAAAACTTCTATCATATTGCTACAAAATATTGCTTCTATCTGAATTACTTGAAATAACTACCAAAACTAATCTAATTTTGTATGTTAAAAATGTGAAACCAATGGATGAACCAAGGTCAAATAGGCTAGGTTGATAAGATTCAAAACATGTTTGGTCGAGTAAGAAAGGAATGGTTGGATAGATAAATGATAGAATAGTGATAGGCTGGTAAGATGGTAGGATGATAAAGAAGAATGGTATAAAGAAGGATATTGATAATATGGTACAACTTGAAATAGTCCTTATACATACTACATCAAGTTACTCAAGCTTAATACCACTTAAGGTGAATAATGTTCATCAGTTCATCAAGTTCATTGTCATCTGGTGTGGTGAGCCTATATGCTCTAGTGTCATAGTCTACAGTGATGATGAAAGGACCCACCTAGTTGGCTTTGAACTTTCTTTTATTCTTTTTTTTATCGTGGTATTCTTTTGGTTATTTTTTAGGACAAGATCACCAAGTTCAAATGTTTTATGTTTTACACACTGATTGTATTGACCCTAAAGTCAATTCTTATAGGCCTATAGATTATTCATAGCATCTATGTACTTCTCATCAAGTAAATCTATCTCTTGTAGGTGAGTTAATTAATAGTCATTATCATCTATAATATGCTTGAGAGATATGTTTAATGAAGGCAACTCAACCTCAATGGGAAGTATGGCTTCAATGCCATAAACAAGTGAGTATGGAGTGGATCCTATGGGTGTGCGATGATTTGTATGGTATGCCCAAAGGGAACATAATATCTAAAGGTGCCAATCATGATTGACATCATTGATAATATTTTTGAGAATGTTGATAATGGTTTTGTTTGATGCTTTGGCTTGGTCATTACCTTGAGGGTAATACATCTTTAAAAAGTGTTGTGTGATCTTGTATTCAACACATAGCTTTTTGACATCCTTGTTCTTAAATGATCCTACATCATTAGATATAATGTCAAAATGGATATTATAGTAGTAGATGAGATGGTTAAATATGAATTTGTAAATTTGTTTCTAGTCACGTAAGTGAGGGGTATAGCTTCGACCCACTTAGTGAAATATTCAGTGGTCATGAGAATGTGTTTATGGCCATCTAATGAGGTGGGGTTGATCTTCCCAATTAGGTTAAAGCCTCATGTAGAAAATGTCCATAATATCAACATTGGTTTTAAGGTCTTGGTAGACACATGAATAAAATTAGCATACCATTGACACTTGTCACATTTCTTTACATATGTAGCTACATTTGTATCCATTATCATCCAATAGTAACTAGTATGCAAGATTTTTTTGATAGGATTACCCCATTGGTGTGGGCTCCACATATTCTCTCATGAACTTCCTATAACACTATTATAGATTCTATTGAAGGTAAATAATGAAGTAGAGTTCCATCAAAACTATGGTGGTATAGGGTTGGTCTGAGTAGCATGTAATGTTAGACATTGTGGATGAAAGCTTTGGTTTGTTTCTAGGATAAATCTAGTGGGAGGATTTTCTCATGTAAATAGGCATATAGGTTTGAGTACCAATTAGAGTTGGGACCAACAATATCACATATCATTACAATAGTTGAAGGCTCATGAGCTAGTGTTGTTAGATTTTCTATAAAAATTTGATACTCACTTGATATGTCTGCATGATGAATCAATGATCTAATAGTAGCCATGGAATTTGTTATTTTATATCTCTCTCTTGGTATATGCTTAAATTTAATGTTGGTGATTTGGTGCTTGAGACTGTCAACCATTGCCTTATATGGAACTAGTTTGTTATCTTTAGTTTGGAAGTGGTATGTAGCCTGATTGATGATTAACTAAGAATCACCATAAACTGTTAGATGACATATGTTCCATTTTAATACCTATCAAAGACCTATGATGAGTGCTTCATATTTTGCCATGTTATTGGTACAAGGAAAGCGTATTCTAAATGACTTAGGGATTATATCCCCCTAAGGAGTTATGAATAAAAGGCCTACCCTCAATCCATGTGTAGTGAATGATCCATCAAAATAGCTTTCAGTGCTTCTTCTTAATAGGTGTTTCAATGATGGTCATGATGGATTCATCAGGAAATTAGAATGTTAATGGCTATATGTCTTCAAGAGGTGCTTCAACAAGCTGATCTATGAGAACTTGCTCCTTAATTATTTTTTAGTTTACATACTCTATCTCAAACTCACTGAGTAGCATGATCTATTTAGCTATACAACCTTGTAAAACTATTTTTGATAGTTGATAATTAAGTGGATCTACTTTAGAAATAACCATGGTCTTATTGTTCAACATGTAGTGGCGTAGTTTTTGAGCTATGAAGACCATAGTGAGACAAGATTTTTTTATGGGTATATAGTTATGTTCATACATAACCAGCGTACAACTTAGATAATACACTATATGATATTTTAATTTATCATCATGTTGAGCTAGAAGTGCCCCCAAAGCATTATTATTAGTAGAAATATATAGAAATAATGGTTTCCCTGGTGTCAGAAGGAATAAAACTAGGGGATTTGTGAGATAGTCCTTCAATTGCTGAATATCCTTTTGATAATCATTATCCCAATGAAATGTGACACCTTTATTTAGTAGGTGTGTAAATGGATGACACTTGTCTAATAATTGAGATATGAAGCATCAAATAGATTGTATCTTGCCCTGTAAACTATGGAGTTGCTTTATATTGGTCAATGGTAACATCTCTATTATGTATCTTACTTTAACTGGATTAAATTCAATGCCCCTGTGAGACATGATGAAGCCCAATAATTTTTTGATGTAACTCCAAACACACACTTCTTAGGGTTGTTATTGACTTTGTATTCTCATAGTCACTCAAATATCCTCTTTAACATTGTTGGCTAGTCAACCCTAGTTTTGGATTTGCCTAGTATATCATCGACATAGTCTTTAATAGTGTCATACATCATATCATGAAATATGACTGTCATAGCTCTTTGATAAGTGGCTTCTACATTATTAAGGCCAAATCGCATGACCTGATAATAGAATGTTCCCCACAAAGTGGTGAATGTTGTTTTGTGTTGGTCTTCTAGTGCTATTTTGATTTGATTGTAACCTAAGAAGTTGTCTATTAGTGAAAAAAATTCATAACCCATTGTGGAGTTGAATATCATGTCAATATTAGGCAATATAAAGTCATCCTTATAGCATGTTTTGTTAATGTCACAAAAATTAGTATAGATTTTGATTCCCTCTAGTTTTTTATTGGTAGGTACTACATTATAAATCCATTCAGATTAGTCAATTGGTCTAATACATCTTGCTTCTAAGAGTTTCTCCAACTCTTTCTTCATTAATATAACAATGTGAGGATGCATCTTGCCTACATTTTATTTACTAGTTTAGCATTAAGATTGACCATAAGGTGGTGCAAAACCAAGGTGGGATCTAAACTAGGCATGTCAAAATATGCACAAGTAAATATATCTATTGTCTCTCTCAGTAGGTCTATGAATACTTCATGCTCCTTCTCAGTAGGGGATGCACCTAGTTTGATCCACTTTATGTCATCTGGGGACCCATCGTTAACCTCTATTATATCTTCAACTAGAAGAGTTGAGCCATAATCAATGATAGTTGGTAAAGATTTGAACTGGTTGGTAACATTAGATTCCTTTGTTAGGATTGGTTCTTCGACAAGCTCTCCAAGACATGAGGAATCAAAATATCCTAATGGGAGATCAGGCCATGTGACAAAGATAATAAAAAATTCTTGTATGACTTGATCAAAGGCTTCTTGACTTTTAAGATTGAATTTAGACCCATTATCATGTTCATTATTAGCATCCTCTTGAATGATTTGATCAAAATCCTATTGCTCTTCAGGGCTGAGCTTAGATCCATAGTGAACTTCATCATTGTTAGTTTCTCGCATGATGTACTCAAAATATTGATGCTCTTCAATACTAAATTTAGACCTGTAGACAAGTTCATTGTTGGTGGTCTCCTAATCTATACATGAAGAAGGATGAACACCCCCATCTAGTGGCACTTGAAACAAGTTTTCACTACTAGACTAGCCTTTATCTTTACTATTTCCCTAGTCAAAAAGTGCTTCAAATAAATTTTCACTTTGAGAATTCAATGTTTTATTTATTTTCTTTTAGCTAAGGGTGTTTAACCATTATCCAAAATAGGCTTCAGGATCTAATTTGATTGAGAATTCTGATTTATGATCTCACAATGGAACATTGTCCTTAAGGCCTAGAAAATCATAGAATGCTTCATCATTTTGAAATTCATCAATCGGTATGTGTGTCTCTTGTTGGTACCAATCTATTAGTTTGGGATAATATAATAGTATGGGATTGTTACAAGTGATTAAGTGAAGGGTGTAAATGGTGTGATTATCAAATAAGTTGGTATGGGCTAAGTCATTGAACAAGCTATGATCAGACTCTGATTCACTGCTGGCATCCTCATCACCAGTCGATGGTGATGGAACATGAGTAAGGTGTATGGGGTCACCCCCAAGTCGTTTAAATATAAGTCCATAGGGTCCTTCATACTTTTTCACAGAAATAGGTTCCAACATTCCCTATAGATTTGGCCCAAGGTCCCTTCCTTCATAATCTTGATTTTCCATGATCTGATTGGGACTGGGATAATCTAGGTTATTGTAACAATTGGCCAAATTATCATTATACAACCATGAATCATCTCCCTCAAGAGGTTCTTGTTCTAAGATAGAAGTTGGTATGAAAATAACTAGTCCTAGATTATGAACATGGCCTTTCCCCTTTCTTTGCCAGTGCATGTGTGGCATAGCTTTAGGTCTTCCAAAGGCTTTTGGGTTTTGAGGGAGTTTTTTGATATAAAATATATCATGAGTCAAGTACTCTCTTGGGCCATTAGCCAAGATGGTAAAATGATTGGATACTTCAGGAGGTGGCATGTGACTAAGAGAATCAAGGGTACTAGGGTCAATGTAGTTGTCTTTTATTCTATTTCATCTAATTGCCATTACACCTACCACTTCCTCCTTCCCATGCACTCACCTTTTCTTTTATTGTGTAAAGTTATATCATCCATACATTAAGGCATACAACTATACCATACACACATTGCTCCTCCAATATGATACTACATTTTCTATCCTCTACACTTTCATTCTTGCCACCATCTCCATTATAAAAAATTGGTGAACAAAATCAAATCCTATATAACCTATATATCTTAATTCCTTTCACATCACATAAAATGTCACATTTTCCTTTTTATGTAAAATGCCTATAGTAACCTCTAAAGTAGACTTCCCATCTTCTACATCGACACAACAAATAATAAAAATATTCACTACAGGGTAAATTTATAAATCTTCACTATATAAATTTGATTTATGATTTCATTATATGTAGTGTCACTCACATATATAATGGATACAAATATACAACATATTGTAGATACTAAATTCTGATTATAAATAGCATTTTAGTTTTTTACAATTGATAAATATCAATAAAGGTGTTACCCTTCAATACTAGACCTTATGGCTAATTAAGGGATCACATATTCCATCTCATTATGCCTAACTAATTATCATATAGTTAGAACCTAACATTTTGATGACCTAGTTCACTTTTACACAATAGAAAATTTTAAATTTAATTTATATCCTTCACTGTCAGTTACAGACCTTCAACAATTTTCTATCCTACCAAACATTTTAATTTCCATAAGGACACTAGTGTCAAAGCCAGCGTCTAGTTTCCTTATCAAGTGTTTGTATCTCAAAATTCATCAAAATTGAAAATCTTTCCAAACATATGGGTTGGACTAGTTATCTTATATAACCCTCTTGTGAGATATTTTTAATAGGTGTGGTATAAAAACAAAAAAAATACCAATCATCATTATAAAGCACACATATAACAAATACCAAGAAATAACCTATTCAAGCTCATTCAATTAATTTCAAAACTGAGTTCTACAACCCTATTCTTCCCTATTTCTATATCACTTATGAGTAGTCATATTACATGTTTAAAGCATTCAAATAACATCCCATGAATTATATTTGTCAAGTTACAAGATAGATCATTTCATGCCCTTGTATATACATATTTACCCTTATACACACTCAAATTCCCACACTTAATGGAGAAATATATATGTCTGAGGCCCTCCTTGGAGTATTGGATATTTAGGCAATGCTCATTAATAAAATGGCCCTTGAGGTTAGATTGACTTCATGAACCCATTAACCTTTTTTTGTCAGTTTGACCTAACCTAAGGTGAATAAGTAGGTTTTGAGTTATACTCAGTCATACAAAGCTTATGTGCATAATCTAGATACACCAATAGAAAGGTGATAGAAAACCCTAACATGTACAAGTGGTCACTTTGCAATATATTGAATATTACGTACAATACAGTTGAGTCAAGATTTAGATAGAAGCATCAACACAAGTGTCCACATGTCGATGAAAAAAGCTAGGCCTCCATAAATAATATTTACAAAATCTAATGAATAGATCCTAAGTAATAACTTGTCTAATTTGTTAGGTTGTGGAGCTAAAAGCTTCACTGATGCAAACATGGAGGAGGTTGCTGAGGTTGCTGAGTTATAGAGAGCTTGCAGAGGAATCGACATCGGTCAGGCCAATCGACGTCGGTCATATTACAGTGGCAGAGCAACCGACGTCGGTTATGGGTCAGCCGACATCGGTCAGATAGGAACCGACGTCGGCAACCTGTGTGTGCATGGGTTTGCATGCGGTTCAAGAACTGGTCTATTTTTGGACAGTCAGTTTGCATGTAAAGACTTATTTTAGTCTTGGAGTTGCGTTTCTAATTATTATAATTAAGAAATTCTAATTATTGTATGCATGAGATCTATATAATAGACTCATGGGCTGTATTGTAATGTGTGTTAGAAAGCCATTGTGCTTGTAGAGAGAGCAAGAGTAGCTCTTCCTAGTTCCAAAGGGTTGTTGAGTGTGTATGATCAGGGAGAGTTGTAGGTTGTGCAAGTTCTGGTAGAAGATCCACTGGGGTACTGGTTGAAGAATCATAAGGACTTGGTGAGGCAAGGACAAGGGTTCTTCAAGGTGTAGAGACATCTACATGGTAAGTAAGGTCAGTTGATTTGCAGGTTGTTGAAAGAGTAGGGAGATCAACTTGGAGTACGGTTGTGTACTTAGTGTACTGGCAACATTGTTACTGACTGGTGGAGGTGAACAACAACTCTGTGTTTGAGTTGATTGTTGTGACCGTAATTGAGAGAGTGAACTGTTGGAGGAGAATTACTGGTGAACCCTAGAAGTGTGAGAGCTCTAGAGGTGTGAGAAGAAGTGTGGCATCTTCTTTATTGTATTTCCTTCTGGATAAGTATTAATACAATTGGGTATTGTCTCTCATATTCTGTGTTGTTTCTGAATTTCTAGTTACTTATTCATTCTGGTTAAATTTTGTGTTTAGTTGCTTCTACAAAGGTAATCATGTGTGCTCTTGGAGAGCAGTAGGATCTTGACAAGTGGTATCAGAGCTAAGGTCACTAAGTGGTACCAATCTTGACAATTGGTATCAGAGGGTGGTTAAGTACACTAACAAGTGGTCAGAGCATGTTAAGTGTTTTGTTGATTACAGGTCACTCTCAGGGGTTTCAGATTGAGTGGGAGTATAGCAATGGCAGAAGAAAGTAAGCTAAAAATGGAGAAACTGAATAGCATGAATGGTCAATTACTGATTGATAGAAAGAAAGAGCAGGTAAAGAAAGGTTGTTGGTTGGTAGAAGATCAGCATGAAGAAAAGGAAGAAGCAGATGTTGCAAGTGTTATTGCACAGGATGCTCTGGATAAAGTAGAATCTTGGTCTATAGATTTTGTTGCCTCTTTCCATGTAGCCCAAAATAGAGCATCTTTTCATGAGTATGTCCAGGGAGACTTTGGAGAGATTTATTTAGGGGTTGGTGAGCCTTGTCACATGGTTGGCAAAGGGGAAGTGAAGCTGAAATTATAGACAGATATCACACGGGTGTTGAATGAGGTCATGCAGGTACCAGTCTTGGAGATGAGTCTAATTTCTTCAGGAAAGTTGGGTGATGAGAGATGCACAGTAACTCTCACAGTGGATGCACTTGAATTAGACGGTGGTAAGAAAGTAGGTATCCTTTATCTATCTACTTATATTATTGATTCACCTTCTGTTGTAGAGATGTAGCTTTGTAGGCTTGGTCACATGTGTAAGAAGGGAATGCATGTTTTTAAGCAGAAGACAGATGTTTTTGACAAACTTAAGAATTGGAAAGCCTTGGTGTTCATGGAGGAGATGACGAACAGAGATCAGCTGAGGGGACTGGATTATTCTGAGCAGGGCTGTGTTAATTTGGATAGGGTTTTGATCCAAGGTGAGCTCGTGGGTAAAAAGTCATCACTCACAGGAAAACACAATTACCGGCGTCAGTCAGGAGAAATTGACATCAAACAGACAGGTATCAATGTTGATTATATGTAGATCAGCAGAGTTGGTGGTGTTGGGCAAGTGGAGACCGATGTCGGTCAGGAGGAACTGACGTCGACAGTCTGAGGCAATCACAGGGAACTGATGTTGGTTGGGTGCAGACTGAGAGATGGCTGAGATCGGTCACTAGAATGGATGTTGGGCAGATAGCAAGCTATCAAGGAGTCTCAAATGCCCATGTGGAGGACTGAAAGGGTAAGTGAGCCTCATATTCATTGTCCACCTTCTTTATACTACATGTTGCTCACAGATGGTCAAGAACCAGGAAGATGTGAAGAGGCAATGCAGGTAGAATATAGGAAATAGTGGGAGCATGGCATGAATTCTTCAGAAGAGAACCAAGCAGGAGATTTGGTAGAGTTTCCAGTCGGGATGAAAGCACTGAAAAATGAATGGATTCCTAGGTTAAAGAAGAGAGTGGATGGACACGTGATATGGAAGGCCAAGGTATATGGTCTTGAGCAAGCTGCAGGACAATGGTACAGATTTGACAGGTGTATGACAAAGCATGGCTTTGGTCAAGGTCAATGTAACCATTGTGTTTACTTTATCGGGTTGGATAATGGTCACAACATTATCTTATTACTGTATGTGGTGTGGTTGCTTGTTGCAGGGTCACACATGCAGGGAGTTTCTGAGCTAAAGGTAAAGTTAGTTCAAAGGTATGTCATGAAGAGTTTGGGAGCAGCGAAATTCTTTGGCATAAGAGACATGGAAGATCACAGGTTGATTTTGTCTCCAGTGGGAGCTGATGTGAAGAAGGTGTTGGTGAGGTTCAAGATGCAGGATGCAGAATTGGTAAGCACACCTATGGCTAGATAGTTCAAGCTGAGTTTAGAACAGTGTCTGAAATCACATAAGGTCTGGTATAGACCTGAGTTTTCCCAAGCAGTGGGAGTTGTCAGAGAGTTCGTAGCCAATTCATAAAAGAAGCACTGGAGAGTAGTTCAGTGGATTCTCAGGTATCTGAGAGGGACTAGCAGTAGGTTAACATGTTATGCAAGGTCAAGGTCTTCACTACATTGAGTTGTAGGTTCGAATGTGGCAGGTTACTTGGATGACAGGAGGTGCACCACAGGTTGTGTGGTGGTTGGTCTTCAAGATTGAGCTTGAAGAGGGATACAAGCCAGGAAACAAATTAGATGATGTATAGGTACAGGTACAGGTGCAGCGATTTATCTCCAAGTGGGAGATTGTTAGGTTGTGGAGCTAAAAGCTTCACTGATGCAAACATGGAGGAGGTTGCTGAGGTTGCTGAGTTGCAGAGAGCTTACAGAGGAACTGACATCGGTCAGGCCAATCGACGTCGGTCATATTACAGTGGTAGAGTAACTGACGTCAGTTATGGGTTGACTGACATCAGTCAAATAGGAATCGATGTTGGCAACTTGTGTGTGCATGCATTTGCATGTGGTTTGAGAACTGGTCTATTTTTGGACAGTCAGTTTGCATGTAAAGACTTATTTTAGTCTTGGAGCTACGTTTCTAATTATTGTAATTAAGAAAGTCTAATTATTGTATGCATGAGATCTATATAATAGACTCATGGGCTATATTGTAATGTGTGTTAGAAAGCCATTGTGTTTGTAGAGAGAGAAAGAGTAGCTCCTCCTAGTTCCAAAGGGGTGCTGAGTGTGTATGATCAGGGAGAGTTGCAGGTTGTGCAAGTTTTGGTAAAAGATCCATCGGGGTACTGGTTGAAGAATCATAAGGACTTGGTGAGGCAAGGACAAGGGTTCTTCAGGGTGTAGAGACATCTACATGGTAAGTAAGGTCAGTTGATTTGCAGGTTGTTGCAAGAGCAGGGAGATCTACTTGGAGTATGATTGTGTACTTGGTGTACTAGCAGCGGTGTTACTGACTGGTGGAGGTGAACAACAACTCTATGTTTGAGTTGATTGTTGTGACCGTAATTGAGAGAGTGAACTATTGGAGGAGAATTACTGGTGAACCCTAGAAGTGTGAGAGCTCTAGAGCTGTGAGAAGAAGTGTGGCATCTTCTTTATTGTATTTCCTTCTGGATAAGTATTAATACAATTGGGTATTGTCTCTCATATTTTGTGTTGTTTCTGAATTTCTAGTTACTTATTCATTCTAGTTAAATTCCATGTTTAGTTGCTTCTACAAAGGTAATCATGTGTGCTCTTGGAGAGTAGTAAGATCCTAACATAATTCCACCTATGTGTAACTCATATCTACCTACACATCTAAAAATAATCTAACTATTATCCCTTCCTTGTGTTGCAAATATCATAATATTAAATGGCATTGTACTTTCCATAATTAGTAGTTTTCTAGATTCAATATATTTATAATATCTAAATAAGTTTGATTGGCCTACTCTAGAATAATTTTATTCATCCATTTCATTAGGATAGTGTACCTTTTAACCCTAACACACCAATCCAAAAATGGTTAAACATTTGATGAACCTGACCCCTGTGTCTTCTCATGTAAATCTTAGGGTTTTTATCCTCTTAAGTTTTTTATTTACTTTACTTATTCACATTTATTGTATCATTTATATGAAACCTAGATGTAGTCCTAGATTAGGTGGTGTTCCTATTGAATATAACGAGCTATCCCTAGGGCCACCTAAAATGTCTCAAGCTGAAACCATGTCAAATTCTATTAATAATGAGAGTGCCAATAATAACAATGAGCAAAACAATGAAAAAATATTTTATAAGATGAATCTAATCGTGAAGATAATAAAACACATGAAAATAATGATCATGAACAAGATAAATCCATTGCATTATTTTGAGAGTGCATTCGAGAAAATCCTAAAGACATCCAAAATATCCTTAATACTTTATTGGAAATTCAAAAGTAAAAGTTTTTAGTGAACAAACATTGATCGCCATTTATATAAATATTGGGGCTACTAGATATGCCTATAACACATCCCTTCCAATCTCCCTCCCCTCGAGCACAACATTGCCTACTACATCTTGTGGGGGCATGAGATATTTTTTCAAACCATTGTTCCCAAAAAATAAAACAACTCTTGCTACATTCTCCATGGGAACAATTAATTTTTCATCTCAATTATTGGTTTCAATGCCTACATCAACACAAGTGGTGTTTTTATCCCATTTGGTGGCTTCTCAAATCTCAAACCTAAATCCTAATGGGTCTATTGTGCAAACTCTTGTCCAAGTTATCAAGGGTTTGGAGGATAACATTACCAATGTTAACAAAATGCTTTGAAACAAACTCATGCTATTATTTCACAAGATTTATTACATAATCATTTAACACTTGAGATATATTTGTACCCTTTTCCAACTATTTGTTTTAAACCTAAGTTCACGTTTTATGATGGCAAGGGTGATCTTGAATAGCATCTCCAATCTCTCTATGTGGCATGCCTTGATTATGATTCAAATGACAAACTTTAGACCAAATTATTTCCAAGGAGCCTAAAATATTATACTTTAAGATGGTTTTATGACTTACCAATCCAATATGTGAAAGCAGTCAAACATTTATAAAATCAATTTTAGCACATTTCTCTATAAACATCAGTAAAAATACTCCATATACAAAAAATTCTAAGATCAAACAAGGAACCAATGAACCTATTAACGAAATGCTTTCAATTAAAAAATAATGTGTCCAAAATTACAAATCCAATGGTAGATAAAGAGCTTCATAACATCTTTATACAAAGTTTATATGCACCATTACATGAGTCCATTGTCTCTAAGAATCATAAATACTTTGATGACTTATGACATGTTGTCTAATATCACAAAATGAAACTTTTTTCATTGAACAAGCTTAAGTATGTAGCAAACACACCGACAATATCTAATACCAAGTTTTATATCAAACCAAGCTACAAGGTAAAACTTACAGAACCTAAAAATGAAGCAACCAAAATGTTTAATGCAGTATCATAGTATCCTAATCAGTTCATCTTACCTAATCCACCTGAGAGATAATTTACACAATTACTTCAGCTCCACCTTTGTTACTTGAAAAGTTTGTGGAGTGTCATCTCATATATCTACCTCCTCCTATAAACATTGATACGAGTTGACCTATCCCAAACGGATATGATTTTAATGCATATTTTAACTATCACCAAGGTCTAGGACATTCTACAAACATAATTTTTATACCTTGAAACATGATATCCAAGACCTTATTGATAATCATTAGATTAACTTTGATGATCCTCCAAATGATCCCAGATCACAACTTGGTGACCATCATAGTTAGAAGATATTTAAAAGTCTATTACAAAATCATTCTAAAAAATATCTAGAAGTAAAAATTGCATATAATGCATGTCCTCCTCCACCACATTATGAAAACCCATTAGATGGGATTATTGGCGTATTTGCATGCACTATACCTCCTATGGTTTATAGACATTATATAACATTTTATGAGAGTGAAATTGTGGATGATGCTTCACATCTTCACTCAATTTTTATTAGATCATACCTTGATCATAAACCTATACAAAGTTTTATGATTGATAATGATGTTAGTGGGAATGCATGTACCATGATGTTACTCACACATTTTGGATATGTGTGTGTGTGTGTGTGTGTGGTGATTTATAACCTTCAAATGTATGGGCAAATTGTTTGGATAATGTAGAAAGGTGCTCTGATGGATCTAATGAAATTACTCAGTACACTATGTAATGAGGATATATCCCAAAATATCACTAATATCCTACATAATCTTCTAGAGTGTGTGCGGTGTAGATAAACAAGAGTTGATAATGTAGTTTGGTATGTGAAGACCAAGAAGTCATGCGATGTGGATTCAGGATTGGATATTGATTTGGCTAGATATGAAATTCTAAATGTCATATTTTATTTTGGAAGTATAGTTAATATGAACCCATGCTCAACATGGGAATCCATTGGTCAACCAACTCTAAGCTACAGTCTAGTAACATTAAGCTTAGCAGATTATGGCAAAGTCGAACCCATTGACTAGCTAGAAGATGTTGATGAGATTAAAGTGGTTGAGCTAAGCTTATGATGAGATTTTGAGGTCACTAACATGAATACATAAAAAACCCATTACCCTTCCTTAATTGATAATAAATGGGCCTATGACAATCAAATGACTATTAATATTATGCACAATCATCTAGAAGCACATCAGAAAGATAAAATAGTAGTCATACTTTTAAACAAATTAGAGAAAAATCCATATATCATTCCTAAGGATCTAGAATCTCCTTATGCTTATGGGGAAAATAGTCAGTTTAAGGTAGGAATAGATGAATGAAAAAATGAGGTGTGGATAGTGGCATGTCAAAAGTGTAAATGTAGTACTGTGCAGCAAGAACAACCTCCAGCATTCAAACAAGTTATAACAAATTGGTCGATTAGATAGGTTTGGATTGAAGAATGTGTTTCTCATTTAGTACAGTCACCAAAAAGATCTGAGTTAGATTTTATGTGTAATAATAGTGAAATTACGATGGATTATATTGAAACCACCCTTGAATGAATTCTACCTTGGGATTCTCATCATCTATAAGTGGTGACTCAGATACGCACATTTTAAATTGGTCCCAGAGAGATCATGAGTTTTGAACTCTGGGTATGGTGTTCACTACAGAATGGCAAATACCTCAATATTTTATGACAGAAGATCTCAATATTTTGAACATTCTGATGACCTAGTTCACTTTTACACTTGAGTATTCTTATTTTCACACGGGTCTACTATTTTGACTTCACACACCTCCTCTCTAGTATCACTTATCTCAATCACAATACCACTAAAAAACTACTATGATTTGAGGTTGAATCTTTTGCCCATGAGTATTTTATTAACATGTAAAAGTAAGTACAAAAGGATGCTAATATGTGGTTAATCCCCAAAATAGAGTAGAAGGCCTATGTAGAGGTTTTACCATTCTAATAAAACTTTTGACTAACTTGTAACCTTACATCCTTGTCCTGAATATTCCAAATGGGGTTTGCACGTGTTTACCTATGCAAACTAATGAAAATACTTTTTTTCCCCCCTTTATCTCCTTATTTAAACCAAATTGCCTTTCTCTTTTGTCACCACTTAGTCTCCTCCCATACTAATAATTTACTCCATTCCACTTGTAAAAGATCCATTTCCAAATTACTCTCTTCTAAGAGCATCATCCCTTGTTTTAGAATCCCATAAATTGGGTCAAGCTTATCTTTTACCTCGAATAACTTACTTTTGTTTTGTGTACTTTGGGACTTTATCCAAAGTTTAGATATAATTTTGAATCTTTTGAAATTATCAAGGCAATCAAAGGACTCCTATTTGTTATGGTGTTGAAATTAACCTATTCATTAAATATCATCTTTTTGAATTCCTCAATCCTAAATCAATACAAGTTAAATTTGTTATTTGTTGAAGATTTTTTTTTTAAATTGAATCAAGTTATAAAAAGATTTAAAAAAAATTGATAAAAAATCCTTTTAATTCCAACTTTTAAGTTTTAAATCTTTTTCTATTTCAAACAAATTCTATTTGAAATTGAGAAATTTCATTCTTTAGTTCCTTCAAATATTCTTGAACTCCATTGGATTAACATCCAGCACACATTTTTCTAACGATCCAATATATAAAAGTTTTCAAAATTAATAGCTCTATTTATTTTAAAAAAATAAAAAATAAAAATGAATAAGTGTCAAAATCGAGTAAAGTATCCGAGTGATCGCTCTCTATCTCACTCACTATTGCACCCTAAAAAGTCTGAAAATGTTTGCCCTCCCCATCCCACAATGTTTGACGCACCCTTATTCTTTAGCCAATGATAGAGAGCTCTGCACCTGCCGCTACGTGACAAACAGTAGGAAGCTTTAGGAAGCTTCATCAAGCCTCATCAGTACAAACTATTGTATTGGAAGCGGGTTGTGCCGCGGATGTAAATAGTAGGAAGCTTTAGGAAGCTTCATCAAGCCTCATCAGTAATAGTAGGAAGCTTTAGAAAGCCTTAGGAAGCTTAGGAATCTTCATCAAGCCTCATCACTAATAGTAATGGTAGGAAGCTTCATCACTCGTACACGTGAGATTTGTGGGAGCAGTCGTTGACTCACTAATTCAATTATTTTATGACTTAATTTTTTTTTTTTTTTCAGATTTACAATGAGTTACTATATTTTTTAATTATATAGATTTGGTCAAAAATTGAATTATGTATATAATATGCGTTTTGAAAAAAAATATATATCACAAATGTTATGCAAAGAGACTGTTCATAATATTCAAAGCTAAAATATATTTATTATCGCCAGGGGCATTACTATTATTAGGCAACAAGCAATATCATTAATGAACAATAATATATAGCGAAATCATATGAGAGATGTGGTTCAATCGTAGGTAAAAAGGCTTATTATTAAAGTTAGGTCATAAGTTAGAGTGAGAAGGTTGTCTATCGAAAAAAAATTGACACCTTAGACTTTGTCACAACCATTCATTTATCAACCTATATATGTATATATAAATGTCAAACAATTGAATAAGGAAATAACCAATTTGTAATATGAAATGAGTTTTTTTGGTGAAATCAAACCCTTGTCTAGAAAGAAAGCTCCAACAATCAAAATGTTAGCTAGTGCAATTTGAATGACAGGTTGGTATCAGGGGTGAAATATTTAGACTTGCACCCATTGCAAGAGGTATGTAACTTGCATGGTAGCGGCCTCTTTGATTGTTCATTTTTTATTATCAAGGGTGGACGAGGATGTCATGACAGATGATTTTGTTGTAGTAGGACTCCATGTTCGATGTGAGGCTCGAATCAGCGCTATAGTATTGCTAACATAGGAAAAAAACATTGAGATCCTAAAATTTATCTTGTATCTTTTATTTATCTATGTTGGTAATATATTGACCCATGGAATAATTACATCAAGGTTAATAACATACAAAAATACCATACTTGAACACTTGGAAGAAAGGGCAAAGCCATACAAAACATATAAGTGGTGAAAGATTTCAAAACATGTTAGGTGGTGATAGTGAGGAAAATGATAAGATATTTTAAGGATGAACTCGAAAAACCTGAATAAATATACATACAAAATTTTATGACATGTAACAACTATCAATATAATTTATAACTTCCATTAAACTATTTCAATCATCCAATACATAATTAATATTATATATTAATAATATATAAAATATACTAATATAATATATAATTATAATTTTATATATAAATTAATATATAATAAAATTTAATTGATATCCTAATAATATACAATAATTAAACTTAACAACCTGAGTAGATGGGGGCCCAACATGGCATCCTAACTATTGAGAGATGAATAAGCACGTGGACGTGTGTACGAAAATTTATGACCATGAAGAGCTTCCATACAAACAATCCGAGAGTCAACATTATCCGTGCAATTGAAGCACAAATGCGGTTTATTCCACTTTATTTTCCGAGAGTCAACATTATCCGTGCAATTGAAGCACAAAGGCGGTTTATTCCACTTTATTTCCGACTAAGCTAACGCTTCCATTTCACCCTCCTCAGCTCGCATCATGAATTAATTAAATAAATTAAATGTCTTATCGCGATGGATAAATGGTGATGGAGTGAAGCACCTAGCCTTGGCAAACCTAGTGGTTATCATTCCAATGTTGCTCGTATTATTAATGTAATCCAATAGATTCAAGGTTTGAAACTTAATAATATTGTCTTTGTAGTAACCAGTTTCATTTGAAACTTAATAATATAATCTTTGTAGTAATCATTTTCATTTAAGATGTATGTGATGTATAGGTGATCATAAGTTTAAGAAATGGTAGGAAGTAAGGGATGTCTAAATGATCATTAGTAATTGAACTTTTATAAGGGTGGTCGTATGAGCCATAATTAAATAATGTGTTTATTAGAATTTTTTATTTATAAGAAATGATTTCTTATGATGTTTAGTTATTCTATAATTTAATATAGGATGGTTTTATTGTAAAATGGAGATTCATGTTAAGAATATCAGTGGCCACATATATAACAAGTAATTGATTCTCATTTTCTTCACCATGAGCAACATATATTCACTTTAATGTGATCAAAGACAAATACATGAGCGGAATGGTGGATTTGACCATGAAAAAATAAAAAATGAGTAATGCCTCTTTGTACGTGTGTCAATGTCTGATCAAACAAAAACTAAACTACGAAAATAAAATTTATTTGCTGAGAAAATCCTTGTGGTAGTCTTAGTTTTTTAGAAAAGACATCAAAAGATGGCAAGACAAATCCAGGGAGGCTTCATACCAATATAACGCCTCTGACATAAGAAAGTAGTTGCAACATTCCCAGTATTCAAAGGAAGCAAATAAAATATCATCCATTTTATTGTATGTTGTGGTATGAATATGCATATAGGAGTCCTGGATGGAGATGGGAAGGACCAAGAGAGATTCCTAGATAGTGGTAGAAATGAATAAAAGGAGGTTCTAGAGATGAAAGTGGTTGTCAGACCCTCTCAACAGGGCTTGGAATCGACAGGAGATCTCCAATTGTCTCCACATCCAAAGGACTTTGAGGAGGACGATGAGGATGATCTTCTCTCCATGGAGCAATTATCTCTCTCCCAAGCAGAGTGTAAAATATCTCATCCAATTTGTGGGCTGGAAAACAAAAGGGGGCATAAATCAAAGAAGGATTGAAAAATCCATTATGGCTTATGCTCAATCAGGTAGGCGGGAGTGGAATGCCTCGTTGAACAATAATGATGCTCCTGTCATGTAATGTTAGGGGCTTAAATTCCCCTAACAAAATATGCCTAGTTAGGCATCAACTCTAGGAGTCTTTCTTTGATGTGTTCCTTCTCCAAAAAACCAAACTCAACAAATCAAAAGGTGAGTCTTTTTTGCGCTGAAATTGGAGCAGTTGGAGAGGGCTTTTTGTAGATTCCCATGGAGATTTTGGTGGATTGGCAATCATTTGGGCCCCAGTGAGGGCAAAAGTGTAATCCATCAATTCTAATACCTACTCTCTTACCTTTAGCTAATACAAGTGCACCCTTGGAAACTTTCCAAGATTCAACTGTGAGAGTTACTGTGCAACCCTCATCACCCAACTTTTCTGCAGAAATCAGATTCCTCTTCAGGATAGGTACATGCATTACATCTTTCAACACCCATGTGTTTCCATTCTGCAATTTCAGCTGCATTTTTCCTTTGCCAATAATTTGACAAGGCTCATCATCCCCTAAATAAACTTTTCCAAAGTCTCCATGGACATAATCATTGAAAAATTTTCTATTTGGGGTTGCATGGAAAGAGGCACCAGAATCTAAAACCCAAGATTCTATTTTATTATCCAAAGAAAATATAAGAGAATCATGTGCAACAATACCTGCAACTTTTGCTTCTTTATTACCTTCATGCTGATTTTCTTTGTTATCCTTCAACCAACAATCTTTCTTTGCATGCCCTTTTTTTCCACAATTCCAATAGGTTATTCTTCCATTTCTAGGTTTTGATCTTCTTCCCATCTTTGACCTTGATTTCCCTTGCTTGCCCTTCTCTCTTTGCCTTCCCCTGCTTTCAATACTTAAAGCATTACCTGATGTTTCCCCTGTGTTTTTCTTGCGAATTTATTCATTCAAGATTACACTAACAACATCATCAACTTTCAAGATATTTGAAGCAGATGCAGTATTACTAACTGCCATTACCAAGCTATCCCAGCTTTCAGGTAAAGAGCATAAGAATAAGAGAGCCTTAATTTCATCATCAAAAACTATTTTGACTGAATTTAACTGATTTACAATTCCATGGAAATAATTAAGATGACTAGATACAGATCCATCTTCCTGCATTTGCAAATTAAATAATTGCTTCATAAGAAATACCTTATTCGAAGCTGAGGGTTTTTCATATAAATTTGCCAAAGTATCCATTAGCTCTACCATTGTCTTTGCTTGTGATAAGTTTGAAAACACAAAAGCTGCCAGGCTCAGCCTTATAGCTCCAAGAGCCTTTCTATCAAGAACATTCCATTCTTTATTTTCCATATATGTGGGCTTGCTTGAAACCCCACCCAACGGTAAGTACAGATCTTTCTAATACAGATAATCTTCAATATGCATCCTCCATAATTGATCATTCTTGCCATTGAATTTCTCCATTCTTAGTTTACTTTCTTATGCCATTGTTTTGCTCCCACTCAATCAGAAACCCCTGTGAGTGAATCCTGTAATCAACAAACACTAACCTACTCTGATACCACTTGTTAGTGATCCTAGCTCTGATACCAATTGTTAGGATCTTACAATACAATTGATTACTTTTGTATAAGCAACTAAACACGAAATAAACCAGAAGTAATAAGTAACTAGAAATCAGAAACAACAAAGAATAGGAGATATGAGAAACAATACAATCTTGTATTAAACTCTTCTAGAAGGAAATACAATGAAGAAATCTCTCTCTTCCCACACCTCGAAGATGTACAGTAATTCTCCCTCAAGAGTTCTTTCTCTCTCTATCAATTACAATCAACTCAATTACTTGAATTGTTATTCCCTTGAGACAATCAACACAATTGTTGTTGTACTTATTGTCTACATGCTATGAGGATCTAACCCTATTATATAGTACTAGGGTTCATGAGCCATGCATTCTCCACCGTTAGATGCACCTCTTAATCAAAGGATCAAATCTGTCCTGCCAAAAAATAGAAAAGCGGACTCAAGACTAATTTTAGTCTTTACATGCAAACTAACTATTCTCCAAAAATAGAATTTTGGAAATGCATAGATGACCGATGCCGGTCGATGTCTGTCTAGAGATGACCGATGTCGGCCGATGCATAACCAATGTCGACAGCTGTCAGTCAACCCCTGACCGATGTCAGCAAGTTTTGATCGACGTCGGTTACTGTGTAACCCAACAACCTCTGCATCTGCTCATTGGTGAAGCTTTTAGCTCCACAACTCAACATATTCTAAATAGTATTAACGAGCAAGGGGGAGCCAACTTCAAGTCAAAATCTCATAAGGAATTTCTTCAGTTTATTGAGTCATCTATCCTAGTGGACATTACTCATAAATCGGGTTGGTTTTACCAGACCAATAGATGTCTTGGGTTCTATAATATTACAAAAATATTGGACCACTTTTTTGTATCCCCCCATGTCCTAAAGTTAATTGGGATTTTAAGTGTTGAATCTCCTTGATCTCTGGTTTTGACCATGCCCCTATTAAGTTCAAATTTGAAGAAGATGGGGAACATCCAAAGCGCCCCTTCAAATTTGAACTAATGTGGTTGTAAGACCAATCTCTCTTCAATTTAATAGAAAATGTGGTATGAATCAAAGTTCAAGAAAGGATCAAAACCTTTCATCTTTATCAAAAAATTAAAACATATCAAGGTTCTCATTAAGACCTAGAATAGGGAATGTTTAAAATAAATCTTTTCAGAAATCCCTCAGGCTAGATAAGAACTGGACACCCTCAATAAGGTGGTTCTCAATATTGGTATGGATTCTAGCCTCTATATTAAGGAAAAGGAACTTTTGGTCTAACTCTCAGAGTTGTATGCTAGGGAAGAGACCTTTTGAAAATAAAAATCATGAGATACGTGGCTCAAAGATGGATATAGTAGCACAATTTTTTTCCATAAATTCTACTTGGCTTCGTAAGAATGTCAATCACATGTCTTCCATCTTGTCTAGAGATGGTCACCCTCTGGATAAGTAGTCTAAGATTTGGGTGGAGGCTATAGATTGCATAAGAAGTCGGTTGGTAAATCTTGAAGTGGTGGACTTACAGGGGCAAACTTGAGGCATTAAACACATCCCTAAGTTGGTCTCAAATCATCATAACAAGGTGTTGATGGCCCCTTTTTCTGATGAGGAACTAAAACATGTGGTTTTTTCCATGGGATGTTGCAAAGATCCAAGCTCAAACGGCTTCCCTATTCTTTTCTTCCAAATTTTATGGGACATTATGGGTAACAACATAGTTGCCCTGGTTAAAGACTCTTGACTGAATAAGAGAATCATCCCCAATTTGAATTGTACTTTTCTTTCCCTAATTCCTAAAGGTGAGACCTAGAGTTCCTTTGAATATTTTAGGCCAATTTCCTTATGCAACAAAATTTACAAAACCATTTCAAAAGCTACCTCTTTTAGGCTCAAAAGCATCATACGTGATTTGATCTCTAGTGAGCAAGGAGGCTTTATCGTAGGAAGAAACATCCAAGATGGGGTCATAATAACTCATGAGATTATCCATTATTTATCCATGGGGCATAATAAAGGGATGATTCTTAAAATGGATATTATCAAAGCTTATGACAGGGTTAAATGGATATTTTTAATGAATATTTTGGAAGCATTTAGATTCAAGAAGAACTGGTGCAATTAGCTTTATAATTGCATTTTGAGTCCTAGATTATCAGTACTTATAAATGGTTAACCATCAAGTTTCTTTGAGGCTTCCCAAGGTCTAAGGCAAGGAGACCCTCTATCTCCTTTCCTTTTCATCCTTATGGTTGAAGCTCTACGCTGTGCAATTTCTGGCTCTGCTAGAGAAGGAGATATTAGAGGAATTAAGGCTACAACAGGGGTGTTAAGCTTCACACACCAATAATTTAAGGATGACACTATTTTATTTGGTCTCCCAACTCTGGAAGAAGCTACCTCATTCTATCAAATTCTAGTCAATTACAAGAAGGCCTCGGATCATTGTACAAATCCAACCAAATCTGAAATTTTCTATTCAATACTCCCATTATGTTGTTGGTAATTGACAGGACTCTAATTTTTTAAAATTAACAAGTTTTTATCCAAGTACCTTGGAGTTCCTATGTTTGTGGGCGCAGGAAGATCTTCCCTATGGGAAATACTTCTCAAGGATTTTTATAATAAGTTCTTACATTTGAAAGGCAAATGGCTTTCTTTGGTAGGCAGGATAACCCTATCAAAAGTGATCCTAAGTGCCCTGCCTATATACACCATGTCAATTTTGTAACCCACAAAGAAGATTGAATCTAAACTCAAAAGAATTATGAAAAACTTCCTATGGCAAGGCACTCAAGAGCCCAAGAAAACTCCTTTGATTAAATGGGAAGAGGCTTGTCTCCCCCAAAAGAGTAGTGGGACTGGTTTAAAAAGCCTTGACACCCAGAATATAGCTTTTGGAGCTAAGTTGGTGTGGGATATGGTCACTCAAACCTAAGAGAAATGGAATAAACTCTTTCAGAACAAATATTTGGTTAAATTTTATCCTTTTAACATCTTGAAGGTGAGAAACCCTCCCAAAGGGTCACATTTATGGAACTTCATTTTGAATTATTGTTTTATCAAAAAAAGACCATGTATGCTGGGTTATTAATCAGGGGAGAAAGGTCGACTTTTGGGCAGACTCATGGAATGGTCACAAGATAGTACGGACTTGGGAAAACAAAAATTTGACTTTGCTTTTAGTATTTCAGACCTCGCACGGAAGTGAGATTTGTGGGAGCAACAGCTCAGCATTGTGCATCCCTTACCGTACCACTTGAAGTGAGATTTGTAGGAGCAACAGCTCAGCATTGTGCATCCCTTACCGTACCACTTGAACTTATAAATAGCTGATTCATTTTTATAAAATTGCAGTTGTAAATCATTCTGTTTTCTTTTCTATTTTAATCCTGTAATCCCATTCCCATTAGAGAGATTAATGGCCAGCACCAGTGCTGTACACATTTCAATTCCTCAAATGAGTACTCCTTTTCCTATTGGACAACAAGAAATAGGCAATGGCGAGGAAATCTATAAGGAGATCAAATGGTTAGATAGAGTCTACTCAGGGCACAAAGAGGAGATCTATAGGTTGTTGAACTTTTACGTAGGAATTCATGGAGTGATCATCACTGTCATATTTACTGCCCAAACAGAAAACATGAAAATGCACTGTGCCACGATTTGGACAGTCCCTGTTCTAGCGGGTATTGCCTCTGCGGGGATACTTGGGTGGATCTCTGTGATCCTCTTCCACCAATTTACTGCGCTAGTTAGAAGGCAACATCTTTGTCTGTCACTTGACGGCGTTCTTCACAGGATTCAACGCCTGCGGCTGAGGCCGACGAGGAGGAAGCGCACTCTATTACACCACATGCGTATGAAAACAAATCAAATCAGGGGAGTGTCTGTACGATTGTGGTGTGCTCTGAGGGTTGTGTTTGTGGTCATATTAACGGCCTTCTCGCTCCTTATTCTGCTCTCCTCCCAACGTCTCTTCTGTTGATACGCCGCTTTCCCTTTCTGTTTTTTCTCAGTACATTTAGTTTTCCCTTTGTGTCGTAGATTGCCCGCGTAAAAATTTAATCCTTCTTGGTTTGGACAAATATTTTTCTGTGCTAGATTTGGTTAATTTGGTGCCCATTTAAGAGTTGAGCATTTTACTGTAAATTTGACAAATTTCTTAAATATGCGTGGAGAGATAGATAAAATTATATGCAATTGATGGGTTCCCTTCTTTTTCGACAAGTCAATGACTGCTTCATGGTGTGCTTGGCTCTATTTGTAGAGCAAATAGATTTCTTATCAATTATATGTAATCTTTGCTTTTAAAAAAAAAGAAATGTGACCCAAACTAAAATGTGACATTAAACTCAAACAGGATTGTGAGATATAATTCATAAATTCCACCCCCTTTTTTTTGGGTCCAGTTTACTAGATCAAAGGAGCGATTTAATTGGGGCCATCTCCTAAACAAAACATTAAAAATATATATATACATGAAAAGAGTAAACCTCAATCTTATGAATAAAACAAAAAATTACAAAAAGAATGAATAATCCAAAACAACAATATATATAAAATTTTAGAGGCACTTAACACTCATTATGAGGTATAATTAGAATGACAAATATTATCCGCCATGAATTTAATTGTTTATTGAGAATCCTCATCAACAAAATATGAAGCTTCCAAATGTAATCTTTCAATTTCAATTCTCCTACTTCAATGTTTAGTTATAGATCCATGGTTCGATTTGTTCAAATGTGAATAATGTTTGAGACATAGAAATGATCTGCATAGAAACCAAGTAATCTTCTTCTTCTACTTGAACAACTGCATCATGTGAGACATCTGAAACTTGAATAACAATATCGTCGAAACTCTTCGAAAGAACATAATTATTAGTTACTTGAGGTGGAACCTCAAGCTAAGTTGGGAAAATTGAAATGGCAAAGCTTCTACCTTTTTGTAAGCCTTCAACCTCATTGCAAATTGGAGACAAAGTACCACAGTCAATAAATGAAAGCCCAAGGCTTCTCCAAACGAAATCAATATCTCATCTGCCTTCTTTTTGGACTCATATATGCATCTAAATCTTGCAAGAGATTATTATACTCTTTGATGACACTATACCAATTTGTGTTCCATCTGATTGTATCGAAAACATCTAAATGGAAAACCCTCAAAATTGAGAAATTGGGTCCAAACACCCTGGGATGACATGATTTTAATGGACTGGATGATTGGTCGTGATAAATCAACCATCATGTAAACCCTCACAAATCTCTATTGAAAACCATTTGAAACCTCATCTATTTTGATAAAATCACCAACCTTTCCAATTATTCATTGGATCAAATTCAACCTTCTCATTACCAAACGGAGATTGTATAGTATAAACCATAATAAAAATCTAGTGATTAGAGTGATTGAAAGGTAAAAAAAGGAGTTTGTAGACATAAAAAAAAACCATCGTGCATTATTTCTCACAAAATCACAATCATCAACTAATCAAAATTAAATCATAAAAAACCCTTTATCCAACAAAGAAACAGGGTCCATCCACAATATTTTTCTATTCATATTTCATCCACTAAAATAAATCTTCAGAGGAATATTTCTTTCCAAACATTTTCAAATCAATGAATCTCTACCAATCTCCTCTCCAATTGAGAGTATGCTTTCATTAACTAAGATCAACTCTTTCACTCATTTCACCAAGCTTAGTGGAACATCTCCCAATGAAAAATATGTTGATTCTTCCCAAACCCTATCTAGATTTGAAGATGGAGGATGTTGTAAAACTAGTCATCGATCAAACAAAATTAGAGAGAAATTGGGAAAGTTTGAATGATTTGTTACGCATAATAATATCCAAAGTTGTGAAAAGGATTGAGGAAGTTTTGGCACTCTTTATAGATTTGAAAACATGTCAAATATATGTAACTGACTAATTTGTATGTACATTGCCATGATTTAGGGTTTTGGAAGAATTTATAAATCTGCATAGAAGAGGAATTTAACAATCATCTTTCCCTTTTCGATTCTGCCCTTAAATATTTTTTCCAAAACCTTTGCAGTTGAGCACCCTTTGAGCAAAACTTTATGTGGCACTTGGTCCAATCCATTTGCATTCTTCACTTCTTTAACTAACTCCATGCTCCAACTTTCCCCGCAAATTTAGGTTCCATATTATTTCATATTTTAATTTTAACTTTTTAACGTTAATATCTTGATTCTATTTTTTATTGTTGATATTTTAATTTTATTATTTTTTAATTTAAAAATCTAATATTAAAACTAGAAAAATTAAAAAGTTAATAACACAAACATCCCCAAACACCCATTTCTATTACGTCATCTTTATGGGTGATGGATAAAAAGCACAAGTGTCTTAATCCTTCTAATGTTTAAGTAGAGATTTTTATAGACACATTTTGGCTAATTGGTTACCCATTTATGAGTTTAAAATTATTGTAAATGAAAGTTTTGGATTGGACAATTTTCTTAATCATATGTAGAGAGAAAATAAATTTACCTTATATCACATACATGTTTCCTAGTTTTATAAATTATTAAAACAATTACCCATTTAAAAGTTAAGAAGTGTAGTTAACAAAAAAATTAAAGGAAATAAAAATAGGAGTATGGTGGTTGTCTCTAACCGTTTTCCATATTATCGATTTGTCACAAATCTAAGTAGGATATAGTTTTAGTGAACATTTATTACTAATTTTGATCAGTGATTAACCATGTAGGTGATAGGGTGCATCTCTAATTTTAAATTATTGTCACCACTATCTCTACATATTTGGATGCATGGATAGCTAGTACGAACTAGAGTGAGCATGGTGCTAAAACAAGCAATAAAGTTTTTTCCAATTTTTTTTCATAAGGTAGTGGTGCTAACCCAAATACCCCCTTACCTAAAATTGTTCTTGATCTACCTGAATTTGACAAATCTTGTAATTTTTTTGAGAATTACATTCTGATTGCTTATTTTGTGGGAAGTGTCCCCCCTGAGAGCCTCTTGAAATAATGGGTTGATAACCATTGGAAAGGCCATGGTGTGAAACTGGAAGGAATCTAGAACCTTACCAAGGATTTCTTCTTATTTTATTTCACCAACCTAGAGCACTGCAAATCTATTGCTAATCATGGTCCTTGGTTCATACAAAACATGCTAGTGGTGTTTTATCATTAGACTCGAGACTTTCAAGTTTTAGAGTAAGAAAAACTGAAAATTTTAGTTTGGTTCGAGTTTTTTGGCTTACTTATCCCCCTCTAAGGTTTTATTGATGAGCTCATAAAACCCTTAGGATAAATCATATGCTATGAACAATAATTTTTTTACATCCCATCCCCAAAAAGGGTATGTGTGGAAGTGAATCTAACTCAGGATCTGAAAGAGTCTATTGACATTCAAATTGAGAAAAAATATTTTATTTAGTGGGTGATTTACATCAATTTATTGAATACCTGCTTTAAGTGCCAATCCTAAAATCATATGATCCAGGAATGCCATAAAAATGGTGCTTCTCATCCTGCTCCTCAGGAAAATGGTGGACCTAAAGCCATAACCCATAATGGAAATGTTGATTTTTGGACCACTTTCACTATTAAAAAAAATAATTCAAAAAGATGTAGCGGTAAACCTCAATATTATACTAATCACCCAATCATGGCCCCTAGCACTTTGGGGCTCATGTTGGTGAAACTACTTAGCAAGGCTTCACCTCCATTTTTTTCACACCATAAGTGGTGGCTAATTTTATTGATACTCCACCTTCAAATCTGCAATCCTAATTGTCACAACCCCATCCTAAGATGACCTCATCAAAAGAAGATCATAATCTCATTACTTTAGATCATAAAGTGGTCATCTAGTGCTCTAGAAGTCCCTCTCCTTCTCATGAGGAGTAATATATGGCACACAAGCAACAACCTTTCTAGCTTGGTGAATTTATGAAGCACAAACCTTATTTCAATTAGTTTTCCACTATTTAAGATCATATAAAGGGAAATGACATGAACCTTGATGTTTCCCAATGCTAGTAGATTCTTGGAATGTTCAGGGCCTTACTGATCTACTGTGTAAGTACATGGGTTGGAATAGTTGTCAGTTTTTTAGAAATATAAAAATTATTTGTATGAAAGATGTCAATATCTTTGGCTTTCTCCTGAAAAATTCAACACAAATTATTTAGACTCAGGCCTTTTGTTAAAATACCATGCATGACTCTGGTTGTAGTGGAGTCATCACTCTTTTAACTCAGGATCATTCTAAAAACATTGTTTCATGAGGATCTGAACCCACGCATCATGTTGTTTGGACTCTATTTAACATTGATAATTACATCATCGGGTTGGTCAATATATATGCCTCTAATAATGTTTTAGAAAGGACCCTACTTTAGATATGGTTGGTATACTCGCTTATAGATGCTCATTGGATCATTTGTGGGGATTTTAACATGGTAAAATCTCTTGAGGATAAGGATGGTTGTCTTCCCATGTGTTGGTGTGTTGGTGAATATGAGGCATGTTTTACATGCACAATAACTTAAGATGTTTGATCCAAACCATGACTGAAATAAAGACTCAGATTCTCCCTAGTTTACTTGCTTTAATTTTTGATAAGGAGAGGATCAAGTTATTAAAAGTTTGGATCATGCTCTGTTCACTGAGCAAGATCTCTTATTTTTTGTTCATGTTCAAGATAGGATAATTTTTGTGCTCTTTAACACCTTCTTGTCATATCATCTTCCTATTTGCTTCAATATTGAGTGGTCTACCCATAAAGTGAGGACTTCTAAAACCTAAGTTTATCTAAATACTACTCGCCTTAAGCATGAGAGAATTGTCAGGCATGTTGTTAGATTTTTAAAATTTGGTTCTTAGGCCCAAGGGGGACTTTGGCTAGATATAATGGTGGAATGATGTTCTTGTTTGAACTATCACCTTTATTCATGTTTATGGTAATCAAGCCTCTCTCTTTATCTAGTGTCTTCATAATGCTACATACCATGGCTACTTTTGGGTATCACAAGAGCTTGAAACCTCTCCTTTCAATGTGCCTTTACAAACCCAATAAGCTCTTTGGCATCAAAAGATGAAAGTTGAGGATGCCTACAAATCTATTGGGGCTCAACTTCGAGCTTGGATGCATTGGATAAAAATTAGGGACAAGGTTACCAAATATTTTTTTTCTCTCCTGCACTCTAGAAGGGTTGGTGATAGAATTAAAGTTGTCAAGGAGGGATTTTCTAGAATTACCAAACTCCCTAAAATTTTATAAGATTTTGTTCTCCATGATCATGGTGTTTTATCAATTTATCCCAATTCTCCCAAGTGTGAATCTATTCTTTCCTAGTGCCTTCAATCTATCCCTTGTAAACTTTTTGATGTTCAATAGGTTGCTTGTGATAGGCTTCTAACCCTCAATGATCTCAAATAAGCAATTATGTAGATGGATACTGATAAAGCCTTGGGCATTGATAATTTATTTTATGAGTTCTATCAGACCTTATGGGATACTATGGGTCTATATATTTACAATGTCTATACTAAAGTAGTGTTGACTAATTCTATTTGACCTCTTACAAATCAAGGTAACATCAATTTTATTGCCAAGACCAATGATTCTGAGGTTATTACTAAATGGAGACCTATTAGTCTTTTCAATGTATCTTATAAGATAATTACTAAGGAATTGGCTCTTATACTTAAGTATCTCCTTTCTTTAATTGTTATAATTGAGAAAAAAAGATGTATTCAACATAGATATATCCTTGACAAATCCATTACTGTCCAAGAAGGCATAGAGTCAGCTCAAGTCTCCAATCAAAAGGCCCTTTTTGTCAAGATTGACTTCAAGAATGCCTATGACCATATTGCGTGATATTTTACTTTAACCATGCTCCAAGCTCTCAATTTTGGTCCCAATTTGATTCAAATGGTTGATATGCTTTTTCAATATGCTAGGGTGTGTATTACTATTAATAGAGCCTAGTCCTCTTGGTTTGAGCTTCATAAATATATTAGGCAAGGATGTCCTTTAGATCCTTTGATTTATCTATTAGTTGTTGAAGGTTTTAGCTATATTTTATTTAATTATGCCTCCAGAGGCTTGGTGAAAGGCATTTCTCTCCCTAATTCTAACTGTCGACTACTAAATGTCACTTTTCTGATGATTTTTTTCTCACTCTCTAAGAAGAGGAAGAGTTGATTAATAGTGCTATGGATTTTATTCATATTTATTGTTTAGCCTTTGGGTCTTCCATTCAATGGAAAAAACATTGTGTTATTTTTAGTCGCTCTCTCCCAATCCCCTTGACTATTGGGATATCAATGACAGTGGCTTCTTTTAGGTGTTCATTTTAAGTTCCTTGGTATTCCTTTTGCTTTTTAGGCCTCTCCAACTTAGATTTGGTTTTATGTAGTTCAAAGGGTTGAGAATCAAATTTATTTTTCTATCACAAAACCCTTTTTCTTATCAAGTAAGTTTCATATTTGCTTCAAGGTGTTGGTAGTGTAGACATCTAATTCCTAACACCATTTGTGTTGAAATTATCAATCTTACTCGAATTGCACTCAAATGCACATTTTACGTCAAAATCCATAAAATGCCCGAAATGCTTCAAACTTGTCACTTATAAGTGCCAATTTAGGTCAAATTATCCCTAAACAGGTCATGCATTTTATGGGCCATCTAACTTTGATCAGACCATTTTGAGTCAAAATGATAATTTTGTCATTTAGTGCTCTAGATCACTCTTTTATTCTAGTTCATTGGTACACGTCATGTAAATTTGTTATTTGGTGTTGGTAATATCCTAAATGGGAATACAATTTCAACACATATAACATCACCTTCTAGTTCCTCTCTAGTCAAATTATGACCTAGTAATATGACTTTCTGACCATTTTGATTAATTGAGGGGCAATTTTCAAATAATTGCACACATATTGATTAACCTTATTTAAGGCTAATTATTCCAAATCAAGAGCTTAAGTGGATTTTACATGAGAGTTGTGAAATATTTATTTTTGAAAATTGATTCCTATTAACTACATCATTAGGTGACATCATTTCTTTGGAAGACATCCCTAGGCCATAAATACCACAAATATCAGGATTATGGGTCACCCATTGCTAGTTAATGCCTCCCATGCCTCTTCAATGCCCCTTCTTCCAAGGTCATGATGAAGATAATTATGGATTTAATTCCAAATATTAGGATTATCCATGGCCACACATCTCAATCTTGAGATGGATGGTCATGGTTGATCTTGACCAATTTCAAAAATCTATAAATAGAGAGGCCATGGACATGAATTTTAAGCTTGAATATTGAAAAGTTATAATGTTAAATTGTTTACAAGGTTTTGCAGTTGATCATAGATTTTGATTGCAAGCTTCATTGATAGGCTAGTTTAGTGATTTGGAATGATGAGCCTAGGTTTAATCGAGTGTTCTTGAAGCATTGGAGGAGCTTACCACCATTATAGACAAAGACAATGATGCTTGATCAAGGGAGAACATGCTTTTGAGCCATATGGGTATGGTGAATCCATTTGGGAAGGTAATATGATGTTTCTTTCTTTCTTTTGTTTCTTGATATCCTTTGTAATTCCCATAGGAATAGATAGTCTTGGTTAGTTAGTTCTTTATGCATGTTTCATTATTTATGAACTAATGCTTGACTAACTTGCTTTGTAATCCTCTCTATAGGTAGTTGCACTTGTTTATTATTCTTCCTATTGGGTTCCTTCTCATGATTCGTATGGTAGAATGGAAAAGCTTCTAAGATATTTCCTCTAGGCTAATTTTAAATGTAATAAAAGATTTCACAGAGTTTCCTTAGATATTTGTTGTTGGCCTAAAGAAGCATGTGGTATAAGTCTTCTAGATGTTAAGCTTCAAAGTCTTACTCTCAACATTAAATGAGTTATCTGAGAGGTTTGGAAGGTGATGAAGCATATAATATCTTTCTTCATCATTGTATCTCTCAGGGGGTTCCTTGTGGTAGTTGTGCATGGCAAGGCCTTGGTTTACATACTCTTCTCATCACCCCTATTCTTGTTAAAATTAATGGTACTTTTGTTATTTATAGTATTTGGATTTTGGGAGAAACTAAAACCCCATCTCAATTGGGTAGGGCATAATTTTAAGAATGGTCTTTCCCTTAATTATCATTCCCATTAGTGGTATCCCTTCCTAAATTTTCATAATGTTCCCTTCACTTTGTTGCCTTGGATCAAAATCTTGACGCTGTTAAAAAAGGTGTGAAAAATATTGAGGATATTTTATGTAAAGTGATATATTCTTAGCTTCTTTGGTAATTGATTCAAAATAAATTTAAATTAAATAATACAGATGTTGAGTTTATTATAGAGATTCAAATATCCATGCTTAATGAGTATCTTCATAAGATTAGATTTAACTTCATTACTCCATGGTGGAAGGATTGGAATTGGCTAATAACCACTCCTTTTAATCATTATTATCCTCATTTGGGGTATAATATTTTATTCCCCATAATATTCAAGATGATACTCTCAATCACCAACTGAACCTTCACTTCAACCATGTAGTCTAGTCCAAAAGGTTTAACACCATGTGGGCTATTCCCATTGAGCTTAAGGATCATTTTATTTGGTGTATTATATATCAAGGTTTACCTTTGGGTGACTGGATTAAGAACATAGGGGTTTAAAATCCCATTTTCCCATCATGCCATCAACCTGAGGTAACTAAGCATCTTTTTTTATTCTGCTCCCACATTTAGATTACGTGGTAATAGATTCATACCCTTTTTTAGTTATTCAGGCCTAAAATTTTTAACATCAAATATGGTTATCTTGGGGGACTCTTCCATACTTCCTGAAAGATAAAATATATCTTGGAAGATTTTTCATGCTGTTATTCTTCTCAAATATTGAAATCTAGAAATTATACTTGTTTCAATCATGAGGAAATGAAACATAGTTTTTTAGTTACTAAAACATTTATTATCATTTTTAATTCTACTCTCCACATTCAAAGTTAGATTGATAAATATTTATTATAACTTAACCACCTCCAACATTTACTTTATCATTGAGAAATTCCCTATGTGTGGTTAGCCATGAGCCTTTAGAGATTCCATGTCTATAGTCACCTTTTCATGGGCGAGGGCATGGCATATGCTAGTAGTGTTCTAAGAACTAACACATGAGCCTCTCTCCTCACCATTCTCCCCCTCATCAGTTATATTTGTGGCTTGATTAGAATCATGGATCTACTAGAGTTGGAGCTGATGGAAGGGACTAGGGTTCTCCCCCATAGGACAAGTATTTACAGTTGGCTCTTATTATCTTGCCTAATTGACACAATGAAGAAAATAGTAATCTTTAGTAGAATGATAGTTGGGATACCTTACTTAATGATTAAACTTGCCTACTCAATGGGGATGGGGTGATAATCTGTAGGATCCACCTCTTTTGTCACCTCCTTTGGCCCCTATGTTTGTTGCTATAGCATAATTTTTCTCTTTAATTTTTTGTGCATTTATGTGTGTCTTTTTGGTTTTTATAAACTCATGATAGTTTTATGTGACATTTTTTGTGGGGTCATTATTTACCCTCTATTGGATTTGATCTTTCCCAAGGGTTTCTTACCTTGATTTGACTATGCTTGTGAGGTGTGACTTTTTCCACCTTTTTTATATGACTAGCATTATGTAAAATGTAGATAATAATCCATGGATAATAAATATAGGAAATAAAGTTTAATAAATCTAAAATATTTATAATCATTAAATTATTAACATGTAAAAATGAAAAAATAACCACATAAATTATGACACAGAGCCACAACATTAAGTGCATGGAAATGCGATAAAAAAAATAGAAATATCTCCAATTAAAGGATAAGTGATCTCCAAGTAAGCCACAATCAATTGACCAATTGAAATAATCATTTCCTTAGTAGTGTCATTCATTGAAAGAATCATGGCTATGTAAAATAAACCCTTGACCATTTTTGTCCCTAATCACAATCCCAATAATCTTTGTTATAACCTAGGATTTAATCCAACCAATTTTGATTCAAATCCATATTTGAATAAATATCAAAACAATCATCCAACAAATCCAAGTCTAGGTTTGAATATGTTTTCATCCTCATCCATACATAAATCAAATCCAAACTTGAATAATCATTCAAGTTTTCCAAATCAACCTTTCTATAGTAATCAAAATCAATCATTTGATTTTTCATCTAGTTTACCCCAAAACTCAAAACTAAACTTCTTCACAAATACATCTAGTTCCAACCTTAATACCAATGTAAATCAAAATTTTTATTCAACTTCACCACCACTTTTAGATCTATATTTGAACAAAATCCCATTCATAAACCAAATTCCCATTCAGTCCAATCCAAATATCTTCCATCCAAATCAAACTATCAACTCCTACACCCTTCAAAACCAACATTTTTATAAAAATCAAAATCAATCATTTGATTTTGCATCCAACCCATTCCCAATCTTGAACCAAAATACATCAAATTCATAGTTATTCAAAAAACTAGTAGATTTAATTTCATCAACCTTCACAAATCCATCATCTCAAGATTAAGTTACTTCTCTAACTAGGGAATCCCAAAACATTCTATATCAACATCACCTCATCACTAGTGAGCCTATTTTAAAAAATCAACCAAGTCTCCCCTCCACTAGTTATAGCCTTGATTTTAACATCCCCTATTAAACTATCAAAGGGAATTCAATTCTAGCACTTCTACCATCTAGTGTCACTCCATCCACAAAGTTACAATAGTTGTAAAATTCCTAGCTTGTCAAAAATAGTACCATGCCTATTAAGAAAAAAATCACTCCTTTAGGGGAGCCTTATGATGTATTCTATCAAAACTTTGTCACTACAAACTTAGTCAAATTTCCAAACACCAAATACTTTGAGCCAAATGTCCCAAAACCTAAGTGGTATAGACCTAAAAAATATTGTGATTATCATAAAATTAAGGGTCATTCTCTAAACCATTGTATGAGACTAAAGAATTATATCTAAGATCTGATTGATAAAGAGTACATCAAGGTAAAGACAAGTGTATCCACATCTAAAAATCATAGCTTGGGGATATGCCAAGATGTATTTAGTGAGCCTAATCAAGACACACCACTTCCAAGCCAAGGTCATAATCTTCCATCCATTTCTTAAGATCCCCATTTTGACACATCCATTTTCAACCAATCCATAACCAATCAACCTACCTTTGAAAAACATGGTTTACCAACCATTTTTAATGAAGATCCCATATTTATTAAAGAGCCTATTTTCAACCATAAACCTATCTTTGATCAAGATCCCATTTTTGATAAAGATCCCATTTTTGACCAAGATCCTATCTTGAACAAAACCTCCTTCAACCAACATAGTCTTTTACCTATTATCCAAACACCCAAATCATTATCACCTATTTAATCTCCCATCACCCCAAGTGATAGAGGTAATTATAGGCAAAACAATCCATGAACAAGGAATTATCGAACCCATCCATTCTGAAGTGAATGTTAGATCGCATAGCATCAACTACAAACCATTTGAAAGTCAATGTAAAGATGTTAGCGATATTTTTATGGTTTCTAAGGTAACTTCATCCATAATTGAAACATGATCCATTCATAGTCTCTATGAGGAATTTGATACCATCACTTCTTTCATAAACATTACCATTCTTGCCTTCCATATTTTAATCCAGTATCCTACACATTTTTATTGAGACCAATGATCTTACTTATAGTTGACTTCCATGATAATAACATAATTGTAGATTTCCTAGTTGATCTCCTGTCAAAAGAGTGTCATGAAATATCTACATATTATGAGGAACAACAAGTGTACCTCAATCAAAATAAAACTTGCAATCCAAATATAAAATCCACAACCCATAGTGAAAACCTCTTTGAGGCACTATCAGATGATCAAAATACAAATTATAGTCAAAATCCAAATCAAAATATAGAAAATAAAAAATATGAGTCCCTTACTGAAAACCTCTTTGAGGTGCTATTAAACAATCCTAATTTGAATCCTAATAAAAAAATGGAGAAAAATCCTTTGGTGGAAACCTTTATAAGGCATCAATGGTTGAGAATATTAATATATCCTCTACATTAGCACATTTATAGGATGGATGCCAATCACAAGTAGAAGATATCATTGAAGAAGCACTAAATACTCAAATCATCCAACTTGAAGTTACTCCTAGTCTTGTTGAATGTGATATTGTTGGTCCCATTCACCCTTTACATAATGATCCATATACTCATCCCCACTATAATTCCATCCCTTCAAATCCTTCATGCACTTAACACACATCCTTCATCCAACATACTTTTTACTTCACCCTATCTAGTAGTACCATCTATCATAGGGGCTATGACTATATCTAGGTAAATTTGGAAGAAGCCAACTTAGAAATAAATGAAGTTATTGAAGACATCTATGAAGCACATACCTGAAATATCAATAGTGGTAATCATCATGCATCTCGAACCCTTTTGTAATTGAGATGCCAAAAATACTAATTTTTTTTTAAAAAAAAAAAGAGAAAGAGAAATAAATTTGTCCAAAGGTGAAAACCATTTATATGGCACCTTAGGCAAGTGCCATGATGATAACCAATTTTTGGAATCATGCGTAAAATAATCGATTGTTTATAAATACCCTACACTTGGGGGAAAGCTTATCTATTACAATCCTATGCATTCTAAATCATCCCACCATCCTTACCCATCCTAAAAATTATTTAATCCCATCCTATTACCCTAAAATCATCTATGGTTACTTATCCCAAGTTATCCTAAAGCATATTTACCCATCCTACATCTATCTAATCCATCCCAAGCTCATATTCAACCATCATATACCATTCTTGACTACCCATAACATATCAAAACACATCCAATCCTTTCCATCATAAAACCATCTGTATTCCCACTTTGACCTTGATAATAAAGTGGAAACATCTTGGTGTATCCTTGCAATGCTATTTTGATGACTAGACACTTGGTTCTTATCTTATGTGTTCCCTAGAGTTATCATCTTAATTCCAATCCATTCCTATTTATCCATACTCCATATATAATGTATTCCATCCATCCCATACTACTTACTCTTCAGTGATAGAATATGGTTTTCCCTTTGTTTTTATTCCTTGTATACACATATAAATCGAAAAAAAAAGAAAAAAAAAACATTACACATTCCAACAAAATCCAAAAAAAAAATCTAAAAACATTAAAAAAACCAAAATACAAATCCAAAAACAAAATCCAATAAATAATCAAAAAATCCTTTGTCTTTAGTTATGTACACTAGTTATACCTTATTTATATTACTCATTGAACATTTCAATATTGTAAAAAATTGCCTATGTCAAAGGATTCTACTCTAGCCAAGGACATCCAATTTTTTTTTTTGCTTACTTGTATGCATAGTCATTTAATTTATTTTACATCATGGTGTTTACTTACTTCCCTAGTGTTTGTTTACTTCTGTGTTTACTTGAATCATTTTCATTGTTTCAAACATCTCTTTTATCTTATCTTTATTTTAATTTTTTATGTTTAGATCACTATGCACATTACTAATGGTGTTACTATGATCTTCCATATCATGATGCACTAATTTTTGTCCTTGTGAATTTATTAGTCCTTACATGTATTACATGATAGTCATCATGGTTTTTCTATACCATTGGTGCATATTATCATATGCAATATCAAAAATTAGGTTGCTCAAATATTACTCTCTGTGTGTCATCTCTCTCTTTCATTCATCCTTATCTTATCCATATTGTCAAATAATTTTATCCATCATCATTAACCCATGTGATTGCTTCATTTATTTGTTAATGTTTTCATATTAATCATCCACTATCATTTCCTAATCATTTCATTCAATCTCCCACACATGTCGATTGGGGCTGATAAAATCACATTTTTCATCCTTTCTCCATCATCCACTCATAATGTGAAATCATTAACTTAAGTATAGCATCCATGGGTCAATCTTACATTACATAATCACTTCTCTTCCCGTATTGGGAGAACTACATATGGTTTGATATCCACACATAAACATTGTCTAAGTGGACTATGTAGGCACTGATTAGAGATACAGTGTCTCTAGCATCAGCTCGGCCATTACCTTTATCATCATCATCCATTTCATCCAGATTTTATATTTTCATTTAGTTGAAGTGCTATATCTCCTTATCCATGGTTACAAATATCAATTTTGTAAATCTTTATCACAAATTAGATAATTTACATTTTTTATTTTCTGGCATGTGGCTTACCATCATTGGGATATATCATTCCCACATCTACTCATGACCCCTGAGTCTGAACACAATCTAAGTATACAGTCTTTAAAGTGGGACATGTAATTTTTCCCAATATCTTCTTTGGCATTTAACAACTAGGGTAAAATAGTTTTACACATACCCTCTACAATTTTGCAAACATTAGTATTGAGATAAGTATTTTTGTTCTTGATGATAATTTTCTCATTTCCATTCCTCCATAATACTAATTATTCATCTATTTTCAAATTTATAGAGCCATTAAATCAGATTATTACAAGATTGTTTTCAAAATCTTGCAATCATTTTTCAGCATGAAACCCATGAATCATTTGCAAACTCAATAGCTTTTTTCATTTATGGATCTACAGTTTATTATTGCTGGGATATAGCACTCCCACACCCAATACTTCAGCCCCTGAGCCGTTAGCAAACAAAAATAAGCATGCATTTTCTGAGTGGTTTAAATTATTGATTTTCAAATAAAAAACCTAGTATTACCTTACTAGGGGCAACTTTTTTACATTTCAAGGACATTAAAAATTTGACTTCAAAATTAAAATAGATTGATTTTTCATTTGGTCATTTAAATATTTCCTCTTTTCATAAATTTTGAGCATTTTCCCATTTCTCATACAAACCCTCAAGGGGGCATCATCATACTCATTTTCATTCATTTGAGGCAAATTTTTTCTTTTCTATCATCAACACTCTACTTATTCTACTCTTCAAAACAATATTACTTTGTAACACCATTTCAAAGAGGGAAAAATGTAGACACCTAAATTTCATTTAGTGTCAAAATGCACCTTAATCATTCTTCTTAAGTTTATTAATCATTTTTATTAATTTAATAATTAACATTTCTTTCTAAAATCAATTAATTGATTAAGTCAAGTATTTTGACAAAGTCAATTATGTGCCTTTTATTCTTTATTTTAATTATTTAATTCCTTATTTTAAAAATTCAAACTTCTCCCACTTTTCTCTCCCTCTTCCCAACCAAATCCATGAAAACCTCCACTTCATATGACTCCTTCACTGAGTTATCAATCCATTTTGACTAAGTCTACTAATCAACCCCTCCTTTTTCTCACTTGGTTGAAATAGTCTCCATCCTCATGAATGAGGACTCATCCTCAACTGTTGATAATTTGAAACCTTGAAAATTTTCAATTGATTCTCCACTGTCAGATTTTAATCCATGCTTATATAAATAATCTTGAGAATCTTCATTTTCATGGGACACATCTTGAAAAATCACAATAAGAATCTAGCAAATCATAATAAAATCTTGCATCCAAATCAAATCGAAGTCAATATTTTACACCAAAACGCTACCCATTTCACCTTTACACTAGAGGAGTGAGCATCACATTTTGATAGAGTAAATTTGATTTGAATCACAATGGAGGATTCTTGTGTCTAAACTATGAAGGTTTTTTAATTGTTATTTCTTGCATTTATTGCTCTAACATTGATAGAATTTAGCTTAGAATAGACTTGTTCTTTATCTTTGGACTTTTTAGTTCATACACCATGTGTTGGTGTGTTGATGAACATGAGGCATGGTTTTACATGCACAAACAATTATGGTGTTTGATCTAAACTACCACCAAAATAAAGACTCAAACTCTCCCTGATTTACTTTCTTCAATTTTTGATAAGGAGAGGATTGAGTTATTAAAAGTTTGGATTGTTCTCTATGTTATCAATCAATTTTTAACTCTTGGAGAGGTAGTTAAATCCTACTCCAATTTGAATAAACAATAGGGTTACCCATAGACCTGTGGGATATCTATAATGGGGGTAAACCTCTAGTTGATAGGGCTACCTCCCTAAATTTGTATTGATTGTCCTCTTAGTAACTAGTTGGTGTATGAAAAGGGATAAGAAACTATCTGATTACAATAAAATTAGAATAAAGGGGTGATACACTAGAATATTTGATCCATTACTATCTTACAGTTGCACTTAAAATAAAGAACACTACAATATGGTCTATGCTTCAAGAGAAAACTTCTAACATAAGTATTTCAACCTGAAGACTATGATAAGTATAGTAGATATGGTGAGATATTCAAAATAATAAGAACACACTAATAAAACTCCAATACACTTAGCTATAATACCAAGATTAAATTTACTCTAAGTGACCTCAAGAAGACAATATATCCATACCTAAGGTTACACAAGTAGGACGAGATGCAATGACGAGCAATTCTCTCACTAGTTTTTATTAACAACTCATTCAACACATTGAATATGAACTTGGAAATCTTGAAACAATTTAAATTCATTTCTTAAGGCAAAATATGAGTAAAAAAAACATCAGGACTTCACCTACCTATCTTGTGGATTTCTTATAATGCCAAAACTAGGCATACTTATAGCACCAATGAAAGAGAAAGAGAGAAATCCCATGCCAAGAATGGAATCTTTGGGGGTTAAAAGAATAGATATAATGTTTATTAGATTTATAAGATTTAGGAGGAATCATCTAAATTCTTGAACATGTGTTACTTTATTTCCAAGTATTTTACAAACTACTTTCAAGTCATAAAGAGTTAGTCCTCAAGGAGTTCATAAGCCTTATTGAAAACTGATTTGATATTTTATAGGAATATTCTTTATCTTATTTAAAAGTTCATGAATATCCATGTAAAATTTTTTATCAACACCTCACCAAGGTTTATGCATCATTATATTCCCTTAAAATAGGCTTTCTTGGAAGAGGGAGTTAGCTTAACTCATGAAGTGTAGTCTATCTTCTTGGGTAGTGGAGAGTTCATCTAAATCTTGATATGTATCTTATAAATAACCAATATAATAATGAAATATTATATTACCACATATTTATGGCTTTTAATGTTGTAATTGACACCTTGAAACATTTACCATACTTCTCAAGGAGTCATCTCAATGTTGGTTATCTAGTATTAGTTGGTAACTAGGCCTAGTTGCACATGTTAGTCTATTTGAATGGAAATTAAAACTAAAAAAATCCATATAAAAATGACTAGAAACATTATATTATAACAAATAGGCACTTAATTATATGAAAAAGGCTTTCAAGGCATCATAAACTTGTTCTTGCCAATCAAGGTAGCTAGGTCTCTCATTCCTAGTACACTTCAAAATATCTTTTTTATGTAGACTTGTAGGAATATTTTCATGATCATATGAAAGGATTTTTGTGAATTAATAAGTTATAAAACATCCCATGGTACCTCTTATAATGATATTCAAGCATTCATCTATGTCTGTACCCCTCAATCTCATCAAAACTAATAAAAAGAAGGGTATTTAGTGTGTCTATATAGGTGAAATTAGCATCCAATTTCATGGTGAGGAGTATCTAAGAGATGTTGAAAAGGTTCAAGTTATTTTAGAAATGAAATAATTCATTTAGATCCATTATGAGGTAAATATCCCATATCAAATTCACCTAAGGGTTTTAGTAGGGTTTAAGACCTGTTTGGGGTCTTAACGATCATTCATAAAGCACATGTCACCAATTGGCCTCATTCCACTTGTAAAACTTTCTTCACTAAGCCACCCACCACACACATATTCCAACTAGCTAAACTTCCCATGTAAAGTGTGAGAGATGGTTTGAGTGTGTGAAGTTACTCCTCCAGTGGTAGACTTAGCTTTCTTAAACTTGAGAAAGGTCTAATTTGGGTTTTGGGCCTCAAAAATCAATCCCATTGTTGGGAGAGATTTAGACATATCCAAAAAAATATTAATCATAATTAGATATGATTTGGTAATGATTATTACTCCACTATATGCATTTAGTGCACTGGTTAAGGGACTTGGGGTTTAAGGCCTCTCACCTCCTTGCTAGTCCTCAAGGGAAATGGATTGAAAACCAAGGTTTTTTAAAACTTTAAAGTTTATTGAGACCCTATATATGATTATATATCACCTCAAGGGCCCTACATGGGGGTTTGACATGCTTATCTTATGTTTTGGGTTCAAATAGATCCCTTGGTATCAAGACTGCTCCTTGCCAATGAAGTGAGCAAGGTCTAAGACAAAAAATGAGTATACTTATTGATTGTATGGATTTGAGGTGACAATGAATATATTGGTATACTTATAACCAAATTGTGTATTTATTCACAAAGTTTAATCATGCCTATGAGGACCTCAAACCTCAATCTCTCTCACGACTGGCTAATCTAGGTCAGTGGTTTGCAACTAAGTAAGTGTACCTTATGATGGGGTCCTTGAATCTATGTGACAATATCATCTTATCACCTTTAGAAATATATATTCTCATTATTTATTTTTTATATTATTACCCATTCTATATTCAAACCTCATAACTTCTACATGGCCTTCAATGTATGAGAACCTTCTTGAAACCTTATAATAATCCCAAATTGAGCTTACGACTCTAAGTGTTTTTCTTAGTCAAACAGTGGCACTTAATCCATGGCATAAAATCCTCTTGATTAGTGAATGGTATCTTATTCATGTCCTTCTCATTTATGCACTTGAATATCTACAATGTTTATAAGTGTGTTTAGCCCATCTCTTATATGTATCATTCACAGGTGTCTCAAAAGGGCTAGTTCTAGGTGCAGTCTCCCCTTGACCACTTAGTCATTATGAAACATATAATCATAAGACATTATTAAAACATTATAGGGGTTATTTAGGTCATGTGGGATGTGTTTTCATGTTCTAAGACCATAGAGGGTCTGACAATGCTCACTGGTCACATTGATGACTACCACTCGATGAGACAAATCTATAATCATGAAAAAACGTAGAGGTCTCCTACATTTTCATACACTAGATGAGTTGATATTATGGATCTATAAGACCTATCAAACCCTTTACAATTTATTACAACATTTATTCTACAATAATGAGTTCACATTTGTAATAAGACTACCAAGAAATCAAGGTGATGGAGTTTAGAGCCTTCTCCAAGCACTTTAATTTCTTAGTATTTATTCATAAATAATAAGAGCATGAATTAGATACAAATTGCATGAATCTCAATCCCACTGGGGTCCCCATACTTGGTCAATATCTCAAGATCCATCTCTCTATATTTTATAAGACACAAACATTTATACATGACCCTTGCAAGGCTGTCAAGGGACCCAAAGAAGTAAAACTTGAATATCTTGCCATTTTTGGACCTGTGAAAAATATTATAATGTTGAAAAGGTATAATTAGGGTGGGTAGTTTATTCTCATAGGTTCACTCTTGAAGATGACCATACAAGTGATTAAAAATGCCCATTTTAGGTTGATTTCTCCTTCCTTGAGCATTGAACTTTCAAGGTCTAACTAACCTCTAACTTTATATGACATTAGGAATGTTATAAAACATCTTTACATACTTTATAAGTATCACTTGTATGTACCATATTTCATACTTACCTTGGAAATGGCTCTAGAATCCTTAAGAAGTAATTTTCAAGTGTAGAGAAGGCTAGTAAAACTAAATGAGCTCATGGAGTGGACACTTCAGTTGAACAAGACCCTAAAAGACCTCATATGGACTCTTGTTCACCTCTTATAACAACCATGAAATTAATAACCTTTAAAAATACCCTCATCATCCACAATAAAAACCTAAACTTCTCTAAGGTGATTAGAAATGGGTTTGAACTCATGATTTAGTAATGAAAGGACATGAGTAACATATGATAACCCATATACACTAATAGGAAAAATAAACATGAAACAAACCTTAACTCATAGAGGTGAAAATGATGTCATATTTTGATAACATTCTTGGTGACTTTTTGGGGTAACTTGCCTACTAGGTTATGAGACCAGTAGCCTTTCCTCAACCATTGGGTGATGGAGTCATGGTAGAAAATATTTGAAACTAAAATAGATAATTATAAAAGACAACCTAAACACACCACACCACACCAAGAAAATAATCATCTAAGACAAATGGGAAAACACACCAAACAAAAAGGAAATAAACAAATGTGCATATGCACTTATTCGACACACACCACACACCTACTTATGGACATGACTAACCTTCATATCATTAGTATCAAAGATTAAAATGGATCCAATTTACATGGATATCTAACTCCTCTGCATCCACTATTTCCAATTATAAATAATTGCTTTGCTTGCATTTGATGTTGATGTATGACCCACTCCACAAATTGTCAAACTTGGTGTGTCTCTCAGGCTTTGATCTATCCTCATCCCATTTCAGTACCATATCACCCTCTTAGTAGACTCTCAGAGTTGATTTATTATCAAATGAATTATTCATTAACACCTGATGATGCTCCATGGATTTATGAGCATTGTCTCTAATCTCTTACAATTCTATTAATTCTATCAACCTCACCTCTATTGGAGTGTTTTCAAGTAATTCCAACAGATGTGCCAACTCTAAGGTAGGTAGCTCTTGGATATGGATAGTCTATATTCCCTTACATAAATAAGAACAAAGGGGAGTTACCAATGTAACTTTTAGGTGTGATCCTATAATCCCATAGGGTTATCTTCAACTTAGTATGTCAAGTTCTTTGGTTGTTCTCAAAAGTCCTCTTGATGATCTTGATTAGGTTCTTATTAGTAGACTTGGTAAACCCATTACCTTAAGGGTAATAGTTGGATGATGTACTCAGATATATACAATTTTTATTTTCCTAATCAATTGTCTTACACCCATGAAAGTAAGTGCATTATCTGAAATGATGGTAGAGGGAGTTCCAAACCTTTTAATAATACCTTCATAGAACTCCAAAATGGAACTCTCATTGGCATCCTTCGATGCAACTGACTCAACCCATATTTTAAAGTAATTAGTTATTATAAGGGTCCAATTGTGTCCATCACTTGATAGATGATTAATCATGAAAATTAAGTCAAGACCCCATTGCATGAAGGGCTGCTCCTCTT